>OY757913.1:92897297-93398161 GCA_963585895.1 Sepioteuthis lessoniana | reverse complement strand
GCTCTTTAACCTTGGTATGGCAAACGGTCTAAAAGAAGAAAAACTCTGAATTTAAAATCTGTTAAACCCCACTTAAAAATTGACCCTGTGCTGTATCCTGCTTGTGCGGTGGGTGTGGTGAGTACATATATTCATCAACTCTACGTGAACACTTGATACGCGCGCGAGATTCTCTCCGAATAAGGACGGATGGTGACATAGGGACAAGGGAATCAATGCAGTCAGTATGGCTTGATATATATATATATATATATATATATATATATATATATATATATATATATATATATATATATGTATATTTAGGCAGCATTTCTTCGTTAATGCAAATTTCATTAAACATAATAGACATTTTATGTCTACATATTTTCTTTTGGATCCGTTCGAATTCCCGTATTACTTTTATTGTATTCTGGGGGAATTGATTTATGTATTGTCCATAGTTGCATGTATCCCTAGTACTTTCTGCCCGACTTTGGGCCATCATCAGGGGAGGATCTACAACAAAAGTGATGTAACTTTTGTTTTAGCATATTACAACGGTGTAAGGGCGTCTTTGCCGTTGAAGGTTTTGGCGTTTGTTTTTGAATGTGATTCTATATTTAGTGCCAGTAGCTAAAGACATTTAAGTACATTAGCACTGGTTTGAAAATTAATTCTATTAAGTGTTGGCTGCAGGTTTCTGATATGTAATGCTTCGAGAATCTGAAGTTTTTGTTTATTATTTTGATGTTCTAATATTGTTGTGTTGTTCTAATATTGTTGTTCCTTTTTAGATGTTCTCATTGATGCTAACAACAATAATAACTTCACTACCTCCACTTACAAAAAACCCTCTAGTAACAACTCCTGTACCCTCAACTTTAAAAGTGAATGCCCCTTCAGATATAAAAAAGCAATTATTCATAATCTAATATCCCGTGCCAAACTAATCTCCTCCTCCAAAACAATATTTTATAAAGAGGTAGAAAACATAAAACAGGATCTCATCAACAATGGGTTTCCTAACTATATTGTTGATGAACAAATTAAACGTATGATCAAAAATGTTAACCAACAAAATAAACAGTGTATTACTCCATCCAGCCAACAAACATATATCAAACTTTTTTATCGTAACCAAATGCACTACAATTACAAATCCGATGAAAAAATCTTGAAAACATTGATTCACAAAAACATACTCCCCACTGATCCTAATAAAAAAATAAAACTTGTTATATATTATAATAAGTTTAAAACCTCGAATCTAGTCATTTGAAATAATTCCTCTCCCTCGATTAGAGTTTTGCAAAAAACCAACGTTATATATAAATTTAAATGTCCTTTAGGAGATTGTATCTCTGATAATAATAATATATATGTTGGTTTAACCTCAACTACCCTGTCGAGGAGACTTACAATGCACCTTTCAGACACAAGTTCAATAGCTCAGCATTTAAAAAAACATTCATGCCCAACGGCACAGCTACGGAAAATTCTCACCGACAACACAACAATATTAGAACATCAAAATAATAAACAAAAACTTCAGATTCTCGAAGCATTACATATCAGAAACCTGCAGCCAACACTTAATAGAATTAATTTTCAAACCAGTGCTAATGTACTTAAATGTCTTTAGCTACTGGCACTAAATATAGAATCACATTCAAAAACAAACGCCAAAACCTTCAACGGCAAAGACGCCCTTACACAGTTGTAATATGCTAAAACAAAAGTTACATCACTTTTGTAGTAGATCCTCCCCTGATGATGGCCCAAAGTCGGGCAGAAAGTACTAGGGATACATGCAACTATGGACAATACATAAATCAATTCCCCCAGAATACAATAAAAGTAATACGGGAATTCGAACGGATCCAAAAGAAAATATGTAGACATAAAATGTCTATTATGTTTAATGAAATTTGCATATATATATATATATATATATATATATATATATATATATATATATATATATATATATGTCTCTGTGTGTCTGTGTGTCTGTGTTGAACAAAGGCATATATGATTGAATAAAAACACCGATCTACTTAGTGATATATTAAGTAAAAAGTTTCATTTGAGTAAAAAGTTTATTGAAAAACAGAAGTCTTTTCTTGTAAAAGATAATATAAGTCAGAGTGTTGATATTTGCCAATACTTACGTTATAAGAGGAGATGATACATTCAATGCAGTACTTTCTCTCGTCTACATCAGAGTTGATACTTTCCCAGTCAGCTGGAGGTGGGGTGTAGAATACACTGACTGCTTCTCTACAGAGGGGTAAGACCCCCAAACGACTGTCCGGAATATGACACTAAACAGTCTAATGATGAGGTTCCAGTAATGCTGGAGCTTTGGGGAATGCGGAGTACCCCTTTATTGCCATCGTTCCCAGGTCCACTTTGGCCCGGTGTGTTGTATCTGATAAGGGTCCTATCTGTGGATTAAATAGAACTGAGTTTACTGTGTTTTTTTTTTAATATTTAAACTGCCTATTTATGCTGAAAGGAATTGTTTTGAATAGAACTGTTTTGACTTTTAAACTGCGTACTTATGCTAAACTGAATTATCTGAAATAAAACTGTTTTGACATCTAAACTGTGTATTTCTCAGTCTGGGTTCACCTCTGCGGAAGGGTATGACCCCCACCCCACCCCAATGAGTGTCCTGGATATGACACGAAACAATCTGATGGTAAAGTTCCGGTGATGCTCGAGCTTTGGGGAATGCGGGGCACCCCTTCATTGTCATTGCTCCCAAGTCCGCTCTGGCCCAGAATGGTTGCACCTGAATGGGCCCTATCTATGGGCAAAATAGAACAAACAGTATACTTATGCTAAACAGAACTGTTTGCATTAGAACTGTTTGACTAAACTGAATAGCTTGAAATAGAAATGTTTTTGACAATTAAACTGTGTACTTACATTTAAACAGCGTACTTATGATAAACTGAATTGTTTAAAATGGAACTGTAGTTACGCTAAACTGAATTGTTTAATATAGAACAGTTTAGACATTTAACTGTGAATAAACAAAATCTGTACTTATACTAAATTGAATTAGCTTAATTAGAATTGTTTGAATAAACTGAATAGCTTGAAATTGAAATGTTTTTGACAATTAAACTGTGTACTCATGCCAAACTGAATTGTTTAAAATAGAACTATCTGCATAAAAAATTGGATTTGGCGTTAAATAACCTAGTAAGGTTGATATGCCATAAAACCCAACCAACCAACGAACCAGATTTGATACATTTCGTGTGTGTATAAGATCAAGGTGTGAGTGTGTCAACGCAAAGAGAAAATTTGCTTATACATCAAACATGCATGCAGCTGCAACTGGAAATTTTTTTCAGGAAACTTAGCAATAGAAATAGAACTATGTAGGCAATAACATGTTGGTTTAATTTAAGATGATTAATCAATGTTGAAATTAAATGAATTCTTGAAAAAAAAAAGAATGTTACATTTTCATTCAAATGAAATAAATCGAAGGTTTTTTTTGGTTTTTTTTTGAGTCGGTCATAATCTGAGAGGTCTTCTGAAGAAATATTTACTTTTATCGGTATTATTAAAATTGGGGTAGGAACGAAATTGGGTAAAGAAGTTGATCACTCATCTGTGATTCTAATTTATTACAAAATATCTATTAAAAATCAGGGAGGGGAAAAAATTTCTGGGATTATTTTTTGGTTTTGATCTTTTCAATTTTTTTTTTTTTTTTTTTTTTGCGTAAGTCAAATATTCTTGTCTGCAAATCTCGAATAAATTTTAAAACGGCGGGGGGGGGGGAAGGGGTAAACGCTGATTGGTCAATAAATGCAAAAATAGAGAAACAAAAATTAGTTTCTCGAGCCAATAAAAAATTCATAGAGGGGGTATATATATATAGAGAGAGATATATTTCAAGCATGTTAAAACTTTGCTTTAAAAATTGACTTTCTGTCAGATCCTGTTTGAGCAAAGGGGTATTATATATATATATATATATATATATATATATTCTTCATGAATTTCCTTAAAAATAGCCCCCCCCTTGAAAACCAATGCACTTATTCCAGTAAGATTTTTACTGATCAAAGCACCCCTAAAGCTCATCTTTTGATATGGTGTAAAGCTGTGTCGTCATACATTTTTTAATACCCCCAACGCCCCCAAAAGGGCCCATGTAAGTCCTCTTGTGTAAGCGTGTCAATGACCTTCGTCACAACGTCTTTCATCTCCTCAATTGTCTCATAACGACAGCCTCTGAGCTTAGGGAATAACCAAAAGTCACAGGGAGCAAGGTCTGGACTACAGGGAGGCTGAGGAACTGTCTTGATGCCCATCTTGGTCAAATAGCCTGTGACAAGGATGGAGTTGTGGACAGGTGCACTGTCCTGGTAGAAATTCCACTGACCCGATTTGAAGAGTGCTGGCCTCTTCCGACGGAATCTCTTGCTGAACTCCCTTAAAACCTCAACACCCTAACCCTAACCCTTTGGCCAATCAACTCTGACCTATTGACTTCCTTACTTCTGCCACGCCTATCATCATCCCTCACAGACTACCTGCCTTCCTTGAATTTTTTTATGCCACTCAAAAACTGATGCTCAATTCATGCACGGTGGTCCAAAAGCAGTCTGAAGCGTTCCATACGTTTCTGTGGCATTTTAAAACATAATTTTATTGCATATCGTTCTTCTAAAGTGTCAGATTGCATTTTTGAACTTCACCAGCTGTGACAATTCGGCTTTAGCAGGGTGTATTCCAATTGCTGCTGTAGCAGTTCATTTGAACCTGAAATCATAAAAATTGGAGAGTCGTCTCAGAAGATGTATAGCGATAACATAGTGAATCTACAACAATTTTAAATGCCTGTACAAAGAAATGTCTGGAAACTTATCGAATGCCCCACGTATATGATTTGGTTAAGTTGGATTTTAAGATATATCAACTATTTTAGGCTATTTAATACCAAATCCTATTCTTTGGACATTTTGTGGATAACATTTATAAACGAGCGTGAGCTCATTTTTATTTTTGTACACTGTTTAAATGGTTTAAAGTATTCCTATGTAACAGTAACAATTTAACGTCAGTCATTTATTTTCTCCCATTTAAATGTATATATATATATATATATATATATATATATATATATATATGATTTGTAAGTGAATAGTTTGTTGGAAATTTCATTTTAAATGTGTTAGAACATGTTTTTTTGTACACTAATATAGCTATTGTTTCTATACTGTTAAACAATTTTGATTATTTCAATCTAACACTAATAATTCAATATTAATCATTTGTTTGTAGATACTGAAGTGATTACAAATATTGCAATTTAACACTAATTATTCTCTTCAGTACTATCCATTCATTTGCACACAGTTAAATGGTTCCAAATATAGCTATGTAATACCAATAACTCAATTTAAGCACACAGTTAAAGATTTTCAAGTATTGCTACATAAAACTAATAATTCTAGTCAACATTACTCATTCGTTTACACACAGTTAAATGGTTTCAAGTATTGCTATGTATCACTAACATTTCAATCAAACATCAGTCTTTTGTTTACGCACAGTTAAATGATCAATTAGTTCTAGTTCAAACAATTCACTTTAGCGTAAATCAACAAGGTTAAAAGGTTTCAAGTATTGCTATGTATCACTAACAATTCAATTAAACATCAGTCATTCGTTTACACACAGTTAAACGATCAAATAGTTCTAGTTCAAACAATTCACTTTAGCGTAAATCATCAAAGTTAAAAGGTTTCAAGTATTGCTATGTATCACTAACAATTCAATTAAACATCAGTCATTTGTTTACACAAAGTTAAACGATCAAATAGTTCTAGTTCAAACAATTCACTTTAGCGTAAATCATCAAAGTTAAAAGGTTTCAAGTATTGCTATGTATCACTAACAATTCAATTAAACATCAGTCATTTGTTTACACACAGTTAAATGATCAAATAGTTCTAGTTCAAACAATTCACTTTAGCGTAAATCATCAAAGTTAAAAGGTTTCAAGTATTGCTATGTATCACTAACAATTCAATTAAACATCAGTCATTTGTTTACACAAAGTTAAATGATCAAACAGTTCTATTTCTAACAGTTTAATTTAGCGTGAGTCATTTGTTTACATACAGTTGAGATGTCAAACAGTTCTACTTGACCCATAGACTGGACCTTGTTAGGTGCTACCACTCCGGGCCAGAGTGGACTTGGGAGCAATGGCAATGAAAGAGCACTCCGCATTCCCCATAGATCCAGTATTACTGTAGCTTCAACATCAGATTGGTTTGTGTTTCTTACACATCGGCAGAGATGCCGACTGGCCTGACACATTCCAATGTTTTGCCAAAATCTGTCGTTCAAAAGTTATGAAGACTGGCAAAAAATCTTTTTTTTTAAATTGGTACTGACCCGAAATGGCTTTTATTCTGCTGTCTAAACATTGTCTTTACTGCAATAGGGATCCCTAATGATACTGATGCTTCTATTTTGAAAAGCGTGAAAGATTCTAATAAGCATTTCATAATTATTTACGTCATATCGAGAATTTAGATGATTTAATAATACAAATCTCGCTATGATGTGCAGTTATCTATATACAGTTAATGGTTGGTTGGTTGTTTGGGTTTGTAGGTTATTTAATGCCAAATCCATTTTAATGTAAATAACCAGATCTATTTCAAACAATTCAGTTTAGCATAAGCACGCAGTTTAAATCTAAGTACGGTTTAATTGTCAAAAACATTTCTATTTCAAGCTATTCAGTTTAGTCAAACAATTCAGTTTAGCATAAGTATGCCATTAGTTCTATTTAACCCATAGATAGGGCCCTATCAGGTGCTACCATTCCGGGTCAGAGTGGGCCTGGGGGCGATGGCAATGAAGGGGTATTCCACATTCCCCAAAGCTCCAGCATTACTGGAACCTTACCAACAGATTATTTAGTGTCATATCCAAGACAGTCGTTGGGAGGGGGAGTCTTACCCCATCTGCAGAGGTGCAGTCGGAGTATCATACAGCCCCAGCCCTATATACAATTAAGGTCAGAATTATATGTCTCTATTGAAAATCTGCAGTCTATGATGATAATACTTCTTTTTATGAAGGAATAAAGGATTCTAATAAGTGTTTCATAATTATCCACATTATATCGAGAATTTGGATTAAAAGTGGTGTTTAGCTCTAATAAAAATCTCGCTATTATGTGCTGTTTTTCTGGATTGTTAGGATTATTCGTCCCTATTGAATATTAGCATATTTTCTTCGTGTCATACTGGAATAAAATGAGACAGTGGCAATTGAACACCGATCGCCAGTGGACGGTATAGGCGGGTCTCTAGATAATATAAATTGAGTTACCGTACTGATTAGCATGGGACAATTAGTTGAGGCACATGAATCGAAAAGAAAATTAGTCAGTGGACAGTAATCGGACAGATTTCAGCGAGAAAGACTCTCAGTAATAGCTTGGTCGGAAGTGTAACGGATAGTAACTATCTTTTGTTTGTCTCATTTTCTGTTAATGTTTTATTTCGGTTGAATGAAATACTTATGCTTTTTTTTTAGTTGTCTTTCACTTTATTCTCGTATTTTTATGCACATGTGAGCATTACAAAACTTAGAAAACGTGAATATTCGCAGGTAATTAATTGAATTTACCATAGTTTATTTTTTATTTAATTTTGAATGATTCTTTAACTTGTTTTAGAAGTTTTGATCTGTTATATTCAACGTTATAGATTTTCTGAAAATTAGTGTTGCCCAAAATTATTCCCCCGAACCTGTTTATGGAAATTATGAAATAACATTTCTCTATGGCAACTGTATTTTTTTCTTAATTTCACATTTAATGCAAGCACCCTTTGAAAATGAAATATTATAAGCCTGATTCTACAACATTCTGGAAGGTTAGATCCTATTTACCTAACCCCTCCGCTCGGGCAGGATATGACACAAGGTCAATTTTTAAGCGGAGTTTAACAGGTTTGAATTCAGAGTTTTCCTTCTCCTAGACTAGTTGCCTCACCAAGGCTGAAGAACCTAGTCGGTCCTACTATTTACCCATAGCTGGAGGGAGAATAATTGGATCCATACCTTTCCCAAGGGTATTAGTGCTATGTGAAATGCAATCAGTCAGGTCCAGGATTTGAACTCGTGTCGCCGTGTCCATATCCTGTGACGATAACCATTACACCACGGGCACCTCCTGGAAGGTTAGATAGAGACAGAATATAAGAGCTACGTACCACGCTAACCTATTCATTTGGCAACCATAGCGTGGAAAGCCGACAAGAAGCTCTGAATGAAGAGAGATGATACGTACAAGTAAGGTAATGGATACACAGAAATTTCCAATGGTTTTAATGTTTCTAGATCGACAATTCAAAGCATTATCAAGAAGTACAATGTGACTCATTTTATTGAGAATAAGTTATTGATAAGTAGAAAACGATTTATTTCTGAGAGAGCAAAAAGGAAACTTGTTAGAGATGTCTCGAAGAATCCTTAGTTAACAATGTTATGGTGACCTACCTGCACGATAATGAACTCTTCCTCCTTCATAAATACTAACCCTATTTTACTCTCACTAAGATTTCCTCCCAGCGCTGGCCTGGGACATACCACGGTCGGCCGTGTTGGTCGGTACACGAATCTAGTCGGGTTTGTCCAACTTCCGCTGGTAGTCGGTCGAGGCCGTCTGACATGGATTCCGGTAAGCCGGCATTCATGTCGGGTGCGCCATCCTCAAGTCTCAGGGAGCTGTTCCCCTGGTTCTAACCTTCCTTGGAAGAGCTAGGCTTATCGTCTAGCGCCTGAGGCACCTCTTTATCGGAGAAAGTCGACGGGGCGCGAGGCATTTTTGGAGCCGTCGGGCGTGTCTGGGCTACGGCTCTGCGCCAGGACTCATCTAAAAAAAGACATTGTGACGGACTCGTCCGGTCGGTGGGACGAAAGACAAATGCCAACTTTCTCCCACTCGGCAGCCAGGATACACTTCAGTCGACCGTGTTCGTCAGTACACGGATGTGGTCAGCTGTGTCTTGGTTCCGGTGGCAATCGGTCAATGGACGTCTAGAACGGCATCCTCGAGCCTCAGTCTCTAACCCTCCTTAGAGGGACTAGGTATATCTCCTGGCACCTGAGGCGGTCCTTTTTAGGGAAATGCATTTTTGGAGCTGTCCGGCGTGTCTGGGCTACAGCCCTGTCCCTAAACCACAAAAAAAGGCCTCGAGTCATATACGTCCGGTCGGTGGGACGAACGACAAATATTGATTTTTCCCTGCAGTTAAACTTGACAGTTAGGACGGACACTTCTATCTGCTGTACTAATATATATATATATATATATATATATATATATATATATATATATGTGTGTGTGTGTGTGTGTGTGTGTGTGTGTGTGTGTGTGTTCTGTTTATACAATACACTTTTCCACCAACTTTCTCTTTTTCCGGGTCTTCTTTCTGGCCACAATAGACAGCAAAGAACATCGTCAATGATTTAAAATAGCAGAGTTAAATGTATTGACGAAGACAGCCACTAGATACCTCCATCAAGTAGACTAAACACACACACACACACACACACACACACACACACACACACACAGAGAAATAAATGCAGATTAGCTGATGCAAGAAGTCATCAAGAACAATGAAATGGATATTGAAAGTCTGATTTATGGTTAGATGAGACCAAAATAGAATTATTTGGCCATATGAACTCGCGTTATGTATCGAGGAAATCGAATAAAGCTCAAGAACAAACAAACAAACAAACAAACAAACAAAAAACGTTCTTATGTTGTATACTATAACAATATCAATCACAACTGTGATACAAACACATTTACAAATGCAAAACACAGGCGGACTCTGTTGTTTCAGGTACGAACGGTTTTATCAATTTCTTGACTTCGGTCCATAGAGACACGAGGAGAGAGACACAATTCTTACTATGCTAACCATCCCCCAACGCGCGGCGAATCTTGTGATGTTTAAGATCTCAATTCATCTCAGCCGGTCGAGACCCGAAAAACTTAACTGCCGCCGCAACGGTAGAAAATTCAACTCTATGCCTCAATGGCAAAAACTCATTTCTCTCCCTCTATGATCCAATCTCAACTTTTCAACTGACTCTTTTTTTAAAATCCTCAAATTCTCAGGACCATCTCTTCCGGGCATAATGTCATCCATACTCCAGCCTTATTTCCTGTCTGGGGGTTTATTATGATAATGGTGATTGTCATATCCTTTGCGAACGAGCGTAAACTGCATCAATTGACTATACATCTGGTTTAGTTTGGTTTCTTTGTTTAATGGCATATCAACCTTTGTAGGTTATTTAATGCCAAAGCCATTCTCCAAGAAGAACAACAGTGGTACTATTTAACCCATAGCTGGGAGGATAAGGGGGTTCATACCTTTCCCAAGGGTATTTGCCTGAAAGTGAACGTAATAGCGCGACTGGAGTACGAACTCGCTTATTACGATTCCGCAGTCCATCACTTTAACCATTACACCACGAGGACACCACCCACTTTACATCTGGGCTTTTAACCCGAATAATTTAAAGCCCAACCCAACTGAATGATAAAATATAATTAACGAAAAAGGATTAATATAAAAAATCATTCGTTAATTATATAACACTTAGAATAAAGCACTGTATCGCAAGGATTATCCTTTGTGGGTATTAGGCTGCTTCTGGAATAAGAGAACTAGTGAGAGTACGGGTTACCATGGAAAAAGAACAGTACTTTAGTATTCTTAAAAAAGATGTAAAAGAAAGTTCATGAAAACAGTCTTTAAGGCCGGTTGGTTGGTTGGGTTTTATGGCATATCAACCTTTGTAGGTTATTTAATTCCAAATCCATTTTCATACAAATAGCCAGTTCTATTTCAAAATATTCTGTTTAGCATGACAATAGTTTAATTATCAAAACATTTCTATTTCAAGCTATTCAGTTTAGTCAAACAGTTTAGATTCAACCATTTCAGTTTAGTATAGGTATAGATTTTGTTTACACAGAGTTAAATGTCAAAACAGTTCTACATTAAACAATTCTGTTTATCGTAAGTACAGTTTCAATGTCAAAAACAGTTCCATTTTAAACAATTCAGTTTAGCATACAAAGTTTAGCATAAGTACGCAGTTTAGATTTCAAAACAAATCTATTTCGAGGAATTCAGTTTAACACAAGTACACAGTTTCAATGTCGAAACAGTTCTATTTTAAACAATTCAGTTGACCATTAACACGCAGTTTAAATACAAAAAACAGTAAACTCTCGAAACCACGTGTTAGTTCTGTTTGACCCATTGATAGGAGCAGATAAGGTGCGACCACTCCAGGCCAGTGTGGACTTGGGAGCGATAGCAATGAAAGGGTGCTCTGCATTCCCCAAAGGTCCAGCATTACTGGAACCTCACCATCAGATTATTTAGTGTCGTATCCAGGACACTTGTTGGGGCCGGGGGAATTACCCCTTCGCTGAGATGTAGTCGGTGTATTCTACAGCCCCAGCTAAATGGTTAATGTCTTTGATGCGTCACTAGACGTTCCAGCGTGACATTGATCTGAAACACCTGGCATAAATTGATACAAAATACGACGGTAGGCTGAAAAGTTTTTTTTGACCAATGAGATCTAAGCACTGCATTACCGATGGAAGAGGTGTGTAGAACTCAAGAGAGATTATGTTGAAAAAAAAGAAGCCTCATTTGGTAACGGGGGTGTCTTCGTGGTGTAATGGTTAAAGTGATGGACTGCGGAATCGTAGTACGCGAGTTCGTACTCCAGTCGCGCTATTATGTTCACTTTTGGGCAAATACCCTTGGGAAAGGTATGAACCCCCTAATCCCCCCAGCTATGGGTTAAATAGTACCACTACCATTCTTCTAGGAGAATGGCTTTGGCATTAAATAACCTACAAAGGTTGATATGCCATTAAACAAAGAAACCAAACCATCATTTGGTAACATGCCTTGAGAGTATTTTGATCAGCTTATGTACTTTTCAGTCGACCCTTTTATTTAGATGACAGCAAAAGTAAGGTATTAATAGATTCCACACAAAACACGACCTAAAACACGATAGTTCCATTTGAAGAAAAAAGCAGATAAAAATCCTTCAAATTTGGAGGAAGTAGAAGCAGTTGCCAGGGAAGAATGGAACAAAATAACTGTGTGTGTGATGATCTTGTAAGGAACTATCAAAAACAACTAATCACAATTAAACGATTAATAAACGTTACACATTTAACTATTGAGACAAGAGGGTCAATAATTTTATCCTATATTAAATGTTTGTCTGATGTTTTTGGTATTAGGTTTGGTTTCGTCTTTATTCAACTGCGTATCAACCTTTGTGGGTTTGTAATATAATGGCCGGGGGATTTTGTTTTATGCCTTTGGGTTTAGTTAGGCTGAGAACCTTTCAGCTCAGTGCATGGGTTACTTAGGTGTAACATTAACGCAGGTGTTCATGCGCGCGAAGCAGACGTGTCACTCAAAGATGTCACAATAGCCCAGATGGGAAACAGAGCTTGCAAGTGCGAATGACGTCACGCACCGGAAGCACGCGGAGGATTTGGGGATTTTGAAAAAGTCAGAGAGTGGAGTTAAGTCCTGCCTCGGGAGAAGACGGTTGACTTTCGCTTGCTCGCGGTGGCCTTGGGCAGGTGTCGCACGAGATGGGGCGGGGGAGATGAAAAAGCCAGAATAGAAAAAATGTGTATCTCTCTCCTTATGTCGAAGAACCTTTAAACTCAAAGGTAATAAAAATTTTCGTACCTGAACTAAGAAGTCGTAAGTGTTTTTCGTGTTTCGAGATTCCTATGTTCTATGTTATATATATATATATATATATATATATATATATATATATGTATATATATGAACATTATATGCCCATTTCGCATATCCGTATCTGGCTATGGTACAGGTTATTTAAAGCCAAAATCATAATTATGTAAGGACTGTGGTTGTACTATTTAACACAGAGCTGAGAGAGTGATAAGGGGTCCGTAAGTGTACGTTATGACTGGAGATCTAACTTGTTTTCTACGATGTTGCAGTCCAGCACATTAGTCTCACCCCTTTTAGTATTATTATTTAATATTATTATATATATCATTATTATATTATTATATTTGATATTAATATTTATTATTTAATATTAAAATGAAATTTCGTTGTAGGCATAACAACCCATTTTTTTATATCTGTTATTTCATCATTTGTAAAAGAAATGCACATGAAATTTCTATGAAGATTTGACGTGTTATAACATAATTCGGGGCAGTCACTGTTGCGCAGTGGTTAACATTGTGTGTGTGTGTGTGGGTGTGTGTGTGTTTTCTTGTGAATCGACAAGCATCTTGACCTTATCACCTTAGTTAATTCAAAAAGGCCCACAGCAATTGAATTTACGTTTCCCTTTACAAAAAAAAAAAAAAAAAAATGTTTGCCCAGTCGGCTGGGGCTTTAGAATACACCAACTGCTTCTGTGCAGAGGGGTAAGACCCCCCCCCAAACGAGTGTCCTGTATATGACACTAAACAATCTGATGGTGAGGTTCCAGCAGTGCTGGAGCTTTGGGGAATGCGGAGTACCCCTTTATTGCCATCGCTCCCAGGTCCACTCTGGCCCGGAGTGGTAGCACCTGATAAGGGTCCTATCTATGGGTTAAATAGAACTAACAGCATACTTATGCTAAAATGAATTGAGTAAACAGAATAGCTTAAGATAGAAACGTTTTTGACAATTAAACCGAACTTACACTTAAAATGTGTGCTTATGCTTAACTGAATTATTTCAAATAGAACTGTTTTTCGACATTAAAACTGTATTTACACTTAACTGAATTATTACATATAACTGCTTGAATAGTTTGAAATGGAAATGTTTTTGACAATTAAACTGTGTACTTATGCTAAACTGAACTGTTTTCGATACAACAGATTATTTACATAAAAATGGATTTGGCGTTGAATAACCTGCAAGGGTTGATTTGCCATAAAACCAAACCAACCAACTAACCAACCCCAAAAAAATGTTGAATGGGGTCAGAGAAGTAAGCTAAAAAATGTCTTGAGATCTACGAAGGGAATTCAACAGTTTTGATATACATATTTTCTTCATCGTCTTTTAGCCCAATCAATGCGAAGTGTTCTTATTTATTCATTTACTTACTCATTTATTTATTCTAGATTAATCATTTTTCTTTGCAGTAGACCTGATTTCATCAACTCAGATGGAAAAAAAATCACATATTACCAGAACAAGCTTTTAAAATAAGATTTTTCATTTTTTACAGTAATTGATATTTGTCGCTTTTCTTAACTCGGAAGCTCAGTATATTTGTAGTATACTACTCCTGAATCTAGACAAATAACGAGGAATACGTATATATAAAAACATAATCTTATATTTTTATTCTTCGACAGCGACGCTTGTGTGATGCTGGAGAGCAAGCGGAGAGAGTTCACGCACACAAAGGAACTGTCGCGAGTAGGAACAGCCAGCAGGAACTGATTTAGCTAAAATTCTAGACCTCTTACCTCACGAAAAGTTTGTTTTCCATTGGTCACGGCTTACACCCACGCATTTTTTATGCTTCTGCATAACGCCCACACATTTCTGTTTTTCCAGTAGTCACTTTATTAATTTTTATCTACTATATCCGCCGAATTCATCGTCGGTTAATAAAATATATTACATTTTGGATATATCATAATCTCACTTTAAAGGTAATTTTTCTAAAAAAACAAACAAAAAACAACTCCCTCCAAAATAGAATAAAATAAAATTAAATTAAAAAAACGAAAAAAATACCGCAAAGTTGTTTTAAAACATCATCACCAATTCATTATCAAGTCGTGAAGACTGCACGGATTTCCTTGACTTTCTCTCTCTCTCTCTCTCTCTCTCTCTCTCCATCTGTCCTTATCAGCCACCGCTCCTGGCTGGACCTCTAGACTGCGCTCAGTGTCCGCACAGAATTGATGTATGGAAGTCCTTGCTGGTTGGCCCAACAGGAGCGAGTCCACGTGCAGGAGTCTATCAGAGAATGTCACATACTGTCGTCCTTACTTCTCAAGCAGAACTACGTATGTCATGTTCGTCTTACTTGGGTGGTTTATGAAATGGGAGGCAAACAGCCGTAGAGTTGTTGTTTTGTGGTTGGTTGAGTTTTATGGCATATCAATCATTGTAGGTTATTTAACGCTAAATTCTTTTACACACTGACACACAAACACACACACACACATATATATATATATATATATTTGTGTGTGTGTGTGTGTGGTTTATAAACAAAAAGTTTGTAGGTAAGATTTTTAAAAAGCAAGAGCTCATTTGTTTGCCCAAAGTTGAATAGTTTCAACTATGCGATTTAACACGAATAATTTTATTTACTAGCAATCATCTTTTGCACACAGTTTTATTTTTTCAAGTATTGATATGCAACTGTAACTATATAACTTAACATCAGTCATTTGTTTGCACACATCTAAGTGGATATTCCTAGGATTTGTAGGTGACTAGTTTTTAGGTAATTTCATTTAAAAAAAAAAATGTCAGAGACAAGCTGTTGTTGTACTCCCTACATAATGGACTCGCCCTCCTCCATAAATACACGTCAACGGAGCGTCAGGGAAGTCGACCGAACCCCCGTGTTTGGTGTGCCTCTCCATTTGTTGGGTCGCACTTCGGCCGGATGTGGTGTCAACTGCACGGTTTCGGTCGGGTGTGCCTCGGCACTGGAGATTCCTCTGGCCTCAGGGGGGCGTCACCACACGTTTTAACCCCTCTTCAGTGGGGTTAGGTTAATTGCCTGGCAGCTGAGGCACCCCTCTTTTGAGGAATGTCAACAGGGCCCGAGGTATTTTTGCAAAATGCCGGGCGCGAGTGGGCTGTGGCCCTGCACCCGGACCCACCTTAAAAAAGGCCTTGGACCATTCTCATCCGGTTGGTGAACCGGAAGACAAATACAGTTGACCAAACCCACGTGACACAATCACGTGTGAAATCACTTGCGTAGTGGACGGATAGGCACTACCCCACTGGACTTTCAGCTTCCTATTAACTAACCGTATTTACCAACCTCTCCGCTCGGGTAGGATATGACACAAGGTCAATTTTTAAGCGGAGTTTAACAGATTTGAATTAAGAGTTTTCCTTCTCCTAGACTAGTTGCCTTACCAAGGCTGAAGAAATCAGTCTGCCCTACTATTTACCCATAGCTGGGGGGAGAATAATTGGATTCATACCTTTCCCAAGGGTATTAGTGCTATGTGAAATGCAATCAGTCTCGTCCAGAATTTGAACTCGTGTCCATTTCCTACGACGATAACCATTACACCACGGGCACCTTCCTATTAACTCACAACTGTTTAATCAGGTTCACTTGTTTCTGTTACTTGAATATATATGTTTTTCTATCAACACTTTTTGTGTTCCCCGTGTCTTTCTTTTGCCAGCATCACAACAGTTGTTACCACACTTCGACATTGTTGCAGGAGTACTACAAGGAGACACACTAGCCCCGTACCTCTTTATCATCTGTCTAGACTATGTGCTTAGGACTTCGATCGACAAAATCAGAGAAAATGGTTTTGAGCTGACTAAGAGAAGAAGCAAAAGGTACCCCGCAAAAACAATCACGGACGCCGACTACGCTGATGACTTGGCGTTACTAGCGAATACGCCTAATCAAGCAGAGACACTACTACATAGTCTGGAACGAGCTGCAGCTGGCATTGGCCTACATGTCAATGCAAACAAAACCGAATATATGTGTTACAACCAAACAGGCAACATTGCCACACTAGACGGAGCCTCTCTGAAACTAGTCGACAAATTCACCTACCTAGGAAGCAGCGTCTCATCAACCGAGAAGGACATCGACACACGACTGACGAAGGCATGGACAGCTATCGATAGGCTCTCGATCATATGGAAGTCGGACCTAACAGATAAAATGAAACGCAGTTTCTTCCAGGCAGCGGTTGTGTCGATACTGCTATATGGATGCACCACATGGACGCTTACGAAGCGGCTGGAGAGGAGGCTGGACGGAAATTACACAAGAATGTTGAGAGCAGTATTAAACAAGTCCTGGCGACAACACCCCACGAGACTCCAACTATACGGACACTTGCCCCCCATCACAAAAACTATACAAGTTCGACGAACCAGACACGCAGGACACTGCTGGAGAAGCAAGGACGAGCTCATAAGCGATGTACTCCTGTGGACCCCCACTCATGGATGTGCAAGAGTGGGACGACCAGCACGAACCTACATACAGCAGCTATGTGAGGACACGGGTTGTAATCCTGAAGACCTGCCGGAGGCGATGAATGATAGGGAGAAATGGCGAGAGACGGTCAGGGATATCCGCGCAGGCGGCGTGACATGATGATGATGATGATCACATAGTTAAATGATTTCAAGTATTGTTATCAAATATTAATAATTACATTTATTGCACAGTCGGCTTGGGCAGTAGAATACACCGACTGCATCTCTGCAAAGGGTTAAGACCCTCCCTCCAACCAGTGTTGGATATGACACTGAACAATCTGATGGTGAGGTTCCAGTAATACTGGAGCTTAGGGGAATGCGGAGAACCCCTTCATTGCTATCGCTCCTCGGTCCACTCTGGTCCTGAGTGTTAGCACCTGATTGGGACTTATCTATGAGTTACATAGAACTAAAATGTCTACTTATGCTAAACTGAATTGTTTGAAATAGAACAGTTTTGACATTTAACTGTGTGTGGACAAAAACTATACTTATAATAAACTGAATTGTTTGAATTAGAATTGTTTGATTAAACTGAATAGCTTGAAATAGACATGTTTTTAACAATTAAACTGTCTATTCATGCTAAACTGAATTGTTTGAAATAGAACTGATTATTTGTATAAAAATGGATTTGGCGTTGAATAACCTACAAAGGTTGATATACCATAAAACCCAACCAACCAACCAACTAATTTTATTTAATATTGATCATTTGTTTGCAATTTAACACTTATAATTCTAATAAAAACTATTCATTCATTTGCACACAGTCAAATGGTTCCAAGTGTTACTATGTAATACCAATTATTCAATTTTTTCACGCAATAAAACGGCTTGAAGTATTCAAGTTTTATATGCACACAGTTAAATGGTCAAACAGTTCTATTTAACCAAAAGATGGGACCCTATCAGGTCCTACCACACAGGGCCAGGGGACCTGCGAGTAATGAAAATGAAGAGGTAAGCCACATTTTCCATATGCAGTCGATGCAGTCCTAGATAAATGGGCTTGTTTTGTGGGGTGTTGCTTCCAGGATTTGTTCAGAATAACACGTAGTATTCTTATGTTCCTTCTAATTAACCTTTTCTCCTCTCTTTTCGGTAAAGTCCCGGTGGTGCATCCATTAAGTAGTAACGACAGATTTATTTTAGTTTAGTTTCTTTGTTTAATGACATTAACCTTTGTAGGTTATTTAATGCCAAAGCCATTTGGTCGGGTGTGAAGAACAGTAGTGGTACTATTTAGTTTAGTTTCTTTGTTTAATGACATATTAACCTTTGTAGGTTATTTAATGCCAAAGCCATTCTCCTAGAAGAATAGTAGTGGTACTATTTAACCCATAGCTGGGAGGATAAGGGGGTTCATACCTTTTCCGAGGGTATTTGCCCGAAAGTGAACATAATAGCGCGACTGGAGTACGAACTCGCGTACTACGATTCCGCAGTTCATCACTTCAACCATTACACCACGAGGACACCCCCAGTACTGACAGCACCACAGCTTGAACGAAAGCTCATTTTATTTTATCAAAGAGATCAGATTTTCATGCTTCTCAATGATTATGTCGACATCACTTTCAGTAGATGAGATATTGCTGCCAAGGTATGTAAAGTGGTCTATTAATTTCAGAGGCTTACATGAAGTCTGGTTTATTTGCATTCATGTAGAGGTTCCGACTGCCTGTCCCAGGCTATGAAGCATGGATTTCGATTGGACAGGTGTGTTTGTGAAAAAGCAATAAATTATCCCGGTAGTCAGTGTTTGTCAAAGTTTCAGCGGGATATCGTCTGCAGAAATAAACTATTTTCTGAAAGAAAAATACAGTATGGCAATTATCCACATTTTAAACTGTCCTTGAACCAGATAAAACTAAGTTTTGAAAAGCTGTCGATTAATTTTTTCCCCGACGCAGGGGTAATAAAGGCGATAAAAAACTGTTTGCTGGATGCGCCAGAAAAGGCAATAGAACCTACCATGAGAATCAATTGCAATTTCTCAAGGAAGGAAGGTGGGGAGTAGAAAAAAACTATGCCTTCCTGCGTCCTGTTCTGGTCTATTTACTTGAATATAGAAGTCAGAGGTACCTTTTGCTTCCTTATCTCCCAAAACACAGTGATCACGAGACTGTTCTGGCGCGAAACCACTGACTGTAAATGTTAGTAATAGTTGATTTTGGTTAGCGATAAGGAATCGAACGACTCAAGGGAAACATCTCGCCCTTTCCCACCTGACCAACTATTAACAATACGACTAGCCAGCCGTCAATTTTTTCGACAAAGCTTAGTAAATATTAACAAATACTGTCAAGTCAGAGAAAAGCTTATCTCGAAGTCTATTGGGGGCACTGCTAAAGGTTAACAGGTGACTATTTCGTAATACAAAATGGAAAAATAATTGATTTAAGTTAATCAAGCTTGCTTGCTTTATTTAATTTGATGAACTCGCAATAAAAAAGAAAATCCTTTTGTGGAGATTCACCGTGGCGTAGTGTGCAACGTACCGGGCTGCGACATAGTTGTAAGAGAGTACAAACTCGAATCGCTCTATTACATTCACTTTCAGACTAATACCATTGGGAAGGGTATGAAACCCCTTATTCTCCCATCTATTAAATAGTACCACTGTTGTTCTTCTGTTCATAAGAATGATTTTGGCATTAAATATCCCGCAAAGGTTGATATGCCACCAAACAAATAAACTAAACCTAAAAAATCCTTTGTATTTTAAAAATCCATACATTATTTTACAATATTTATTCATGTAAGACGAATGCGTAAATGGCTCTGAAACATATTTGAATTCGGGAAATTGGACGTTGTATCATATGTCACTTTCGACTCCTGTGAAACGGTTCAGTTTCTTTGTTTAATAGCATATCAACCTTCGTGGGTTATTCAATGCCAAAGCCAACCTTGTAGAAAAGCAGACGGGTACTATTTAACTCAAAGCTGGAGAGATAAAAATAAGAATGTTAGTGTAATTTACAAAGCTCTTTGCTTCGATGTGGCACAAAGCCAAATGAATCGGGCACCTGATGAGACTCGAACTCACTCGTGTAGGTTTGCTAGTCCAGCTTGCTAACCATTACACCTCCGAAAATACGTGGTGCATTCAATAAGTTTCCAGACTTTTTTGTACAGGCATTTAAAATAGTTGTAGACTCTTGAAAATTCAATATGTTATTGCTATACATCTTATGGGATGACTGACCAATTTTTATGATATCAGGTTCAAATGAACAGCTACAGCAGCAATTGGAATGCACCCTACTAAAGCCTGATTGTCACAGCTGATGAAGTTCAAAAATGCAATCTGACACTTTAGAAGGCCGATATGCAATAAAATTCTGTTTTAAACTTGGAAAAAATGTCACAGAAACGTATGAAATGTTTTAGACTGCTTTTGGAGCATCTTGCATGAATCGAACATCAGTTTTTGAGTGGCATAAGAGATTCAAGGAAGGCAGGTAGTCTGTGAGGGGTGATGAGAGGTGTGGGAAGAATAAGGAAGTCCATACACCAGAGCTGATTGGCCAAAGGGTTAGGGTTACTATGCTGAGGTTTTAAGGGAGTTCAGCAAGAGATTCCAAGGGAAGAGGCCAGCACTCTTCAAATCGGGTCAGTGGCATTTCTATCAGGACAATGCACCAGTCCACAACTCCATCCTTGTCACAGACTATTTGAAAAAAAGTCTGGATACTTATTTAATGATACACGTATATATATATATATATATGTGTGTGTGTGTGTGTGTGTGTATGTGAGTAAATAATAGAAATAAATCCAACAACGTGAGTAATCCCAAAGTGATTAGATTATTTTGATGGAAATGTACAATAGCCACAATTAACGCCATTCATTTGGCCACCATCTCGAGCGGCCCCCATAGGGCGCAAGTTCGCCTCGCGTCAGCGAGCTCCAAAAGTCGAACCTCCTCGTTTGGCGTCTAGTATTCAACTCCTTAACTTTCTTCAAATCTTCATACGCTTCCGGTGCGTGACGTCACCCGCACCCTGTCACCTCGTTCCGTCATCTCGGGCTATTGTGACATCTCTGAGTGGCACGTTCGCCCCGCGGGCGCGTTAACACCTACATCAAGGTTTGCACGAAACTAACCCATGTGCTGAGACAAAAGGTTCTCAGCCTAACTAAACTCAAAGGAATGAACCGAAATTCCTTGGCCATTACGTTACAAAAAGTCAATGTTATAATGTTTCGGTTTTATTAAACCTTCATCAGGACTTTAATATAGTGAAAAATGTTGCAAGAACAGCAAGATATGTTTTAAAGTCTTGATGAAGGTTTATTTTATTTTGATGGAAAGTCAACGTTAAAACGTTTCGGTTTTATTAAACCTTCATCAGGACTTTAATATAGTGAAAAATGTTGCGAGAACAGCAAAATATGTTTTAAAGTCTTGGTGAAGGTTTATTAAAACCAAAATATTTCTACATGGACTTTCCATTATAATAAATTCATCACTTTTGGATTACTTTGTTTTTCTATTTTCTGCATATATATATAAATATATATATATATATATATAAGTAATATCCAGTCAGAGTCTGAAGTCAATGGGTGTGGATTATTCTTGTATAAAATATATGAGGAATTTCATATAAATCTATGGAAGTGCTCGATTTATGGCTATTGTTATATATTCCCTTTCCAGGTTTATATAATAAAACTCACATACAGAGCAGTTTGGTTTGGTTTGGTTTCTTTGTTTAATGGCATATCAACCTTTGTAGGTTATTTAATGCCAAAGCTATTCTCCTAGAAGAAGAGTAGTGGTGCTATTTAACCCATAGCTGGGAGGATAAGAGGGTTCATACATTTCCCAAGGGTATTTGCCCGAAAGTGAACTTAATAGCGCGACATGAGTACAAACTCGCGTTCTACGATTCCGCAGTCCATTGCTTTAACCATTACACCACGAGGACACCCCCACATACAGAGCGTATACAATGTAACTGGAAGAAAACTCAATCCTGGTTAAATTGTCATTGTAAATTTATTTTAGCCCCATAAGTCCACACCTAAAACCTTTTATAAAGAGTTAATTAAAAGATTTTATCATTTCTAGTGAAACATTATACAATCAAAACAGATATTATTTACTATTACAGTGTCGTTAATTGTTTATTTGTTTGGGTTTTATGGCATATCAACACATGTAGGTTATTTAATGCCAACTACTGTTTATACATATGTATCAAATATATATGATTTGTAGACACATTTTGTTGATAACATTTTTGAACGAACTTGAGCTCGTTTTGTTTGCTCACAGTTAAATGGTTTCAAGTGTCTTTCGCATGAATAATTCTATTCACTATTAATCATTTGTTTGAACATAGACAAATGGTTTCAATTATATAACACTAAGAATTTAATTTAATTTGGCAACAGTTATTTGTTTGCACACAGTTAACTGGTTATACATATATCACTTGTAAGTGAATAGTTCGTCGGTAATTTTTGTTTTAGCTGCATTAGAACGAATTCCTTTGCTCACAAGTATTGCTATTTTTCTATACAGTTAAATAGTTTCAATTATTGTGATCAAACAGAAATATTTCTAATTTTGATTATTTGTTTGCACACAGTTAAATAGTCAAAAACTTCTCTTTTTAACAATTTGGTTGTTTGATTGTTTTGTTTTAGGGTGTATCAACCCTTTTTCGGGGCTCTTAACGCCGAAATAAATTTCAATCAGTTAAGTTTCGTATAAGTATAGTTTTTGTTTACATACAGTTAAATGTCAAAATTGTCCAGTAAAATGTCAAAACAGTTCTATTTCAAACAATTCAGTTTAACATACGTACACAGTTTAGTTTTATTTGACCTATGGATAGGACCCTATCAGGTGCTAGCAATCCGGACCTGAGTGGACCTGGGAGCAAAGGCAATGAAGGGGTACTCCGCATTCCCCAAATGTAATATAATAACGTGACCTACGAGTGTGAATACGGCGGATGTTGTTGACAGATAGATTGATAAGACCGGTGTGATCACCGAAATGTCATCATGTCCACAGGTGCTGTGTATCAGTGGATGTTGAGACAGCTGCGCCCGCCCAGAGATAATATCAACAAGGTGATTGCCGAAATGTTCCTATGCCGACAGGTGGAGTAAATACGTCGGATGTTGAAACAGGTGCATCCGGTCGACGATACCGGAATATCACCTTGACCTGTGGACGTGGTTGAATTCGGTGATGGTGGCAGATGCGTACGTCTACAGAACCGGGCTTGGGCTAGTAGCCAATGGGAAGCAGACAACATAACCAATGGAAAGCAAAGAAGTGAGACGTGGGCGTAACCATAGTTAACGAAAAAGAGGAATTGCTGCAGGTCACGTGAGAGTTGTAGACTATGTAAGTTCTCGAATTTCGACTAAAGTCAGATGTTCACTGGCTCGTCCGTCTCCCGACAGCTTCTCCGTGTGCGCGAACTCTCTGCGGTTGCTTTTCTGCTCCATACAAGTATCATCGCCAAGAATAAAAATATAATCTTATATTTTTATATACATACGTGTTCCTCGTTGTTAATAACGACACAGTATACTATACAACACAAAGCTCCAGCATTACTGGAGTCTCACCATCAGATTATTTAGCGTCATATTTAGGACACTAGTTGGGGGTCCTAGCCGTCTGCAGTGATGCAGTCGGTGTATTTTCCGTCCCAAACAATTGGGCTATTTCTAAACCAATTATAGTAAAATTTCGTTATAAGAATATAATAATCCCAAAATAAATACACTTCTAATATGACTTAATAATTTGTTTTTTGGCTACCAAGTTTAAATGATGTAGATCAACGTATTAAATAATAACAAAATGTCTGTGTTCTTATAATTTTTTTAATCATTTAAAATAAATAAACATTTCGTACTTATGTTGTATCGCCGTAATGCAAATATATGCGGAACATAATCAAACATAATGACGAACTTCAATGAACGAACGAACGAACACACTTCTTTATAAAAATATATCTCTCACAATTTATTCTCGAAAGGGTGATGTTTGTTGTGTGTGAGAGATGAGTTAGAGACGGGGACAGACTGCTATATTGACCCCAAGTTCTTCTTCGACCATAGCAGCACTTCTTTCGCCTCATCTTGGCTGGAGTTGCTCAACCATTGGTCACTGAGGCCCCAAAGCCCTTTGTCTGCCGCTGGCTCTCACTTCGGCATCTTGTCTCCAACTGACTCGAACCGTCTGTGCACCTGGTTATATTATTGTTTAACGTCCACTTGCTTCCGCTGTTCTTCCGCTTATTTACACAGGTGCATATCTTAATTGACGGCTCGGTCGAGGGTCCATATATAACACTTACTTGCAGTGTAAACGTTTAAAGAACTAAGTTGTTACTTTTGTTCACTATCACTTTAAACACTATCTCACACATATGTATTTGATCCATGCATAAGACCAAAAGAAGTAATACCTCTTATGGCTCGAGTGGACCTTAGAGTAATGGCAAAGAGGTTGTGACAAGACTCTTCTAAGAGCTACAGAAATGGGACCTTGTCACCGGTTGCCATATTGTGTCATACCCAAGACACTATGTAATATCAAAGCATCTTCATATAATTGTAGAAATTTTTAAAAAGTGTTTCACATGGAATACATCGTTGGTGTTTAAAAAGTAAGGACTCATATTTCTTAACTATTTTCAGATTAATACATCTGGGAAAGGTATGAACACCCTCCTAAGTTTTGGTGAAATAGTATCACTACTGTCCTTTAACAATGATATATTTGGCATTAGATATCACCCGAACGTTCGTGTTATCAGCAGTGCTTTAAAGAGAATGGTCATCAGTTTGAACACCTGCGATAATTCAGTGATATTTGCAATTCTATCTGTTCATATTATCAGATCAACTTTTAACAGAATGGTCATCAGTTTGAACACCTGTGATAATGCAGTGATATTTGCAGTTCCATTTGTCCACGTTATCAGCAGTTCGATACATCAACATATTCGAGAGTTGCCTTCTTTAGAAGTGACGTGGTGTAATAGTTATCGTGGTTGGAAATGAACATAGCGAACAGAGTTCAAATCCTGGAGGAGGTTGTTTGCATTTCACATCGCGCTCATACCCTTGGGAAAGGTACAAGGTATCTCAAAGTAGATGAAACCCATTAATATGATAATGATTTATTACTGAGTCAAGTGCAATGGCTGTCATTTGGAACACGTCCCGTAAAAAAATGCATTATTTGAGCTAGAGACATCGAATCAATGTATTTTGATTGTTATTATATCAGTTTCCAAGATATTCATTTTTTTTTTTAATTTCTTGTCACAGTAATAAATCATAATCCTATTAATGTGTTGTATCTATTTTGAGACAGTTTCCAATGATTTTGTCTCCAAATAAGTAGTGACGCAAAATATTTTTCTCTCTAGAGTTATTAGTAATCAAAGATTAATTGTTGTTGAAGTATACTATTTTCAAATCTGAAACAAAAAAGAATACATTATTATTAGTAGAGTAATTAGCAGTCACGTGGATCCCATGAATATATTGAGAAACCCTCTAT
This sequence comes from Sepioteuthis lessoniana, assembly GCA_963585895.1. NCBI lineage: Eukaryota > Metazoa > Mollusca > Cephalopoda > Myopsida > Loliginidae > Sepioteuthis > Sepioteuthis lessoniana. The sequence continues at coordinate 93,372,277 of OY757913.1, read as the reverse complement.
TTTAACCATTGTTGGGTTATTTTAAAGGAATTTTGGGAATTCAAATCATCATCATCATCATGTCGCGCCGCCAGCGCGGATATCCCTGACCCTCTCTCGCCATTTCTCCCTATCATTCATCGCCTCCGGCAGGTCTTCAGGGTTACATCCTGTGTCCTCACATAGTTGCTGTATGTAGGTTCGTGCTGGTCGTCCCACTCTTGCACATCCATATGTGGGGGTCCACAGGAGTACATCGCTTATGAGCTCGTCCTTGCTTCTCCAGCAGTGTCCTGCGTGTCTGGTTCGTCGAACTTGTATAGTTTTCGTGATGGGGGCCAAGTGTCCGTATAGTTGGAGTCTCGTGGGGTGTTGTCGCCAGGACTTGTTTAATACTGCTCTCAACATTAACTAATGATAATTATTTGGAAACAATTCTAGCTTCAAGAAACTACTCTTACAACATTATTATTAGTAGAGTTATTAGCAGTCACATGAATCCTAGCTATAGTAAAATAGGGAGGCAGACTAACCTCTTTAACCTTGGCATAGGAGAGCAATAACTCTGAATTCAAATCTGCTAACTTCTTCTTTAAAATGATCTTGTGTTCAATCTTGCAAATGGGGAAGTGGTTTGGAATTACATATGCTTGTCTTCTTTAACTTGGAATATATGGCATAAATATGTTTCACTAAATGTTGTATTTATTAAAAATCAAAGTGGATACATATTTTTGGGACGCTAATAGGTAAAGTGTTCGCCAATGGTCCAAGATACTGGGGTCCAATCCCAGGTTGAGTCATACGAAAGACTCAAAAATGGTACTTGATGCCACCTTGCCTAACACTCAGCATTATAAGGTACGGATCAAGGGTAAAGTGTCGGTAATTCAAGGAAAGGCCAAGCGCCCTCCCCTACACTTCAGTATAGTTGCTAATGAAAAAGGGATCCTTCGGGTCGCTCTCGACTTCGGTCACCAAATTTACTTATATATATATTGAGAAAGAAGCGAATATGCGTCTTATATATATGTAGATAATACACATGAATTAAAAAGATGGATGAAACTGTTTTATCAAAATTTTAATTTCCCATTATTCAGGGTATATTGTCAACATCTCTGGTTGAAATTTTGCAAAAAAAAAAAAAAAGAAAAAAATCAATCAGTTTTTCTTTTTTCCTCAAGTGCTTCCAGTTTTTTAATAAATCCTGGAAGCAGCACCTCACAAGATTGCAGCTGTACAGCTACTTACCTCCCATCTCCCAAACCATCCAAGTTAGACAGACGAGGCATGCCGGGCACTGCTGGGGAAGTGAAGACTAACTTATAAGCGACGTTCTCTTATGACCTTCACCACATGGAATCGCCCTAGTTTGGGGAGACCGGCAAGGAGTTACATCTGTTTTGTACAGACATTAGATGCAATCTTGGGTACCTGCTGAAAAGGAAGGACGATAGGGACGCATGGCGAGAGAGAATCAGGGAACTTCTTGCTATCGGCATTACGATATGACGACGATGATGATAATATAAAATATTGATACAGTCTCTTTTAACCGTGAAAGTAACATCTTTGGACCCCTTTAAGCCTTGTCGATTGCAGCTGGATTGCCTGGGGGGATTTTCTAAGAACAGTAACCAACGCAGAAAATTTGTTTCACGGTAGGGGTAGTCCCTGTGAACTGTGACAACTTAGTAAGCGAGTTCGAACTCCAGTCGCATTATTTTGTTTGAACTCCCTTAAAACCTCAGCATAGTAACCCTCATCCTAACCCTTTGGCCAATCAACTCTTGTCTGTTGATTTCCTTACTCCTCCCACACCTCTCATCATCCCTCATAGACTCCCTGCCTTCCTTGAATCTCTTATGCCACACAAAACTGATGCTCGATTCATGCAAGATGCTCCAAAAGCAGTCGGAAGAATTCCATATGTTTCTGTGGCATTTTTTCCAAGTTTAAAACAGGATTTTATCGCATATCGTCCTTCTAAAGTGTCCTCACGTCCAGACTGCATTTTTGAAATTCACCGGCAGGGACAATCAGGCTTTAGTAGGGTGTATTCCAGTTGCTGCTATAGCTGTTCATTTGAACGTGAAACCATAAATATTGGTCAGTCATCTCATAAGATGTATAGCAATAACAGAGTGAATTTCAAGAGTCTACGACAATTTTAAATACCTGTACAAAAAAAACCTTACTGAATGCACCCCGTATATATATATATATATATATATATATATATATATGTGTGTGTGTGTGTGTGTGTATCATACTCTCATTCACAGATTGTTTCGTAGTATCACAACTCTTAAGTGTGGCTACAAACGTGAGACACTCCAAACGAGGGTGGGTTAAAAGTTTCGTAATATTTTGGTAACTTGAGCCACAATTCCGCAGATCAAGATGCTTTTGCTGAGGTCAAGAAGGTGTCTGACCACATTGGGCTGAGAGATGCCGAGCTCTCGTGATACTCGTCATCTGAGCATATGTTTGAGCATAACTGCAGAATCAACGGTTTTAGGCGTACCTGATCATCGAACAAAATTTCTTGAACCATCTGGTTACTGCACTGTGATTGACTGCGCCTTCGCCGTCCATACACAAAGTGATAGATGCTTTGCTCGCCTGATACTCCTCGTGTATTACTCATATGTGTTTCAGGTTGCTTCCAAAGCGTTAAAGTCCAATTCAAACTCGAAAAAGCATAAAAGGCATAAGGATGCACGTGAATCTGTGTGTCTTTCAAATCACATCAGCGCACATTCTACCATAATACTACTAACGACAATAGTTACCGTACACGGCTTGAAATGCTCCAGTCTCATGATATACCCGCCAGAATAGAAACACAACCAAAATAGTGTAAAACTTTTGAATCACCCTAGTATATATATATATATATATACTAGATGATTTGTGAGATGAGTAGTAGTTGACCATTCAACTCCTTGTGAGATACAAGCTACAACTAGCTCAGAAAATGGTCCAAAACTTTTGATTCACTCGAGAATATATACAAAAGATTCTGAAGAAGTTCTTTTTCAATAAAGAACGAAATCTCAAAATTGCTGAATCTGTTGTCAGTGTCACATATTTTTATTATCTCATCAGATTTACCAAAATATACTATTTCTCCATTCATACATACATATATATATATATATATATATATATATATATATATATATATAAATGAATGAATTATATATATATATACTTATATATAAAGTATGAATAATATATAAATACAGGATGGTTTGTGAGGTGGGAAGTCAGTAGCCGTACAATTGCTCATGATATATCCGCCACAACAGCCATATACCAGAATACTTTTGACTCATCAAAATATATATATATAAACTGTGAATATATATATATATATATATATATATATAACCAGACATGTGTATGATGGTTAGAGTATTCGCCAGTCGCCCGGGAGATCTGGATTCAATCCCAAGTTGAGTCTTACCAAATACTCAAAAAATGGTACTTGATGCTGCCTTGCTTAACACTCAGCATTATAAGGTACGGATCAAGGGTAAAGTGGAGCAATCCAGCGAAAGGAGTAGCACCCTTCCCTACACCGTGGTGTAGTAATTATCGAAAAGGGAGCCTTCGGGTCACCCTCGACTTCGGTTGCCAACTTTACAACTTATATATATATATATATATATATATTGGATAATTTGTTGAGATGAGAAGTAGGTAGCCATACAATTGCTGTTTTGTCAGTTGTTACTGGTCAAAATAGCATGTAGCATTCATGTGCAGCCACCATCAAGTTTTTTCTCAATGTATTTTCTTAGCATCCATGTGGTGCATCTATATAGCAGTATTCACACAGCTCATAAACTGTCCAAGTAAGACAAACAAGACATGTGGAGTACTGCTGGAAAAGTAAAGAAGAACGCACAGGTGACATTCTCTTATGAGCTACTATCCATAGACACACCAGTGTTGGTCAACCAGCCAAGACTTACATACATCAGCTCTGTGTGGACACTGGATGCTATCTAGATGACATTACAAAGAGCAATGGCAAGAGACTGAGATTCAGGCAACTTCATGCTGTCAGTGTGACTTGATTATATATATATATAGAGAGAGAGAGAGAAAGAGAAAGAGACAGATAGAGAGGAGAAGAAGCAGGATTTGATTTGTTTTGGTTTAGTTTAATAGCATATCAACCATTGTTGGTTATTTATAACCAAATCCTGTTTTTACAATTATACTAAATACATAATTTGTAAACACATTTAGTGGATACACATAGTTAAAGGAGCAAACAGTTCTATTTCTAACAATTCAATTTAGCATTAGTCAACTAAGTTAAATGGTTCCAGGAATTGCTATGTATTAGTAAGAATTTAATTAAAAATTCATTTGTTTTCACAGAGATGATCAAACAGTTCTATTTCAAACAATTCAATTTAGCATAAGTTATTTGTTTGCACACAGTTCAAATGATCAAACAGTTCTATTTGACCCATAGATAGGAGCCTATCAAGTGTTACCACTCCAGGACAGAGTTGACCTGGGAGTGATGGCAGTGATGGGGTACTCCATATTCCCCAAAGCACAAGCATTACTGAAATGTCACCATCAGATTGTTTAGTGTCAAATCCAGGACATTCATGGGAGGGATCTTACCCCTCTGCAGAGATACAGTCAGTGTATTCTACAACCCCGTCTGACTGGGCTGAGAGCAAGAGAGAGGAAGGAGAAAGAAGTTATTGTGGTGTAAAGGATATCATCATAAGAAATGGAATTGGAGAGCTGGTTTCAAGCCCTGACTGAGGCAGTTTGGATTTCACATAGCACAAACACTCCAGTGAAAGGTAAAAATCCAACTATTCTCCCTTTAGCTGCAGGTTAATCATATTTACCCAACCCCTCCGCTCGGGCAGGATATGACACAAGGTCAATTTTTTTTTAAGCGAAGTTTAACAGGTTTGAATTCAGAGTTTTCCTTCTAGACTAGTTGCCTCACCAAGGCTGAAGAACCTAGTTTGCCCTACTATTTACCCATAGCTGGAGGGAGAATAATTGGATTCATACCTTTCCCAAGGGTATTAGTGCAATGTGAAATGCATTCAGTCCAGGATTTGAACTCGTATTGCCGTGTCCAATTCCAGCGACGATAAACATTACACCACGGGCACCTTTAGCTGCAGGTTAATGGTAGGTCAGGCTAGACTCTTTGATTTGGCAGCTGGTCTCGAAGTAGTGAAACTCTGATTTCACACCATTTGTACTAAACAATTGACCTTGTGTCACATCCTGCTTGTGGTGGAGGGGTTGGATGAGTACATACAAATATAACATTTAAAAAACATCATTTTACTCAAGCTTGAATAAGAGTCACCATCTTGTTTGTGATCATCACACACACAAATATAGATATATATATATATATATATATGGAAGTACCCATGGTGTTATGGTTATTATTGAAGGAAATATACACAGCAACAGGACTTTAGATCCTGTTTAAGGCTGATTGCATTTCATGTGGAATCTATACCCTAGGGAAAGATATGAATCCAGTTAATTCTAACTCCAGATATGAGTAAATTGTAGGGCAGACTGTTTTCTTTGACAACCAGTCTTGGAAAAGGAACACTCTCGATTCAAACCTATTAAACTCTGCTTAAAAACTGACCTTGTGTCACATTCTGCATGACCAGAGGGGTTGGTAAATAAATATATATATATATATATATTAATATACGCAACCACATAGAACCCAAAATTGAGAAGGTACTTCAGAGAAATTGATTCATGATATCACAAATTTTGACTATCTGTTGAATTCTAGAAAGTATATGTGCAAAAAAACCTAGAGGCTACAATATCATTAATCGACTTCTCCAAGGTGTTTGACTCCATACACAGAGGAAAGATGGAACAAATACGACTCACCTACAGCCTACCAAAGAAAATGTCATAGCCATAAGAATGCTATTAAAAATACAAAAGTAAAAGTCCACTTCCCAGATAGAGACACAGACTACTTCGACATTGTAGCAGGTGTGCCACAAAGTCACACACTGGCCCCATATATGTTTATCATCTGCCTTGTCTATGCGCTTAGAACATCTATTGATAAAAAGAAAGATAAAGGTTTCAAGCTGGCAAAGGAAAGAAGCAGAAGATACCCTGCACAAACAATTCCAGACATGGACTACGCTGATGACATAGCACATCTGGCAAATACACCTGCCCAAACCGAAACCCTGCCATATAGTCTGGAATGAGCTGCTGCTGGCATAGGCCTCCATGTCTATGTAGACAAGATGGAATACATATGCTTTAATCAAAGAGGTGACATCTCCACACAAAATGGTAATTCTCTCAAACTAGCGGACAAGTTCACCTACCTAGGAAGCAGTGTCTCATCAACCGAGACAGACATCAACACGTGACTAGCAAAGGCGGGGACAGCTATCGATAGGCTATCGGTCATATGGAAGTCGGAAGTCAAACCTGACTGATAAAATAAAATGCAGTTTTTTTAAAGCAGCGGTTGAGTCAATACTACTACATGGATACTAACTAAACATATGGAGTAAAAGGTTGACGGCAATTACACAAGAATGTTGCAAGCAATATTGAAGAAATTTTTGAGGTAGAACTCAACAAAGTAGCTGCCTCCCATCATGAAAACTATGACATATTTTATAGCATATCAAGCAGACACGCGGGACACTGCTGTAGAAGTAAGGAAGAACTCATAAGAAACATACTCCTGTGGACCCCTTCACATGGACGAGCAAAGACAAGACGACAAGCTAGAACCTATATACAACAGCTCTGTGCTAATACAGGATGTAGCCTTGAAGACCTAATGGGAGTGATGGTCTATAGAGACGGGTGGCGAGAGAGGGTCAGGGAGATCCGTAATGATGATCATATGTACCTAATGGTTCAGAGAAAATCTACCTAGGTAGATTTCATCTGATCCATTCGGCACTTATATCAATATTTGCTCTAGCCTATATTGAGCATTTTCTTCGTTTACTTAATCCTCAGTCAGAGTTTTTTCTTTTGGCAAGACATTAAAATACTCTTTGATTTTTTCAGATAATACATATGTTTTTAGTCTTTTCCTTTTTAATGGAATTTTTTTCCCCAAATATCAATTTGTGTATTTGTTTATTCCCAAATTGGATCATTTGGGATTTTTTTCACTCTGCCAGAGTTAAAGTTAGGAATTAAACTAAAATAGAAATACATTATATATATATATATATATAGTCATCCACAGACAGATCTGTTTTGTTCTATCAGAACTCATCAGTGTGGCTAGACATACTAGATTCCCGTAGCTGGGATCGAAACCCAGTTGACTCAAATGCCAATCCAAGCCTCTACCCCTCAGCCATGAGGAACCAGTAGCAGTGAAGTAAATTTTAAATGGTTATGAATCACAATTACTATTGTTTACATACATCCGCTCAACGGCTACCGAGATCTCAATTCATATATGAAGAGACTTGCAATAAACGCTAATGGCAACGTGATTACTTCATTCACTAAAGAACTCAACCCTAATGTGTAATGTATATATATATATATATATGTATATACATTATACAGTATTGCACATAAAAATATCCAAAGCATTTTCTTCCCAGCTATGGGTTAAATAGTACCATTACTGTTTTTCTAGGAGAATGGCTTTGGCATTAAATAACCTACAAAGGTTGACATGCCATTAAACAAAGAAACAAAGAAACGAAAGCATTTTCTAGATAAAAAGTTAATTTTCTTTTAAAACAAAAATATTAAGATTTTATTATTTCTAATAGAACATCATACAAAGAAAATAGATATTCACCCCCATTATTTAGTCATGCTGATAGCATGGTGTTCCTCGAGTCTCTCTGGCAATGCATCCCTATCATCCATCACTCTTGGCAAGTGCTCTCATCTACATCCAGTGTCCGTGCAGAGTTGATAGATGTAGGCCCTTGCTGGTTGGCCAACACTGACATGTCACTGTGTGCAAGTCCGTTAATAGATATTATTTATTACCAATCTCTAGAGCATTGCAACCCTGTAACCGAAAACACATGTAGCAGCCCAAAAATAATTACAACCCATTATATATATATATATATGATATATATTTCAGGCAGTTTAATTATTGATGTTAGAGATGTTGTAATCTTGTTTCTGGTTGACTCATTGGCCTAGTGGGTAGAGTGTTTTCCAATGGTCCAGGAGACTGGTGTTCAATCTCAGGTCGCATCATACCAAAGACTTTAAAAATGGTACTTGATACCTCCTTGCTTAACATTCAGCATTATAAGGTACGTATCAGGGGTAAAGTGGAGCAATCCAAGGAAAGGAGTAGCGCCCTCCCCTACACCTCAGTGTAGTAGCTATTGAAAAGGGGTCGCCCTTGTCTACGGTCGTCAACTTACTTACATATGTAGTTGTGTCTATCGAAAAATGATGACACATTGACCTTATTGACCATTTCATTTAGTGTGTAAACAGAAAGTGCTTGTCTTCAGTGATATTTTGCCAAACTAAATAAAGCTTAATAAATGTCTATCAATAGTACTGCCCGTATATAAGCACCCCACCTAATTTTTCTGCTCAAATAATGATACTTGTATTTTATTATTTCCAGTAGAACAAAATACAAACAAAATGGATATTATTACATATTATTTATTACTAAACTCAACAGAACTGAAACACTGTAACCAAAAATAGTGCCTGTGGTGTAATGGTTATCGTCATAGGAAATGGACACAGCGACACGAGTTCAAATCTTGGCAGAGACTGACTGCATTTCACATAGCACTAATACCCTTGGGAAAGGTATGAATCCAATTATTCCCCCTCCAGCTATGGGTAAATAGTAGGGCAGACTAGGTTCTTCAGCCTTGGTGAGGCAACTAGTCTAGGTGAAGGAAAACTCTGAATTCAAACCTGTTAAACTCCACTTAAAAATTGAACTTGTGTCATATCCTGCCTGATATTGGGTAAATATGGTAACCAAAAATATAAGTATGTAGTAGTCCAAAAATACATTCACATCTGGCATATATTTCTACATTTTCCTTTTTAGCAAGAGTTGTTGATTTTTTTTTAATAAATAATACCTAATAACATCTGTTTTGATTAAAATGAGCCATAATGCTGTGAAAGCAACCAAATTGTGCTTCATGTAACTAGAATATTGCAAAACTTTTGACTCACACCAATCGATTATTAGGAAAATAAATATAGGGTGTCTAAATATGCATAGGACCCATGTAACTGCTAATAACTCTACTAATAATAATGTTGGGTTCTTTTTTGTTTCAAATTTGAAAACAGTATACTATAACAACTAATAATCTTTGATCATAATGCCTTGGACAAGAGAGGAAAAAATATTTTGCATCACTTCTTATTTAGAGACTAAATCATTCAAAACTGTCTCAAAATAGATGCAGTCTATTAATATGATAATGATTTATTACTGAGACAAAAAACTCAAAAAAAGATTGCATGTCCTAGAAGCTGATATAATAACAATTAAAAAACATTGATTTAATGCCTCTAGCTCAAAGGATACATTTTTTACAAGACATGTTCCAAATGACCACCATTGTGCTTGTTTCAGTAATAAATCATTATCACATTAATGGGTTGCGTCTATTTTGAGACACCCTGTATAATGAATAAATTTTATTCATTTTAAATCTGTTTTTTCCTTCTTTTTCAAAAAAGTGATTATTTTATTGATAGCGGTTTGAATTATTCTCGGCAAAGGTTTCTATCATCACTAAGGACAAAGACATTTTGGTAAGTTTAGAGAAAGTCTAAAATGCTGCTTACAGGGTTTTTCGACAAAGTGGAAGGAGTCCAAGATGAGTATATGTGCGAAGGTCAAACTGTTAAAAAAAAAGGGATAATGCTCAGAGGTCTTGAGCTTTCTCCTTGAATCTGTGAACTGTAGATTTTCTTCTCTATGAGCCGATGGTCAGTGGCATATTCACCGTTCTAATGCCAATGTGTATTCAGCTAAATTTGCTTTTGGTGAAACAAAGGATTGTACTTGTGCAAATCCCTCTACACCATTCAACTTAGCCCTGCTCACTTTTTTCTTTTTTCCTAAATGGAAAATTAATCTTGAAAAGTAAAATTCAAGAATACGGATGATGTTAAAAAAAAATAAGATGGTGATATATACCACATCAAGAGTTCTAAACTTGGTTTGGTTTTATGGCATATCAACCACTTTAGGTTGTTTAATGCCAAATCCTCTTTATACATACATATTAAATATATATGAATTGGTTAGGTTGGAATTTACGGCATAACAACCATTGTAGGTTATTTAATGCTAAATCCTCTTTATACATATATTAAATATATATGAATTGGTTAAGTTGGAATTTACGGCATAACAACCATTGTAGGTTATTTAATGCTAAATCCTCTTTATACATATATTAAATATATATTAATTGGTTAAGTTGGAATTTACGGCATAACAACCATTGTAGGTTATTTGATGCCAAATCCTCTTTATACATACATATTAAATATATATGAATTGGTTAGGTTGGAATTTATGGCATAACAACCATTGTAGGTTATTTAATGCTAAATCCTCTTTATACATATATTAAATATATATTAATTGGTTAGGTTGGAATTTACGGCATAACAACCATTGTAGGTTATTTAATGCTAAATCCTCTTTATACATATATTAAATATATATGAATTGGTTAGGTTGGAATTTACGGCATAACAACCATTGTAGGTTATTTAATGCTAAATCCTCTTTATACATATATTAAATATATATTAATTGGTTAAGTTGGAATTTACGGCATAACAACCATTGTAGGTTATTTGATGCCAAATCCTCTTTATACATATATATTAAATATATATTAATTGGTTAGGTTGGATTTTATGGCATAACAACCATTGTAGGTTATTTAATGCTAAATCCTCTTTATACATATATATTAAATATATATGAATTGGTGAGGTTGGATTTTATGGCATATCAACCATTGTAGGCTATTTAATGCCAAATTCTTTTTATACATATATTAAATATATGATTTCTAAACACATTTTGTAGATAAAATTTTTTAAACAAGCCTGAGTTCATTTTTTGCATAGTTAGTTGGTTTCATTTAATTTCAAACAATTCAGTTTAGCATAAATAAAATTTCTTTGTTTATGAAGAAACTGTTCTATATCAAACAATTCAATTTAGCATAAGCACAGTTTAAATGTCAACTGTTCTATTTCAAACAATTCAGTTTAGCATATCAACAAAGTTAAATGGTTCCAAGTATTGTTATGTATCACTTACAATTCAATTAAACATCAGTTATTTGTTAACACATAGTTAAATGATTAAACAGCTCTATCCCAAACAACTCAGTTTAGCATAAGTAAAGTAAAGTTAGCGACCATAGTCGAGGGTGACCCGAAGGCTCCCTTTTCGATAGCTACTACACCAAGGTGTAGGGGAGGGCGCTACTCCATTCCCAGGATTGCTCCACTTTACCCTTGAACCGTACCTTATAATGCTGAGTGTTAAGCAAGGTGGTATCAAGTTCCATTTTTAAAGTCTTTGGTATGACTCGACCTGGGATTGAACCCAGGTCTCCCGGGCCATTGGCGAACACTCTAACCGCTGGGAGTTCTATATGCCTAATAGATAGGACGCTATCAGGTGTTACCGCTCTGGGCTAGAGTGGACTTGGGAATAATGGCAATGAAGGGGTACTCCGCATTCCCCAAAGCTCCAGCATTACTGGAACCTCACCATTGGATTTTTTCATATCATATTCAATTTAAAAATACACTTGCTGGCGATGGTGGTGGTGGTGGTGGGGGGGGTCTTACCCCTCTGCAGAGAAACAGTCATTGTATTGTACAACCCTAGCCAACTGAGCACAAAAGTTCTAGAAGTGCTTCAAACAATAGAAAGCTCACAGGAATAAGCAAGTTGGTTATCAAAGGGACTATTTCTAAAAAGATTATTGTTTCATTTGTTGTTCATATTTGACTTCGTAACTCGTTGGTAGAGATAGTTTTTGGACACACCTATACATCTGAAGAAAACATCTGTTAGTAATAGCAGTTGTGAATTTCCAGTCGTTTGATACATAATACCACTGAGATATTTCTGTACCACACAAGAAAAAAGAAAACAGAGTTTAAGATTTCATGGAATCTGAAAGAGTAAAGGTTGCAGAAATTCATAAATAGAAAAAACAAAATATAGAAAGTCATAACAAAAAAATTGGGGGATAAGAATTTTTGACACATGTGTGCATACATATATATATATATATATATATATATATATATATATATATATATATATATGTGTGTGTGTGTGTGTGTGTGCGTGTGAGAAGGGCGTGAATATATGTGTGAGTTATTTATAGATGGGTATCCAAATATACATCTATGTATACACATAAGTATATATATATATATATATATATATATGTCTATCTACATTAGTGCCACCTGGTCAGGACTGTAGAATACACAAAATGCACCTCTGCAAAGGAGTAAGACCCTCGGCCCCAACGATTGTCCTAGATATGATGCTAAACTGCATCTGATAGTGAGGTTCTAGTCCCAGAGATTTCAGGAATGTGGAGTACCCCTTGATTACCATTACTCCCAGGTCCACTAAGTGCCTGAGTGGTAGTATCTATAAGAGTCGCATCAATTGGTCAAATAAAATTATCACATCATTTGTGCAAACAAATGATTAATATTAAATTGAATAATTACTATTAAATAATAATACTTGATTGGTTTGGTTTGGTTTGTTGGGTTTTATGGCATATCAACCTTTGTCGGTTATTTAACGCCAAATCCATTTTTATGTAAATAATCTGTTCTATTTCAAACAATTCAGTTTAGCATAAGTACACATTTTAATTGTCAAAAACATTTCTATTTCAAACTATTCAAGCAGTTATATGTAACAATTCAGTTAAGTGTAAATACAGTTTTAACGTCGAAGAACAGTTCTATTTCAAATAATTCAGTTAAGCATAAGCACACAGTTTAAATCTAAGTACGGTTTAATTGTCAAAAATATTTCTATTTCAAGCTATTCAGTTTACTCAAACAATTCAGTTTAGTATAAGAATGCTGTTAGTTCTATTTAACCCATAGATAGGGCCCTATCAGGTGCTTCCACGCCGGGCCAGAGTGGACCTGGGAGCAATGGCAATAAAGGGGTACTCCGCATTCCCCAGAGTTCCAGCACTGCTGGAACCTTTCCATCAGATTGTTTAGTGTTATATATCAGGACATTCATGGGGGTGGGGTCTTACCCCTCTGCAGAGAAGCAGTCAGTGCATTCTACAGCCCCAGCTGACTGTGCAAAATAATACTTGAAACCATTTTACTATAAGCACACAAATTAATAAAGTTTAATAGAATTATGAGCGTTAGAAATACGTAAAACAATTTAGAGTCCTTGGTATGAAATTAAAATTGGATCTAATGATGTGTTTCCACTCTGAGAGTTTGGGGATGTTGGAGTATCCCTTCACCTTCATTACCATTACTCTCAGGTCCACTCTAGCCAGGAGTGGTAGTACAGTCAGAATCCCATCAATGGATTGCAGAGAACTGTTCAATCTTTTACAAGTGATTGTTATAATATTAGGTAGAACTATCTGTGTTAGAGAGCGATACTTGAAACCATTTAACTGTGAGCAATAGAAATATTAATGTTAGATAGGCGGATGAGAAACCAATTAACTGCAGGCAAAAGAGATGATTAATATCAAATAGAATAAGAAGTGTAAGACGAGAATACTTCAAACCATTTAATAGTGTGAAAATAAAAAAAGAGCTCTAAATTGTTTAAAGATAACGTTAACAATAAACTATTCACTTAAAAATAATAACTTTACATCAGGCTTATATATATAAATATATATATCAACCTGATGTAAAGCTAGGTGGATTTCATACTTGGCTTGGAGTGTATCCCATGTCAAGCCACACTGAAGACTTGTGATGCAATAAAACAGCCTGTCTGTGGTGAAGGAATTGTCGGCCACCGCTCGCATAATGCAAAGCTCTTCGAAAGAATTGAGCACTCTGGTAGCCGATAGGGTATTAAAAATATAAACAAATGGACGCTGCTGCTGCTGTTGCTACATAGATACCTTAAAAAAAAAAATTCCCTTAGCCAACATAGTCCACTTGTTGGCCGTGTGGACAGAGAATTAGTCTAACGTAAAGTTGGATGGGTTTAGATCCCGGCTTCGAGCGTCCTGTGTATCTAGCCACACTGAAGAGTTCTGATAGAACAAAACAGTCTGTCTGTGGATGACAATATATATATATATATATATATATATATGTGTGTGTCTGAACAGGAATTGGCATTAAAAAACCTACATGCATTGATATGCTATTAAACCAAATAATCTAATCTAACCAAAATACATGTATATATTTACAATTCCTTTCTCATGAGCAAAATGCAACACAGGGTGAATTTAAACAGAGTTTTCCTTCTCCAAGACAGGTTACCATACCATGGTTAAAGCACCAAGTCTGCCTTACAATTTCCCTAAACTCCAGTATTTGAACTTGCATCACTGTGGTCATTTCCTAAGGCAGTAACAATTACACAACAAATTCCTCAGGATATATATATATATATATATATATATATATACATATATATATCTTTATTTGTATATATGTATATACATACATATACATTCCTAATTATATGTGTGTATATATGTTTATAAATACTTGAATTCCCAAATCTAAATTTTGAAAAATTCTTGTTGAAAACACCACTATAATAGCACACAAAATTAATAAGCTATGTCTACACATGCAAACAACCCCTGATGATGGCCTATGAAAGGTCTGAAAGTGTTCAGAACAATTTTGGTCAATTCATCTACCAATTTTTAACTAAAAAGGATTTAACTTGAAAGGATCTTTGTAAAATTATATAGACAAAATGTGTCTTTATTATATAATCAAACTGGCTAAAATGAAATACTGCTGCTCAACTACACATATTTTAAAATACACGTATATATATATATATATATATATATATATATATATATATATATATATTTAAAAGGATTTTTACTGATACACTTTTATATCAATGAATGTTTATATAAATATCTATAAATATACATACATATAAATATATCTATATCTATGAATATTTACATCAAAATGTATTACTTGTCAAGATTTTTTTTATAAAGCTTTATGATTTTCATCATTAAGTGTATTTAGATAAATATTTTCATCTTTATTGTTATATTCACAACATTTCAGTCGATGCATCCTTCAGCCTTCTTCAGAGGTTTCTAGTCTAACTCGGGAGCCTACTCAGATCTTCAAACCAAACCCATTATCTAATCCATGGTGATAGATTATTCTAACTCTATTAACCATAACCAGACACAATTGTTAAGATCTAATAAGTATTCCTTGTTAATTTTTCTGGTAGTCAGGATTGAACTTGCAACCTCCAGATGATTATACACCCATTATGCTATATGTCCTGAAGGACAATTTAGAGGGAATTTTTGGAACTAGAGGGTGAAACGATAAAATTGTCATTCTAAAGAAAACAACACAACAGCTTTATTTTAGAACTTTTATTGAAAAAATCAATTCAGATAACTTGATTATGTAGTTGAGCTGACATCTATTCAATGTAGCCACCTTCAGCCTCAATCACCGCCTCGATACGGATCCGGAACTGGGAGCATGCCTTTCCTACAAGTGCCGGCGGGAGCTCAGCGAATACTCGGCAAATGGCGGTGATCAGGCTGGCTTTGGTGTTGTGGGAGGTCATGTTGGTGATGTTCTTGACGTATGACCAAACGAAGTAGTCCAGCAGGTTCAGGTCGGGGGAGGAGGGGGTCCAGTGAGAGAAGGGTACAAAGTCGTAGCACTCCTTCTGAAGCCAAGCCTGGGTCTCTTTGGACTTGTGGCCCAGTGCCGAGTCCTGCTGCCACACCCAGGGTCTGCCACTGGCCACCTGATTGCACCAGGGAATCACCACATTCTTAGAGCACATCCAGGTACACTTTGGTGTTGACTATCAAGCCGACTTCGAAGATAAGAGGTTGCATGATATGGCCCTCACTTGAAACCACACCAAAGACCATAACTGTAGCCGGAAACTTTGTTTTCATCACCCTGGGAACGTCCCTGTTATTCGTGGCAATCCAGAGGGTGTTGGCAATGGTCCTGTTGTCATAACTTGGATTGGTAGAGAGCATGAGTTGTACAGTGGCGCATCTCCATTCTCACTTGTTGAACATTGTGTCACTTTCAGACATGATAGAAGGCTCCTATCGCTCTTGGGATTTGTACACAACTGGCCAACTAGTAGATGGTCTGCAACAAAAAAAGAAAACCGGTTTTCATTAAATGGAAATGGAATCGTGTCATCTTTTCTAGGGCAACAATTTTATTGTTCCACCCTGTAATATACCAAATGATTTTATGGACATAGTAGTTAGAGTGTTTGCCAAAGGTACAAGTGACTGAGGTTCAATCCCAGGTTGAGTCATACCAAAAACTCAAAAAATGGTACTTGATTCCTCCTTCCTTTACACTCAGCATTAAAAGGTATGGATCAAAGGTAAGTGGAGCCATCCAGGGAAAGAAGTAGCACCCTCCCTACATCTTGGAGTAGTAGCTATTGAAAAGGAGCTTTATATATATATATATATATATATATATATATCATACATATATTTATAAAAATGTAAAGTTGGCGAACATAGTTGAGGGCTACCCAAAAGCTGCCTTTTCAATAGCTACTTCACTGAGGTGTAGGGAAGGACACTATTCCTTTCCTTGGATTGCTCCACTTTACCCTTGAAATGACCTTATAATGCTGAGTGTTATGGAAGGAGGTATCAAGTACCAGTTTTTGAATCTTTGCTATGACTCTACCTGAGATTGAACCTTGGTCTTCCAGGCCATTGGTGAACAATCTAACACTAAGCCAATGGTCCTGTATCAACATACCTTTTTATAGATATATATGAATCTGTATTATGAAGTATACATATATTCAAGAATGTATTTATGTGTGTATATAGATACAAATTTAGATGTTGTGTGTTTGCGAACAGTCTGGGAGACTGGGGTTCAATCCCAGGTTGAGTCATACAAAAAACTCAAAAAATGGTACTTGATGCTACCTTGCTTAGCATTCAGCACTATAAGGTAAAAATCAAGGGTAAAGTGGAGCAACTCATAGAATAGAGTAGCACCCTCCCTTGCACCTTGGTGTAGTAGCTATTGAAAAAAGGAGCCTTCAGGTCACCCTCGACTAAGCTTGTCAACTTTACTTACTATATATATATAAACATATATAAAAATATTTATATGAACATGTATTTATATATATAAACATTTATATAAATTTATCTATAAAGATTCATATGCATATATATACATTTTTATGTAATCATATATTTATATATATATATATATATATATATATATATATATATATGATGAATAAATATATATTAGATATATATATTTAATTCCATGGAATTTAAACTGTGACCCCTAGGTTTAATGGAATTTTTTACAAAACAACAATCATCAGGCAGTTAACAAAATGGAAACTCTAAATGAAATCTCTAAACAATATATATATATATATATATATATATATAGATATATATATTTAAAAAATAAATATTCATATATATGTCCACATAAGAATAAATAAGTCTAAAAATATACAGAGTCATATAAACATTGTATTGTTGAATGAGTGGAACCTCCAACAGAATGGACTGGTACAAAGACTATATTTAGAGCAGTGCTTGCTCTAGAGAGTTGTAGTTACTAAGTCTGATAGTAAGAAAGTCTTGCTACCATCTTACAGCAGTTGCTTGAGGTCACTTGACATGGGTACCAGGAATCCCAATATTCCTGTCACATGACTAAGACTGACTTTCCTTGGGCATCAACAGCCATTTCTCCAGGTTCTGATCAGCTCTGGCAGGGCTTGATTTATTGCCTGGCACCTGAAGAGCCCCTTTTTAAGGGAATGCCAATGGAGCCCAAGGTATTTTTGGAGTCACTGAGCATTCATGGCTCTCTGCTAAGCTCCCACATTAAAAAGGCCTTGTGCCTCATTTTGGTACTTTCGGGATGCCAACTAGATATCGTAATCAGTAAGTCTGAGAGTAAGCAAGTAAGTCTGCCTGACTGTCTTTCCGACAATATATGACTCAGGTAGTTTATATATGTTGGTGAACTGTATTTCTCTCCGTAACCAAATATCTTTTATCTTAAATATCTGTAGACTTTGGCAACTCAAGACATAACATAATATATATAAATATATATATTCATATATATGAATTTAAAAATGTACGCATATATATATATATATATGTATGTATTTGAAAATATATGCATATATATATATATATATATATATATATATATATATGAATGTATATTCAAACTTGTATATATACATATACACCATTAAATATCTCTCTCTATATATTACAGAATTACATAAAAATGCAAAGTTGGATAAAACTGAGACGCCGATGACATCGATTTTTACCAATTCATATATATGTGGATATAATTATATATAAACATAAGCATATATATATGTATATATATATATATATATATGTATAAAAATATGCATATATATATATATATATATATGGATGCATTTATATACATAATTGTTTTTGTGTGAGCATAATTTGCATAGAGTGTTCGCCAATGGCCCGGGAGACCTGGGTTCAATCCCAGGTCGAGTCATACCAAAGACTCAAAAAAATGGTACTTGATGCCTCCTTGCTTAACACTCAGCATTATAAGGTACGGATCAAGGGTAAAGTAGAGCAATCCAGGGAAGGAGTAGCGCCCCCCCTACACCTTGGTGTAGTAGCTATCGAAAAGGGAGCCTTCGGGTTACCCTCGACTATGGTCGCCAACTTTACTTTATGTATGTACATATAATCATATAAGTATATATTCACACATGAATACATATGTACATATATTTATATATATATTCATATATATATATATATATATATACTTAAGTACTTATATAAGTATGTATATATGTATATATCTCAAAATAGAAGAAACAGAAAATTAAATGTATTGAAACACCTATACCAATGTAGTCGAGGTAAATTTAAAATAATGCCAATATATCAAACCAGTGACTACATACTACTTCAAATAAACGAAAAGAATTTTAGAGATAAATTTAAACCAAAGTTGAATAAAACACACACGTTTTGAAGTCATCCATATTAGATGTCATGTAAATTGTAAATACTGTTATTTTGGAAAAACAAATACCAGAGGCCACCTGACATGGGTACCAGGTATCCCAATATTCCTGTCATGTGACTAAGACTGACTCTCCTTGGGCATCAACAGCCATTCCTCCAGGTTCTGACCAGCTCTGGCAGGGCTTGATTTATTGCCTGGCACCTGAAGTGCCCCTTTTTAGGGGAATGCCAATGGAACCCAAGGTATTTTTGGAGTCACTGAGCATTCATGGCTCTCTGCTAAGCTCCCACATTAACAAGGCCTTGTGCCTCATTTTGGTACTTGTGGGATGCCAACTAGATATCGTAATCAGTAAGTCTGAGAATAAGCAATTAAGTCTGCCTGACTGTATTCATATATATATGTATAAGAATATGCATTTATAGATATATTTATATACATATATATATATATATATATATATATATGGAATTCATTTATATATATAATTGTTTTTGTGTAAGTATAATTTGCATATATTATATATATATATATATATATATATTTGTTTGTATTTTTTTTTTATAACATTTCTTGTCTCTCAAAAAATCCAATGTTTTCAAATATCATTCCACATGCCAAACATGTACTTAATGCTTTGAAATTAAGAACGCTACATGCACGTTTGTATCTTTTTTATTGCATGCATTTTCTTTGCTCATGTTATCTCGACAAGCATCCATCATTTTATGAACAATTCTCATGATATTAAAGACCTGATGAAGGTTATTAAAAATGAAACATTTAACATTGGCTTTGCATCCCAAAAATACATCAAATTTGTATTATTCTGTTTTTCTACTTTCTTCATATATATATATATATATATATATATATATATATATATATAATTTACAAATGCATAGTTTGTAGGTGACATATTTAAACAAGTCTGAGCTCATTTATTAGCTCATAATTAAATGGTTTCAAGTATTGCTATCTAACACCAATAATTCTAATCAATACTCTTTATTCATATGCACACAGTTAATTGGTTTCAGGAATTGCTATGTATTTAGGTATAATTCAGTTTTTGCACACAGTTAAATGATTTCAAGCATCAGTATGTCGCACAAATAATTCAATTTAACATCAGTCAATTGTTTACACACAGTTAAACGCTTAAAAACTTCTATTTAATCCAAAGATCTAACTGTAACAAGTACTACCACTAAGACATAGTGGTAATACCTGAGAGAAAGACAGACTAGACAAGGTATGAACAGCTCTGGGAGGATATTTCTCTGCATGGATCCAGTAAGTGTATACTACAACCACAACACATTGCTCTCTCTCTCTCTATATATATATATATATATATATATATATACGAGGATCATTAAATACATTTCCAGACTTTTTTCGTATGGGCACTTTTATTGATAGTACACACATGAAACTCTAGTTCCCTTCGAAGTAATCTCCTCTGGCTGCAATGCACTTGTTGTACTGTTCCAACAACTTCTGGAAGGCCCCATGGAAGCCCTCTTAAGTGAGCGTGTCAATGACCTTCGTCACAGCCTCTTTCATCTCCTCAATTGTCTCATAACGACAGCCTCTGAGCTGAGGGAATAAGCAAAATTCACAGGGAGCAAGGTCTGGACTATAGGGAGGGTGAGGAACTCTCTTGATACCCATCTTGGTCAAATAGTCTGTGACAAGAATGGAGTTGTGGACTGGTGTATTGTCCTGGTGGAAATGCCACTGACCAGATTTGAAGAGTGCTGGCTTTTTCTGACGGAATCACTTGCTGAACTCCCTTAAAACCTCAACATAGTAACCCTAACCCTAACCCTTTGGCCAATCAGCTCTGGTGTATTAACTTCCTTACTCCTCCCACACCTCTCATCATCCGTCACAGACTCCCTGCCTTGCTTGAATCTCTTAGGCCACTCAAAAACCTTATGCTCGATTCATGCAACATGCTCCAAAAGCAGTCTGAAGCATTCCATACGTTTCTGTAACATTTTTTCCAAGTTTAAAACAGAATTTTATTGTATATTGTTCTTCTAAAGTGTCAGATTGCATTTTTGAACTTCACCAGCTGTGACAATCAGGCTTTAGTAGGGTGTATTCCAATTGCTGCCGTAGCTGTCCATTTGAACGTGAAATCATAAACATTGGTCAGTCATCTCATAAGATGTATAGCAATAACATAGTGAATTTTCAAGAGTCTACGACAATTTTAAATAACTATACAAAATAGTCTGGAAACTTATTGAATGCACCACGTGTGTATATATATATATATATATATATTGAAATAGGTAGGTTTACGGAGGGATTTGTATTTTTTGAATTTATTTATTCATACATTTTGTTCTTATATACTTGTATGTTTCCAGCTCGTTGCTTTCATCAGAGAACATATATTGCACAAGGCCTTGTTATTGGGGTACTCAATGAGACTTGAACTCACTCCAGTTTGCAGTTTAAATGATTTTCAGTTGGTTATGTGTTTATATATTTTTTTATGCGCACAAAACGGAATATATGTGCTATAATCAAATGGGGGACATCTCCACTCTAGACGGAACCCCTCTTAAACTAGTAGACAAATTCACTTATCTAGGAAGCAGCGTCGAATCAACTGAAAAGGACATTGACACGAGGTTAACGAAAGCATGGACAGCTATCAATAGGCTATCGATTATAAGGAAATCAGACCTAGCTGATAAAATGAAACGCAGTTTCTTCCAGGCAGCGGTCACATCGATACTGCTATATGGTTGCATTACATGGACGCTAACAAAATGGCTGGAGAAGAAGCTAGACAGCAATTACACAAGAATGCTGCATGCAATCTTGAACAAGTCCTGGCGACAACACCCCACAAGACACCAACTGTTCGGCCACCTGCCTCCTATCACGAAAACTATTCAAGTTAGACGAACCAGACATGCAGGACACAGCTGGAGAAGCAGGGACAAACTC
This sequence comes from Sepioteuthis lessoniana, assembly GCA_963585895.1. NCBI lineage: Eukaryota > Metazoa > Mollusca > Cephalopoda > Myopsida > Loliginidae > Sepioteuthis > Sepioteuthis lessoniana. The sequence continues at coordinate 93,349,999 of OY757913.1, read as the reverse complement.
ATAAGAGATGTACACTTATGGACCCCCACACATGGCCGTGCAAAAGCAGGACGACTAGCACAAACATACATTCAGCAGCTGTGTGAGGATACGGGATGTTGTCCTGAGGACCTGCCTAGGGCGATGAACGATAGGGAGGAGTGGCAAGAGAGGGTCAGGGATATCCGTGCTACCAGCGCGACATGATGACGATGATGATGTGTTTATATAGGTCATCCTCTCTTTTTCTGAGAGTGTGTTTACCTTAGTCTGCTTTACTCCTCTTTGATATTTGATATATTTTTGTCTTTAGGTGTGTGTGTATTTGTGTGTGTGTCTTGGATTGGTTTTGGATTTCATTAACAGTGATTTTTACTCTGTGTGTATGGGAGTGTGTGTCTTGTGGATTTTTTTGTGCATGTATGAATGGTAGTGTGATTTGAAATTTACTGGTAACGTTTTTTCTTAATATATATATATATATAGTAAGTAAAATTGGCGACCATAGTCGAGGGTGACCAGAAGGCTCCCTTTTCAATAACTACTACTCCTTTCCCTGGATTGCTCCACTTTACCCTTGATATGCACCTTATATAGCTGAGTGTTAAGCAAGGAAGCATCAAGTACCATTTTTAAAGTCTTTGTTATGACGTGACCTGGGATTGAACCCATGTCTCCCAGACCATTGGTGAACACTATCCACTTGACCAATGAGCCAGTAATGTTTCCAGCTTGATGCTTTCGTTAGAGACCAAGTCTGGTACAAGGTCTAGTTAACAGGGTATTTAATGAGCTTAGAATTTACTAGTGTTTGTAGTTTGAATGGTTTTTTTCTTATATTTGTTTTTTTTTTAATGAATACTTTAAAAACCCAAAAACCAAATTCAAAATAAATAAAAATTTAGGCTGCAGCTCAAAAAAACGTAGTCTACATAATTGAATGTAGTGAATGCAAAGAAATATACAAAGGGTCAACACATGCCCTTAATACAAGGACATCACTACACAGGAGTAATATCAAAATAGAAGAAAACAGAAAATTAAACGGCTATACCAATGTGGTTGAGGTAAATTTAAAATAATGCCAATATATCAAACCAACAACTACGAGCTACTTCAAATAAAAGAAAAGAATTTTATAGATAAATTTAAACCAAAGTTGAATAAAACATGAATGATACACACACATAAATGGAAATAAACATACATATATATGTTTATTCGGGGCCCGTGGCAAAGCGGATAGAGGCGTTGAGTCTCTATGGTTCCAGGTGAACATTGTCAGAAGATAGTGGTTTCAAATCCTACCCAAGCTGGCCAGAGGTTTACTAGGTCAAAAAACATGGTGCGATAGACAACAACTATGGAAGGCAGTAATTACTGGGGATATGGTTACAAGACTCAGCATTCCTATCCGAGGTCGCGGTAAATCACCTGAACAAGGCCAGAGGTGAAATTTGGCCGAAACGTAGAGAAAGAAGAAACAACACAAAAAAAAACAAAAACTACCAACACACACACAAACACAACATATCAAATATTGAAAGTAAATAAGAGATAAAGTAGGCTAAGAGAAACACTCTAAGTGAAAGGACCAGTATTCATTAAAAAAAAAAACATAAGTAAAAACCATTCAAACTACAAAAAAATAGAAAGTTCAAATCTCAATGAATACCCCATTAACTACACCTTGTGCCAGATATGTATAGATATATATATATATACACACACACACACAGAAACATACATATATATATATATATATACACAGACAAAAAATACTAGGAAAAAAGTTACCAGTAAATTTTAAACCACACTACCACATATATACACAAAAAGTCCCCAAGACACATACTCACACAGAGGAAAAATAATTGTTAGGGAAATCCAGAACCAATCCAACACACACACACACACACACACACACACACACACACAATAACAAAAACAAATGAAATATCAAAGAGGGGTAAAGCAGACTAAGGTAAACATACTCTAAGAAAAAGAGAAGATGACCTCTATATAAATCCCATAAACAATTGAAAACCATTCAAACTGCAAGCAGGAGTGAGTTCAAGTCTCATTGAGTACCTCATGAACAAGGCCTGGTGCCATATATGTTCTCTGACGAAAGCAACAAGCTGAAAACACACAAGTATGTAAGAACAAAAAAAAAAAAAAAAATACAAACCTCTTTGTGGACCTACTGATTTAAAAATATTTTTATTCTCTCTTTGAACCTACAACAAAATCTTTTATAAGTATAAACATAAATGTATATGTATATGAAGAAAAATGTATTTATATTCATACACACACACACACACATATATATATATATATATATACATATATATATATCTATGCATATGTACATATAACTAAATATTAAGATAAATTAATATATATCTACATATGTATAGATATATCTATGTGTATTTTTCTGAGGCACACACATTTGAAAAAGCCAGATTTATAGGATTGGAACTTTGTCAAAAACAAAGAATGATTCAAAATCTTTCTGGATTAACAAATGGAACATCAATTCTTCACAATATTTCTAATAAGTCAAATGACGTAATTTCAAACAACAAATGCTGAATTATTAATCAAACGGACAACTTTTTCTCGTTATACACATTTTCCTAAGGTTTTTATATTTTGCTCTTTTTACAAACCAGTCGTTGATTTAACACCACAAGTATCCTTCCTCATAGTCCTGATGATGGTTCATTAGAACTCAAATGCTATAGTATCAACTTTACTTCACAATAAATCTCTCCTTCTACTTGGATTACCTTGTTATCAATTTTTCTTTACACATTGTCGGTTTACAATCCATTATTTACTTTCATTTATGTGTATGTACATATATATATATATATATATATATATATATATCAACCATTGGAGGTTATTTAATGCCAAATCCTGTTTATATATATATATATATATGTATATATAGTACAGGGTACCTAATCCTGTCAGGATTAGGTACTCTGATGAGCCGCTTAGGCGAAACTGTAGTAGGTTAGTTCCTGACTCACAAAATAATTTTTGTAACTATTTTGCTCTACTTAGTATTGAGCACTTTTCGTACTTGTAGCTTAGCAGCATTTTACGGTGGTTTTTTCTTTTGACCAATCGATTGCGTATCTGTTGATTTTTTTCAAAAGGTGTGACAAGGTTGGCCTTTTCTTTTTTGTCTAATATATATTTTTTTCCCCCTAGATAGAGATTCATTGTATATTTTTATCTTCGAATTACTTGTGTTTTTTTTTTTTTTTTTTTTCCCTTACCGTAAGTGCTATTATTCAGTAAGTTATCTAATATATATATATATATATATATATATGATTTCTAAACCCATTTTCTTGATAAGATTTTTAAACAAGCCTGAGTTCATTTGCTTTTTTTGCACACAGTTAAATGTTTTCAAGTATTTCTCTCAAACACGAATAATTATATTTACTATTAATCATTTGTTTGCTCACAGTTGAATGACTTCAAGTCTTACTATGAAACAGTAACAATTTAACATCAGTCATTTGTTTGCACATATCTAAATGGAATATACATATTCTTATGTGAATAGTTTGTAGGTAATTTCATTTTTAAATGTGTTACAACTAATTTATTTGCCTACTAGTACAGCTATTGTTTCTACACAGTTAAATGGTTTCAATTATTGCTGTCTAACACTAATGATTCTATTCAAAAACAATTATTCATTTGCACACAGTGAAGTGAAGCATTGAAATTGAACACTAATTAATCTATTCAATACTATTCATTCATTTTCATGCAGTTAAATGGTTCCAAGTATTGCTATGTATCACTAACAATTCAATTAGACAGTCATTTGTTTGCACACAGTTAAAGGATCAAGCAGTTCTATTTGACCTATAGATAGGACCCAATTAGGTACTGTTGCCCAGTTGGTTGAGGCTGTAGAATACTCCAACTGCATCTCTGCAGAGGGGTAAGACCCCACCCCGAAAGTATCCTGGATATGAAACTAAACAATCTGAAGGTGAGGTTCCAGTACTGCTGGAGCTTTGGGGAATGTGGAGTATCCCTTGATTACCATTGCACTCAGGTCCACTCTGGCCCAGAGTGGTAGCACCTAACAGGGTCCTATCTATGGGTCAAATAAAACTAAACTGTGTACTTATGCTAAATTGAATGGCTTGAAATAGGACTGTTTTGACATCTAAACTATATACTAAGGCTAAACTGAATCATTTGAAATAGAACTGTTCTTGTATGCTAAACTGAATAGTTTGAAATAAGCCTGTTTTTGACATTGAATCTGTATACTTATGCTAAATTGAATAATTTGAAATAGAGCTGTTTGGACATTTAACTCTGTGTAAAAAAAACTATACTTATACTAAACTGAATCGTTTGAAAATTTTATCAAAATGAGTTAATTGGCGTTAAATAACCCCAAAAGAGTTGATATACCATAGAACAAAATACCCAACCCAACTACCACTCAGAGTGGACTCAGGAGTGATGGCAATCAAGGGGTATTCCACTTTCCCCAAAGCTCCAGGACTGGAGCCTCACCATTAGATTGTTTAGTGTCATATTCAGCACACTCAATGGAGGGATCTTATCACATTGCAGAATGCAATTGGTGTATTCTACAGCCTCAGTCAACTGAACATTTTTTCTTCAAGTGCATAACCCTTCTGTAGCAGGATGTGACACAAGGTCAATTTTTAAGCAGAGTAAACCTGGTTTGAATTCAGTTTTCCTTCTTGGCTGGTTTAACTTTTAGGCATAAAATACTCCAAGATGTGTAGACATGTCATTAAAATCAATAAATTTTAAATATTCTGGATCTGTTATTCTACAAAGGTAATACTTTCTTTTAGTTGTATTCAACTGGAAGCCATAAAACAATTAGAAGTTCAAATTCGGAATAAGGCCATTGCTCTTGGGAAAGGCATGAACCCATCTTTTCTTTCATCTTGACTTTTGGTGAAATGCTAGGCTAAGTCAAAAGTTTTGCCATATTTTGTTATGTGCTAGTTTGTGGCACATATATCATGTGACCAAATCAGTACCTGCTGTGGTTGGTTGTATTGTGGTAGTTGGTGTGCAGACATATTATGCATGGCTTTACTCAGAGTGGAATTTGAAAATTACACGGATATATGTGTAATGTAGTCGAATTCGAGAACTTATGCTTTATGAGTTCGACCTAGGCTATAACACAATGGAAACAACCAAAAACATTTGTTAATTACAGAACTGTAACCAGGTGGCTGAAGAAATTTCCCTCAAGGTTGTAAGAATATTGATAATCAGGCAACGTCAGGTAGGTCCGAGAGATTAAGTATTTACACAACCCCTTTGCACAGGAAGGATGTGACACACAGTCAATTTTTAAGCAGAGTTTAACAGGTTTGAATTCAGAGTATTCCTTCTCCTAGCTAGTTGCCGAACCAAAGCTGAAGAACCCAGTCTGCCCTATTATTTAACCATAGCTGGAAGAAGACCAATTGGATTCATACCTTTCCCAAGGGTATTAGTGCTAAGAGAAAAGCAATCAAACTTATCCAAGATTTGAACTCGTGTAGGTGTGTCCATTTCCTACGATGATAACCATTACACTGCAGGCATCTCCAGGTAGGTCCAAGATAGTAGATTCTGAGGCTGTGCTCCAAGTCGTAGAGGAAAATATGGGAAGAAGTAGTTGGAGAGTATCAGGCAAGCTCAACATATCTGACCTCTGCAAAAATATCCAAAGCTGCTGAATTATACCTCATGTTACCAAAATATTGCAAAACTTTTGACTCAGCCGAGTAGAAGGTTACACTGAGCTCTTTAGACTTGTTAGAGAAACCAGTTTAAGAATTTAAAAGTAGAATTGTATACACTATTCTCTTATCAATCCATTCAAAGTAGGGCTGGTTTTATGTTTTACAAACAATTCAATTAAACAAGTCATTTGTTTACACACAGTTAAGTGATTAAACAGTTCTATTTCTAACAATTCATATGGGGTCCCACGACAAGCTGTGTTGCTGTTTGCTATCTGACTCCATTCTGGGTAATTTTATTCTTACTCTACGTTATCTTGCTGGTTTAACTTCTTGGATATGAAGACTGTAAAGGAATTATATGAAAGAAGAAGAGAGTAAAAGATAGGCAACAAAGATATCTTTTATATTTTGCCTTTATTTCTGGGTTCAGCAACCATTCAGTGGGTTAGGAAATTTGTCCCAAATACAAATGAAATAGTTGAATCTCCCAGCCAAGGTGTTAAAATGCCTAAGTCATTTCTTGGGTATATATGAGTCCAAATTTGGTATTTAAAGCTATAATGTGTTCAGTATATAAAGATTTAGTGTAGTTGTTTCTTGGGTATATATATCCAAATTCGGAATTTAAAGCTTTAACGTATTTGGTATAGTTAGCTTTAGTGACATGTTAGTTGCTTTTGGGAGTTTGTCTAAGTCCGGTGTTTTAGCCAATGCATCGTCTAAAGATAGACGCATTGTGTCCTCCACTAATAAGCAAGAAAGATCTAGGTGTCATCACTCCGCTGGTCACTGCTCAAAAAAAGTGAGATTCCTGCTTTTGTTGGGATGGTTCCTTTTCTTTGTGCATGCGTTGCCCCTCTTCCTGTCAGGGGTCTCTGGGAGTTTCTGCATATTTTAATAATTATTTCTAATTCAATTCTAAATTTTTTAATTTTTCTATTCCCTACATTCAGTTTAACTTGAGAATAGTTTTTTTGTTTACACACAGTTATGAATAAGATTGAGATCCATGATGAAATCACTAAGGTGAGTCAAAATTTTGCAATATTTTGTTACATGCTAGTTTGTGTCTTGTATCTCATGCGACTAAAAGAGTTCAAGCTATTGTAGGGACCAGTCGCGGTTTGTTGTATCATAATAGTGTAATAACACATTGTGCATTGTTTCACTCAGTGTGTGATTCAAAAAACCACACAAATAATGGTGCAATGTAGTCTAATTCAGGAACCATTTTACCCTTGATATGTACTTTATATTGCTGCAGGTTAAGCAAGGAGGTATCAAGTACCATTTTTGAAGTCTTTGGTATAACAAGACCTGGGATTGAATCCAAGTCTCCTGGGCCTTTGGCGAACACTCTACCACTAGGCCAATGAGCTGGTGTAAATCTTAAACTGGGCCATAATGCTATGGAAACAATCAAAAATATTTATTTTATGAAAAGTAAAGATGCAGTTGATCTCAGCACAGTGACCAGATAGTTCAAGAAATTTCACTTGAGTTACAAGAATGTCGACAATCAAGCAAAATCAGCTAGGCCTCTTGCTCTCTCTCTTTCTTTTTCTATCGTTAGCAGGGTACAAAATTTGTTGTAAGTTCCAGCAGTCAGTAAATGAAATTATTGACAAGTAATGACTAGAATTGATTGAAACAATAAATATGGATTTATTAAGAAAAAAAAAATTATTCCTGCAATAATAATAATAATCAGCAGCAGCAAAAAAGACAACATTTTAGAACTTCTGTTTAAAATCAAATACTGGAATCAAAATAACAACCCCATACTTTACCTGAAAAAAAAAATATATATATATATCATAACTATGTGCCTTCATTAGAATGTGGATTTGTGTTACGCTTCAGATTTGAGTCCCGAGAAAAACTGACAGTGTTCTCTTTTGTGTGCACCTGCATGTGATCCCTCAGAGTCGAACTGCGCGTAAAGTCTGATCCACAAATTTGGCAGTTAAACAGTTTTTCCCCAGTATGTTTCCGAGTGTGCCGCTGAAGGTCTGAGTTGCGAGAAAATGCAAAACCACATATTTCACATATGTATGGCTTTTCACCCGTGTGTGTCCGCATGTGTGGTTTCAAATGTGAATTCTGTGTGAATGCAGACCCACATATTTTACAAACAAAGGGCTTTTCTTTAGTGTGTATTCGCATGTGATCCTTCAGATGTGAACTGCAATTGAATGCAAACCCACAAATTTTGCAATTGAACGGCATTTTCCCAGTGTGAATCCGCATATGGTGTTTCAGATATGAGTGTTGTATAAATGCAGATCCACATATTTCGCAGTTAAAGGGTTTTTCTCCAGTATGTGTTCGTATGTGAACTTTGAGTTGGGAATTACTCCGAAAGGCTGCTTGACAGACCTCACAGGGATAGCGTTTGTCTCGTGGGTGTGTCCTCATGTGCCGTTTCAGATCAATGTTACTGGAACAGACAGTTTCACATACACCACAAATCAATTTCTTCTCATCCCAGTGCATCTGCGTGTGCTGCTTTAGCCTGTCTGTATCTGAAAATACTGAGCCACAAACTTTGCAACACAACGTTTCCTCCATTGCACAAGGCAACAAATTTTATGGATTGAGATTGGTAGAAAAATCAATAAAAAGCAATTTTTTTAGTTGAAATAATTCTAATTTCAAACGGTCAATAAATTTTAGTGCCAGATTTTGGGGAAAAAGTTAAAGACTGGTAGTTGCTTTTATAACAGAATGGTCTTTATTTTTCATTTTCAATGTTTGCTCCCAGAAACATCATAAAAAATTCTAATAATTCATGAAAAAATAAATTATGCCCATATATTTCTTTAATTTTCCAGTCAGAGTAGAGTACAACTTTAATGTGCCCCTGTGCTTGCCAAAGCTACGAAGCTAAGCTTAGTAAATGGGTACCTCCCAATGGATCAATGGCAAGCAGTTTTAGCAGTGGAAAAATCCTTAAGTTCATGTTGATTCTTCAATTGCAGTTTCTGTAAAAAAAAAAAAAAAAAAAAAAAATGAAAGACATATAAATAAAACAATAGAAATAAATGTTACAAAGTTGTTTTTTTTACTTTACAGACTAGATATTACAGAACATTGATAGCTATAGACAATTCAGGTTTAAATTTCTCTCCCCAATAATTTGAGTCAGTGGATTACAGAACTTCATGATCATCAATTAATAAACATAAGAAATTCATCACCAAAAGTTAAAACCCAACAATTTACCCCCAACTATGTTTAACAATGAATCCTGGTTACAAATTGATATAAAAATTTAGTCACAAAATTCTAATAATAAACTAAATTGCACTACTTCTGCCACTTTAGAAATGTTTGTTATTGATGCCAGTGAGTGAAGACTAAAGAGTAGGTGAGTAAAATAATTAGGAATTTAAGTTAATTATTTTAGTAATAAATTGTTTTCTAGCTAAACTTTGAGTTCAAAGTTGCTGGGTTTTGTTTTGCAAAGGTCAAAACCTTTTATTGCATAAACATGTCAACTCAATCATAACAAGCTGGACAAGTTTGTTTTAGAATCAGCTGCAAGCAAAATACATTAAGATAAACAATCAGATAGATATCAGCTGATATTTAGCAATGACATGTTCCTAAAAATTTTTAAGATTATGGGTGATTAAAGCAATAGTTAAGGACTAAATAGAACATATATAAGAAAGAAATTTAAAGATGTAGGAGCAGACGGGGCAGAAGGCGAGACCAGATGGGACCCGAAGCAGTCATGCATGCATAACTACAGCTAGATCAGCTGGGTCAGCAAAGAAAAGACTAAGTCCCTGTTCACATTTTCCGTTATCTATTCTCTCTGTGCATCGAAACAGTTGACCCATATTTCAGATTCTATCTTTCTTTTTACACTAACTGCTGTAAATGTTGCAGCCTCAAATAAACTTTCATATCCTGCAATCAACAGAGTCGTTTTATGTTGGGGTTAAAGGGTAATGTTAAACCTATATTCTATTTGGTGTCGTCGCATTAGAGGAGGCATAAAGCATTATCAAATGAGGTAACAGCCCGAGAAATCTATGAAGAATATGCAGTTGTGCTGAGAAAAAAAACCTGTGGCAGGCATGAAACAAAGTATACTTGGTAGGTCAACCATGGCCAACAAGTACAGGGTGACCCCCCAAAAAAACAGAACCCGTAAACTTTTTTATTATTTCTACAAAAATAAAGCAAAATAATTCTAATGTCTTTTCCTTGGTAGACCAGGACATGTTGGTGAAAACTATGGTCCCAATTTTTCATGCACAGAATCTACTTTATATCCTGAAAAAAAGAAAAGGCTAGAATTAAATTTATGAATTTCAGTCAAAGATATATGGGTTCTGGTTTTTTTTTGGGCCACCATGTAAATATAGTCCTGTTTGTTACATTACTAGGCTGAATTCTAACAGGCCAATATAATGCAAAGAAAAAAATAATCCATTCATGGTTGCATATGAAATTAACATAAAAAGAGGATCAACATTAAAAATTCAACTGGTAAAATAGTATATTCATGTCGGTAGAATTTATCTGACATTATTTTAATTCCTTTCAACATTAAAATGCATATTAACACTTTACAGTAATCGACAAATGGCTGTGAGTTACCTGGCTTTTATGATTTTCAATCGCCTATATGACCAGTTTTGTTTATAGATGCTGTTTGGTAAATTTCTGAATGCATAATTAATTGTATCTTATCATAGAATTCTTAGTTTTTCGTGATATTTTGTTTAACAAAAATGGTTAACAAATGTGTTGCATTTGGCTGTTCTAGTGGATATCATGTCAATAGGGAAAAAGTATCGAAATTTTCTTTTCCTCTTGGAAAATCCGATCTTCATGAGAAAAGGATGTTTGTTAACTGTAATGAATGGTTTTCACAAAAATTCAGTTCTATGTATCAAACTTTTGAAAATCATAAAAGGGAGGTAACTCACAGCCATTTATAATTTGTGGATTATTAAAAGACAACGTGTAAATATGCATTTTAACGTTGAAAGGAATAAAAATAATGTTGGATGAATTCTAACAATATGATTATATCATTTTCTCTGTTCAATTTTTTTGTTAATTTTCTTTTTAAATCAATTTCATATGTGACCATAAATGGATTATTTTTTTTTGTTTTCATTACTTCAGCCTGTGAGAATTCAGCCTGGTAATGTAACATGTGGGGCTATATTTACTAGTTGGCCATGGGTCAACAAATGTTACAAAGTTTTTTTTCATTATACAATGTGTGAAAGCACATGCAATACCCTGTCCTCATCAGCTGCCAACCAGGGGTGATAACACAGTTTTGGTAGCTCAAGGCGGTACTGCTACTCCTGGCACTACAAAGTAGCTTTTGCCACCAGACAGGGTATTTAAAAGAATTATATATATATATATTTATACACCAGATCAACTAAAGGCAGAGATTACATTGTACGTTCATCTTCATTTTTAGTGCAGTTTGCGATTTTTAAAAACGCATTTACTTTCATCCATTGATGTCCTTACGCGCTTACAGTAACCGTTTCTTGATATTACATAATCACACAGGAATGTCTTATCATAAGTTTAACAAAAAGTATAGAATGGAAGAGGTTCAAATAGTCTGTTGAACTTTACTTGTTACTTTAACAACTTTTTTTTTTCTGTCAGAAAAGCCTCTGATGACACAAATAAAATCAGATTGTGCTGTTTTTTTTTTTCAATTTCAGCCATAAAAATTCTTTATCCCATAACATTACATGAAACAGAAATTATACCATTAGGTCAAATTGTTATTACGTCACTTTTTTGTGTCCTGGATGATCTGATGGTGAGGAGATTTGGGAAATGTAGAGTACACCTTCATTGCCATTGCTCCCAGGACCACTCAGACCCAGAGTGTTAACACCTGATAGGGTCTGATCTATGGGTCAAATAGAACAAACTGTGTGCAAACAAATGATTGATGTTTAGTTGTGACTGTTATATAGCAAATACTTGAAACCATTTAACTGTGTGCAAAAAAGAGTTCAGGCTCATTTAAGAATGTTACCTATAAAATATGTTTAGAAATCATATATATTTAATATATATGCATAAAGAAGATTTGACAATAACCTACAATATTTGATATACCACAAAACCCAACCCAACTCAACTTTTTTGTTAAAAATAAATTTCAAAATAAGTTTTCAAAATAAGCATTTGTCATTTCTTTTTTTGTTACTATTTATATCCCTTTTTTTCTCTTTTCCATCCTTCCTTTCTTTCTTTCTTTCTTTCTTTCATCCACTCCATTAAAGCAGATGATAAGCATCTGATGTCAAGCATTATTGATTCCTCTCTCTCTCTCTCTCTCTCTCTATCTTTTATCATTTTTCTTTATCATATCAAGTATCTTTTTCTTTCAGATGTGTTGTGAGTTCCTAGTCTCCTCTCTCTTACATTACAACCAAAACTGAATGGTCCATTATTTATCTGAGGTGTTGACCAGTTGTTACATTTAAACATAACTTATTCTATTAATATCAAAGATAGTTCTGTGTAAAATCAAAACAGAATCCCCACTAAGATAGGCCAGCCTGAATAATAATCATAAAAAATATCTGAATAAGAGTGGAAAGTCATAAAAACCATAAAATGTGTTTGTCAGCTTCTTTCTATTGACACAAAGTATCAAGTGAAACTTCAAGACCACCCGAAAACATTACATAATTTCTGGATTGTTGAATAAACTGAAATAGACAATAAACAACAAAGCTAGTTAGATAATATGAGCATAGACAGAAAGATATGATTTAGTTTGGTTTTATGGCATATCAACCATTGTAGGTTATTTAATGCCAAATCCTCTTTATGCATATATATTAAATATATATGATTTCTGAACATTTTTTGTTGATAGCATTTTTGAATAAGCCTGAGTTCATGTTTTTGCATGCAGTTAAATGATTGCACTTATTTCTAAAATGAATAATTCTATTTACTATTAATCATTTGTTTCCACACAGTTAAATGTTTTCAAGTACTGCTATTTAACATTAACAATTCAATTAAACATCAGTTATTAGTTAATACACAGTTAAATGTTCAAACTGTTCTATTTTACACATATTTTGGACCCTATCAGGTTCAACCACTCTGGGTTAGAGTGGACTTGGGAGCAATGATACTAAGGGGCACTCTGTATTCCCCAAAGCTCCAGCAGTGCTGGAGCCTCTGCCTCAGATTGTTTAGTGACATATCTAGGACACATGTTGGGGGAGTCTTACTTCACTGTAGAGATGCAGTCAGTGTATATTACAGCCCCAGCCAACTGGGCCAGAAAGATATGAGAGACTGGGATAAATGAATAATGACTAGAGATACGTATGAATATACAGCCATAGCTAGCTAGCATAGATATGTTGAAAGAAGGAAGAAAGAAAGAAATAAACTAGAATAGAGATAGATATGAATATACAGGGATAGCTAGCTAGATAAGTTGATAAGCATAGACAGATAGAAAGAAGAAAAAAAGATATGAGAGACTAGGAAAGGTAATGAACAGAGATAAACGTGAATATACGAGGATCATTAAATAAGTTTCCAAACTTTTTATTGATATTACACACATGAAACTCTAGTCCCCTTCAAAGTAATCTCCTCTGGCTGCAATGCACTTGTTGTACTGTTCCAACAATTTCTGGAAGGCCCCATCGCAGTCCTCTTGTGTGAGCGTGTCAATGACCTTCATCACAGCCTCTTTCATCTCCTCAATTGTCTCATAATGACAGCCTCTGAGTTTAGGAATAATCAAAAGTCACAGGGAGCAAGGTCTGGATTATAGTGAAGGTGACGAACTGTCTTGATGCCCATCTTGCTCAAATAGTCTGTGACAAGGATGGAGTTGTGGACTGATGCATTGTCCAGCTGGAAATGCCACTGGCCTCTTCTGACAGAATCTCTTCCTGAACTCCCTTAAAACCTCAGCATAGTAACCCTAACACTAACCCTAACCCTTTGGCTAATCAACTCTGGTGTATTGACTTCCTTACTCCTCCCACACCTCTCATCATCCCTCACAGACTCCCTGCCTTCCTTGAATCTCTTATGCCACTCAAAAACTGATGTTCAATTCATGCAAGATGGTCCAAAAGCAGTCTGAAGTATTCCATATATTTCTGTGGCATTTTTTTCAAGTTTACAACAGAATTTTATTGCATATCATTCTTCTAAAGTGTCCTCACATCCAGATTGCATTTTTGAACTTCACCAGCTGTGACAATCAGGCTTTAGTAGGGTTTATTCCAATTCCTGCTGTAGCTGTTCATTTGAACGTGAAATCATAAAAATTCGTCAGTCATCTCATAAGATGTATAGCATTAGCATACTGAATTTTCAAGAGTCTACGACAATTTTAAATGCCTGTACAAAAAAGTCTGGGAAATTTATTAAATGCACGACGTACAGGGATGGCTAGCTAGACAAATTGATAAGCATAGATTGATAGAAAGAAGAAAGAAAGATATGAGAGACTAGGAAGGATAATGGACAGAGATAGATATGACTATACAGGCATAGCTAGCTAGATAAATTCATGAGAATAGATTGATAGAAAGAAGAAATAGATCGATAGAAAGAAGAAAGAAAGATATGATAAACTTGGATAGATAGACTATGAATGGAGATAGATATGACAATACAGGCATAGCTAGTTATATAATATGAAAATAGATAGAAGGAAGATAGAAAGTTAAGTGCCATACCAAGAAATTTCCCCTTCAATGGGGTTATTTGACATTGTATCTACAAGTAGAATGCAATTCCATTTTTATAAATGAAGCAGAGAAAAAAAAATTAAATAAACTAAACATGAAAGGAGTTAAACAAAGTGTATCAAATTTAAAAATATAAATTCTTAAAGAATGTTTGAGAATATTTAATTCCACATTTTCCCTTTACTCAACTGTATAATCTATAGAGAAAATGTGCAACACTATATTCTTAAAAGAAATAATTTTTTTTTTCATTTGAAAATTAAACTTTTTTCTTTTATTTTATTCAAAAAATTTCAAAATTTAATATATTTTTTCCCATCATATAGCAAATAATATTCGCTATCCAGATAAGAATGTCCTACTCATTTGTTTCCTCTTGTTTTACTGACCAGTTAAGACATAAAATTACATCTTCAATGAGATAAAATTCAGACACTGGCTATATTTGTTTGGTCTTTCCATTTCCGACTACGAAAAAGGTATCGTTAAGTCATGACTGATGGCCTATTAGTAAAAAAAGATTAAGCCAATATCTGAATAGTGAAAGAAAATATAACATAAGATCTTCTTCTGCTGAATCCATTAGGTCAGCAGGTCATTGTTACTTGAATTTTCAATATATTATGGGGTGGAAGTAGAAGTTACATTTCTGTTGAGGATTCATAAATTATCTCACACTTTATCCAACCTAAATTTAAAAGAGAGGACATTTACCAATGGTGACGGCAGTTTGTTCTAAGAATCAACAACTCTATTACAAAAAAAAAAAAAAAAAATATATTGTCATTTCTATATTTTCTCTGAAAGTCTACTAAATACTGAACAAACTATAGCTATCCTTCTTCTTAAATCAGATGGGCTTCCAGGTACCATTTAAAAAATATATACCATTTTGATGGAAAAGAACTGTTTGAGACAAAAATGATGTTTCTTCATTTCAGAAGGAACATCTAAATAATCATAATAATAATATTTTCTTCAGCTGGACCTATTTGGTGGGTCAGAAGAGCTATCAGCAGGTCATCTTCTTGTCATTTGAATTTTCGATATATCTTGAGGTGAAAGAGGTAGTGGCATTTCTATAGAGTATTTACAAGATTATCCCACACTTTATCCACCCTAGGCTTAAAAGAAAGGACATTTACCAATGATGTAGGTAGTTTGTTCCAAGAATTAACCACCTAATTACTAAAATGATATTGTTAGTTGGTTGTCTTGCAGTATCTTTTTGAAAGATTTAGTTCATGTCCTCCAGTCATACTTTCTTGATTGATTGGTTGTACATTAGGATTTGTTAAGTAAAGACCAAGTCTATATTTATAGGCTTCAATTATATCGCTACGAGCTTGACAATAATACAGATTAGACAAACTGATCCTCTTCAGTCTCTCCTCATATGGTTTGTTCCTCAATTCAGAAATCAATTTAGAGGCTCATTTTTCTATTCCTTTAATCAGCTTTCTTTCTTTAATGAGTCTTGGGGGACCAAACAACATTGCCAAATTCTAGGTGGGGTCATACCAAAGCAATAAACACATTTTTCAACATCTCACCATCCATATATACATATGATCTACATATCAATCCTAGTAAGTAATTTGCTTTATTAATTTGAATTTCAATATGTTTGGAAAATTTTAGCTTTGAGCCCACATTCCCACCCAGATCTTTTTCCAGTTCTGTGGTTTTAAGCAATTCTCTCTCACCGGAATAAATTTTTCTCATGGAGAATATGTGTTTTAGATTATTTTTCCCAATATGAAGTAACTTACATTTATATCAGTTAAACTTGATCTGCCACTTATCTAATTCACAAGATTGTACACATCTGTCAAAAGTTATATATATATATATATATATATATATATATATATATATACTAACAGAAAATTAAGGAAAATTTTCACGGTTGAGGTATGTGCAAGTATTTCAGATATTTGATTTTTAAAACATAAATTTAACAAGTAAATTTAGCATCTGTTTATAAATCTTAATTGGTTTTAAAATGGCAGGTCAATCCATCTAGGGTGATTTGATGGTTAGATGGTTTGGTTTGCTGGGTTTTATGGCATATCAACCAACCTTAGTAGGTTATTTAACGCCAAATCCTGTTTATAAGAATATAAGAATACACAATTTGTAAGGAATTTATTTGGTTTGGTTTCCAGTTTGTCCATTATATTTTTAAATGAACCTGAGCTCATTTTTTTTTGCACACAGTTAAGTGGTTTCATGTATTTCTATCTAATACAAATAGTTCTATTAAACTATCAATAGTTTGTTTGCACATAGTTAAACGGTTTCAAGTATTGCTATGTAACAGTAAAAATTTAACATCAGTCTTTTATCTGCACACATTTAAATGGATATACACATGATTTGTAAGTGAATAGTTTGTTGGTCATTTCATTTTAGAATAACTAATTTATTTGCACATTAGTATCACTTAGTTTCTTCACGGTTAAATGGTTTCATTTATTGCTATCTAACACTAATAATTCTATTCAATATTAATCATTTACTTGCAGACAGTGAAGTAAATACAAGTATTGCAATTAACACTAATTATTCTATTCAACATTACTCATTCAGTTGCACACAGTCATATGGTTTCAAGTATTGCTATGTATCACTAATAATTCATTTAAACATCTGTCATTTGTTTACACATAGTTAAATGATCAAGCAGTTCCATTTCTAATAATTTAGTTTAGCATAAGTCATTTGTTTGCACTCAGTTTAAATATCAAACAGTTCTATTTAACCCATAGATAGGAACCTATCAGGTGCTACCACTTCGAGTAAGAGTGAACTAGGGAGCCCTGGCATTGAAGGGGTATTCTGCATTTCCCAAAGCTCCTGCATTATTGGAGTCTCACCATCAGATAGTTTAGTGTTATATCAAAGACTCCCATTAGGGAGTTGTACCCTGTTACAGGGAAGCAGTTGGTGTATTATACAGCCCCAGCTGACTTGGCTGACAATGGCGAGAGGACAGCAGTCATTGTACATTTATATAAAGTTGTGTAAAAGTTATTTGTACAGTTATATGATATCAAGTATTCCTATCTAATACAAATAATTTGTATGGTTTTAACAATTTTTATCTAATACTAATAATTATATGGTTTCAAGTAATTATTTTAATATAATAAGAGGCATTTGTTTGTACATCGTAATCTTGTTTCAATATCTAATGATAAACCTTAGTAAAAGTAAACAATGATAGCTTAAAGTAACTTGCCCAGTTGGCTGGGGCTGTAGAATACAATGACAGCATCTTTGCAGAGGGGTAAGACTTCTCCAATGAGTGTCCTGCACATGAGACTAAATAATCTGATGGTGAGGTTTCAGTGATCCAGGAGCTTTGTGGAATGAGGAGTACCCCTTCATTTCCATTGCTTCCACACTGGCTCAGAGTGGTAGCACCTGATAGGGTCCTATCTATAGATTGAATAGATCTAATCTGCATACTTAAGCTAAACTGAATTGTTTGAAATAGAACTGTTTTTGACATTGAAACTGTACACTTTCATTTAAACTGCATACTTATACTAAACTGAATTGTTTGAAATGGAAATGTTTTTGACATTGAAATTGTACTTACATTAAACTGAATTTTTTGAAATAGAACTGTTTTGACATTTCCTTGTGTAAACAAAATCTATATTTATACTAAACCGAATTGGCTGAATTAGAACTGTTTGATAAACTGAATAGTTTGAAATAGAAAAGTTTTTGACAATTAAACTGAATTGCTTGAAATAGAACTGATTATTTGACTAAAAATGGATTTGGCATTAAATAACCTACAAAGGTTGATATGCCATAAAAACCAACCAACTAACCAACTTAAGTAACTATTCTTGAAATAAATTATTTACAGTTATAAGGCATCAAGTATTCCAATTAAATACAAATAATTTGCAGAGCTATTTTACCCACAGATGGGAACCTAACAGGTACTACCACTCAAGGTCAGAGTGGACCTGGGAGTAATAGCGTGAATGGGTATTCCATACTCCTTATATATCTTGAGTTGGCGTATCACCATCAGATACAGTTTAGTGTCATACAGCGGGAACCAGTTTTTTGTTTTTGTTTTTTAGGGAGAGGGATACTGTCAGAATATTCCAAGCCTCATCGACTTAGTGTTTGATGTTTTTTTTTTAAAATCAAATAGCCATGTTGTAATTTGACATCAGTTTGGATGTTTGACATACTTATTGTTATTTTTACGCTTTTTTTTGTAGGTGGGTGGAAGAAAAGTTTAATTTATCATACCCGGAGTCGGGTGTATAGGGTAGAGCACTTGATTGAATAAATTCAGTTTTAACGTACTTTAGTAATTTACAAAGCTCTTTGCTTCGATGTGGCACAAGGCCGAATGAATGGGGCGCCCAATGAGACTCGAACTCACTCATGTAGGTTTGCTAGTCTAGCTTGCTAACCGTTACACAACGTACTTTAGATTGATTAAGTCTAGCATAAGGCAATGAATGAGCGGCACCTGGTGAGGATCAAACTCTCGCCAGTGCATCTAGTCTGAGCTTCACAGCGGAGTAAAAGAAAAGGTGTTTTATTTAATGCTTAGCTAGCCAAGTACTGTGCGCTAGAAGTATATGGGGGAGCGAAAATAATTCCGTATACTGCAGTAGTTATAGAATCGCTATGGTACTACGGCATCGAAAAAAAAAAGAATTAAATAAAAAAAGGTTTTTAGCTAGCTAAGTACGGCACATAGGAAGGATCGAACTTAGAATGACACTGATCTGCGAGAGTAGATTACAAGCAAACATTGCTCTAAGGTGAAGTCTCCGATTTCATTTGTAAACAAATGGATTATTAATTTTGCTGCGTGCGCAAACTAAAATTAAGAAAGAAAAAACTGAAACAAAGTTCTGATAATGAGTATATATATATATATATATATATATATATATATATATATATATATATATATAAAATGAGTTTTCTTTCGACTTTTGAGCATTCGTAGATAAAAGAAACTGAACGTCAAATGACTACAGTATTTCTGTTTACAATTGAAAACTAATCGGTGACGCTTTTAAAACTACACGGAATTTTAAAAAAAATCTTATAAAAAGTATCAAAAGGCCCGGATATCTTTATGCAAGATTATCAAAATTGAATAAATAAATAAATAACTTTTTAAAAGCAACAAAAAAACGACAAAACCCACCAAAAAATTATTTCTTAATATATATATATAAAGCATGAACAAACAACTGTTAAACGTAAGATGTTCAATTTAAATTTAAGTTTAAACTTACTTATTTGCCTTTTAACTGCAAATTTGGATTTCTACCAGTACTACAATTTGTCAGAGACGGAGACAGTGAAAAAATATTCAAAAAGAAACAGACAACGAGAGGGAAATTTTCAGTTAGAAATCAGTATATGATTTTTTTTGTGACAAGCAGCGAACACATAAAATGTCGGCCGCTGATGAAGAACAAAGGGAGATAATCCATATCTTCCTTCCGTCGTCTGGTAGAAATCAATAATTAAAGTCTTAGAGAAATAATTAATCAAATAATTACACGAAAGTGAAGAAATTTAACCTGAAATAAATACAAGAATAATTATAAGTTGTCTTTATAGTTTAATCATTACACGGTCCTTAATTGGTTTTGTAAAGTGAATTCGCATGACGTGTAAAATTAAATAAAAAATTAATCATAACCCCACCCCTCAAAACTGACGCGCTCCACCCAGATTGTATTCCTTGTGAGGAGTTGTGACTCCCCTTCACTAAAAAGTGGTCTGACGTATGATGCTAAGCTGGATCTGTCCTGGCTATCAAGGGAGTTTAGAGCACCCTTTCAGAGCCTTTGTCAGGATTAAATAAGAAATAAAAAAACCTATAAGATGAAAAAATACAAAAACAAGAAATAAAATAAATAAATACGAAAATAACAATCTTCTATGTGGCCTCTGACTGGAAATGCAATCCGTGCATGCCTGAAAAGAGGGGCTTCCTGACGGCAAAGAGACTCTTTCTCAGTTACCTTGACATACCTCAAGTGAGCGAACGTCGACTTTTCTTTCTTTTTTTTTCTTGCTCCACTTGGGGCATAAGTGTCTGCTAAGACCTCTAATTGAGCAGGACGTGATGTCTCCTGATTGACCACAGACACACATAGTGGACTGTTACACCCTTATACTTGTGGCGATTTAGGAATTAACAGAAAAAACTCCCAACCGGATATTGACTCGTCGGCTGCCAGATACAAAATGTATAAACGCGTCGCCACGCATAAGGCTCCACGCATCCATCCAGTTAAAAATCAGAAAAAAGAAAAATAATAAAATGTAAAGTAGCCAATGAGAAGCGGTCGCGCCAAAATTAGAAGAATTTTGGAGTAGCGAACTTGGAGCCGGTGAAGAGAGATAAATACTCAGGTTTTCTGTGAACCGACCTCTTTTCGGGTAGTGACGTCGAACCGATAACACCGATTTTACTATCTGGTGTTTTGGGCACCACGCTGTGTCTTGGGACGTAGCGCTGGTTAGTCCATTCACCAAGTAAATAAAGGAAAGTATGAAAGAAGTGTTTTCGTCTCTTGTCTGTTTTTATCTTTTCTTTTTGTATATTTCTTATGGACCTTCTTTGGGCAAGGCATTGCACCGGCCAGTCAACGTAGGGTAAAACAAAATAACCAAAATAACCAAAATATGGAGTCAGACATCTTACGGCAACACAGCCTTGCCCTTAGCCACTGACCTTCATAAAACCCTTCAAACCCCACATACTTGATACCGACGATTCACAAATCAGTCAAAATGATTCCTGATATTTCTTTAACGCCTTGACCGAGAAACACAGTTATTTCTGCTGGTTCAGGAAAAAAATGCCACCTCAAAAAAATCGTAAACCTCGAAAATGAAAAAATTGAATTGAAAAGTATCCCTGTCTCTTTCTTAACCTAGCTTTAATTTTTTTTTTTTGAGCTTCAACAAACAAAACGAAAATAAGAACTTATCGGGGTGGACTCGTCCACCCTCAATATAAAATGGAAAGTCACTACGTTCGAGCAGTGAGCCTTCATCGGTTCTGACTCGAGCGAGCCTCGCGATTCGAGTCACACCACAGCTGTGTTGCTCGTTGCACAGACTGGTCTGTGAGGCTTGGTCATGTCTTGTTCACGCCAGTTGAGGTCGCCTGACATTGGTAACGTGAAGCTGACATCCCCAGGGAGTCGTTCGCCAGGTTCTAGCCCTCTCTGGAGGGGCTAGGTTTATCGTCTAGCGTCTGAGGCACCTCGTTTTTAGGGGAATGCCGATTAGCTCGAGGCATTTTTGGGGCCGCTGGATCTGTCTGAGCTACGGCACTTGCTCGAACCAACCTTAAAAAGGCTTTGTCACACACGTCCGGTTGGTGGGACAAATACAGCAAGCGTTCACCGCTCAAGGGAGGTGTAGAGAAGAAGAAAAATCTCGTATTTTGGTTTGGCGAGCAATTTAATTCAACACTGAATTTCACCCAATCAGGATGACTTATCCTATTCAGCCCGGACCTTCATTTCCGGCTAACAAAACGGGTGAGCGGCCAAATCCAGTCTCTTCGGCTTGAGACGGCGACCAGAACAGACGTGTCTCTATTCGTCCCTGCTTAGCGATGCTTTTTAGCTAGACAAGCCACCCAGTGTGGACATCTCACTGTGGCTTTAACACTAGCAGCAGCAGCATGGACACTCAACGAGGGAACCATCTAATTTATGGATTCTTTGCGAGGAATCCCAGTTGAACATCAATTAGAAACATTCAGCATGCCTTCCACAGGCACCACTTCATGTCACCCCAAAAATTGACTATGTCGATCCGAGCGTAACTCCGCTCTCGACACACTAGTCACCTTTTCACTTCTGGTCCATATGAATGGAGAAAACGTACACTCTCCCCCCAAATACCAGACACACAAAAATACACAGTGACTTTAAACACATCCCTCACAAGTCCAACAACACGCTGCCATCTCAACATCCCGCTAAGCCATTTCGTCTCAAACATCCAACAAGCCTAAACACCACGAGTCTTGCAGCACCAAAAACAAACTATATTCAAAGCTGCAAATAAAGAACTTTCGTTGTTGTGTTGTTAAAGCAAAGTTTCGTAATTCTTTTGTGTGCCTAAAAAAACATTGTGTTATCCTAAAAACCGCTCAAGTGAGGCTAGTGATTCGGGTCACACGCCGGCTGTATTGCTCATGGCATTGATCAATTCATGTGAGTAGGTCTCGTGGTCGTGTTCACGCCCGTCGAGGCTGCCTGACATGGATTCGGGGAAGCAGGTTTTCATGTCATGCATGCTAAGACCGGCTCTCCTCGAGCATTAGAGGGCCCGCCCTCCAGGCTCTAACTCTCTTCGAAGGGGCTAGGTCAGTCGTCTGGCGCATTTTTTTGGGGGAAAGTCGACGAAGTCCGAGGCATTTCTAGATTCGCCGGGCGGGTCTGAACTATAGCCTTGCGCTCGGACCCACCTGAAAAAGGCCTAGTGCCGCACTTTCCTTTTCGGTGGGGCGTGCGACAAAGACAAATACTGAAGTTACCGAGTGAGCTGTGAGCCAAGAGTGGTGAGTTTAGAGCAGGGAGCAGCGAGTAGAGATTAAGCCAGGGTGGCACAGCTCGGAGTCGGGCAATAAAGTGTGATTTACTTCTGCGTATTGTCGTTCCTATTTGTACGCAAAGAACACTCTACAACTGAAGCGAATGGGTATAAGAAAAAAGTTACTTACTAAGCCTCATGATTTCTCAACACACCACCAAAACATCTTTTACCCCATACACCTAGTGTCCGCACACAGCTGATGAATGTAAATTTTGCTAGACGGCCTACATTGGTTTGTCCATGTATGGGGGCCCACAAGAGAAGTTCGCCTAAGAATTTGACCAGGCTTCTCCACCATGTCTTGTTCGTCTAACTTGGAGGGTTTGTAATATGGGAGGTTTGTGGCCGAACAGGTGCTGTTTTATAGATTGCAGGATCCAAGATTTTTTTCAAAACAGCATGCAACATCCTTGTGTAGCTCCTGACTATATTTTTCTCCAAGGGTTTTTTAAAAGTCTAGGCGGTGCATCCATACAGTAGTAGTGACACAAATACCGCTTGGAAGAATCCTCGTTTTATTTTATCAGAGATAAGATTTTTTTTATATGGGTGATAATCTATCGATAGCAATCGACGTCGATCCTTTACGTTTTTTGACGTTGCTTTCAGTAGATGAGATATTGCTACCGACGTATATGAAAGGGCCAACGAATTTCAGAGGCTTATTATTTAATGTGGAGATGTCACCCTTTAGTTTAAAACGCATGATCTTTGTTTTATTTGAATTCATGTAAAGCTTCTTGCTGCCTGTTCCAATCTATGCTACAGGCATTTGTCTTGGGCTGGTGTATTTGCCAGAAGCGTTCGATAATCTTCATAATATGAATCCGTGATAATTTCCCCGGGATATCCCCGGGATATCATCTACTTTATACCTGTTTTGAGGTTGAGACCATTTTCTTTCATTAAATCTTCTGACGTTAGTACAACATAATCTAGGCAGATTATATATAAACAGAAATGTGGTGTAATGGTTATTGACGTAGGAAATGAACACGGCGACACGAGTTCAAATCACATGGCACTAATACTTTTAGGTATGAATCCTATTATTCTCCCTCCAACTATGGGTAAATAGTAGGGCAGACTGATTTCATCAGCCTTGGTGAGGCAACTAGTCTAAGAGAAAGGAAACTTTGAATTCAAACCAGTTAAACTCCGCTTAAAAATGACCTTGTGTCATATCCTGCCCGAGCGAAGGGGTTGGTAAATATGTATAAACCGAAATTAAGTTTGAAAAGAAAAAAGAAAATGAAAAAATAGAATAAAATAAAATAAATTGAAAACCGTAACGGTTCCCAGAAACCTCTGGCAGGAAGCGAAATCCGCACGTGCCTGAAAAAAACAGACTTACTGGCACCAAGGAGAAAACCAGTCTGACTTCAGCCTTCATCGTAGAACTGAAAGGTCCTTTTTTCATTCGGCTGCTAACAGGTAGCGCACGTGTTCGCTTAAGTCTCGGATTTGGCGAAAGGTCGTGTCTCCTGTCAGCCTCCATTGAAAACATCAACTGGACATAGCAAAGATTTCAACTTCATAAAACCATCCGTGGTGTAGTCGTTATTAAGGAGGTGCCTGTGGTGTAGTCGTTATCATCGTAGGAAATGAACACGGCGACACGAGTTCAAATCCTGGACGAGACTGATTGCATTTCACATAGCACTAATACCCTTGGGAAAGGTATGAATCCAATTATTCTCCCTCCAGCTATGGGTAAATAGTAGGACAGACTGGTTTCTTCAGCCTTGGTGAGGAAACTAGTCAAGGAGAAGGAAAACTCTGAATTCAAACCTGTTAAACTCCGCTAAAAAATTGACCTTGTGTCATATCCTGCCCGAGCGGAGGGGTTGGGTAAATAGGATAAAACCACCAAAAAATTACTCATAATATATTCCAACACCTTTTCTGAGAGATGCGATAATTCATATTGGTTTCAGGAAGGATTTCGACGCTCAAAGAATAGTTGTTGAACACAGAAATAAAGCTTTGAGTTAAAAAGTATCTTTGTTTCTTACCTTCCTTCTTAAAGTTCTCTTGCAGCCTTCACTGACAAAGAAGACAAGTTAAATGGTGTAAGAAGAAAAGAACAATGGAGTTAAATACGCTAAAACCCAAACCTACAACCACTACAAACCACGAATCTACGAAACAACAACTAAAAATAAATACCCAATTTAACCTTCCCATCAATGAATCTCCTTGTAAAACTCGAGCAACAGTATCACCATCGGGTGAGTGATATGCTGACTATTCTGGTTGATTATTACCGTGAATTTCTCAGCTTTCATAGGGAAGAGGAAATTCTCTGCTTCATCTAAAAGGAATATATCAAAGCTCCTAAAAGAAAGCTTCTAAAACTCCCCATCGACACCACAAGGAGAAAAAAAAACGCTTTCTTTGTTGTACATTATGAATATAACGGCTAATATTCAAAACGCAAAATTCCTCGTTGCTGGCTTTAATCGGAAATGACCTTTAAACCCACCAGTAAGCCCAGTCGGCTGGGGCTGTAGAATATATCGACTGTATCTCAGCTGAGGGGCAAAAACATCCCCACGAACGAGTGTTCTGGATGTGATACTAAACAATCTGGCGGTCAGGTTCCAGTAATGCTGGAGCTTTGGGAAATGCGGTGTACCCCTCCATTGCAATCACTCCTTGCTCCACTCAGGCCCAGGGCGGTAGCACCTGATAGGGTCCTATCGACGAGACAAATAGAACTGTTTGAAATTTAAACTAAGAGCAAACAAATGACTTGTGCTAAATTCAATTGTTTGAGATAGAACTGTTTGATCCTTTAACTGTGTATGAACAAACGACTGATGTTTAATTAAATTGTTAGTGATATATAGCAATACTTTAAATCAATTCACTGTGTGTAAACAAATGATTAATGTTGAGTAGAATCATTAGTATTAGATAGCCATCGTTGAAACATTTTAACTGCGTAGAAACAACAGCAATAGTCGTGTGCAAACAAATTAATTCTAACTCATTTAAAAATGAAATTACAGACAAACTAATGTCTTACATATCATATATATATGTATTTAAATGAGTGCTAACAAATGACTGACGTTAAATTGTGGCTATTATATAGCAATACTTGAAACCATCGAACTGTGTGCAAACAAATTATTAATGATGAATAAAATGATTCGTAGTTGATATAAATACGTGAAACCATTTAACTTTGAGGAAAAAAAGAGCTGAAGCTCGTTAAAAATGTCATCCAGAAAATGTGTTAACAAATCATATGGATTTAATAAACATGTATAAAGAAGATTTGGCATTATATAACCTACAATGGTTGATATGCCATAAAACCAAACGCAACCAAATATTATATATTGACCCTCGACCGACCCGTCAATCAAAAGATGCACCAGTGTAAATAAGCCGAAGAAGAGCAGAAGCAGTTGGACGTTAGGAAAAAATTTAGGCAGGGTGCCCGCGGCCATCGAGGCAGTCGAGACAGCAATGCCAGAGAATCAGCTTGCAGACTGAGGACTGCGTCCCTCAGCGCCCCCCCCCTGGTTGAGAAACCCCAGGCCAAGATGTGGAAGAAGTGCTGCTATCGTCAAGAGAAGAACTTGGGTCACTATAGCAGTCTGTCCCTGTCTCCACTCATCTCTTACAGAACAGAACATCACCCTTTCGAGAATAAAGTGTGAGAGTTATATATTTTTGTAAAGAAGTGTGTTCGTTCGTCATTGAAGTCGTCATTACAGTTTATTATGTTCTATATATAAGAGTATATTAGTATAAGTGTATTTGTATTATGGGTATACAACACAAACCCTATATATTTAATATGTACGTATAAAGAGGATTTGGCATTAAATAACCTACAACAGTTGATATGCCATAAAACCAAACCAAACCAAACCAAACCAAATCTAATATATTTGATTTATGTGTATATGCCGTATTTAGCATTAAATAAGCTGCAATGGTTGATATCTTATGAAACCTAACCAAACCTAGATCTACCTGTCTATCCTCCTGACACCCAGCCGATTTGCGCAGTGGAATACTCCAACTGCACCTCTGCAGGGGGGTAAGACCCCCAACAAGTGTCCTGGATATGACACTATATAATCTGATGGTGAGGTTCCAGTGATGGTGAGGCTTTGGGGAATGCAGAGCACCTCTTTATTGCCATCGCTCCCAGGTCCACTCTGGCCCGGAATGGTAGCACCTGATAGGGTCCTATCTATAGGTTAAATAGAACTAAACTGCATACTTATGCTAAACTGAATTGTTTGAATTAGAGCTATTTGACTAAATTGAATAGCTTGAAATATAAATGTTTTTGACAATTAAACTGTGTACTTACATTTAAACTGCTTACTTATGCTAAACTGAATTGTTTGAATTAGAACTGTTTTTGATATTGAAACTGTACTTATGCTAAACTGAATTGTTTAATATAGAAGTATTTGACATTTTGTGTAAACAAAATCTGTACTTATACTAAACTGAATTAGTTTAATTAGAACTGTTTGTCAAAACTGAATAGCTTGAAATAGAAATGTTTTCATAATTAAACAGTGTACTCATGCTAAAGTGAATTGTTAGAAATCAAACTGATAATTTGTATAAAAATGGACTTGGCTTTAAATGACCTGCAGGGGTTGATATGCCATAAAACACAAACGACCAAACAACAATCAAATCATCTGCGCTTTTGCTCGGGGGTGATGTTTGGGGAGGGCTTCCGAAAGCTTTACATAATTTGCTAAAAACGTGAGCCTGGCTGCATGCACAAAAATGAAAGGTTAGCTTTGAGATCTCTCGCAGTAGGAGAGAGAGAGAGAGAGAGAGAGAGAGAGAGAGAGAGAGAGAGAGAGAGAGACGGTCATACGAGAGAATTAAGGAATTTTCAAAAGAATCAGTCAGATTATAACCGGTAGAGGAAGAAGTAACGACATCGCCCCTCTTCCCACAAGGAAGAGGGCTACGATTTAGTAAACAAAAAAGCTTTCATTGTTTTCTGTAATGATATATCAACCTTCAGAGGTTATTTAATACCAAAGCCATCCTCGTTGAAGAATAGCAGTGGTACTATTCAACCCATTGCTGAGGGATAAGGGGTTCATGCCTTTCCCAAGGGTATTAGTTCGAAAGATGAGGACAAAAATTCCGCAGTGAATAAAAAATTAATTCTCAGAGTGGGTGTTCATTTGTTTGCACACGGTTAGATGGTTTCAAGTAAAACAATCTAATACAGTAAATTTTATTCCGTGTTAATTATTCATTTATACATTATGCATTATACATATCAATAGGAGGTGCCCGTGGTGTAATGGTTATCGTCGTAGGAAATGGACACGGCGACACGAGTTCAAATCCTGGACGAGACTGATTGCATTTCACATAGCACTAATATCCTTGGGAAAGGTATGAATCCAATTATTCTCCCTCCAGCTATGGGTAAATAGTAGGGCAGACTAAGTTCTTCAGCCTTGGTGAGGAAACTAGTCTAGGAGAAGGAAAACTCTGAATTCAAACCTGTTAAACTCTGCTTAGAAAATGTAGTGGTGTAGTCGTTATTAAGGAGGTGCCTGTGGTGTAGTCGTTATCATCGTAGGAAATGAACACGGCGACACGAGTTCAAATCCTGGACGAGACTGATTGCATTTCACATAGCACTAATGCCCTTGGGAAAGGTATGAATCCAATTATTCTCCCTCCAGCTATGGGTAAATAGTAGGACAGACTGGTTTCTTCAGCCTTGGTGAGGCAACTAGTCTAGGAGAAGGAAAACTCTGAATTCAAACCGGTTAAACTCCGCTTAAAATATTGACCTTGTGTCATATCCTGCCCGAGCGGAGGGGTTGGGTAAATATAGTATTAGTCTGAAAGGGAATGTAATAGCATGACTGGAGTTTGAACCCGCTTACTTCATGTCGGTAGTCGAGCACTTTAGCAACTGTACAACAGAGACACCCTCAATTTTCAATCTGGTCGCCATAAGTTATCTTAGGGTGTTTAAATCTTCCCTCAAACTCGTCAAGTGATCGAGCCATCAAATTTTGTTTAGCAAATGGCTTTAATAGGGATTATTAACGTATTGGTGAAATCTAACTGCTAAATGTCAAAATTAAAACTTTCCCATCACTTGCTTCAATCGAATCAGGACCTCTAACCTCACTTGTCTGTCAAATTTCAACACTTCCGTTCGGGTGTGATGGAATATTGTTGGTTTGGCGGTGGGTGGGAGACAACTATTAACCATGCACCATATTTTAGAATGTATCACTTTCCATTAGCAACGCTTTCTGACTAAAAAAGTGCATTGGAGACTTTTTTTTTTGAAAGATCAATTATCGGTGTGATCAAAAAGTATAAACTACATCTTGAAGTGCTGTGCAAAATTGAGCCACTTATATTAGAAATTGATCCTGTCTTGTTAATCAATTTGATCTGATATTTATGAACCACTAAGATCAAGCAATGAAAATATCAGATCAGACATAAGCTGATAACTGCTTCTGTGAAAATATCACGCTAAAAGTTCATATCATAAAGTATCTTTGAATATCTCTGATCAAAATCCAGGCTGTAGAATATCTCTGATCAAAATGGGGCTGTAGAATACCCCGACTGCATCTCTGCAGAGGGGCACGACTTCCCCAACTAGTATCCAGGATATGAAATTAAACAGTATAGTGGTGAGATTCCTGTAATACTGGAGCTTTGTGAAATGCAGATTGTAATATAATGGCCGAGGGATTTCGTTTTATGCCTTTGGGTTTAGTTAGGCTGAGAACCTCAGTGCATGGGTTACTTAGGTGCAACATTAACGCAGGTGTTCACACGCGCGTGCGCGCGGAGTGGACGTGTCACTCAGAGATGTCACAATAGACCAGATGAAAAACGTGGCTAGAGAGTGCGAATGACGTCACGCACCAGAACCGCGCGGATGATTTTGAGAATTTTGAAGAAAGTAGAGTTGAGAACAAGACACAGAACGAGAAGGGTCGTCTTTCCGGGCTCGCAGAAGCCAGACGAATTTGCGCGCTACGGGCGCCGCACGAGATGGGGCGAGGGGCAGATGAAAAAAGCCAGAATAGAAAGAATATGTATCTCTCTCTTTATGTCGAAAAACCTTTAAACTCAAAGGTAATAAAAAGTTTCACACCAGAACTGAGAAGTCGTAAGTGTTTTTCGTGTTTCGGGATTCCTATGTTCTATGTTATGTATATGTTATATATATGAACATTATGAACGTTTTGCGTACCGGTATGAATATGTCCATTTCACATATTCATGTATCTGGCTATGGTACAAGAGTACTCCTTCAGTGCCATCGCTCCCAGGTCCACTCTCGGCCAGAGTGATAGTACCTGATAGGGCCCTATCTATGGGTCAAATAAAACTGTAAAACTGACTATTTAAACTGAGCGCAAACAAATGACTTATTCTAAATTGAGTTGTTTGAAATAGAACTGTTTGATCATTTAACAGTGTGTAAACAAATGACTGATGTTTAATTGAATTGCTAGTGATTCATAGCAATACTTGGCACCATTTATGTTTATTGACTGATGCTAAACTGAATTGTTAGAAATGGAACTGTTTGATCATTTAATTATTTTTATCTACAAATACATATACAAATCATATATTTGATATATACGTAAAAACGGAATTTGGCATTGAATAACTAACAATGATTGATATGACATAAAACCAAACCAAACCAAACCAGATCAAAATTCCATCGTCCAGACGATAGAAATCATCTTTGGAAAAAGTATACCAAAAAAAATCCCAAGACGTAATATTTTCTTAAGCATTCCTAATAGAATGAATTCTGAAGAGATTCGATGTCTCACTATAGAACAGTCAAAATGAGATCCGGCTTATCTATAATATTATCTACAAAGTTTTCGTTTAGAAATCCTTGGTTAAATATACATACATAAACAGAATTTGGCAGTAAATAACCAACAAAGATTGATATGCCATAAATCCCAAACAACCAACCATTCTTCGTCAGCTTTCAGACGAGTATCCCTAATGGGGTATTGGTGGTTTACGGGTGGGCGGTTGACAATTACATGATAGGACTTTACACTCCAATAATTTAATTTGGGCGGTATGCAACTTGTTCCCACAACAAAGATGGCGGACGTACACATATTCAGTCTCGGGAAACCATTGGTCAGGAGAACCAAGTGACCTGCGTAAAACTACGTTCGCGTTTAAATTTTGTCTCGCGTTTTTTGGAGCCGATTCCAAGACACGTATTTTCTATAAATACGTCGTCTTCAAACACTCTTTCTCTTTTTCCCAATTTCCATTATAGCATTGACACGCTCTCTCTCCAGGTGACACTCTTATTCACCAACAGAAGTAAAAAGCCAAAAAAATGGAGAAGCCTAGCAGACATTCATTTCTTCAAAACACTATGACTAAGAGACTTTTTCCAGTCTCGGAGAAACCGACTGTTTCGAACCACAAGAAGAAATAGACATTTTAAATATGTAATCAACCTTAATAGGACGCTTTCATTATTGACCTTTTTCTGTAGTTTAGTTGTGTTAGTCACACACACACACACACACACACACACACACACACACACATAGGACTATTTTACTAACAATGTAGAATTAGCAATATTCTAATGTATCAATGCATGTTTTGTTATGAGTATAAATTTGTTTTGTTTGTCGCCTTGTTTTGAATGTTCCTTTTGTTCGCGCCGTTTCATATCTTCATTCATTTGTCTACATGTGCCTATTCTACCTTTTTCTAAACATAAACTATACACTATATAAAACCTTCACATTAAATGTTGGGAGACTAAGCATAACTATCAAATAACATGTCCTCCTACAACATAACATTTGACCAAACAAAAATCGGAAATTTATAATACAGTTAATACTTCAGCCAATGGATTCTTCGGCCTTCCTCACGTATATGCTGCAACCGGTATTCCTTTTGCTTTACTACTTTTGGCACATATAAACGACGAGACGAGGCATAAAAACATCTTAAGAAGATTATTTTCGGAAATACTTTTTTATTGTTGTATATAGCGTTTAATTGTTGTATATCGCGTTTAATTGTTGTATATCGCGTTTAATTGTTGTATATAGCGTTTAATTGTTGTATATCGCGTACAGAGAGACCAAGCACTACTCTTGCGATTAGTCATCATCATCATCATCATGTCGCGCTGGTAGCACGGATATCCCTGACTCTCTCTCGCCACTCCTCCCTATCGTTCATCGCCCTAGGTAGGTCTTCAGGACAACATCCCGTATCCTCACATAGCTGCTGAATATATGTTCGTGCTGGCCGTCCTGCTTTTGCACGGCCATGTGTGGGGGTCCATAAGAGTACATCTCTTATGAGTTCGTCCCTGCTTCTCCAGCATTGTCCCGCATGTCTGGCTCGTCTAACTTGAATAGTTTTCGTGATAGGGGGCAGGTGGCCGTACAGTTATTGTTTTGTGGGGCGTTGCCGCCAGGACTTGTATATATAACAAATTTTTATCTATTTCAAGATTGGTTCTTGAATATATTTCGTTTTATGGTATATCAACTTTTGTGGGTCATTTAATGCCCAAATATCCTTGAGGAAGAACAGCAGTGGCACTGTTTAAACCATAGCTTGGCGGATTAGAGTATTGGTACCTTTTCCAGAAGTCTTAATTCGAAAGTGAGTGTAATAGCACGGATTGACTTCGAATTCCTTTACTTCAAGGTTAAATTTCAGCACTTTAGCCATTATTCCGCACAGAAGGGGAATCCTCTCCACAATCTCCAAATAATAAAAAAAAAACACAAGCGTAGCGTTCTGTGTGTACATCTCTGTGTCTGTACACATAATATCTATTGTCCAGTCGGCTGGGGTTGTTAAATTCACCGACTGCATCTCTAGAGGGGTAAGACCCCCCAACGAGTGTCCTGGATATGAAACTAAACAATCTGGTCTGGAGTGGTAGCACCTGATAGGGTCTATGGCTCAAATAGAACTAAATTGTAATGTTAAATTGAATTGCTTGAAATAGGACTGTTTTTACATCTAACTGTCAGTAAACAAAAATTTGTACTTATGCTAAACTGAATTGTTTGAAACAGAATTGTTTATATATATTTATCAACCCCTCCGCTCGGGCAGGATATGACACAAGGTCACTTTTTAAGCGGAGTTTAATAGGTTTGAATTCAGAGTTTTCCTTCTCCTAGATTAGTTTCCTCACCAAGGCTGAAGAACTTAGTCTGTCCTACTATTTACCCATAGCTGGAGGGAGGATAATTGGAGTCATACCTTTTCCAAGGGTATTAGTGCTATGTGAAATGCAATCAGTCTCGTCTAGGATTTGAACTCGTGTCGCCGTGTCCATTTCCTCCGACGATAACAATTACACCACGGGCACCTCCTCAGAATTGTTTATATGAAAAAATGGATTCGACATTAAATAACTCACAATGGTTAAAATGACATAAAATTAGACTGAACCAAACCAAACCATAATATTAATAACAAGAATGAATAAATAAAAGAAAGAAAGAAAGAAAGAAAGAAAGAACGGAAGGGGAAATCTCTGACGTTTTCTTTTGTAATCTTTAAAGAAAGAAAAAATTAAAATGAAAAGGAAAGAAAGAAAGAACGAATCATGTGACTTGTAGTTTGTCACATCGAAAGAGAAAAGAAAAGAAAGCAGACAAGTCATCAGTCGTAACAGCTGGTTGACTTGAGAGCTTAAAAAAAAAGAAAGAAAGAAAGAAAGAAAGGTAAGATGTCTGGTATTTTGGTGGTGTTTTTGAAATCTTAAAGAAAGAAAGAAATGAGAGTAAAAAAGAAAGAAAGATCGAATAAATTGAGTGATTTGTAGTTTCCCAGCGTCGAAGAACATACCAAAATTTAACCGTCATTATTGACTGGTGCATTCTCGTATAAATATCAATACAATGTCGAAAATATCTCTGACTTGAACGCAAGAATGTATACCAGTTATTTCCCTTGGTTTAATTTACAAATGTCAACTTTGGAATAGGGGAACATGTGCCAAAATACTTATCTCCTACTGTTACTGTTATGGATTTTTTCTCTTTCTACTCAAGAGAAAGATAACTGGTATTCATGTGTGTCGGCAAGTCAGTGATTGTTTCGATATAGTGTTTATATTGTTAATAGGCCTCTTTTCTAAAATCGACCCAATATCAATATAACTTGGAACACGTCCCAACTTGCACGCATTTGTATTATTGCCCCTAAATATATACACCCAATGGCAGATTATACCTAGAAGGCTGAAGATCATATTAGCAGAAACATGGAGGTTGGTTTATTTACTTAACGGCATATCAACCTCTGATTGACTATTTAAAGCCAAAATTTGATGCAGATCAATTTGCAAACCATCTAAAGTAACGATTCCTATTTGATAATAGGTTGGTTATGTTTTATGGTATACCAAACCTTGTTGGTTATTTAATTCCATATATATATATATATATATATATATATATATATATATAAATAAAATGTTTGTTGTAGGATGACCTCTATATAAAACCCATTGCCAAAGGAAAAACATTCAAACTGCGAACAAGAG
The DNA here is from genome assembly GCA_963585895.1 of Sepioteuthis lessoniana. Classification (NCBI taxonomy): domain Eukaryota; kingdom Metazoa; phylum Mollusca; class Cephalopoda; order Myopsida; family Loliginidae; genus Sepioteuthis; species Sepioteuthis lessoniana. The sequence goes on along the minus strand of OY757913.1, from coordinate 93,315,284 downwards.
TGAGTTCAAGTCTCCTTGAGTATCCCATTAACAAGGCCTAGTGTCACCTATGTTCTCTGACGAAAGCAACAAGCTAGAAACATACACATATATGACACGTTTGTAATGTAATATAATTGCGGGGGGATTTCATTTTATATATCTTGCCTTTCGGTTTAGTTAGGCTGAGAATCTTTCGCTTAGTGCATGGGTTAGTTAGGTGCAACATTAACGCAGGTGTTCACGCGTGTGCGGAGAGGATGTGTCATTCAGAGATGTCAAAATAAAACCCCCAGATAAGAAATGTGACTAGGAGGTGTAAATGAGGTCACGCACCGGAAGCGTGGGCTGAGATTTGAGAAAAAGTCAGTTAGTTGAGTTCCTGCCTCGGAAGAAGACGGTTGACTTTCGGAGCTCGCTGAGGCGAGACCTATAGTTTGCGGCGGATGCCGCACGTGGTTTGGGGCAGATGGAAAAGGCAGCATAGAAAGATTGTGTATCTCTCTCCTTATATCGAAAAACCTTTTAACTCAAAGGTAATAAAAAGTTTCGTACCTGAACTAAGAAGTCATAAGTGTTTTTTCGTGTTTCGGGATTCCTATGTTATCTATATATGAGTTATGAACATCCTATGTACATTTCGCATGTATGACTATGTGACAGTAAGAACAAAATAAACAAATTAAAAAAATAAAAATCTCTTCGTAGACCTACCTATTTAATATATATATATATATATATATATATATATATATATATATATATATATATAATGAAAATAATTCCTACATGGCCAAGACCGAGTCTACCAAGCTTTCACCAAGACAGATCGTGGAGGTGGCCGTGGTGTAGTCGTTATCGCCGTAGGATATGAACACGGCGATACGAGTTCAAATCCAGGACGAGACTGATTGCATTTCACATAGCACTAATACCCTTGGGAAAGGTATGAATCCAATAATTCTCCCTCCAGCTATGGGTAAATAGTGGGACAGACTAGGTTCTTCAGCCATGGTTAGGCAACTAGTCTAGGAGAAGGAGAACTCTGAATTCAAAAAATTGACCTTGTGTCATATCCTGCCCGAGCGGAGGGGTTGGGTAAATAGTACCAAAACAGATCGTCAGAACCACATTGGCGAAGTGGGTTAGGATAAAATACTTTTTATTGATGAAAAAAGAACCCTCACCTATACAAAAATCAGTATATAATTTTTTTTCTTCTTCTTTCCTTTTTTCTCCCCTGACTCTTCTTTATTCTTTTTTTTTCCTTTCTTTCTTTTTTCTTCTCCTTTCTTTCTTTTCTCTTCTTCTTTCTTTCAGTTTTTGTTTTTTGTTTTTCTTGGCCATGTAGGAATTATTTTTATAATATTAGGTCTATCTCATGTATTAAGCACTTTATTACGTCTTAGCTTAGGTAATTCAGTTGGTGTTTTGTTTTGACTTGACATAAGTGCTGCTTGAGTGTTTTTCGACTTTTTTTTTATGGAATTCTTTTCCCAGATATCGGTTTGTAGAATTTTCAAATTGTACAATCAGGGTATTTTTTCATACCAACAGAATTATAGATTAGATATAAAGATTAATATATATATATATATATATATATATATATATATATAATTTGTAACGAATTGTTTGAAGGTAACATTATTTCAAAACAAAAAAGAGCTCATTTGTTTGTACACACTTAAATATATTGCTAATATTTTTTTGCATACAGTTTCAAGAATTGCAATCAAACACTGATAGTTCTATCTGCACACAAACAAATGTATTGCCAACATTTCTTTGCATTCAATTTTAAGTAGTGCTCTCTAACACTTATAGTTATATCAACACACAGCTAAATGTATTGCTAACATTTGTTTGTATACAGATTCAAGTATTTCTATCCGTTGTAGGTGACTCATCTATGACCAGAATAATGTAATTATCCAAAGAGTATATTAATCAAGAACTAAGCTGGTAGAGCGGAGAGCAGCAGCTGTAGTAAGCACTCTGCCTGTCTACGTGTGCGTTGAACCAAGGAAACCCTCCGCAGAGACGTGGAAATATTTGTGTGGCACCTCATATCTCCGTGTTGAGTCATTTATTCATTGACCCTTAATAATCGGTCATAACACTATCTAACACTGATAATTCTATGTGCACACAGCTAAATGTATTGTTAACATTTGTTTGCATACAGTTTCAACAATTGCAATTTAACACTGATAGTTCTATGTGCACATGGCAAAATGTATTACTAACATTTGTTTGCACACAGTTTCAAGTATTGGTATCCAACACTGATAGTTCTCTGTGTACACGGCTAAATGTATTGCTAACATTTCTCTGCACACAATTTCAAGTATTGCGATCTTACACTGATAGTTCTATGTGCACACAGCTAAATGTACTGCTAACATTTATTTGCATTCAGTTTCAAGTATTGCTATCTAACTCTGATAGTTCTATGTGCACACAGCTAAATGTATTGCTAACATTTCTTTTCATACAGTTTCAAGTATTGCTATCTAAAACTGATATTTCTATCTGCACACAGCTAAATGTATTGCTAACATTTGTTTGCATACAGTTTCAAGTATTGCTATCTAACACTGATAGTTCTATATGCACACTGCTAAATGTATTGCTAACATTTCTTTTCATACAGTTTCAAGTATTGCTATCTAACACTGATAGTTCTATCTGCACACAGCTAAATGTATTGCTAACATTTGTTTGCATTCAGTTTTTAAGTATTGCTATCTAAACTGATAGTTCTATCTGCACACAAATAAATGTATTGCAAACATTTGTTTGCATTAAGCTTTAAGTATTGCTATCTAAAACTGATAGTTCTATCTGCACACAGCTAAATGTATTGCTAACATTTCTTTTCATACAGTTTCAAGTATTGCTATCTAAACTGATAGTTCTATCTGCACACAGCTAAATGTATTGTTAACATTTGTTTGCATTCAGTTTTAAGTATTGCTATCTAAAACTGATAGTTCTATCTGCACACTGCTAAATGTATTGCTAACATTTCTTTGCGTCCAGTTTCAAGTATTGCTATCTAACACTGATAGTTCTATCTGCACACTGCTAAATGTATTGCTAACATTTCTTTTCATACAGTTTCAAGTATTGCTATCTAACACTGATAGTTCTATCTGCAGACAGCTAAATGTATTGCCAACATTTCTTTTCATACAGTTTCAAGGATTGCCATCTAACACTGATAGTTCTATGTGCACACAGCTAAATGTATTGCTAGCATTTTTTTGCATACAGTTTCAAGTATTGCTATCTAACACGGATAGTTCTATCTTCAGAGAGCTAAATGTATTGCTAACATTTCTTTGCATACAGTTTCAAGTATTGCTATCTAACACTGATAGTTCTATATGCAGACAGCTAAATGTATTGCTAACAATATCTTTTCATACAATTTCAAGTATTGCTATCTAACACTGATAGTTCTATGTGCACACAGCTAAATGTATTGCTAACATTTCTGTTCATACATTTTCAAGTATTGCTATCTAACACTGATAGTTCTATCTGCACACAGCTAAATGTATTGCTAACATTTGTTTGCATTCAGTTTTTAAGTATTGCTATCTAAACTGATAGTTTATCTGCACACAGATAAATGTATTGCTAACATTTATTTGTATTCAGTTTCAAGTATTGCTATCTAACACTGATAGTTCTATCTGCACACTGCTAAATGTATTGCTAACATTTCTTTGCATACAGTTTCAAGTATTGCTATCTAACACTGATAGTTCTATATGCAGACAGCTAAATGTATTGCTAACAATATCTTTTCATACAATTTCAAGTATTGCTATCTAACACTGATAGTTCTATGTGCACACAGCTAAATGTACTGCTAACATTTATTTGAATTCAATTTCAAGTATTGCTATCTAACACTGATAGTTCTATGTGCACACAGCTAAATGTATTGCTAACATTTATTAGCATTCAATTTCAAGTATTGCTATCTAACTCTGATAGTTCTATGTGCACACAGCTAAATGTATTGCTAACATTTCTGTTTATACAGTTTCAAGTATTGCTATCTAACACTGATAGTTCTATCTGCACACAGCTAAATGTATTGCTAACATTTGTTTGCATTCAGTTTTTAAGTATTGCTATCTAAACTGATAGTTTTATCTGCACACAGCTAAATGTATTGCTAACATTTACTTGTATTCAGTTTCAAGTATTGCTATCTAACACTGATAGTTCTATCTGCACATTGCTAAATGTATTGCTAACATTTCCTTTCATACAGTTTCAAGTATTGCTATCTAAACTGATAGTTCTATCTGCACACAGCTAAATGTATTGCTAACATTTGTTTGCATACTGTTTTAAGTATTGCTATCTAAAACTGATAGTTCTATCTGCACACTGCTAAATGTATTGCTCACATTTCTTTGCATACAGTTTCAAGTATTGCTATCTAAAATTGATAGTTCTATCTGCACACAGCTAAATGTATTGCTAACATTTGTTTGCATTCAGTTTTAAGTATTGCTATCTAAAACTGATAGTTCTATCTGCACACTGCTAAATGTATTGCTAACATTTCTTTGCGGACAGTTTCAAGTATTGCTATCTAACACTGATAGTTCTATCTGCACACTGCAAAATATATTGCTAACATTTCTTTTCATACAGTTTCAAGTATTGCTATCTAACACTGATAGTTCTATGTGCACACAGCTAAATGTATTGCTAACATTTATTTGCATTCAGTTTCAAGTATTGCTATCTAACACTGATAGTTCTATGTGCACACTGCTAAATGAATTGCTAACATTTCTTTTCATACAATTTTAAGTATTGCTATCTAAACTGATAGTTCTATCTGCACAGAGCTTAATGTATTGCTAACATTTCTTTTCATACAGTTTCAAGTATTGCTATCTAACACTGATTGTTCTATGTGCACACTGCTAAATGTATTGCTAACATTTCTTTTCATACAGTTTCAAGTATTGCGATCTAACACTGATAGTTCTATCTGCAGACAGCTAAATGTATTGCTAACATTTCTTTTCATACAGTTTCAAGTATTGCTATCTAATACTGATAGTTCTATGTGCACACAGCTAAATGTATTGCTAACATTTCTTTGCATACAGTTTCAAGTATTGCTATCTAACACGGATAGTTCTATCTGCAGACAGCTAAATGTATTGCTAACAATTCTTTTCATTCAATTTCAAGTATTGCTATCTAACACTGATAGTTCTATGTGCACACAGCTAAACGTATTGCAAACATTTATTTGCATTCAATTTCAAGTATTGCTATCTAACTCTGATAGTTCTCTCTGCACACTGCTAAATGTATTGTTAACATTTTTTTGCATTAAGCTTTAAGTAGTGCTATCTAACGCTGATAGTTCAATCTGCACACTGCAAAATGTTTTGCTAACATTTCTCTGCATACAATTTCAAGTATTGCTATCTAACACGGGTAGTTCTATTAGAATGTGCAATGTAGTTGAATGGTTTCAAGTATTACTATTTAACACTTATAATTATATTCAATATTATTCCTTCGTTTGCTCAAAATTAAATGCTTCCATGTACTTCTATCCATCACTAACATCTCAATTTACTACCAATAAATGTTTTGCACATATATAAATGGTTTAAAGTATTGGAAATTATTAGTTATTTCTATTCGACCAATAGATGGAACCCTAACAGGTATTACCAGTCCAGAGCAGAGTGGACCTGAGAGTAATGGTAATAAAGGGTTATTCTCCATTCCTTAAAGCTTTAAGATTGAAACCTGACCATCAGATAGCTTAGTGTCATATCTAGGACGCTTGTTGAGTGGGGGATGGTGCTCTCACTTCACTGCAGAAAAACAGTTGGCATATTCTACAGCTCCAGCCAACTGGGCAGTACTTAATTATAATTTGTTTGAAAACAGTTATATCGTATGAAGTACTTCTATCTTAAACAAAAAATTTGCACAGTTATATGGTTTCATGTATTCTTATCAAACACTAATAATTTTCAAACAGATATATTTGACCTCTAGATGGTACTCTAACAGGTGCTACACTCCAGGTCAAAGTGGACCTGGGAGTAATGACAACAAAGATGGATTCCAAACTTCCCAGAGCTTTAGAACTGGAGTCTTATCCACAAATGAAGTTTCTTGTCATACTTAGGACACCTTCTTTTGCTTAAACGCAATGTTGTCCAGAAAAACTTAATAATTCCATCTTAACATCGTCGTGGAGGTTTTCAATGTTGTCGTTTCTGGTCATTTGGATATCACTCGACGACTGCATAGGTTTACCTTGTAATATATCCGGCGTTTAATTACTTCTCTCTTCTTCCGTTCTTTCTTTCTTCCTTAAATCTAATTCTTTCTTTCTTTCTTTCTTTCTTTCTTGTAATTCCTTCTGTCTTCTTACTTTCTTTCCCAAATTCAATTCTTTCTTTCTTTTCACGCTTTTCTTTGTTTTTAACTTCGATCTATCTATATATGTATCATTCTTGTTGCTTCTTTGCTTGTTCCTTTCAGCTATTATACTTTACCTTTCTTTCTTTCTTTCTTTCTTTCTTTCTTTCTTTCTTTCTTTCTTTCTTTCTGCATATATTCATTCTCTAATTCCCTTTTTTCTTCTTGTCATTCTATTCCTTGGCCTGTCTTTATTTTCTTTCTTTCTTTCAATTTTTCTTTTCTTTCTTACTTGCTTTCTTCAATTCAGTTTCTCCTTTCTTTCTTTCTTTCTTTCTTTCTTTCTTTCTTTCTTTCTTTCAAGTCCCCATTACTTTCATTTTTTTATATTATTCCTTTTTGTTTGTTTGTTTGTTCTATCCAATTCCTTCCTTTCTTTCTTTTACTTAATTGCGCCTTTTTTTCTTTCTTTCGTATAATTTCCTCTTTTTTTTCGTTTGTTCGTTTCTTTCTTTATTTTCACCTTCTACCTTTTTCTTTTTAAGCATCCTCCCTCTTTATATCTTTCTCTCTTTCCTGCTCCTTTTCTTTCTTTATCTTCTAAACTTTTTATCGCTTGTTTCTCTTGCTCACTCGTTTCCGTTTAACAATTCCCACATTTCACCTCTTTTTCGTCATATTTTTTTATTCTTCGAGAATTCATGGAAACTCAGAACTCAACAAGGACCAATCTTCATATTCTTAATATAACGATTCTATACACAGTTTAAAGTAGTATGAGATATACATTTTTTCTAATCTAAAAATAAGCAATAAAACATACTTAGGAACATTCTAGAAATTTAGGATCAAAACTACATTAGCATTTAAGTTAAATTTTTATATTTTTCAACCAATCAGCTAAAAACATTGAATAGGAACATTCTAGAAAAATAGGATCGAAAGTCAACTAACAGAAAATATTTAGGCTTTAAAATAAAATAGTAAAATACAAATCTGATTGGTCAATAAATGTCTACGCACCAAAATTTTAGGGAGATTCTTTGATCCACTAGTAGGGTATCAGTAACTCAACAGTCAGCGAGTCATTCACAAAGACTAAGCCACTAAGCCACGAAGTCAGTAAAGCAGTAGCCGATACTCTGTCCGGCAAATTCCTTTTCTTCCACGGTTAAAGTTCATGACCTAACTACAGATGGCCACGAATCACGTTCAAAAGAAAAAACCGACAAACTTTCTTTCAGCAACGCGACATGCTGTCGCCACAATCATAAAACAAGATATGAACTTAATGTAAGTAAGATCGACTTATTTACGGACTCTGTTAACAGCTAAAGATACATACACGTGTAAACAAATTTATTTTCTTCTTGCCAAACTTTATTTTCCAAAAGGCCATTTAAACATCATGTTTTTTTTATTTGTTTTCACATTCTGTTTTATGCATATTAAATTGTTTGTTGTTTAATGTTCGTTATGTTCTATTCCATTTCTTTTACGCGATTGTAAAGTTTCGTGTTGTATTTGTGGAGGAAATAATATTGGGAGCAATACCCGTAAAATACGGATGCATATCCACTGAAATAACCTAAATACATACCACCTCCTACAGTAGAACCAGTTTAAAAGTGGAAACTAAAGTGTTTTGGTGTTTGAAATGACAGGCCAATTCATTCGCGTTTTATTAAAAACTGTTAATTCATTAAAATGTTTTCTTTTTTTCTTTCTCCAAGTTTTCCACTTTTATTTTGTGACCTGATTTTTTTTTTCTTCACATCATTTATATTATTTGCTTGTTTTTTAAATTCTTTCTTTTTCTAATTTCTCCTTTTTTCTTTCTTCTTTCATTTAAAATAATTCTCTTTCTTCTTTTTTTCATTCTGTCTTTGCACTTTTTTCACTCTCTCGTTCTTTTCCACTTTCATTTTATAGTCTGCTGTTTTATAGTCTTTTATTTACATCCACTTACAGTTTTTTTTTAATCTTTCTTATTCATTCTATTTTGGCCCAGTTGGCTGGGGCGTTAGAATACACCGACTGCATCTCTGTAGAGGAGTAAGACTCCACCAGTGAGTCTTTGATATGACACAAAGAAATCTGATGGTGAGGTTCCAGTAATGCAGGAGCTTTGGGGAATGCCGAGTATCTTTGTATTGCCATCACTCCCAGGTCCACTCTGACCGGTGTAGTAGCACCTGATAGGGTCCTATCTATCGGTTAAGTAGAACTCAACAGTGTACTAATACTAAACAGAATTGTTTGAAATAGAACTATTCTTACATTTAACTGTGTAAAAAAGAACTTGTATTTATGCTAAACTGAATTGTTTGAAATAGAACCGTTTTTGACATCTAAACTGTATACTTATGTAAAACTGAATTGTTTGAATTAGAACTGTTTATATGTATAAAATGGATTTGGCATTAAATAATCTATAATAGTTGATATCCCATAAAACCAAACCAAACCAAAATTTATTCTTTTTTTTTTTGTTTTTTTTCTTTATTTTTTCATTCTATTTTTTCATATTGTACTTTTCTCTCTCTCTTTTTTTTCCAACTTTCACTTTGGCCGGTGCCTTTCTTTATTTTCATCTTCTACCTCTTTCTTTTCATGCATCCCCTCTCTTTCTCTCTTTCCTGCTCTATTTCTTCCTTTATCCTCTAAACTTTTTATCTCTTGTCTTTCTTGTTCACTAGTTTCTGTTTAACAATTGTCTTTCATATTGTCTTTCAATATTGTTTTCTTTTTTGTTCACTCTTCTCATAACATTCTTTTCACACAAATTCATAACAATTTGAAGTAACAACTGCTTCTTTGAAAACCCATGTTTTTATTTGACAGAAAAAAAGGAAAATATCTTCTGGTGACAGTGCAGACAATTAGTTCATGAAATACACGGAACTATCAGAATTTCAAAACAAGACATTTCTCCCGTATTATCACCCAAACTAGTTCATTATAATATCTGAATACTTCAGTTGTTTCAACACAATGATTTACACGGACTAGTGTCGGCATTTTAGTTGCTTTGGCCTTCGTAAGCTACGTCCCTTCTCAGGTGACTCGTATTTGGTCAGGTTTTGGAGGTAACCCTTTTATTTAATCCATGCCGCAAGATTGTTTCCATTCTGTTAATCCATAGAAGACAAAATCGGTTCTTTTTTGTAACTTCAACTTTGTGACTGTTCGAGGTTTTGGAAGTCTAGTCGAAGTGGAATCAACCTATTGGTGGGTAGTCAAATTATTTAACACGCAAAATAAACTGCTGGATGTTCCCCAATCAGACATCAGCAAAATACTGCGCTTTTCTACTTCAAACTTAGTCTCTTTTATATTCATCAAATCTTGCCACTTCACGGAAGCTTATCTTGTTCTCCTCCATAAAACAAGTCACACCTCTGGCGTCCTTTTTTTCTTCTGGTTTCCATGTGCTAGTAGCAGAGAGAACTCACCTTCTGTTTCTTTGAGGTAAGATTGTTCGTGGCATTACTACTACAGTGACTTATACTGTAATTTCTAATCTAGTTTTAGAAAGGAATTTAGATGAAATATTCCGACTCATTAAATGAAGAATACTTAAATTTCAAATACATAAAGTAAGTTTTTTTTTTAAAAATATGATATATATACTGCTTTATTTTATGTTCTAGACTGGTCAGAATCTCCAATACTTTAATAATGAATTTATTTATTCAAAATAATTTGTTCTGAACTATTCCTGAGAAAATATCCATCCTAACACAAACCAAACCTATGTAGCAGAAGGAATTTTAGTTTGGCGTGCAATTTAATTCGACGCATAATTTCACCCAATCAGGATGACTTATCATATTCAGTCCGTATTTCTTTTCCGGGCAGCAGAAATTGGGTAAGCTGCCAAACACGGTCTCTTTGGCTGAACAACAGCGTCCAGTGCACACGTCCTACTGGCCGTTCTTCAATAGCAGCAGCAGCATGGACACACGAGGGAATCTATTTAATTTATGGATTCCTTTTGTCTATATTTCTCTTAGACCAAGGAATCCCAGTTGAATATGAATTAGATATATTCAACACGCCACACACTGGCACAACTTCATGTCACCCCCAAAATTGGCTATGTCGATGCGATGCCTTATTCCGCTCTCGGCACCTAGCTCTCAATTCACCTCTGGGCTACTTTAATGGAGACAACGCACGCCTCTCCCCAAATCACCAGACACAAAACTCAAGGTGACTCCAAAGTTTATTTCCTCTAACGGTAAACAAGACTTTCGCTAAACTACATCGAATACAATCCCTCGCACGTCCAAAGATACGCGCTGCCTTCCCAACTTTCTTATAACTCCATTTCGTCTCCTTACCCACTACCTTCCTACGAGACTTGCAGCACAAACGCAAACTACATTTTCCATGCTGCAAATAAATACTATTTCTAAAAACATTTCGACTTCGTACATCTTGAACTTCTCCTTTATATACCTAACAACAATTACCGAAAGACCTTACACACTTAGCGAGGAAACAACTCAACGTAAACACACACGAACACGTTACAACCATCTTCCTCGCTAAAAACAAAACTTTCCCTCGTTAAAAATAACAACAAAACCTCTGGCTAAACCAATTACAGCTTTTCGAAATTGTAGAAAAAAAGGAAGGGAAAAAAGAGATTAATTATGTTCACTTTCCGACTAAAACCCTTTGGAAAGGCATAAATGTCCTAATCATTTCAGCTATGGGTTATGTATTATCACAAATATTCTTTTACAAGAATGGCTTTGGCATTAAATAATTTACGAAGGTTGATATTGTTGTATACCAACGAAGAGACAATAAAACTTTTGTTTATAAAAATATATTTCTGTTCTTTGTTATTACAAAAGGGTTGGAATGGCTGCAAGTGAGCGAGACATAGAGACTAAGAGACGGACGACTGTTATCATTGACACCGTGTTGGGGAGAGAAATTCAGAACCTTACTTCTTCTGCTTCTTAGCTGGGGGCCGTCGCCCTCCTTCCCGTGGACGGCGCCTAAGACGGCGTGCATTGTCCATTCGTGTGCTGCTTTCCGAATCAGACCGAATCTCAGCTTTAACCGACTGAGTGACTCCCTTGTCATTATATATTCTTAACGACTATACATTTTCATTCCGGTTCTCAATTTACTTGATATATTTCCGCTGTCACTTGTTTACACAGGTACATATCCTGTTTACGAAATCCCCAATAACTAGTTGTCAAAAGTCACTATATAACAATATACCATTAAACAAAGAACCCAAACCAACTGCTTATTCTATAAACAATCACTAGTCAATGGAAGAACCAAGCGGCCTTTTCTTGAGATTAATGCAGATTATGTCTTCGTCGATGGAAAAGGATCCTGATAATCGCTTGCAGTAATTTACCAAGCTTACAAAGTCAAAAATTGTCTTTTACAAAGTCTGTATTTACCCAACCCCTCCGCACGAGCAGTATGTGACACAAGATCAATTTGTTTTTAATGGAGTTTAACTGGTTTGAATTCAGAGTTTTCCTTCTCCTAGACTTGTAGCCAAACTAAGGCAAAAGAACACAGTCTGCCCCACTATTTACCCATAGCTGGAGCGAGAATAATTGGATTCATACCTTTCCCATGGGTATTGGTACTATGTGAAATATAATCTGCCTCGTCCAAGATTTGAACTCGTGGTGTTGACGGCGATAACTATATAATCATGGACAGCTCTTTTTACATAGTCGTCCTTGGCGAAATCTCACTGCCTTCAATAAGACATCCCTTGATACAAGCCTCCTTCTTTTATACACGTATTGTAACCGTGTTATTATACAGGGACAGGTAGAAAGATCTCTTGGGTTTAGAATATTAATAAAAAAGCACCTATTCAAAATTTTATTTCACAAGATACCCGCCAAAACAATAATATTTGTCATTTGATTTTGTTTTTTCATCATTTTGTTTTAAATATTATATCATTCAAATGCGAAACTCTCCCTACTCCTTAAGCCTCATCCTGAAGTTCCGTACAGAATACAGTCAGGCTAAACGATCTCTTGGTTTCAGAACCTAAATAAAAAAAGGCAATATCTTCCAAATTTTACTCCACTATAAAAAAAAGTCAATATATCTGTTTATCAACCGGGCCATTAGCCTAATGGGTAGAGTGTTCGCCAATGGTCCAGGAGACCGGGGTTCAATCCCAGGTCGAATCATACCAAAAACTTAAAAATGGTAGTTGATTCTGCCTTGCTTAACAGTCAGCATTATAAAGTAAGAATCAAGGGTAAAGTGGGACAATCCAGGGAATGATGTAGTGCCCTCCCCTACACCTCGGTGTGGTAGCTATTGAAAAGGGAGCCTTCGGGTCACCCTCGATTAAGGTCGCTAACTTTACTTACTTTTATATCTGTTTATAATCTGCCTTTTTTAATCAAACGGGTAACATTTCCACACTAGAGGTAACTTCTCTGAAACTGGTAGACAAATTCACCTACCTAGGAAGCAGTGTCTCATCAACCGAAAAAGACATCGACACGCGGCTAACGAAGGCATGGACAGCTATCGATAAGCTATCGATCATATGGAAATCAGACCTGACCGATAAAATGAAACGCAGTTTCTTCCAGGCAGCGGTCGTGTCGATACTGCTGCATGGATGCACTACTTGGACGCTAACAAAACGGCCGAAGAAGAAGCTAGACGGCAATTACACAAGAATGTTGCGAGCAATATTGAACAAGTCCTGGTGATAACACCCCACAAGGCACCAACTGTACGGCCGCCTGCCTCCCATCACGAAAACTCTCCAAGTTAGACGAACCAGACATGCAGGACACTGCTGGAGAAGTAGAGACGAGCTCATAAGTGATGTACTCCTATGGACCCCCACATATGGCCGAGCAAAAGCAGGACGACCAGCTCGAAGATACATACAGCAGCTATGTGAGGATACGGGATGTAGCCCTGAAGACCGGCCAGTGGCGATGAACGATAGGGAAAAGTGGCGAGAGAGGGTCAGGGATATCCGTTCTAGATGCACGACATGATGATGATGATGATGATGATAAGGTACTAGGTACTAGGTACTTCGGATGTCGATAGATCTAATGAAAGAAAATGACTTTATTGTAAATTGAATTACAATGATCGGAAAATACAGCAAATATTTGCGCATGACATACAGAACCACTGGAAAGCTGTTTTGACGATATCAGGTCTTATCAGCAGTGCATACCATGATCTCTTCCACTGGAGATCGAACCAGCGACCACAGAGCCGAAACTCTACCACTGAACTAACAGTTCACATCGCACTCAAGCGATGCCAAATTAACTAGTCATGGTAATTGCGCGGCTAATTAATCTGAACGTGTCTTGTAAGTTACATCCGTACTCTTTATCATATTTACCAACCCCTCCGCTCGGGCAGGATATGACACAAGGTCAATTTTTAAGCGGAGTTTAACAGGTTTGAATTCAGAGTTTTCCTTCTCCTAGACTAGCTGCCTCACCAAGGCAGAAGAACCTAGTCTGTCCTACTATTTACCCATAGCTGGAGGGAGAATAATTGGATTCATACCTTTCCCAAGGGTATTAGTGCTATGTGAAATGCAATCAGTCTCGTCCAGGATTTGAACTCGTTTCGCCGTGTCCATTTCCTGCGAGGATAACCATTACACCACGGGCACCTCCGTACTCTTTATAGAGGACACGCACACCACCAGGGGCACGTTCCCAAGAGGATTGGAAATACGCATCCGCGTAATTATTATAACCTCAAGGGCAAGAAAATAGATGTATATTTTCTTTTTTAAGTAGAGGAATTATATTGTAAATTGAATTGCAATGACCAGAAAGTCCGGCAAACACTTCAGTGGGGTAGATCATGGGAATACACAGCTAATGAGACCTAATAAGGTCGAAACAGCAGTCCAGTGGTTTCGTATGTCACGCGCAAGTGTTTGCCAGATTTTCTGGTCATAGTAATTCAATTTATAATATAATTCTTCTACTTAAAAAGGGAAATGGTTTTATTTTAAAAAAGGCAAGAAGCAGACGATACCCCGCAGAATCTATTACGGACGCTATGTAGATGACGTAGCACTTTTTTTCAAATACACGCACTCAAGCCGAATCCCTGCCGCATAGTCTGGAGCAGGCAGCAGGTGGCATTGGTTTCCATGTGAATGCAGACAAAACGGAGTACATGTTTTAGTCAAAAAGGAGACATCTCCACTCTAAATGGTTGTTCTCTGGAATTAGTGGACAAGTTCACGTACCTCGGTAGCAGCGTCTCATCTACTAAAAATAACATAAATATGTGCCTAGTGAAAGCATGGGCTGCTGTTGAGAGGTTATCGAATATATGGAAGTCTTACCTATCCGATGAAATAAAACACAATTTCTTCCTAGCAACGGTTGTGTCAACTCTACTGTAAGGATGCACCTCATGGACGCTGACTTAGCGTTAGATGGAAACTGCAAAAGAATGCTACGAGCTATATTGAACAAATCGTGGAAGCAATATCTCACAAAACAGCAGCTGTACGGCCACCAACCTCCCATCTCTAAAACCACCAAAATAGACGAACAAGACATGAGGGACACTGCTGGAGAAATAAAGACGATCTCATAAACGACGTTTTCTCGTAGACCCTTTTATATGGACTGGCAAGTGTTGGACGACCAACTAGAACGTATCTAACACGGCTCTGTTCGGACACAGGATGTAGTCTGGAGGACCTGCCGGAAGCAATGGATGATATAGACGAATGGAGAGAGAGAGAGAGAGAGAGAGTGAGAGTGAGAGGCAGGGAAATCTGTGCTAGCTGCTCATGATGATGATGATGATTGATGAAAAACAGAATAATATTTGCCATTTTTTTCTGATTGTATTATCTAAGATTCTGATTGTATTATCTAAGATTCTATCATCCAAATGCTTTATTTCACAAGCTAAACACTATTGATGCTTCACTCAGATGTTCAACCGCACTAGCCTCTGTTACAACAGTGATTTCATGACAAAATCTTTCCGTTCATCCGTCGTCTACGTTCAAATTTTTGATCCTTCATGTATTTCCCCGGAAATAAACCTTGAGAGATGGAAAATCACCAAGCAGTAAAATATGAAGCCCTGGAAAAATTTCACGATTTCCACCATTTTACACCTCACGCTGTCGGCTGGGATGTTGAATATACCGACAGCATCCCTGCAGACGGGTAAGATATTTCTCCCACCGCAGCGAGCCCCTCTCCCGGCTCACCGTGCTAGGCAACCTGATATGATACAAGACAGTATCTTGGAAGTTGAGTAATCCTTGACCTGGCAACAGAAGTAGTCACGTGACCTACTACACTCCATTTAGTCCTGTATTTGAGCAAGACGAACTGTTGGAGAGGCCTGACCTGATCAATCGGCCGATCATATCAAGCTCTGGCACTTATATGATGGTCCCGACCGTATTCTTTAAATTTCCTTTGTAGTAAACAAGTAACCAAAACGATTTTATCTTAAAAGTGTTAGAAAATGGAACCTGAGAGTCAAAACACGCTGTGGTAGCATGCTTGAAACCATCTATATTGTGTGTAAACAAATGATTAAAATTAAATAGAATTATTAGTGTTAAATAGCAATGCCTGAAACCATTTAACTTGCAAATAAATGAATAATATCAAATAGAATTTTTAGTTTTAAAAAGCAATACTTGAAAACATTTAACTGTGAGCAAACAAGTGATTAATAATGATTGATGGTTGGTTGGTTGTTTGGGTTTTATGGCATATCAACCTTCGTAGGTTAATGTCAAATCCATTTTTATACAAATAATTAGTTCTGTTTCAAACAATTCACTTCAGCGTGAATACACAATTTAATATTCGAAAACCTTTCTCTTTCAAGGTATTCCGTTGCGTCAAACAGTTCTAATTCAAACTATTCAGTTTATCGTAAACACTATTAAATGTCAAAGCAGTTCTATTTCAAACAATTGAGTTTAGCATAAGCTCACAGTTTAGTTCTATTTGATCCATAGACAGGACCCTATCAGGTACTACATTCTGGCCAGAGTGGACCTGGGAGCGATGGTAATAAAGGGGTACTCTGCATTCGCCAAAGCTCTTGCATTAGTGGAGCCTCACCATCAGATTGTTTTGCGTCATATCTTGGACACTCGTTGCGGTATATTCTACAGCCTCAGACGACTGAGTCACAGGGCATTCATTGGGGGAGTCTTACCCCCAAGCCGAGATGAAGTTGGTGTATTCTACAGCCCCAGACGACTGGGTGAAATATCAAATAGAATTATTAGTAGTAGCAA
Source organism: Sepioteuthis lessoniana (assembly GCA_963585895.1). Classification (NCBI taxonomy): domain Eukaryota; kingdom Metazoa; phylum Mollusca; class Cephalopoda; order Myopsida; family Loliginidae; genus Sepioteuthis; species Sepioteuthis lessoniana. Next base: position 93,298,570 of record OY757913.1, on the reverse strand, counting down.
TACTTAAAACCATGTATCTGTGTGCAAACGAATGAATAGTGTTGACAATAACTATTAATATTTGATAGAAATACTTGAAACTTTTCTGTGTCCTTGGTATGACATCAAAATACATGTGATGGTGAGGTTCCAGTCCTCGTGTTTGGAGAATGTGGAGTACGTCTTCATTATCATTACTCTCATGTCCACTCTGATCCGGAGGGTCCCATTTATTGATCAAATAGAAGTTCATTCTTTTGCAAAGGATTATTATTATTAATGATTTGAAACCATACTGCTGAGTACAAATTGTTTGTATTAGATAGGAATACTTGATAATTGGAATTACTATGCACTACATGGACGCTAACTAAACGTATGGAGAAAAAGCTTGACGGCAACTACACATGAATACTGCGAGCAATATTGAACAAGTCCTGGAGGCAGCACCCCACAAAGCAGCTGCTGTACGACCACCGACCACCCATCACGAAAACTATCAAAATTAGATGAACCAGACATGCGGGACACTGCTGGAGAAGTAGGGACGAGCTCATAAGTGATGTACTCCTATGGACTCCTTCACATGGACGAGCAAAGGCAGGACGACCAGCTCGAAACTACATAGAGCAGCTCTGTGCCGATTCGGGATGTAGCCCCAAGGGACCTGCCTGAAGGAATGGACGATAGGGAGGAGTGGCGAGAGAGGGTCAGGGATATCCACGCTGATAGCGCGACATGATGATGATAATGATGATGATTTATTTATGTACAAACCTAAAGATTAATATCAAATTGAATTAATAGTGTTAAAGAGTAATACTTGAAACCATTTAACTCTGTATAAATAAATAATCCTATTTACCTAACCCATCCGCTCGGGCAGGATGTGACACAAGGTCATATATATATATATATATAATGTTTATCTGTATTTTTATATCTTTTATATACACTTTTATATATTATTTCATATACCTTCATCAGCTTTGGCGATCGTAGTCGAGAGCCACCCGACAGCTTCCTTTTCAATAGCTACTATACCGAGGTGTAGTGGAGGGCGGAACTCTTTTCCCTTGAAACGTACCTTATAATACTGAGTGTTTATATTTACCAACCCCTCCGCTCGGGCTGGATGTGACACAAGGTCAATTTTTAAGCGAAGTTTAACAGGTTTGAATTCAGAGTTTTCCTTCTCCTAGACTAGTTGCCTCACCAAGGCTGAAGAACCTAGTCTGCCCTACTATTCACCCATAGCTGGAGGGAGAATAATTAGATTCATACCGTTCCCAAGGGTATTAGTGCTATGTGAAATGCAATTAGTCTCGGCCAGGATTTGAACTCGCGTCGCCGTGCCATTTCCTAGGACGGTAACCATTACACCACGGGCAACTCCTAATGATATGTATGATGTATAATGTACAGATAAATAATTAACACGGAATAAAATTTGCTGTATGAGATTGTTTTACTTGAAACCATCTAACCGTGTGCAAACAAATGAACACTCATTCTGAGAATTAATTTTTTATTTATCGCAGACTTTTTGTCCTCATCTTGATAGTTTTTTTTTTGCGTGTGGAAGGCAGTAATTACTGGGGGTACGGTTACAAGACTTAGCAGAAGAGACACTTCTGCTGAGTCTTGTAACCGTACCCCCAGTAATTACTGCCTTCCATAATTGTCTATCGCACCACGTTTTTGACCAAGTAAACCTCTGGCCGGCTTGGGTAGGAATTGAAACCGCTATCTTCTAACAATGCTCACTTGGAACCGTAGAGACTTAACTCCTCCATCCGCTGCGCCACCCAAGCCGACCAGAGGTTTACTTGGTCAAAGACGTGGTGCGATAGACAACAACTATGGAAGGCAGTAATTACTGGGGATTCGATTACAAGACACAACATTCCTATCCGCAGTCGCGGTTAAACACCCGAAGAAGGCCAGAGGTGAAATTTGGTCGAGACGTAGTGAAAAAAGAAAAAAAAAAAAACTACCAAGATGACAAAAAGTCCGCGATAAATAAAAATTTAATTCTCAGTTTAAGAAGACTTATCTTAAAATGATTCCAATTAAAGACGAACACTCATTCATTTAAAATACAGTTACCTACGAACTATTCTCTTACAAATCACACACACACACACACACACACACACACATATATATATATATATATATATATATGCAAGATTTGACATTAAATAACCATGAGGGGTTGATATGCTGTCAAACCAAATAACTTATTCTTTGCAAACCATTCTACTCCTTGATAGTGACTGAAATTGCACGAATGATGCACAAAACCAAAGTTCATACTTGCTATAAAATATAAATAATTGATATTAGACTTTCATTCCAAACCCAGAACAGCCCAGTCGGCTGGGTCTGTAGAATACACCGACTCTGCAGATGGGTAAGACCTCCCCCTATCAACGAGTCTCATGGTATGACCCAAAACTATCAGATAGTGAGGTTCCAGTCCTCGAGCTTTGGAGAATATGGAGTACCCCTTCATTGTCATTACTCACAGGTCCACTCTGATCCGAATTTGTACAACCTAATTGGTTCCTATCTATGGGTTAAATAGAACTGTTTAATCCTTTAACGGTGTGCAAACAAAGGACTGATGATGGATTGATTTGTTAGTCTTACATAGCAATGCTTTGAACCATTTAACTGTGGGCAAACGAATTTATAATGTCGAATAAAATTATTAGTGTTGAATAGGAATACTTGAAACTCTTTAACTGTGTGCAAAAATTATTGCAAACGAATTCATAATGTCAAATAAAATTATTAGTGTTGAATAGGAATACTTGAAACTCTTTAACTGTGTGCAAAAATTATTGGTCTTACATAGCTATACTAGTACCCATTAAGCTAAGTGAAAATATTAACTATTCATATAGAAAAATTGAAACATTTTGACTGTGTGCATTTTTTAATTGAATAACTGGCAATACTTTGAGCTGTGATAATACCCGCTTCTGCAGCTCGTTGCATAAGTTACTAAGTCCCCGTCGAGAACTTATGTGGGACCGGATCAAGCGATAAGCAGGTTCACAGAGAAAAGAACACAAACACAACAACTTGTGGTTAAAACGTCAAGGGAGGATGGGGAGCGTGTAACACATTGTGGATAATTAATTCTAGTTTGAGTTTCGGCTGGCGAAAGATTATCTTAACTAACTGGGTCCAGCTGGTAATGTCGCTGTTCGTTGTTTCTTTGTCCCGGCGAAATCAACTTTCCTCGAATCCAAACTAAGTCTGACTCTCGGATCCAAAATGCACCTGTATATATACAGAATGTTTCATTATTATTTCCGGCTAATGGGACACCCACGAATAAACTCATAAATTTTTGGGAGCCATTTCTCTCTTAAAAAAACTGGACATAAAAATATTTCCTAGACTGGCCGTCTCCGATACAGGGACATTAAATTCAGACCCTTTTAAGTTTTTGACCAGTACCTGACAAGTACTTAACACTTACCCACGTCCGTGGCCATATGTATAAACATTTTCTTATCTAGATTTCCTTAATCTAGTTAATGGGTTTTCCTAACATTTGAAATTTGATATCCAGGCCGAATCTAACTCATCTTTTCACATATATACGTGTGTATATATGTGTATGGTGGTGTGTGTGTGTGTGCACACACATGTGCGTGGGCGTATATATGTATATATATATATATATACACACACACACGCACACATGTATGGGTGCACACACACACACGTGTGTATACATGTATGTGCATATATCCAACTCATAGTGTCACAGAGCTCTTTGACTGTATATAAGTGAATGAATAGTGTTGCATAGAATTATTAGTGATAAATAGAAATACTTGTAACCACTTTACAGAGTGCAAACAAATAATTGATATTAAATAAGATGATCAGTGTTAAACAGGGTGAAACAATAGCAATACTGAATTGTATTATACATATTAGTTCTAACTTTTTAACAATAAAAACACCCACAAACTATTCACTCAGAAATTATCTATATATATATCCATTTACCTATGTGCAAACAAATGACTAATTTTGAATTAAATTGTTAGTGTTACATAGCAATACTTGAAATCATTTAACTGTGTGCAAACCAATGATTAATGTTCAATAGAAATATCAGTGTGTGACACGATGGGTGGCATTCGTTTCTGTGGGTGTGGGTGCCAGTCAGAGGATCCCCTTGTCTGTTTTGGCACGAAAGGGCTGGCGCGCGAGATTTCCCACGAGACTGGAAGAAGACGAGGGAAAGCACAGAAAGAAGAAAACAGTCTAGAGAAGAGGACAGAACAGGGCAGCCGACAGAACAGGGCAGTCAGCAGGAGAGAATAGTCGACAGAAGTCGGGGGAAGTCGACTGCTAGGACCTGTGGACACTGACCCAGGCTGGGCAACTTGAGAGGATGAGTCAACGTTCCTGGTAGCTTTGGGGGAAATTCGCTCGAATACACGCTCGCGATAGTTCACAGAAGCACAGAATGCTATGAAGGTGTCACAAACCTCTTCCTTCTTGCGCTTGGAGCAAACCAAAGTCCGTATTCGTTTGTTCTCATTTCTTCCACCCACTCGGTTGTGTATGTTGTGTTTTGTGGATTTGTAAGGAAATGTTAAACACCCCTGGCCGGAGATGAGAGAAACGACTTGACGATCGGATGGCTATGAATGGTTTAAGAGGTTGAGATAGTGGGGTACGGCCAGCGGGTGCATTGTCACAAGTGTTAGAAAGGAATACTTGATACCAATTAACTGAGTGGTAACAAACGATTTAAAAATGTTATCCAGAAACTATGCGTTTATATGGGACTGAAGAAGTCTTTTTTTTTGTGGTTGAGGTCAATTATTATTGGGAAGTTCAAAGGTTTCTGTCTGACTCCTTTTTCTTCTTATTCTTATTTTTGTATTTGTTTATTTTTTCGGGGTTATTTTGTTTTTATTTTTTTAAGTAATTGCTTTTTTATTTTCTTATTTAATCCCGACATTTCATGTATTTCATAGAATTTCACTGAATAGGGTACAAAGGTTTACATTTCATTAAAACCAACCAACCAACCAACCAATGCTAGGCGACCATTCTGTAGGATTCTGTATTCAAATAGTCCCGTCGGTTGGGGCTGTAGAATACATCGACTGTATCTCTGCAGAGGGGTAAGACACCCCCTCCAACTAGTGTCCTGATTATGACATAAAACTATCTGATGGTGAGTCTCCAGTAATGTGGGAGTTTTGGGGAATATGAAGTATCCCTTCATTGCCACCACTCCCTTGTAGACTGACCCGGAGTCGTAGCACCTGATAGGGTCCTATCTATGGGTCAAATAGAACTGTTTGACATTCAAACTGTGTACTTATGCCAAATTGAATTGTTTGACATAGAACTGTTTGATACTTTAACTGTGTTGCTCAGTCAGCTGGAACTGTAGAATCCACGGACTGCATCTCTGGAAAGTGGTAAGACCCTCTCCCAACGAGTGTCCTGGATATGATACAAAACAATCCGATGGTGAGGTTCCGGAAATGCGGAGCACACATTTATTGCAATCACTCCCAGGTCCACTCTAGCCCAGAGTGTTAACACCTGATAGGGTCCTATCTTTGGGTAAAATAGAACTAAAATTCGTACTTATACTAAACTGAATTACTTGAAATAGAACTGTTTTGATATTTAAACTACGCAGTTATGCTGAGCTTAACTGCTTGAAATAGAACTGTTCTGACGTGTAAACTGCGTACTTATGCTAAACTGAATTGTTTGAAATAGAATTGATTTGATATTTTACTGTGAGAGGACATAAAACTATACTTATACTAAACTGAATTGTTTAAATTAGAACTGTCTGACTAAACTGAATTGCTTGGAATAGAGATGTTTTAACTAGTAAACTGTGTACTCATCCTAAACTGATTTGTTCGAAATAGAATCGATTATTTGTATAAAAATGGATTTGGCATTAAATAACCTACAAGGTTGATATGCCATAAAAACCAACCAACCAACCAACAACCTTTAACTGTGTGTGAATAAATAATTGATGTCTAATTGAATTGTTAGTGATACATAACAATTCTTAAAACCATTTAACTGTGTGCAAAAAAATGAGCACAGGCTTGTTTAAAAATGTTAACCACATGTTTACAAACCATATTGTCTTTTCGTGGATCGAACCACGTGACTTCTGGTATCGTTGAAGTATAAAAGACGCCGTATTTCTCAAACCCGGGGAAGCAGAAAAAAGCAGTGACATAGAGCTCTGAAAAGACGTTGATCAGTAGTAAGACCAACTTTGGACGTAACACCAACAGCGAGAGACTTATAATGCTAGTCGGACTGTACCACTTGAGTTAATAGATAATTAACTCTATTCCACTGAGTATCTTTTCCTTACCACGATACAACACATATATATCTAAATATCTGTATAAACAGGATTTGGCATTTAATAAGCCATAATGGTTGATATACTTTAAAATCAAACCAAACGAAACCATCTGTATTCTATTTTTTTTTACCGCCCAACGTCATTTATCCTTGCAAGTGCATATATATATATATATATGTATGTTATGTTTTGACCTTCGACCCGGCCCCAAAAAATGCTATTCCAAGGTGATGCACCGGAAGGAAGTGAGACATTCCAATGGCAGTTAGGAGAGGAAATCGCGTGGGCGGAAATTGGCTGATGAAATGGAACAAGGTAATTCCCATGGTACACTACAGAGTGATGCACCGGAAGAGAGTGACCTCTGAACTGCATGACTGTTCCACTTGATGACGATTAAACATTCGATTTCAAAGATCGAGTGGGCGTCGAACGATTATATAATTGAGTTGAGTTCGACGAGCCAGTTGAATTGAGTTCTGGTTCTAGTTGAGTTCGACGCCCAGGGGTGGGGGCAGTTGAGTTGAAGATCGGACGGAGTTATAGACGAAATGTGGTAGGGAAAGCCACATCAGGCCGAAGGGGCCTTTGGGCCCTGATGAGTGGGCCCTAGACCTCCGGTTGAGCATCAAGAGAACAAGAAAGACACAACGTGACGGTCATAACAGTGGGGTCAAAATGTTACAGTTCATGTTCGATCTCTAGCTCCCTCTCACAGTAAAACCCCACACAACCTTTTCGAACTTTACAAATAAAGTGAGAGGTAAATATATTTGTAAAGAAGTCTTCCTGCGTCTTTATCCATCTTACGTCTTTATCATTGCGTCTGTCTTTATTATTGTGTCGTTATGATGCTGTAGATGAGTATATGACACACACATATATATATATATACATATATATATAATATTGTAATCATTCATGTGATTGCATGGAAGTGTATACAATTTCGTTATGTACATATCAAGGGTTATTTTTACGTAAACATATACCTTATCAGCTTTATAACACTGGTCTCGTAATTCATGTAGCGTGTCTTGGGCAGATATAACCAAGCGAAGCCCATTCCCCTCCAGGTCTACAACAGGTAAGAATTCAGATTTTTTTTCTTCTTCTTCTTTAGCTTGGTTATGTGGCTTTGTTTTCCCGACTCTCTATATACAGCTGAAATGAGAATATTTGGATTCATACCTTTCTCAACGATATTAGCGTCACGTGAAAAACAGCCTCATCCAGGATTTGAACTCTGGCAGCCAAGTTCATTTCCTGCAACGATAACTGCTACGCTATGATCGAAATACGTGGACTTGAAATGTTCTTTTCGTGAAGTAAAACATTGCCTAATTACTAATCTTCTGCATTCATGAAATAACCTATAACCTTTAATCACGATTATCTCCCTTGATCATCTCTATCTGTTTTTTTACCGTTTCGTCTTCTTTCCTCTCTGCCTTCTTTGATTATGGATCTTGTTCTTTCTCTTTCCCCGCTCCTAGTCTCATATATTACTACTTATCCAGATCCCAATCTTCCGATGATAGCTGAACCTGAGTCTTCTCTTGAAAAACTCATCAAAATATCTAATAGAAAAATGAATTGGACCATCGTCGCCATTTGCATATAGATTGTCAAATGCATACTTCTTTTTACACTGACACGCCCACTCTCTATATCCTTTCTTATTTTCATTCACTTCCTTTCTATGTCTACTTTTATATTTTATTCATGTTCACTGGCTTTCGTCTCTTCTTCGATATTTTCAGGTTAGATCTAATTCCAGTGTGTGTGTGTGTGTATGTGTGCGAGAGAGAGAGAGAGAGAGAGAGAGAGAGAGAGAGAGAGAGAGAGAGAATATTAACGAGTTAAAAACTCTCTACGGCTGGGACTCAAAGTAGCGATTTTATTGACGTAATACCAACACACTTATAAACAAGACTGAAATCTACACACTACCCCCACCATCATTACTATACTGATTAAACTTCTTGCCCTTAGATTTGAAATTCTTTACTCAGTGGCAGAGAGAGAGGGAGGGAGACATGGACGGACTGACAGTGAGAAAAAGAGAAGTATGATCGGCAGAGAGAGAAAGAGAGAGAGAGAGAGAGAGAGAGAGAGAGACACACACACACACACACACACACACATACAAAGAAGCAGGCACGAACAGTCTGAGAGAGAGAGAGAGAGAGAGAGAGAGAGAGAGAGAGAGAGAGAGAGAGAGAAAGAGAGAGAGAAGCATGAGTGGACTGAGAAAGAAGGAGAGGGAGAGCAAGAGAAAGAGGTGTGAATGGACTGTGAAAGAGATGGAGAGAGAGAGAGAGAGAAGCAAAAGAGAGAGAGAGAGAGAGAGAGAGAGGCATGAGTGGACTGAAAAAGAACGAGAGGGAGAGTGAGAGAAAGAGCTATGAATGGACTGTGAAAGAAATGCAAAGAGAGAGAGAGAGAGAGAGAGAGTAATGGCCCGTGAGATAGATAGATTGATAGATAGATAAGCATGAATGAAGATACAAAAAGAAAAGAGAGCGAGCGAGCGAGTGAGCGAACGAAGGAGAGAGAGAGAGAGAGAGAGAGAGAGAGAGAGAGAGAGAGAGGGAGAGAGAGAGAGAGGGAGAGAGAGAGAGAGATGAATAAATGTACTGAGAAAGATAGAGAAAATGAAAAAGTGATGCATGAACGAAGAGACAAAGAGAGAGGAAGAGAGAGAGGACCAGCGAAAGGCATATACTGAGATATGTATATATATATATATATATATATATATATATATATAGAGAGAGAGAGAGAGAGAGAAAAGCAAGAACGAATTGAGAAAGAGAGAGAGAAAGAGGCATGGTCGTCTTCTTTCACTTAACTGTATGTCACACATTACAAATTAATGGCCAAAGTTAAATACTGACTTCCTGTAACTTATCTTTTGAACACATAAAAAAAGTTCTTACACAGTTTCTCTTTTCTTCATTTAATCCTTGTAGCATTTATATCAAGTTCCCACCCTTTCTAGCCTTGTGTCACACCAAATCTAACCTTAGTAAATAACTATATCATGTTTACCTCTCTCTGTCATATGCTTATGTTATGTTCACTGGTAATAAACCTCAGTAGATTCTGACGGTCCCACTCTTGATTTTCATGCACAAATGAAATAAAGTTAAAGTAATGATATTGACTTGAGTAAAATTTTCTGGTTGGCAACCTTAATTGAAAATCAGTTGATCAATAATGACGTTAAGGCGTAGTGTTCAGGAGGTGCCCGTGGTGTAATGGTTATCGTCGTAGGAAATGGACACGGCGACACGAGTTCAAATACTGGACGAGACTGATTGCATTTCACATAGCACTAATACCCTTGGGAAAGGTATGAATCCAATTCTTCTCCCTCCATCTTTGGGTAAATAATAGGGCAGACTAGGTTCTTCAGCCTTGGTGAGGCAACTCGTCTAGGAGAAGGAAAACTCTGAATTCAAACCTGTTAAACTCTGCTTAGAAAATTGACCTTGTGTCATATCCAGCCCGAGCGGAGGGGTTGGCAAATATGGTTAAGACATTTATTTCCTGTTTCGTGCATAAAATCCACGTTTTGATGAGTAACATTGGGCTATTATTCTGAAAAAAAATCGTCTACTACAACTGAAAATTGTTTTCTTCCTTACTGAATTCATTTAGTTTCTTTGTTTAATGGCATATCGACTATATATATATATATATATATATATCATCATCATCATCATGACGTGCGGCTAGCACGGATATCCCTGACCCTCTCTCTCCACGTCTCCCTATCATTCATCGTCTCCGGCGGGTCTTCAAGGTTACATCCCGTATCATCACATAGCTGCTGTATCGAGCTGGTCGTCCTGCTTTTGATTGGCCATATGCGGGGGTCCACTGGAACACATCCTTTACGATCTCGTCCTTGCTTCTCCAGCAGTGTCCGGCATGTCTGGTTCGTCTACCTTGAATAATTTTCGTGATAGGTGGTAGGTGGCCGTACAGTTGGCGCCTTGTGGGGTGTTGCTGCCAGGACCTGTTCAATATTGCGCGCAACATTCTTGTATAATTGCCGTCAAACTTCTTCTCCAACCGTTTAATCAGTGTCCAAGTAGTGCATCCATACAGCAGTATCGACACGACCGCAGCCTCGAAGAAACTGCGTTTCACGGACAGAGAAATTGATATAAACGGACTGAAGGGAAAAACCATGAACGAACAGAACGAGAAAGAAAGAAAGGCATTTCACGGACTGAGAGAGAGAGAAAGAGGGAGAGAGAGAGAGAGAGGGGGGGAGTGACGGGGGATGCTAATTGACTGCGTTTTAAGTTATATATATATATATATATATATATATTACCCAGTCGTCTTGGGCTGCATCACTGCGGAAGGGTAAGGCAACCACTCTCCCGCCAACGAGTGTCTTAGATGCATCAATGAACCATTTGATGGCGAGGCTTCAGTCACAGAAATTTGGAAAATGTGGAATACCTTCTCTTTGCCATCACTTCCTGGTCCAATCTGACCTATCAATGGGTCAAATAGAAATATTTAATCTTTTTCCACACTTTGGACAACTTGAATTTGTGCAAATGAGAGAACAATGTTAAAGAGTAGGGTTTTAGTTTGATTTCTTTGTTTAATGGCATATCAACCTTTGTGGGTTACTTAATACCAAAGTTAAAGAACAGCAGAGATATTATTTTACCCTATAACTGGGACGATAAAGGGGTTTATACCTTTCCTAAGGGTATTAGTAGGAAAGTAAACGTAATAGCTCGACAGGAGTCCGAACTCGCCAAATTCGAGATCGTAACCCAGTACTTTAGAATTACTAGAGTGAGATGGCAATACCTGAAACCATTTAACTGTGTGCAAACAAATCAATTAGTGTTAGATTGCAATACCAGAAACCATTTAACTGTGTGCAAACAAATGAGCTGTGATTCGTTTAAACATTGTTACGTATAGAGCATATATTTTTGATACATTGGTATAGACATGATTTGGTATTAGATAACCAACAAGGTTTGGTATGCCGTATAACTTACTCTCTCTCTCTCTCTCTCTCTCTCACACACACACATAGAAAGAGAAAGCTTAGTTCGGTTTAGCTTCTTTGTTTTTAATGGCATATCAACCCTTGTGGGTTATTTAATGCCAAAGCCATTATTGGAGAAAAATAAGTGATACCTTTTAATCGATATCTGGGGTCGGGATAAAGGGGGTTCATACCTTTTCCAAAAGTATTAGTCTGAAACTGAATGAGTGTATGTGTGTGTGAGAGAGAGAGAGAGAGAGAGAGAGAGAGAGAGAGAGAGAGAGAGAAAGAGATCTATTCGACTGCGTTGTATATATATATATATAATATGAATGAACTGACTGACAGATAGAAAGATAGGTATGAATGGACTGAGAAAGAAAAGCGTGAACGGACGGAAGAGAGAGAGAGAGAGAGAGAGAGAGAGAGAGAGCGAGAGAGAGAAAGAGAGAGAGAGAGAGAGAGGGGAGGAGAGTGGGGGTTATGAAATCGACTATCTTTAAGTTATACACATTTAAATGTCATATCGTCAGTGTGACTCCATATAAACTGTCGTGGGCGTTCTCTATTGAAGAAACTGGAATTTTCAATTCGACTTCTTTTAAACGAGCGTGACAAGCAGTAGCGTGGGCTATGAAAGATATGAGATGAGCTGGTCATTACTAGAACCACTATATATATATATATATATATATAGATTTATATAATTATTTAGCCGGTAGAGGATTTTCTTGAAATTACACGTATTTTCTAGAAAAACAACAATTTTCAAAAAACTTTTTATATGTAATAGAACTTAGAATAATTTTTAAGAAAACAATCGGAGACTATTTTTTGAGTTGATTACAGTCACACACAGAGAAAGACTATCCATTTGTAAACATTTTTACAGAATTTTAATATTGGTTTGGTTTTATGGCGTATTAACCATTGTAGGTTACTTAATACCAATTCCTCTGTATACATATATACATTAAATATATATGGTTTGGTTTGGTTTGGTTTTATGGCATATAAACCATTGTAGGTTATTTACTGTCAAATCCACTTTATACACATATATTAAATATATAAGATTTGGTTTGGTTTGTTTTTATGGCATATAAACCATTGTAGATTATTTTATGCCAAATCCTCTTTATACAAATATATTAGATAAATAGGATTTGGTTTGGTTTGGTTTGGTTTTATGGCATATCAACCATTGTAGATTATTTAATGCCAAAACTTTTATATATATATATATGATTTGTATATATATATATATGATATATATATATATATATATATATATATATATGATTTGTATATATATATATATATAAATTTGATTTGTATATATATAAATATATATATATATGATTTGTGTATATTTATATATATGATTTGTATATATATATATATGATTTGTATATACATATATATATATGTATGATTTGTATATATATATATTATTTGTATATATATATATGATTTGTATATATATATATATATATATATATATATGATTTGTATATATATATATATATATATATATATATATATATATGATTCGGTTTGGTTTGGTTTTATGGAATATCGACCGTTGTAGGTTATTTAATGACAAATTCTGTTTATACATATATATTAAGTAGATATGATTTGCGAACATCTTTTGTTAATAGCATTTTTACACGAACTTGTGTGTACTTTTTGCACACAGTTAAAGGGTTTCATTATCGCTATGTAAAAGTAACAATTTAACATCAGTCATTTCTTTTCATACATTTGAATGGATATGCATATGTGACTGGTGAATAGTTTGTTGGTAATTTTTAAATGAGAACTAATTTGTTTGCCCACGATTTTTGCTATTGTTTCTATACAGTAAAATGGTTTCAATTATTGTTATATTTTGACCTTCGACCCGGGAAAATATGCCATTCCAAAGTGATGTACCGGAAGAAAGTGACACATCCCAATGGCCAGTAATCGAAAGAAATCGCGTAGGCGGGATTTGGCTGATGAAATGGGACAAGGTAAAAAAAAAATCCCATGGTACACTCATAGAGTGATGCACCGGAAGAGAGTGACCTGTGAACTGCATGACAGTTATTTCCGCTTGATGACGATCAAACATGCCATTTCAAGGATTGGAATCTGGAATTCGTGTCGGATGGAATATCGAAACCAATGGCAGATTCGAGGCCAAAAGGCCCCCAACTTCGGTTGGGCCACCCTCGAGTGGGCGAGCTGCTTTTCAGACCCCCTTGCACTACTTGTATAGCACTAGACCTCACGGTCTAGTTCAAGCTATATTCTAGCATACGTGCCCGGATCTAAATTTAGGTCCGTGATACTGCTTGACTCATTGGACCCACATTGCACTTAGTGGGTCAATGACTAGCAGGATTCAAGTCCCGGATCGTTCCCGACCTTCCCCTCCCCTTTATCCACACTTTAATTGGCCTTCGGGCTTTTGACCTTGTGTCAAGTCCTGTCTGGTGGGAGGCAGCGACAAATACATTCACGTTGTGTAATGGCTAGCAAGTTAGAGAATAGCAAATCTTCTCGGGTTGAGATCGAGTCACATGAGGTGCCCCATTCATTCGGCCTTTATGGCACATCTAAACGAAAAGCTTAGTACATTACAAGTGGTACTCCGCTACCTCACCGGGAAGGGTACCTCAATATAATGCAAACCAAGGAAGAAAAGCAACGTTTGAAGGGAAACAATGGTTATTTTCAGTACTTTTACAACATAAGCAATTAAGAAATAACAAAAAAATATATGTTACAAAGGTTAATTTTGTCTAATTGAATCGACAACCATAATAAAACATTTTACAAACGAATGTGAGGGGCTGCTATTACAAAAAATGATAAACCACATTTTGAATAAGTAAATAAGTAATTTTATTGAAGAACTATTTCAATTCAATTTCAAACATTCAATTTTTTATATAGATACCTCCCTGCTGAAATTTCAGCCAGAGGTTTCGTTTGGTTTCGTTGATTTGTTTTACGGCATATAAACCCCTTATGGGTTATCTAATCCCAAGATTCGATTAATTTGTAAACGGTTGATTGTAACAATAACAAAGTTTTCTACGTTCAATTGTACATTTTAAATTGCATTCATTCGTATAGAATCTTATCAAATCATTAGTTTGCACAGTTATATAAAGTATTCCGATCTAATCTAAATAATGGTTTGCACTATTCCTATCTGATACTCAGCCCAGTCAGCTGGAGCTGTAGAATACACCAACTGCATCTCTGCAGAGGAGTAAGCCTTCCCCCAACGAGGACCAGTCGGTCGGGGCTGTAGAATACATCAACTGCATTTCTGCAGAGGAGTAAGCCTTCCCTTAACGAGTGTTCTGGATATGTCACTAAACAATCTGACGGTGAGGTTTCAGTAATGTTGAAGTTTTGGAGAATGTGAAGTACCCCATTCATTGCCATTGCTCCCAGGTCTACTCTGGCCCGGAGTGGTAGTACCTGATTGGTTTCTATCTATGGGTCATATGGAACTGCTTTGACATTTAAACTGAGTGCAAACAAATGACTTATACTAAATTGAAATGTAAGAAATAGAACTCTTTGATCAAACAGGGTTTGGCATTAAATAACCAACAATGGTTGATATGCCATAAGACAAAACTAAAGTCTGATACGAGCAAAAAATTATGTGGTTTCACGAAACAATCCCGATTCTATAATAAACTTTTGTTTACCCACAATGATATGGTTTCAAGTATTCTTATCTAACGCCAATAACCTATTAGCAATAACATAGTTTTATGTAGGTAATAATTATAATCATTAGAAAGAAGTTATAGCTTCAAGTTACTATTTTTAATACTAATGATTTACTCATAGTTACAGTATTGGACAACCCACGACCCTTCTCCTCCAAAAAAAAAAAATAAAATAAAAATAAATAAATAAAATAAAGAAAAAGAAAAAAAAAAGAATAAAAAACCGAACCTTTTTTTATAGTCACAATTTTAAATAAAATCCCAATGGCTTAAACACACAGGAAGTGATTATTTTCCTTGATTATTGTTTGTCAAAGTTCCCTAAGCGTTAGCGAAAAGTCATAAAAGGAAATTTCTTTGAATTTTCTTTTTCTTGATTTGCTATCCTGATTGGTGATTAATTCTTTGCTAATGATTTTTCAGTACAAATACGGAAACTTTGACAAAAATAATCAAGAAAAATAATCACTTCCTATGCGTGTCTAAAGTAAAAGTAAAGTTGGCGACTGTAGTCGAGGGTGACCTGAAGGCTCCCTTTTTGATAGCTACTACACCAAGTAGGAGGGAATGGCGCTACAACTTTTTCAGGATTGATCCACTTTACCCTTGTTCCGTACCTTATAATGCTGAGTATTTAGCAAAGAGACATCAAGTACCATTTTTTGTCTTTGGTATGACTCGACCTGGGATTGAACCGGGCCATTGGCGAACACCCTAACCATTAAGCCACATTAAAATTTGCCGCAAAGACAAAAAATGTTTCATTTTTTTCACTGTTTTTTTTTTTGTCTAATACGGTACATGGCATCAAATATTCATCTCTACAAATAAAGCACAGTTTTCTGGGTCAGTAGAATACAACGATTGCATCTCTGCAGACGGATACGACATTAAACCATAAGAAGGTGAGCTCCAGCCTTGGAGATTTGGGGAATGTGGAATACCCCTTCATTGTGAATGTTCCTGGGTTCACTCTGGCCCGAAGTTGCTGTAGCTGATATATGGGTCAAATAGAACAAACTGTGTGCAAACAAATGTCTGATGTTAAATTGTGACTGTTATATAGAAATAATTGAAATCAGGTTTGTTTAAGAACTTTATCAAGAAAATATGTTTACAAATCATGTATATATTTAATATATATATTTATAAGCAGTATTCGGCATTAAATAACCAATAATTGTTGATATGCCATAAAACCCAACCAAACCCACTATAAATACTTT
Organism: Sepioteuthis lessoniana; assembly: GCA_963585895.1. NCBI lineage: Eukaryota > Metazoa > Mollusca > Cephalopoda > Myopsida > Loliginidae > Sepioteuthis > Sepioteuthis lessoniana. The sequence continues at coordinate 93,282,190 of OY757913.1, read as the reverse complement.
AATGATAATCCTAATAATTTTTAAACAGATCAATTCGGGCTATCGCTGGGAACCTAATTGTGACCGCAAATCAGCAATCGATAACAGCCAAGGAACCCATAATTCAGTTTCTCAAGGAAGGTGAATGTCCTGTGAGGAAAGAAAAAAAATCCTAATATGAAGCAACAGAACGGAGCTAGTGACTGGAAAGTTTCAGCAGATCTCAAGACATCTCTAAAATTTCCAGTTCACATTATTCAAACAGAAAAACGGCTGGACATTGTAGCATGGTCCGATTCAAAGAAGAGTGTCCTCCTCATAGAATTGACTGTCCCCTGGGAAGAAAACCGAGAGGAAGCACACGAGCGGAAGAAAAACCGCTACGAGATACTGCGTGCCGACAGCGTGGAAAAGGGTTGTATATGTCATGTGATTCCTATTGAGGTTGGTTGTCGTGGTTTTATAGGACACTCAGTCATTTCGTTTCTTTCAAAAATAGGAATCACTGGCCGCAGTTTGAAAGTTGCCTCAAATCGTCTTCAGACCGCGGCGCAATATGCATCAAGTTGGATTTGGTCGAAAGCGAGAAAGTTTTCAGCATGAAGGTAATACACGCGGAACCACCTTTCCCGTGTAATTACGTAAGAAACGGTTACTGTAAACGTGAAATAACATCAAGCACCGAAAGTAAACGCGTTTTTTTTTTAAAATCACAAACTGCATACTAAAAATGAAGATTAACGTCCAATGTAGTCTCTGCTCTTGAATGATCTGGCGTATATATATATAATTCTCTTAATACCCAGTCCGGTGGCAAAAGCTGCTTTGTAGCGCCAGGAGTGGCAGTACCGCCTTGAGCTACCGAAACTGTGTTATCACCCCTGGTTGGCGGCTGATGAGGACATGGTATCGCACGTGCTTTCACACGTTGTATGATGAAAAAAAAAAAATGCAGTCCGTTGCAAAGTAGGCCTGGGAGTAATGGCTATGAAGGCGAGATTTTCTACTTCCTTGGGCTCCAAAACGAGAGTTTCACTAACGGATGCCACTCAAACCTAAGGTACCTCTGGGGGGATTCTTATCCCCTTGCAGAGAATATGGTTGGCATTATCTCATCGACATGTTTGGTTATACTAGAGTGCGAGATTCATAAAAGTAGTACACAGTGGTTATAAACACCGGCCTTCCTCTTGTGCAAGATTTAAAATAATTTGGTTTTGTTTGGTTTTATGGCATATGTAGGTTTTTAATGCCATATCTATTTTTATACACAAACAGTTCAATTTCAAATTATTAAGTTTAGCATAGGTACAGTTTTTTGTTTACTCATTGTTAAATATAAAAACAGTTCTGTTTCAAACAATTCCGTTTAACATAAGTACACAGTTTAAAAGTCAAACAGTTCTATTTTAAATAATTCCGTTTAGCATAAGTCATCATCATCATCATCTTGTGCTATCAGTGCGGATATCCCTGATCCTCTCTCGCCACCTCTCACTATCCTTAATCGGATCCGGCAAGCTCTCAGGGCTGCACCCTGTATTCTCACAGAGCTGCTGTATGTATGTTTGACCTGGTCTCCCTACTTTTTCTCAGGCATGTGAAGGGGTCCATAGGAGTACATCACTTATGAGTTCGTCCCTACTTCTCCAGCAGTGTCCTGCACGACTGGTCTGTCTAACTTGGATAGTTTTCGTGATAGGTGGTAGGTGGCCATATAGCTTCTACTTTGTGGGGTGTTGCCTCTAGGCCTTGTTCCGTATTGCTCGCAGCATTCTTGTGTAGTTGCCGTCAAGTTAGCGTCCATGTAGTGCATCCATATGGCAGTATCGACACGATCGCTACTTGGAAGAAACTGCGTTTCATTTTATCGGTTCTGAGTGGACCTTGGAGCTATGGCAATAAAGGGGTACTCCCCATCCCCTAAAGCTCCAACGTTACTGGAGCCTCACCATCAGATTGTTTAGTGTCATAATCAGGACACTCGTTGGTGTGGTCAGTCGTTGTATTCTACAGCTCCAGCCGACTGGGACAGGGTTCAAAATAACTTATGTAGAAAGGAAATATATTTACTAAGTTCAGTGAAAATTTTTGCAATATTCTAGTAGCATGAGTTACAATTTGGCAGCTCCCGATGCTTTTGCCAAGGTCATGTAAGTGACGAACCACACAGGACTCACCTGATACTCTCCGGGCGTTACTTGCCGGATTTTCTTCTACTGGTTGTAGTTGCTCCAGCCGCTTTTTTTTTTTTTACCCTGTTTTGAATTCGCAAAGAACAAATAAGCGATTTAAAGTACGTTGCACGTTCATCAGTGTGACTTTCAAGTCACACACGGAAGAAGCAATGCAAAACGTGTTCGTGGACCATCTACCACGATTCTTCCAACCATAGCGGATACCCATCACGGCTTGAACTGCTTCGGTCACGTGATATACGTACCAAAATATTGCAAAACTCTTGCTTCTCCCAAGTAACTCGTAGATGCTTACAAGGTTTTTTTTTCATAAGAAGTTACAAATGAAAAATTAACAATTTGAAACACGTGACTTTCATATACATGTAAAAAAAATTTATTATACATTAATTTACCCAGAAAAGTGTCCCCCATCTCTGCCGTCTTCGTTTCAGCATTTTGGTCATTCAAACCCGCGACTTTTTTTTCTTTCTGTTCTCTTTCGGAGTAGGTCACCATCTGGGGACTTCGAAGTAAGCCGTTTATTCCGTTCACCATATGGTAACCTTTAATTAAGAAAGAAAGAGAATTGAACACAGAAATAGCGAAACAAATCCAATATTTGATTACGCTTCGGGCAGTAAAAAGCGTTACATAATCGGTCACAGTTGAAGGGGCAGATAAGCGACACAAACAGGAAGAGTTAAGACGAGGATTTTCTTCAAGCATGAACAATGGAATGTGAATAATTTACCTCTTCTCTACGTGCAATGTTGAACAAGTCCTGGCGGCAACACCCCACAAGACACCAACTGTACGGCCACCTGCCCCCTATCACGAAAACTATTCAAGTTAGACGAACCAGACATGCAGGACACTGCTGGAGAAGCAGGGACGAACTCATAAGAGATGTACTCTTATGGACCCCCACACATGGCTGTGCAAAAGCAGGACGACCAGCACGAACATACATTCAGCAGCTATGTGAGGATACGGGATGTTGTCCTGAAGACCTACCTAGGGCGATGAACAATAGGGAGAAGTGGCGAGAGAGGGTCAGGGATATCCGTGCTACCAGCCCGATATGATGGTGATATGATGACGTACAATGTAATATTTGTAGGCAAATGTCTTTTGTTCGTCGAAGATTTGGTCACATCGGACTCAAACAGTAAATATATATGGACAGTCTTAAGATTTGCTTCGGTATATATATACATATATATATATATATAGAGAGAGAGAGAGAGAGAGAGAGGAAGAAAGAGAGAGCATATTCGTTGTCTTCACGGGGCTTGGTGACTATCAATTCATGCAATTATCCGACTAATGATTTCATTGGTGAGAGATTATCAGTCAGCAAACGCCATTCATCATTTCTCTGAGCTATCCTAACATATTTGGAAACGCTTGCTTTATTTGTTTATGTTTTAATGGCCAATGAACCTTACTGTGCTATTTAATGCCAAATCCACCCTTCTAGAACGACAGCAATGGTACTATTTAACCCATTGCTAAGAGGATAAGAGGGTTCATATCCTTCCCAAGGGTATTTGTCCGAAGAAACACCTGTTCACACACACACACACGCACACACACACACATATATATATATATATATATATATACAGCAAATATGTGAGGACACAGGAAGTAACCCTGAAGACCTGCCGGAGGCGATGAGTGATAGGGAGAAGTGGCGAGAGAGGGCCAGGGATATCCGTGCTGGCGGCACGACATGATGATGATGATATATATATATATTAGTGGTAGTGTGTGACCCTGTGTTTCATGTATTTTGCATTCCGTCCGACAAATTGGTGCGTTTATGTGTGCTCGTATGGTTTATCACTGAAATTGAGTACTCTTAAATTTAGTGGTCAATTTCAGTGATATATATATATATATATATATATATATATATATATAATTGAAATAAGGCAGTTTTTATTGATAAGAATAGGATACCATACGTTTTGTGTACACATATATACATAAACTCTCTCTCTCTCTCTCTCTCTCTCTCTCACACACACACACACACACACACGAGTATATATATATATACACACACACACACGAGTGTATATATATATATATATATATTAGAACACTGTGGCTCCCACGCCAATAGACTTCCCCACCCAGAGCTCCTTGCAAAAAAACAGTTGAAAATGTAATCTTATTTTAACAGTCTGATTGGCTTTATTGTTGCTAGGCAGTAGCGATGTCGAAAGTGTTATTCTTTGGCTGGAATTTAGGTTGGCCGGTCAAACGTACTTTTTGTTTGTGGCACAAGTACAGGCCGCTCGTCAGTAACAACGATGAGGGCATATATCTCTGATTGGTTGGATTTCTTTATCTAATGGCATGTCAACCTTCGTGGGTTATTTACTTCCAAAGTGATCCTTGTAGAAGGACAGTAGTGGTGCTCTTTAACCCATAGTTAAGGGTGGTCACTTTCATACCGAAAGTGAACGTCATCGTGCGACTGGCGTTCGAAGTTGCTAACTACGTTATTACAGTCCAGCATGTTAGCCGCTACGCCACGGAAACGTTCGCCAAATCATTTGTTTAATCCGTTATATGGTTTCAAATATTCCTATGTAACACAATTATATTGTAATATTACGGACGGGCGCTGTCATTGAATTTCGGCGGTCTCGAGGTTGGAGAACGTGCGAGCACATCAGCTCTCATCAGTCATTGGGTACATGGGTCTGACGATCAAAAATGTCATGAACCTCGCTCGTGCAGGCAGAGTTACCTATAGAGTTCAAGTGTGATTTTAATATAATCATGCGTGAACTTTCACGTGCTGCACTTCTGTTTTCACTGGTGATCATCGAACCTTCGAATTGATCCATCAAATCGCTATATAAGGAAACCAGGTAGCGAGATTTTAGCAGTTCAATACAGGTTTCCAAACAGATTCAACAGAGGTCCACGACGCCCTGCCCCATGTCATACCCAGCCTGCCAGCAATACGACTGATATGAAAGTATCAACAAGCCAACGATAACATCGCCAAGAAGAGGAGGGTGAACCTCTTCCAAGCTGAAGTGCGCAGAGGGAAAGGAGACGTTTGGTAGCGACGAAAAAAAGAGAAGGCGAGGAAGAACGCTATTGAATAAACTTTTTTTTAAAACTACAGTCCGCTGTAGTCCCCCAAAATAAAAGCGACTACTATTTTCTTCCTTGAATTTCAAGTTTTGAGTGTTTCTTTTCTGCGAATTCCTTTCTTTTTAGACACAACGTTTTTTTGGTCCTATGCTACAATATCACCACGTATGTACATGGTTTGGCTTCTGGGTTTAATGGCATATCAATCTTTGTAGGTTAATGCCAGATCCATCCTTCTAGAAGAACAGTTGCGGTACTATTTAACCCAAAGCTGAGAGGATAAAAGGGGTTCTACCTTTCCCAAGGGTACTAGTTCGAAAGTGAACTTAACAGCCAGACTGGAGTTCAAACTCACTTATTACGATCCCGCAGTCCATCGTTTTAACCATTACACCATGAGGACACCTCCGTGTATATATGGATGTTTAACATTTGAGTAAAGGCAGCTCATCATAGCTAATCATTTCTTTTAAAACAATTTCGTCGACAGTAGTGGTAATTTTAAACTCATACCAGGATAAGGATAAATCTGTTCATACCTTTCAAAAGGGTACTTGTCCAAAAGTGAAAATTGTAGCGTGACTAGAGTTCGAACTGGCTAAGTTAGATCATAAATCGATAGAAGAGGATTAGAAATTATTAAAAAGACCCCCCCCCAAAAAAACAACAACAAATAAACAAAACAACAAAAACAACAACTACTAAGTCTTATTTAAAAAAGTCAAAAACCTTACTTGGTTTCGTTTCGTTTAAAAATTAACGACATTATTTGTCCCCTGAAACCTACAAAGGCTGATATTCCATCAAACCAAGAAAACAAACCATATATTCACGTGATATAATTGTTTGGTTTGGTTTGGTTTCTTTGTTTAATGGCATATCAACCTTTGTAGGTTATTTAATGCCAATTTCATTCTCTTAGAAGAACAGTAGTGGTACTATTTAACCCATAGCTGGGAGGATAAGGGGGTTTATACCTTTCCCAAGGGTATTTGCCCGAAACTGGAGTACGAACTCGCGTACTACGATTTCGCAGTCCATCGCTTTAACCATTACACCACGAGGACACCCCCTGATATAATTGTGTATAAACCATTAGTGTTAGATGAGAATTATTGAAAGTATATAATGGAACAAACAAATAATTTAATGGAAATCTCCGTGACTAGGTGGTTAACGTGCTGAACTGCAACATCGTATTAAACAAATTCGAACTCTATTTGTGCTTTTACTTTAACTTCCGGACTAATACCCCGGGGGAAAATATGAATCCCTATAAATCCTGTTCGATGTGCCCGTGGTGTAATGGTTATCGTCGCAGGATATGGACACAGCGACACGAGTTCAAATCCTGGACCAGGCTAATTGCATTTCACATAGCACTAATACCCTTGGGAAAGGTATGAATCCAATTATTGTCCCTTCAGCTATGGGTAAATAGTAGGACAGACTAGGTTCTTCAGCCTTGGTCAGGCAACTAGTCTAGGAGAAGGAAAACTCTGAATTCAAACCTGTTAAACTCCGCTTAAAAAATTGACCTTGTGTCATATCCTGCCCGAGCGGAGGGGTTGGGTAAATATGATAAATCCTGTTCAAGATAGAAAAAATGAAAATGAAATAGAATAAAATAAATTAAAAACATCCAGAAATTCCCAGAAGCCTCAGACAGGAAGTAGGGGTGACTCATATCCAGAAGGCTTCACTTCAGCCTTCACCGTGGCACTGAACAGACCTTCTTTCACGCAGCCGCTAGTAGCATACACGTGCTGATTTTTTTACCTAGTACCTAGCCATGTCTACTGCTACTAAGTCGACAACGCTAAAAACAAGCATTATCATATTTACCAACCCCTCCGCTCGGGCAGGATATGACACAAGGTCAGTTTTTTAAGCGGAGTTTAACAGGTTTGAATTCAGAGTTTTCCTTCTCCTAGACTAGTTGCCTCACCTAAGCTGAAGAACCCAGTCTGCCCTACTATTTACCCATAGCTGGAGGGAGAATAATTAGGTATTAGTGCGATGTGAAATGCTGTCAGTCTCGTCCAGGATTTGAACTCTTGTCGCCGTGTCCATTTCCTACGACGTTAACCATTACACCACGGGCACCTCCAAAAATAAGCATTATAAAAGGCATCCAGTTTGGACTATTCAACCACCGTAGACGACTAGTATATTTTAACACTTTGTCTAGGAGACACGACCATTTCCCTTGGATTCAGGAAGAATTTCACCCACAGAGTGGTTGCTGAACACAGAAATAAAGTTAAAATTTAAAAGGTATCTTGGTCAATTTTCTTCCTTCCTTCAGGAATTCCTTTGCTGCATTCACAGACTAAGAAACCAACAAATTAAATGGAGTAGATAAGAAAATCAACGGAGTCAGATATCTAAACTCAAACCCGACAACTATCAACCCAACGAAACCAAAATAATACCAACAAAATCTCCCTATCCCCATATTCTCGACCCACAACGATGGGTTAATACTACCAATACTGTCCTTCTACAAGGGTGGCTTTGACATTAAATAACCCACTAAAGCTGATTGGCCATAAAACTAAGAAATCGAAAGCGAACTATTATTATAGCCAAAGAAATTGCGATTTAGAACTAATTGCAATGGAAGATTGAAAATATAATCACGATTATAATTGAAAATTTTACAAATTAACAACAATTCAGTTTTAAATAACATAAGGGAGTTGATGTGCCGTTTAATAAACTAAACCAAACCAAACGTTCTCATAGTAAAATGATTTGATGGACCCTGATATGTCGAGATCGAGGAGAGAGTACTGCATTATATATATATATATATATTGTCATCCACAGACAGACTGTTTCGTTCTATCAGAACTCTTCAGTGTGGCTAGACCCGCAGGACGCTCGAAGCTGGGATCGAAACCCGTCTAACTTTACGATAGATTAAGGTTTCAGACCACACAGCTACAAGCAGACTACGTTGGCTAAGGTAATTTTAAGGTATTTTATTTTTAGCAACAGCAGCAGCAGCCTTTGTTTACATTTTTTTAATACCCTATCGGCTACCAGAGTGCTCAATTCTTACGAAGAGCTTTGCATTACGCTAGGGGCGGCCGACAATTCCTTCGCCAGAGTGCTCAACCCCCATGGGGGAGCGTATATATTGTCATCCACAGACAGACTGTTTCGTTCTATCAGAACTCTTCAGTGTGGCTAGACCCGCAGGACGCTCGAAGCTATATATATATATATATATCATTTAAGCTTTAAAGCTTTATGAGGAACGCTTTTTAGCTTCTTCATATCGACTTCTAATGTGCTTCTGTCTCGAATAAATTGTTTTAAAAGAAAAATGAAACCCCAAGGAGACGCCACTACTTAAGTTTTAAACATATATAACCACGAGAGAAAAAAAAATGAAAAAAGGCATCAGGAAAGAAAGGTCGAAATAAACTGTTTAAAGACGAATGGACTAAAGCCGTTTCTTCATGGGGTCTACCAAAAAATAAAATCTGATGAGGGAAACTGTTTTAATAGCCAAATGAAGCAGTGACCTCAGTTAGCCTCAAAGTTCTGCATTGTTTTATGAGACAAGTAAAATGGTGTTGAAATTAACCTTTAACCAGTTAGTTGAACTTGTTTTCGATAACAAACAAAGGGAAAGCTTCAGGATCAGAGCTTAATGATATACAAGCATTTTATCCATGGAAGTAGAACTAAGAAAAAAGGAAAATTTTTCAAGAAAAAAAAAAGAGTGAAGGTTCCCATGGTATAGTGGCTAAAGAGCTGGACTTTGGTCTCGAATAGCCCAATTGGCTGGGGCTATAGAATACACCGAGTGCATCTCTGCAGACGGGTAAGACACCTCACCAAGGAGTAGCACCAGATAGGTTCCTATCTATGGTCAAATAGAACTAAACTGGGAACTTATGCTAAGCTGAGTTGCTTGAAACAGGACTGTTTTGACAATTAAAATGCTAAACTGAATGGTTTAAAATGGAACTATTTTTTATATTGAAACTGTACGCACGCTAAACTGAATTGTTGGAGATAGAACAGTTTTGATATTTAACTGCGTGCAACCAAAAATTTATTCTTATACTATACCAAATCGTTTGAAATAAAACCGTTTGACTAAACAGAATAGCTTGAAATAGAAGTGTTTACTATTAAACTGTGTACTAATGCTAAATTGAAGTGCTTGAAATAGAACTGTTTATTTGTTTAAAAATGGATTTGGCATTAAATAACCAACAAACGTTGATATGCCATAAAAAACAAACACACAAATAAACAAATAAATATTCGGTCTCTAAGCGAGTTCGAGCTCCTGTCGCAATATGATGTTTACGTTCTGACTAATATTCTAGGGAAAAGTATTGAACCACCCTGCATTGGGTTAAATAGTATCACTGCTGTTCTTCTCCAGGGATAGCTTTTGCATTAAATAACCCACGAAGCTTGATATACCATTAAACGAAGAAACCAAACCTTACCAACCAAATAAAAAAAACAACAGCAAAAAACCCCAAAAAACAACTACTACAACAAACAAACTATCAAAGAAAAAAAAACCCAGTGAATGATAAGTATTTATCTACCCCCTCCATGTTTTTAGGTGGCTTCTTACCCAGGAAGTACCTGCCCTCTCGCTCATGAGCTAGGTTGCTTTACTCTCTCTTATCCAAGAAGCACCTGCCCTCTTGCTTCCTATTGTGCCCTCACTTTCAACCAACCGTGAGTTCTATCCCAAGACCCTGTAGAGTTCGTTTAATAAAGATAGTTAGCAATAGGTTTCTTTCTTTAATGGCATATCAAACTTCATAAGTTATTTAATGCTGAGGACATCCTAGTAGAAGGATAGTAATAGTCCTATTTGAGCCATATCTAAGGGGATAAGGATGTTCATGCCTTTCCTAAAGGTATTAGTCCGAAAGTGAACGTAATTACACGACTGGAGTCCTGACTCGCTTACAAGGATGTCGCAGTCCAGGACGTTAGCCACGACGTCGCGAGGACCCCACCTCTTCAGCGGTAGTTAACGCCGTTGAAAGAAAAATAAGGTGGAAATAGTTGAACCAGCAGTAAAATATTTTGTTATTTTTTTTCGTAAATATTTACTTATTTTTTAAAAAATCCATTGTTTTTTCTTTCTTTTTAAATTAAACACAAAAATAAAATTTTCTTGTGAACTTAATTACTCACTGAATATATCTAAGTGGGGTATAAATTTTACAAGAAAAAAGTTTTAACATGATGCTGACGTTACTTTCATTTAAGATAGAAAATTTCTATCTCTATGATACTTTTTGGGGAAATTAACCGCATTTACCGTATTTGATGACATATAAGACGCACGGGAGTATAAGACGCACCTCAACTTCAGCAGAGCAAATCAAGAAAAAAAAAGTACGAATATTAAATGTGATGAAATTAACATCATAAACATCATCAATAACCCTTTTAATCTGCATAATAGGCTTTTAAGTAATGACAATCGGTATATCGAAGTTACTCCTAAAGTCAAAGCAAATAGGAGTTGCTAGGTAACTAATTTCGACCGACTATCGCGAATTTTAAACCTATTTATGGCATATAAGACGCAGGGGTAATTTTAAAAGATATTTTTTGTAAAAGAAGTGCGCATTATACACCGTCAAATACGGTAATTTCTTTCTAAAAATATTTTGTAAGGAAGAACAATTTTAACCAATGATTTTTAGAAATACTCAGGGTCATGCGCAATGGCGAAAGTTGTCTTCTGTTTCCGGTAAAGAAATAAAGTAATGTAAATGACAGTTTTAGTTGAAGAAATTTTACCGAGATGTTGACAATTACATACCAGTGGAGAAACATCAGCTCTCCTTTTGCCGTAGCGTCAGATTTCTTGTTCTATTTCTTCACAAGCCTTGTTAATATGGCCTTCTTTGACAGGAGGAGCAGTTGGAGCTACTCTGACATGTTCTGTGTAGAAAATCGATAAAATCACCCCTGAAAAACAAAGAACACAGATTTTTGAGTTAGTGTGACCGGAAGGTATCTATCTATTCATCAATGTTTGAGCTTTCATTGATTTTGATTTATCAGATTGACACAGTGGGGGGGGGGGTCGGGTCATATGTAGGGGATTTTTGAAGTTTGCTTGTGTAACTGGACGTGGATCTTCTTAATCTTGGGCTCTGGGGCAAACATTTTTTTAAAATTCTTTTTTTTTATTAAAAAAGCAATCAAACATTGAAAATATAGTTATAATTATAAACAAATATTTACAAATATTTCAATTTTCAGCATTAAATAGCCTATAAAGAGTTAGCTGATATGCCGTTAAGCAAATATACCATTCTAAACTAAATAATTGCCAAAAGTAAGTGCGATTAAAAATGATTGCCTTGGTACATTGAAAATATAAATAATTACGACTGTAATTAAATATTGAAAAATAAATGCCAAAATTTCATTTAATAACCCATAAGAGGTTGATATGCCGTTAAAGAAATAAATCAAACCAAACAAATTAAGTAATGTTTGGTTTAATCCTTTATCGTTACATTAGTCATGTGCGATACACCCCTAGCAGCCAACCCCCACCGACTATATCAAAGTCGTTTAACCAAACTACTCCTGGCCAGTGATTCATCTAGTAGTTTCCGCCCGGGTATCACACATTTCATAACGGCCACATAAGATACAACCGAGAGAGCGGGAGAAAAAGAACAAACGAACAATATGGACTTGGGTCAGCTCCAAGCGTAAGAAAGGGAGTTTTGTGACACCGTGCATTTCCCGTGCATCTGTAGACTATCGCCGGCGTGTATTTTTCGCGATACTTCTACAAAGCAACTAGGAATGCTAACTCTTGTTGACTGTGTTCTCTCCCCAGCTCCCATCTTCTCCTGCCTCCTTCTGCTGACTGTTATCAACTGCCTCTCTCCGCCTTCCTTCGTCAACTGACCCTCTGGCTCCTCTCGGACCTTCCTCTCCTAGTCCACTTCCGGTCTCGTGAGAGTTATCGAGTTCAGGCCTTTGTGTGGGTTTCGCGCCAAAGCAGACAAAGAGGTTCTCTGACCGGTGCACACACTCACCCAACACAATGAATGGCTACATAGTGTCACACATGTTTGGTCCGTATTCGTAACGTTAATGATATATTAAATCTCATGATTGACAATATCTTGTTTGGTTAGTTGTCATTGTAATAGCGATATTACACTGGATCTCATGAGACGATTATCACAATGTCTTGTTTGGTAATTTATCGTAACATGTAGAATTTCGTAACGAAACATTCGCTATGTTATGTTTGTTCTCATAGCATTAGAGATATTGGAGCCCAGAACGTAATATTGTCAATGTCATGCTTGGTCTGCTCTCAGGTTATTTGTGGCATTGGATATCATAACGTAATATTGGCTATATATTGTTTGGTCTGCTTTCATAGCTTTAATGATATAGGATCCCATAACGCAATATTGATATTATCATATTTGGTCTGCTTTCATAGCATTAGTGATATAAGATCCTATAACGAAATATACACAATATCATATTTGGTCTGCTTTCATAGCATTAGTGATATAAGATCCTATAACGCAATATTGACAATATCATATTTGGTCTGCTTTCATAGCATTAGTGATATAAGATCCTATAACACAATATTGACAATATCATATTTGGTCTGCTTTCATAGCATTAGTGATATAAGATCCTATAACGCAATATTGATATTATCATATTTGGTCTGCTTTCATAGCATTAGTGATATAAGATCCTATAACGCAATATTGACAATATCATATTTGGTCTGCTTTCATAGTATTAGTGATATAAGATCCAATAACGCAATATTGATAATATCATATTTTGTCTGCTTTCATAGCTTTCGTGATATAGGATCCCATAAAGTAATATGACAGTGTAATGTTTGGTTTGCTCTCTGAGCATTTGTGATATGGGATTTCATTATGTAATATTGAGAATGTCATATTTGGTCTGCACTCATGGAATTTGTGATATGAGATCTCATAACGTAATATTGACGATATAATGCTTGGTCTGCTCGCATAGAATTTGTGATATTTGATCCCATTACATGTACTTGACAATATCATGTTTGGTCTGCTCGCATAGAATTTGTGATATTTGATCTCATTACGTGTACTTGACAATATCATGTTTGGTCTGCTCGCATGGAATTTGTGATATTGGATCTCATTACGTGTACTTGACAATATCATGTTTGGTCTGCTCGCATGGAATTTGTGATATTTGATCTCATTACGGATACTTGACAATATCATGTTTGGTCTGCTCGCATGGAATTTGTGATATTGGATCTCATTACGGGTACTTGACAATATCATGTTTGGTCTGCTCGCATGGAATTTGTGATATTTGATTTCATTACGGGTACTTGACAATATCATGTTCGGTCTGCTCGTATGGAATTTGTGATATTTGATGTCATTACGTGTACTTGACAATATCATGTTTGGTCTGCTCGCATGGAATGTGTGATATTGGATCTCATTACGTGTACTCGACAATATCATGTTTGGTCTGCTCGCATGGAATTTGTGATATTTGATTTCATTACGTGTACTTGACAATATCATGTTTGGTCTGCTCGCATGGAATTTGTGATATTGGATCTCATTACGGGTACTTGACAATATCATGTTTGGTCTGCTCGCATGGAATTTGTGATATTTGATCTCATTACGTGTACTTGACAATATCATGTTTGGTCTGCTCGCATGGAATTTGTGATATTTGATTTCATTACGGGTACTTGACAATATTATGTTTGGTCTGCTCGCATGGAATTTGTGACATTGGATCTCATTACGTGTACTTGACAATATCATGTTTGGTCTGCTCGCATAGAATTTGTGATATTGGATCTCATTACGTGTACTTGACAATATCATGTTTGGTCTGCTCGCATAGAATTTGTGATATTTGATCTCATTACGGGTACTTGACAATATCATGTTTAGTCTGCTCGCATGGCATTAGTGATATTGGATTTCAAAACGCAACATTACTGCAATAATATGAGATCCTGAGAGTCTGATGAAAGTAAAGCTGCCTTCTTTTTTGCGTACGAATTGACTTATCAGTCAATACTGGTATCCGAGTTTTCTAAATTAATTTATACGCTGGCGTGTTAAAAGTGTAGTTGCATTTGTTGTGGAACGCATTTCATTTTTAATGCTTGTACGCGTATGCTTAGGTGTATGTAAACATTTGTGTGTAATTGTTTGTATTTATGTGTGTGTGTGTGTGTGTGTGCGCGCGCGCGTGTCTGGTATGCGTCCGACTTCCTACCAAGCCTCAATGTAGGCTCAACATCATTTCATAGTGGGGACTCGACAGAAATCGAGTCGCATGCGGTACAGGTCTAAGAAATAATTTGCTCCGTCGGCATTCCTCTAATGAGGCGCTTCAGGCGCCGAGCAATAAACCTTACGCTCCAAAGCAGGATAAGCTTGGAGACACTACTCCTAAAACCAAGTGTTAAAACAATTATAATCATTCGGCACGTATGCTCGGAGGTTTGCCCGAAAACATATATATTACAAATATATGATTTAGTTAGGTTGGGTTTTATGGCATATCAACCATTGTAGGTTATTTAATGCCAAATCCTCTTTATGCATATATATTACAAATATATGATTTGGTTAGGTTGGGTTTTATGGCATATCAACCATTGTAGGTTATTTAATGCCAAATCCTCTTTATGCATATATATTACAAATATATGATTTGGTTAGGTTGGGTTTTATGGCATATCAACCATTGCAGGTTATTTAATGCCAAATCCTCTTTATGCATATATATTACAAATATATGATTTGGTTAGGTTGGGTTTTATGGCATATCAACCATTGCAGGTTATCTAATCCCAAATCCTCTTTATGCATATATATTAAATATATATGATTTGGTTAGGTTGGGTTTTATGGCATATCAACCATTATAGGTTATTTAATGCCAAATCCTCTTTATGCATATATATTACAAATATATGATTTGGTTAGGTTGGGTTTTATGGCATATCAACCATTGTAGGTTATTTAATGCCAAATCCTCTTTATGCATATATATTACAAATATATGATTTGGTTAGGTTGGGTTTTATGGCATATCAACCATTGTAGGTTATTTAATGCCAAATCCTCTTTATGCATATATATTACAAATATATGATTTGGTTAGGTTGGGTTTTATGGCATATCAACCATTGTAGGTTATTTAATGCCAAATCCTCTTTATGCATATATATTACAAATACATGATTTGGTTAGGTTGGGTTTTATGGCATATCAACCATTGTAGGTTATTTAATGCCAAATCCTCTTTATGCATATATATTACAAATATATGATTTGGTTAGGTTGGGTTTTATGGCATATCAACCATTGTAGGTTATTTAATGCCAAATCCTCTTTATGCATATATATTACAAATATATGATTTGGTTAGGTTGGGTTTTATGGCATATCAACCATTGCAGGTTATCTAATGCCAAATCCTCTTTATGCATATATATTACAAATATATGATTTGGTTAGGTTGGGTTTTATGGCATATCAACCATTGTAAGTTATTTAATGCCAAATCCTCTTTATGCATATATATTAAATATATATGATTTGGTTTAGTTGGGTTTTATGGCATATCAACCATTGTAGGTTATTTAATGCCCAATCCTCTTTATACATATTATATATGATTTGTAAACCCATAGTTTGTAGATAACATTTGTAAACAGTTCTTTTTCTAATAATTCAATTTAGCATAAGTCATTTGTTTGCACTCTGTTTAAATCGTCAAACAGTTCTATTTAACCCATAGATTGGAAATCCGGGAGAGAGTGGACCTGAAAGCCATGGCAATGAAGGGGTGTTCCGCATTCTCCAAAGTTCCAGCATTACTGAAACCTCATCATCAGATTGTTTAATACTACATCCAGGATACTTGTTAGGGTGGTCTTACCCCTCTGCAGACATTTAGTCGGTGTATTCTACAGCCCCAGGTGACTGGGCCACTGGTTTGGTGGGTGGGGGTCTTACCCCTCTGCAGAGATATAGTCGGTGTATTCTACAGCCCCAGGTGACTGGGCCATTGGTTGGGTAGGTAGGGGGTCTTACCCCTCTGTAGAGATATAGTCGGTGTATTCTACAGCCCCAGGCGACGTGGCCACTCGTTCAGTGGGTGGGGTGTCTTACCCCTCTGCAGAGATATAGTCGGTGTATTCTACAGCCCCAGGCGACGTGGCCACTCGTTCAGTGGGTGGGGGGTGTCTTACCCCTCTGCAGAGATATAGTCGGTGTATTCTACAGCCCCAGGCGACGTGGCCACTCGTTCAGTGGTTGGGGGGGTGTCTTACCCCTCTGCAGAGATATAGTCGGTGTATTCTACAGCCCCAGGCGACGTGGCCACTCGTTCAGTGGGTGGGGGGTGTCTTACCCCTCTGCAGAGATATAGTCGGTGTATTCTACAGCCCCAGGCGACGTGGCCACTCGTTCAGTGGTTGGGTGGGGTGTCTTACCCCTCTGCAGAGATATAGTCGGTGTATTCTACAGCCCCAGGCGACGTGGCCACTCGTTCAGTGGGTGGGGGGTGCCTTACCCCTCTGCAGAGATATAGTCGGTGTATTCTACAGTCTTAGCCGATTGGGTCACTCGTTGTGGGGGAATTGTGTTGTATGTGTACGTGTGTTTGTGTGATGTTTGGTATACTTACACACTCCTGTCAGGCCAGCCGACACCCAGAACATTCCATGCCAACCGATTCTAGCTTGCAAACTTGTTGTTAGCGTGGAACTCAAAACACCTGTGATAGCCTAAAAAATATTATTATTATTACAATTTGAAGTAATTGTTAAGTACAAGGTGTCTCAATATTCATGTGACCCATGTGACTGATAATATATACAAATAATAATGTTGTGTTCTTTTTTTTCAAATTTGAAAATAAAAGCTATAACAACTATTAATCCTCGATCACAATGCCTTTGACAAGAGATGAAAAATTAATTCGTCGCTACTGATTTCGAGACAAAATCATTTAAAACTGTGCAAGCAAAATTTCGTAGGAAGTTTAACTTAAACAATTATCCCCACAAAAAGCCCAATTCACCTTTGGATACATAAATTTCTAACCACAGGTTCAGTAAACAACCTCAACAAGAAGGCGGAAAATCCCAGATCTGACAGAAAGTTGACTGCAAGATATCCTGGCAATATGGATGCAGTGAGAGATTCTGTTGAAAGGAGTTCGAAAAAGTCCCCTGGAAGATGTTTCCAAGAACTTTACGTGCATCATTGCAAAGTATTTTAAAAAAAGATCTTTAGCTGTGCTCATAGAGAATCCAGATCAAGCATAAACTCACACCGGCTGACATGGAAAAACGTTTCAGTAATAAATCATTAATCATATTCTGACTGATAAAATAAAATGCAGTTTTTTCAAAGCAGTGATCGTGTCGATACTGCTATATTGATGCACTACATGGACGCTGACAAAACGAATGGAAAAAAGCTTGACGGCAACTACACAAGAATGCTGCAAGCAATATTGAACAAGTCATGGAGGCAGCACCCCACAAAGCAGTAACTGTACAGCCACCTACCACCCATCACGAAAACTATCAAAGTTAAATACAGGGTGTCTTAATATAAATGCGATCGATGTGACTGCTAATAAGTCAACTAATATTAATGTTGTGTTCTTTTTTTTTTTCAGAATTGAAAATAGTATACTATAACAAATATTAAACCTCAATCATGAAAAGGAGGAAAAATATTTTGCGTTGCTACTGATTTGGAGACAAAATCATTTAAAACTGTGCAAGCAAAATTTCGCAGGAAGTTTAACTTTAACAATTATCCCCCCAAAAGCCAAGTTCATTTTTGATGATTCATAAACTTCAAACTACAGGGTCAGTAAACAACCTCAACAAGAAGGCAGAAAATCCCAGGTTTGACAGGAAGTGATGTACTCGTGTGGAACCCTTCACATGGTCGAGCAAAGGCAGGACGACCAGCTAGAACCTACGTACAGCAGCTTTGTGCCGATACGGGATGTGACCCTGAAGACTTACGGGAGGCAATGCACGATAGAGAGGGAAGGTGAGAGAGGGTCAGGGATATCAGTGCTGATGGCGTGACGTGATGATGATGATGATGATAATGATATTAATGGGTAATTAAGTAAATGAACTCGAAATAAATCAATATATTCAGGCGCAAATTATGCTTTGAATACTCTATTCAGAATCTTTATATCAGAAAGGATTGAACCCCTACATCGAAACTTTAAACCTCCTATTTTGAGACACACTGTATAATTACATATACTAGCAGGCATGTGGAAATTTCACGAAACGAAAAAATCAAAAGGAGATATTTAAGCAAAAATTAATGCTTTGTAGTTTTATTACATATACATTGTTGCCTTTGCAGTAATAGAAAAAAATATACGACAAAAATCAATGTAATACTTAATACACTCTCCATTTCTAAGTATTTTATTCTACCGAAACATCATCATCATCATCATCAAGTCGTGTTGACAGCACGGAGTTTCCCGACTCTTTCTCACTATCCCTCCCTATCATCCATACCTTCTGACTGCACCCCGTGTCTTTGCTGGTCGGATAACGGTATTTGTTCGTACCGAGGAATCTTTTGAGCTCTTTTTCTTTTAAACTTTCCACAGCATGTTGTTAGAGCTTTTCAGAACTTCTGATCACATCGAATCCTAATCAGATCTTTCTGCAGCAAACTAAGCTACGATAATTTAAGTTTACTATATTACTGTATTTTACAGCCCCAGCCGATTGGGCCACTCGTTGCGGGGTGTCTTACCCCTCTGCAGAGAAGCAGCCGGTGTATTCTATTGTCCCTGCCGACTGGTCATGTGCAAGTGGATATTGCGGAAACGAAAAGCTGAGTCCAAATAAATAAGGAAAAAATCGAATTAAGTAAATGAACTCGAAATAAATCAATATATTCAGGCGCAAATTATGCTTTGAATACTCTATTCAGAATCTTTGTATCAGAAAGGATTGAACCCCTACATCGAAACTTTAAACCTCCTACGAGACACTCACAAATGAGCCGAATTACATTGAAAGGAAATCGACGAGTCTTACCTGGGAAGTGAAAACAAGACCAAAATTCGTTGAATAATAATCCGGTCCAAAGCATTTGTATGTCGCCGAAGAGAGAACTGCATAGGTTCCCGTTCCAGTAAAAAAGATGAAAAATACCATGAACAAAAAATAGTATCTTCCAACTGATTCAGAAAGATTTATCAAACATTGTAGTGCTGTCAATATGATTGATAAAATAAATAAGCTTTTCTGAAAAAAAAAAGAAAAAAAAAAATTAAAAAATTAATTGATAAATGAATAAATAAAATTAAAAAAAAAACAAAAAAATTTAAAAAAATAATAAAACAATAGAAAACAATACATTACAATAATATACAATTTAGGGGAGCTATGTAACTGTTATTCTTAACAGTACAGCAGAAATAACGCACACACACACACACGCACACTGATATATATACTATGGAATTGCTGGTGTTGCACAAGTTGCCATGGATGAAATGGTCAGATCAGTATATTTGCTACCACTTGTTTTCTCTTAAAGTACAATCAATTTCTGGTTCAAATCTGTATTAGTGGGAAGCCTGATAACTCCTTAAAATAAATCTTAGTTCGCTTTCGCATAGGAGTAAACACTAGGTCTACTTGACATTATGGGAGTCGGGATTTGGTGTGCATGTAACAGTCTCTAAGGGCTTGGAAAAAAGGCTCTGGGAATTGAAAACCAGAGGAAGAATTGATATCATTCAAACTACAGCATTGTTAAGATCAGTCTGAATACTCATAAGAGTCCTGTAGACGCGAAAAGACTTGTTGTCACTTAGTCTCCTGTGAAACCCCCCCAGTTAAAGCTGGAGTGAAAAAATCACAAAGAGTGACATAATGATAAATGAATGTTAAAAATCACACTGTTCACTTTTAGTTTGGTTTGGTTTAATTTGGTTTTATGGCACATCAACCATTGTAGGTTATTTAATGCCAAATCTGTTTTTATACTAATAGTTTTATTTCAAAAATTTCAGATTAAGTTTAACATAATTACAGTTTTTGTTTACACATATGTAAAAACAGTTCTATTTCAACCAATTCAGTTTAGTACAAGTACAAAGTTTAGTTCTATTTGACCCATAGATACTACCACTTCTGACTAGAGTGGACCTGGTAATGAAGCGGTACTCGCATTCCTCAAAACTCCAGCATTACTGCAGCCTCACCATCAGATTATTTAGCGTCATATCCAGAACACTCGTTGCGGGAGTCTTATTTCTTTGCCTAGATGCAGTCGGTGTATACTGCAGCCCCTATCCCCAACCGACTAGGCTCGTGTTCAATTTTATTTTCAAATCTAAATGTAATATTTTCTTTAAATTTTTATCCCATTTCAACCTGCCCAGTCGACTGGAGCTGTAGAATACACAGACTACACTTCTGCATAGGGATAAGAACCGCCACCAATGAGTGGGTATTAGTGCTATGTGAAATGCTATTAGTCTCGTCCAGGATTTGAACTCGTGTCGCCGTGTCCATTTCCTACGACGATAACCATGACACCAATTGAATCATAAGCGTTAAATTGGTAATACATGAAACTCTTTTACTGTGTGCCTAATTTGAATCTTTGTAATTACATAGCAGCACATTCATTGTAAAAATGAATGAATAGTGTCGAATAGAATAATTAATGTTAAATAGCTATACTTTTAACAACTTCACTGTCAGCAAATAAATGATTACTGTTGAATAGAATTATCAGTGTTAGATAGCAATAATTGAAACCACTTAATTGTCGGCAAACAAATGGTTAATAGTAAATAGAATTATTCATGTTTAAAATGTTTGAAACCATCTAACTTTGTGCAAAAAAGAAATGAGCTCAGGCTCGTTTAAAAATGCTATCAACAAAATGTGTTTACAAATCATATATTTAATATATATGGAGAAACAGGATTTGGTTTTAAATAACCTACACGAGTTGGTATGTCATAAAACCCAACCAAACAACCTGTGATACGATAAAGAGCATTCGTGTGCGTATATATATATATATATATATATATATATATACAGATGTGTATGTGTTGGTCTCTGTGTGTGTTCGTGGATTGGTGGCCGAGGAGGGGATCTTATCTCCGGCATCTTTGAAGCGGCACCGGAGTGTCCAGAAGACCTTTTTTCTCTACTTTGGCGCGAAGACCTCTCAAAGATCCGGGCCTGCGGAAACCTGCTAAACCGGAAGAGAAGCAGTGAATGCGAAGCTGAAGGTTAGTCAGTTAGGGGTGAGACCCTGAAGCAGTCCGTCTGGAGCATGGTGTCAAGATACAGAGCAATGAAGACTATGGCCAGACGAGTCAGCATTTTTTGTTGCTGTTTCGAATTTTTGCTGAGTTCTCGCGTTAGCCATAACAAATAAATACTAGAATGCTTAAAAAGTGCCAGACCTCACCTCCTAAGTATTGCAGTTCTAAATCTGTGTTTGTCATTTTTTTTTCTTCCCACC
Organism: Sepioteuthis lessoniana; assembly: GCA_963585895.1. Classification (NCBI taxonomy): domain Eukaryota; kingdom Metazoa; phylum Mollusca; class Cephalopoda; order Myopsida; family Loliginidae; genus Sepioteuthis; species Sepioteuthis lessoniana. The sequence goes on along the minus strand of OY757913.1, from coordinate 93,260,304 downwards.
CGCAGTTAGTTGTTTGGTTTATTTTTTTTTTTGTACATCCTGTGAAATGCCCACACGCCCGGTTGTGAGAAGAAACAACGGGATCCACACCACTTGACGGCTAACAAAACCTGCAGTTTGTGGGTGATTTCATAAATCAATTAATCTTAACACTATTAGTGCCATTTTCAGACCTAAATGACTTCAGCAGAATGTCGGACTTTTTTTTAAAACTAAAAGTAGGCATCTAATTCTTGAAGTAAAAGAAGGCATCTAATTCTTTTTCTGAACTAAAAGAAGGCATCTAATTCTTGCAGAAAACTGGCTTCTTAAAATAACGAAGACCATCATTTTTTATTCTTTTCCCTTCGGATGTTGCTCATTACCAGGTTTGTCCCCGTTTTCGGACAAAACAAGTCAACGAGCAGCTGCAGGCTTAGGCCTCTATGTCAATGCACACAAAACGGAATATATGTGCTATAATCAAACGGGTGACATCTCCACTCTAGACGAAATCCCTCTTAAACTAGGAAGCAGGGTCGCATCAACCGAAAAGGACATCGACACGAGGTTAATGAAAGCATGGACAGCTATTAATAGGCTATCGATCATCTGGAAATCAGACCTAACCGACAAAATGAAATGCAGTTTCTTACAGGCAGCGGTCGCATCGATACTGCTCTATGGATGCACCACATGGACTCTAACAAAACGGCTGGAGAAGAAGCTAGACGGCAATTACACAAGAATGCTGCGAGCAATCTTGAACAAGTCCTGGTGGCAACACCCCACAAGACACCAACTATACGGCCACCTGCCTCCTATCACGAAAACTATTCAAGTTAGACGAACCAGACATGCAGGACACTACTGGAGAAGCAGGGATGAACTCATAAGCGATGTACTCTTGTGAACCCCAACACATGGCCGTGCAAAAGCAGGACGACCAGCACGAACATACATTCAGCAACTATGTGAGGATACGGGATGTTGTCCAGAAGACCTGCCTGAGGCGATGAACGATAGGGAAAAGTGGCGAGAGAGGGTCAGGGATATCCGTGCTACCAGCACGACATGATGATGATGATGATATAATGACCGTTGACATGGATTTTGGGTTCGTTCCTGGTGACTCCATGTGCTTTGACAAGCTGTCACGTTTGTATTAGAAAACAGGTTGATGATAGTGCGTCGGGACAGGCCGGTCGAGCAGGTGTGTAACCAGAAGGAGACCACGTGATATGAGAACTACGCAGTCAGTTTTAGACAGTCAGTCCAGTCAGAATCAAGTCGAGCTGGGATATGCAGCCGATCAGAGGCCTTAGGTCGTCTCTGACGATACGCTTTGCAAGGGGGTGCAAACGTTGGCATCCCCTGGCTCCAGGAAGAAGATATGGGGCAAGAAGAAGTCCCCTCTCTGAGTATATGTCTCTCCATCTATCTCTTAAACTTAAAACAAACTGCGCACCTTTTCGAGAATAAAATGAGAGATATGTTTTTATAAAGAAGTGTGTTTCGTTCGTTCATTGAAGTTCACTCCTTATCTTTGATTATGTTCTTGGTTGGGTGTATGCGAAGTGTACAACGTAATCTTGTTTCTTGGAGTTCGTCTCGTAGGCAGTAATTTTCAATAAACTAACAGGCGGAATCAGCGATATACTGCAGAATAACATTAAAAATCCTCCGGTTTCCACCTCTTTGCGCTTTTCCAAAATGGCGTCTAAAAACCAACCGAATACTTAAAAAATTCTTTACACCTTTCTTATGTATTTAGATGAGTTGTCCTTGTTATTAACCTGTAGTCAGGATTGAACCTGTCACCTCAAGATGATTTCAATAAGAAGCTCTTAAAAAGCTAAGTGAAATCATCTCACTGTTGCTTAACACATGTGCCCGGTTATGGTTAACGGGATGAGGATAATCTATCTCGGTGGATTAAATAAAGGGTTCGGTTCGAAGTTCCGTGCAGGCTCCCGAATTCGACATGAGACACCTGAAGAAGACCGAAGGATGCATCGGCCAAAACGTTTTGAGTAAGTAAAGTTGGCGACCGTTATCGAAGCCGACCTGAAGGCTCTCTTTTCAATAGCTACTACACCGAGGTGTTGGGGATGGTGCTACTCCTTTCCCTGGACTGCTCTACTTTACCCTTAATACGTACCTTATATCGCTGAGTGTTAAGCAAGGAGGTATCAAGTACCATTTTTAAAGTCTTTGGTATGACTCGACCTGGGATTGAACCAGTATGAAGACAGTATTCCGAATACACGAAATGATAAAAAGTAATTCTAATATGAACATTAAGTTTTCAAGTTCTCTTTCTTGACAGACAGACAGACAGAATTAACTATTCAATCATTACTAAGTTTTTAACACAGGACTGTGGTGTAATGGTTATCGTCGTAGGAAATGGACACGGCGACACGAGTTCAAATCTTCGACGAGACTGGTCGCATTTCACATAGCACTAATACCCTTGGGAAAGGTATGAATCCAATTATTCTCCCTCCAGCTATGGGTAAATAGTAGGACAGACTAGATTTTTCAGCCTTGGTGAGGCAACTAGTCAAGGAGAAGGAAAACTTTGAATTCAAACCTGTTAAACTCCGCTTAAAAATATTGACCTTGTGTCATATCCTGCCCGAACGGAGGGGTTGGGTAAATATGGTATTTAACATAGGACCATATACAGGAAACTCTAAAAAATACAAAAAAAAAAAGAAATCGGAAAAAGTGTACTTGCTTTCTTTTGGTGAATGTTCTTTTAACTTACTTTTTCTCCAACTTTGTCTGTAAGAACTCCCCATACAGCTCTACCCAACGCGTTTCCGACCGCAGAAATCGAACCTACGACCGCTAGGAAGTGATCATCATGGATGAAGGTTAGTCCATAGGCCTAGATAAAGAGAAACAAAATGATAGTTATTTCACAGATTATTCAGATAAATACTAGTTTCTTTTTTTTCTTTTAAACTTTATCATAGCGTTTCGTTTGATACACTCTTCAGCTTTCTCCGGGTGTATGAAACGTCCAGTAATTTTCTTTACCGAAATCATAAGAAAAAAACAACAACAAAAAACAACCAAACAAAACAAAACATTAATAAAACAAAATCAAAAACAATGTTGGGCGTATTCTAATGTCATAGTTATCTCCCTTATATCAAGAATTTGGATGATTAAAAATCGCCGAGAGTGAATAGAGACCGCATAAAACGATCATCTAGTTGCAAAATGTACAAATTGCAAATGAATAGAGAGAGGTTAGAGTAGTGGTCTTATATTGCTTACACTAGAGTGTGCTGTTTTTGCAGACATACTAAAAACATTTGTAACTAATAGGTAAAGAAAGAAAATGAAAATAGGATGTAATGTTATTTATTAAGCGTTGCTTAGTTTGGCAATAACCCAAAAGTCTTGGGAACACAGATTTGAATTCACAAAAAAAAGGCTCAACTAGCCGAGTTCGCTACCCACTGGTCCATACAAGGCACGTGAAGTCATTAGTGAGAAATTGAATAAATGTAAAAATTACTTGAGGTTGAATGAGAGAGAGAGAGAGACAGACAGACAGACAGAGACAGAGAGATTATGTAAAAAGCCCATTGGCTTGTATAATGACATATCAACCTTCGTGGGTTATTTAATGCCAAATCCATTCTTGTTGACCGACAGAAGTACTATTTAACTCATAGCTGGAAAAAAGTGGGAGAATGAGAGAGAGAGAGAGAGAGAGAGAGAGAGAGAGTGAGTGAGTGAGAGAGAATCTGTGTGTATTTGTGAGAGAGAAACAGAGAGACAGCAAAAAGCCCAGAGGTGAATGAAAAAGACAGAGACAGACAGAGACAGAATGAAGAGGAGAGAGATAATGTAAAAAAAGAGGGTGAGAGGGGCAAGGAGAGAGACAATATAAAAAGGCGAGATAGATAGAGAGGGAGAGGGAGAGAGAGAAAGAGAGAGAGAGAGAGAGAGAGAGAGAGAGGCCATATGTCTCGTTCTTGCAGAACCTATGTTTCTGTCAGTACCTCCCCTTCATTCTAAATAACTCTGTTATTTGGGGCTGCAAACATCTAAACATTTAATGGCTGTATCGTTACGTCTTTAGAAGTCGGACCATACTGTAACTTCGCCGTGGGAAAAGTTGAGGACAAAAAAATCTATCATAGTTTGCTAACACAAATGTTCATTCACTGTTACACATTTTAAGTAGCCACCTGGAGAACGAAAGAGAGTGGAAAACTGAGTCAACCGCTGGACAAAAATAAACAGCATGTCATGAAGAGAGGAAGGGAGGGCAGACACAGACCTTGAATTTTCTTCCTGGTTTTCATTCGGAGTTCAAGCATGCTTGTTCGCTGGTCAAGTCTTCATAGATTCGAGTCTGGTGTGAGACTCCCTTTTCGAAGTTCACCTCAAAATGGGGACTACAATTTTCGTCTGTCTTTATATTTTCGTGGCTGGTGCTCAACTCGTTTCTTTACCTCTTGGCGTCCGGCTGCTAACTTAACTCACTTTCAAAAACGAGTCGTCCTCTTTACTTCCGCCTGGTATCGGAGAGAAGGTATATACGTTTTCGGTGGTTCCACACCTGCGCAGAAGATTCGGGAATACCGTTTTTTTAGTCATTTTTTATTACCGTTGTCATTCACCCGTAACTGGCTGACCTACAACCAGTGTTTTGGCCTAACTCACCGTAGATCTTCTATCTTCTTTTTTCTCTTATTTTTTCTTCTCTCTCTCCTTCCCCAGAGTTAGCCTCACGTTCTCTTTATAAATTGGACCTACCATACCACGTTACACTTACAATCTTAATCAAAAACCCATCATCATCAAGTTATGTCAATGGGACAGAGTTTCCTGACTCTCATCTCTTTCAGTCTTTCTATTTCTCTCTCTCTCTCTCTCTCTCTCTCTCTCTAGCCATACTTCCATATCATCTATCTATCTTGGTAAGTCTTCTAGACTGGATCCAGTGTCCACACAGAGGTGATATATACATAGGTTCTTTGCTGTTCGGCCAACAAGAACGTCGCTTATGAGTTCATCCTTACTTCCCCTGCAGCGTCCCACTTGTTTTGCATGTCTTAGTTGGATGATTTGTGAGATAAGAAGTAAGTGGCCGTATAGCTAGTATTTTTGGGGGTGCTGCTTCCTGGATTTGTTCAAAAAAGCACACAGCGTTTTTATATAGGCAACGTCTAGCCTTTCCTACCTACTTTGAACCTGGTGCATCAATACAGTAGCACTAGCACTGCAACAACTTGGGAAACATCCCTATTTCATTTTATCAGAGAGATCGATCAATAGCAGTCCACGTCTTTGCTAGGGGCATGTTACAACAAAAAAAAAATTACAAACAAAAAACAAAATAAAACAAAAAAGGAAAATAAAAAAAGCAAGCAAATAAAAAAAAATTCCTTTCTACTTCTTTTACCAAATACTTATTTTCAACAATGTTACTGACTAACTAGTAACGTTTACAAAACGTGTATGTATTTACTCAACCCCTCTGAGCGAGCAGAATATGACTCAAGGTCAATTTTTAAGCAGGGTTTAACAGGTTTAAATTAAGAGTTTTCTCTGGTTGCGATACCAACATTAAACAGCCCAGTCTGCCCTACTATCTTATCCATGGCTGGAAGGAGAATAGTTGGATTTATATATCTCCCAAGGCTAGTTGCGCTATGTGAAATGCAAACACCCTCGTCCAGGATTTGAACTTGAATCACCTAGTCCATTTCTAAAGACGATGACCATTACAGCATGGGCACTTTCCTTTACTAATGGTATATGATAAACAAAAGACCCGGCACAAAGACAGCCCACCGACAACAAGTTGCTTCTGAAAAAGAAAATAAAACCAAATGAATAAATGACCCAATAAACGTTGATGTGTCGTAAAACGAAATAATCCAGTCCAATCGTACATATACCTCAATTTACAATGAAACCACAAAAATTTGCCACTAAATAACCCAGAAAGGTTGATGTGCCGTTAAACCTAATAATCTAGTCCAATCGTACGTATAGCTTAAATTACAATGAAACCACAAAATTTGGCATTAAATGACCTGATAAAGGTTGACGTGCCGTTAAACTTAATAATCCAGTCCAATCATATATATAACTCAATTTACAATGAAACCACAAAATTTGGCATTAAATGACCTGATAAAGGTTGACATGCCGTTAAACTTAATAATCCAGTCCAATCATATATATATAGCTCAATTTACAATGAAACCACAAAAATTTGCCACTAAATAACCCAGAAAGGTTGATGTGCCGTTAAACCTAATAATGTAGACAAAGACAGCCCACCGACAACAAGTTGCCTCTGAAAAAGAAAATAAAACCAAATGAATAAATGACCCAATAAACGTTGATGTGTCGTAAAACGAAATAATCCAGTCCAATCGTACATATACCTCAATTTACAATGAAACCACAAAAATTTGCCACTAAATAACCCAGAAAGGTTGATGTGCCGTTAAACCTAATAATCTAGTCCAATCGTACGTATAGCTTAAATTATAATGAAACCACAAAATTTGGCATTAAATGACCTGATAAAGGTTGATGTGCCGTTAAACTTAATAATCCAGTCCAATCATATATATAACTCAATTTACAATGAAACCACAAAATTTGGCATTAAATGACCTGATAAAGGTTGACGTGCCGTTAAACTTAATAATCCAGTCCAATCATATATATAACTCAATTTACAATGAAACCACAAAATTTGGCATTAAATGACCTGATAAAGGTTGATGTGCCGTTAAACTTAATAATCCAGTCCAATCATATATATAACTCAATTTACAATGAAACCACAAAATTTGCCATTAAATGATCTAATAAGGGTTGATATACCGTTAAGCTATCTTATACAATAGAATCAAATCCAAGACTAAATAAGGTAAGAGTAGAAAGATGATAACTATCTGAATAATCTAAGTTGAACTTTGATAATAACTACGGTACGAACTTTACGTCAAAGTGTTCAATTCCCATCAGTTCTGGGTTCTTACCTTGTAAAGACCGGAAATGAACACAACACTTTGACCATTAAGCATACATATTAACCAGAGAATATAGAACTGCCTCGTTTTCAGGATCTGCTTTGGGTGCAAGGAGTGGACTTTGCTATAAAATGAAAAAGAAAAAATATATATATGAATAAAAATTGAAATAAAAATTAAAAACTGGTAAACAAAGAAAAGAAAAGAAATTCGCTGAAAGTAAGAACAAATCCTTTTTATTTAAAGTGTTTGGATACACTTCTTGATTTTTTTCTCGACATTTTAGCGGTTCATTCACCTGGTATCTTCAGATGGCATTTTGCTCAGTGTGGAGTTCCATAGTTGTAAAACCGGAATGATATCATTTCAAGGTGAAGTCCTTGCGGTATAATGGCTAACATGATGAGCTGTGACATCATAGTGAGCGAGTTCAAACATCAGTTGAGCTATTAGTTTCACTTTCAAAATAATACCTTTGGAAAAGGTGTGAACTCTTTTATCCCCCACCCCAGATATGGGTTAAATACCATTATTAAGTAAAGTTGATGTCCTAAGTCGCAGGTGACCCAAAGGCTCCTTTTTCGATAGCTACGATACCAAGGTGTAGGGGAGGGCGCTAATCCTTTCCCTGGATTGCTCCACTTTACCCTTGATCCGAACCTTATAATTATGAGTACCATCAAATACCATTTTTTGAGTCTTTGGTATGACTCGACCTGGGATTGAACCCCGGCCTCCCGGGTCATTGGCGAACACTCTATTATGACAATGTCCGGTACTATGGTTAGAGTGTCCGGTACTATGAAATGCAAGCTGAATCGCCCAGGATTTGAACTCTCTTCGCCCTGTCCATTTCCTATGACGATAACTATTACACCACGGGCTCCTCCACTGAACACTCTTAAAGACTGTCTCTAATTCTACTGTCGTTATTTTTTTAAATTCCTTGCGATTTTTTCTCATCAGTAATTTTTCACTGAAGTCCGGGTGACTGTAAGTCTTATCAGGTTTCCAGGACTCTTCTCAGTATTCTAGTCTATCTCATTCGTCCTGTGATCTGTACAGTTTCAATTCTTCCGTGGATACCCAGCTCTCTCAGTCTCTTTTCTATCTTCTGTCGGATGTATGAAGAGTCTAAGCTATGGTTCGCATCTAACCTTCAAATTCCACGACTCCCCCCCTTTTTTAGCCCTCTGGGAATCATGAAGTACATTAGTTGACGCGTTCGTTTCTTCTTATTGGTTAAAATAAAATCTGGTCGTCAGGACTGAATTGGAGAATCCGTTTGAATCTAAAAACAGCAGATGATTTTGTTTCTTATTCCCCAGAACGTATTCTAGTTAATGGATATATTCTTTATCTGTTGAGTCAAACTTCAATCACTTGCACGATTCCCAGTGGATCAAATTACCCACTCAATAGGCAGTGCAAACCTAGATTCTCTTTTAATTGCAGAACAAAATAATGTCATAAGAACTTCTTACGTCAAACCAAAATAGCAAAATGTAGTCGATGCAAACCATTTGTATTAGATAGGAATACTTGTAGCCATTTAACTGGGTGCAAATTTTTAGTATTAGATAGGAATACTTGAAACCTTTCAACTGAGTGTAAAATCGTAGTATTAGATACGAATACTTGCAACCATTCAACTGTGTGTAAAATCATTTGTATTAGATAGGAATACTTGCAACCATTTAACTGTGTGCAAATTTTTAGCATTAGATAGGAAAACATGAAGCCATTCAAAAGTGTGAAAATTATTTCGATTAAGCAGGAATTCATATTATTTTAACTGGATGTAAAGAAATGATTACGGACGAAAAATGCAATTTAAATATTTATTGAAAATATTGTTTTGATTTTAATTATAAAGCGATCAAATTTCTGCATTAAATAACCCATTACGAGTTAATACGTCAGTAAACAATTAAACCAAACCACCAAATACCAGCCCAGTTGGCTAGAGCTAAAGAATACTCTGACTGCATCTCCTCAGGGGAGTAAGACCCTACCAACGTGTGTCTCGAATCTAGCCTAAAACCATCAGATGCTGAGGCTCGAGTTATGCTGGAGTTTTAAGGAATGTAGAGTACCCTGTCATTGAACCGAAGTGAGAGCACCTGATAGGGTCCTACTTATTGGTCAAATCGAACTGTTTGACATTTAAACCAAGTACAAACAAATGACTAATACTAAATTGAATTAGGAGGTGCCCGTGATGTAATGAGTAGGTTCCCGTGGTGTAATGGTTATCGTCGTAGGAAATGGACTCGGCGACACGAGTTCAATTCCTGGACGAGACTGACTGCATTTCACATAGCACTAATTCCCTTGGGAAAGGTATGAATCCAATTATTCTCCCTCCAGCTATGGGTAAATAGTAGGGCAGACTAGGTTCTTCAGCCTTGGTGAGGCAACTAGTCTAGGAGAAGAAAAACTCTGAATTCAAACCTGTTAGACTCCGCTTAAAAATTGAACTTGTGCCATATCCTGCCCGAGCGGAGGGGTTTGTAAATATGGATATTGTCCAACTTATTGGTCAAATAGAGCTGTTTGACATTTAAACCAAGTACAAACAAATGACTAATGCTAACTTGAATTGTTTGAAATAGAACTGTTTGATCATTCCACTGTGTGTAAGTGAATGACAATAGTTTAATTGGATTGTTATAGATGCATAGAAATTCCTGGAACTATTTAACTTCGACTTATTTTACAAATTATATATATCTAATATGCATGTATAAAGAGAATTTGGTATTAAGTTACCTACAAAGGTTGATATTGTTATATTTTGACCTTCGACCCGGCCCAAAAATGCTATTCCAAGGTGATGCACCGGAAGGAAGTGACGCATTTCAATGGCCAGTAATCGAAAGAGATCGCATGAGCAGATTAAGGCTTATAATATGGGACAAGGTGAAGGTCCCACGGTGCCACTACAGTGATGCACCGGAAGAGAGTGATCTGTGAACTGCATGACAGTTATTTCCGCTTGATGATGATTAAATATTCGATTTCAAAGATCCAGTGGGCGATCGTGTAGCGTTGAATTATTATTTAACTCAGTTGAGTTCGAGTCCAAGAAGCAGTTGCCAGTAGAATTCCAGACAGCTAGAGACCAGATGTGGTAGGGAAAGCCACACCCGACCGAGGGGGCCTTCGGAAATCCCGATGGAGTAGATCCCAGCATCAGGAGAACAAGAAAGACACAACGTGACGGTCATAACAGTGGGGTCACAATATGAAGTTTACGTTCGGTCTCCAGCACCCTCTCACATGCAAACCTTGAACAACCCTTTCGAACCCATACAAAAAAGTGAGAGGTAAATATAATTGTAAAGAAGTCTTCTTGCGTTTTCCTTCTTGCGTCTTTATCGTTGTGTCACTGTAAATTATTCTACATATATTTGTGCATGTATGTAGATGTGAATCTGCATATCTGACTATATAACAATATAACCTCAAAACGAACCAAACTAAACCAACAAATATAGCTATGAATACACATTAGGCCAAACTGGGCTCTTTTATCTTGGTAAAGCAGCCAGTCTTGAAGAAGGACATTAAATTCATAACCTGACGAGAATTTGTAATACATTAAATGAACATTTTTCAGTGATCCGCTCATCCAAAAAGTATGGCTTCTTCGACACAAGCCTACACCACAATAATAAAAAAAAAACTAAATTATACGTGTAAGCAGTTTAGCCGTTCTCTTTAACTGAACTGTTGGGCATCCACAGGTTGTGCATGTCTAGAGAGCTACAACTTCGTTTTGAACATTAACAAAATCGACCACAACTCGGCATCTTCGATTGGTTGGTTGGCCCAGTCGGTTTGGGAGGAGGGTGCTGTAGAATACCGACCACATCTCTGCTGAGGGATAAGACTCCCCCAACGACTCCCAGTCGGCTAGGGCTGCAGAATACACCAACTTCACCTCTGAAGGAGGGTAAGACTCCCCCAACGAGTGTCCAGGATATGATACTAATAATCTGATGAGGAGGTTCCAGTAATGCTGGAGCTTGAGGAATGTGGAGTGCCCTTTCATTGCCCTCGCTCCCAGGTCCACTGTAATCTGGAGTGATAGCACCTGATAGGGTCTTATGTATGGGTTAAATAAAACTGTTTGATATTTAAACTGTGTACTCACGCTAAACTGAATTGTTTGAAATAGAACTGTTTTTACATTTAACAGAGTGTAAGCAAAAAACTTGTACTAATGTTAAAGTGAACAGTTTGATCATTAAACAGAATGTGAACAAATGACTGACGTTTAATTGAATTGTTAGTGACTCATAGTAAAAAAGTCAAGTTGTTGACCTTAGTCGAGGGTGACCCGAAGGCTCCCTTATCAATAGTTATTACATCAAGGTGTAGGGGAGGGCGCTACTCCATTCCTTGGATTTTTCTACTTTACCTTTGATCTGTACCTTATAATACTGAGTGTTAAGCAAGACGGTAACAAGTAAAATTTTTTGAGTATTTGGTATGACTTGACCTGGGATTGAACCCCGGTCTCCTGGACCAATGCAATTAAATGACAAATAGTAAATAGAATTATTTGTATTTGATAGAAATAAGTGAAATCATTTACTATGTGAAAAGAAAATTTAGCTAAGGCTTGTTTAAAAAGCTTATCCTCAAAATAAGTTTAGAAATCATATGCTTAATATATATAGAGAAAAAGGATTTGGCATTACATAACCTGCAATGGTTGATAAGCCATAAAACCAAATCTAGCGAAAGTTATTGGCTGGTTGAGGGAGATATTTAAGAAATAAAACTGATAACCGGACAAAGGCAGATTATGAAAATATTATTGACAGATTGAAAGGTTAGACTTGTATATCGTTATCAGTGAGTTCGATTCTTACTGAGTGTCCCACACTTCATTCTAATTTAAGCTTAATGAATCCCAACTTACGGAACTTCTGTATTTTGCTTTTCTATAGTAGCAAAGTCAACCGCCGGAACGCTCTTTTCGTTTCCAGTATCGTTTGGAGGAGGGATTTCTTTTTCCTATAAGATAAAATAAAAAAATAAAACAAAACATTTGTTAAGTACATTAGTTTGGTTTATTTGGCTTTTATGGCATATCAACCATTACTCGTTATTTTTTGCCAAATACTGCTTTTACATATACGTTAAATATATCTGATTTGTAAACTCATTTTGTTGATTAATCTTTAAACGAACCTTGGCTCATTATCTTGTATACGGTTAAATGGTTTTAAGTATTTCTATATAACACAGCTATCAATAAGCTATTGATCATGTGGAAATCAGACCTGACCGATAAAACAAAACGCAGTTTCTTCCAGGCAGCTGTCTTATCGATACTTCTGTATGGATGAACTACGTGGACGCTAACAAAACGGCTGGAGAAGAAGCTAGACGGCAATTACACAAGAAAGCTGCGAACAATCTTGAACAAGTCCTGGCGGTAACACCCCACAAGACACCAACTATACGGCCACCTGCCTCCTATCACGAAAACTATCCAAGTTAGACGAACCAGACATGCAGGACACTGCTGGAGAAGCAGGGACGAGCTCATAGGTGATGTACTCCTATGGACCCCCACATATGGCCGGGCAAAGGCAGGACGACTAGCATGAACATACATTCAGCAGCTATGTGAGGATACGGAATGTAGCCCTGAAGACCTGCCAGAGGTGATGAACGATAGGGGAAAGTGGCGAGAGAGGGTCAGGGATATCCGTGCTCGTGGTACGACATGATGATGATGATGATGATGATATAACACAACTGCTTCTATTAACTCTTAATCACTTGTTTGCATACTGTCAAAATTGTTGTAAGTATTAGTATGTAAGAGTAACAATGTATCATCAGTCGCTTGTTTGCACACAGTCAAGTGGTTTCAACTATAGGTATTTAACACTAATTATTCTATTCAATACCATTCAATTGCACATAATTAATTGGTTCCAATATGGCTATGTATAACTAACAATTCAGTTAAACATCAGATATTAATTTACACATGGTTAAATGATCAAACAGTTCTATATCTTACAATTCAATTTAGCATAAGTCATTTGTTTGCTCACAGTTTAAATGTCAAACAGTTATATTTGACCCATAGATAGACACTTCCAATCTGGGTCAGAGTGGACCTGGCAGCAATAGCAATGAAAGGGGACTCCATATTCCCCAAACTCCAGTATTACTGGAGCCTTATCATCATTGATGTTTAGTGACATATCCAGGACACTTGTTGGGCGTGCGGTCTTATTCTTCTGTAGAAATACTGTCGGTGTATTCTACAACACCAGCTGACTGGGTTGTACAAATAAGAGGAAACTCCAACTGTTACAGAGCCAGATATACGGATGTGTGAAATAGGCTTAGGGAATCCGAAATACACAAAATTGCTTCAGGTACGAAACTTTATTAACCTTTGAGTTAAAGGTTATTCGACATGAGGAGAGAGAGACACACAATCTTTCTACGCTGACTGCTTTTACATCTGCCCCAAACCACGTGCGGTACCCCATCTGCAAACTACTGGTTTGGCCTCGGCGGGCCCCGAAAGTCAACCTTCCCATTCGGACGCAGGAACTCAACTCACTCGTTCGGAGGCAGGAACTCAACTCACTGCTTTTTCTCAAATCCCCAAAATCCTCAGCCCACGCTTCCGTTGCATGACGTCATTCACACCCCCCTGGCCACATTTCTATCTGGGGTTTTATTTTGACATTTGTGAATGACGCACCCACCCCGCACGCGCGTGAACACCTGCGCTCATGTTTGTTCCTAACTAACCCATGCACTGAGCCGAAAGGTTCTCATCCTAACTAAACCGAAAGGCAAGATATACAAAACGAAATGCCTCCGCAATTATATTACACAACCCCTGTATGATTATAAGCTCTGTTTTATCTACGTCTCAGAAATATTGTCAGCAAATAACATTAACCATTCAATGTGCTTAAAGACAACAAACCATCCTTCCCCCTCGCTCCATGAAATGACCTCTCTTGCACTGGAATCTATCTATCTATTTAAAGTTTTAACCAAACAATTTTCTTTCAGTGAAAGCATAAAAACGCCCATAAACCTTTAGACTTTATGTCCTTAACGCAAATTCGTTAATTAGAATTCAAGATAAGATATGATATTGCTCAACAATTAAAGAGAGAAAGATAAAAATAATTTAAAAATCTGATGAAAAATGATATCTCTATCCCATTGAAATAATCTCAGAACGAGTGAGATGTCAAGCTGGATAAGATAAACTTTGATTAACTCGAAATATACCACGCATATATATATATATATATATATATATATATATATATATATATAAGGTATAAAATTCGTCGCATATATATATATATATATATATATATATATATATATGTTAATTTAATGCTAAAGCCATTCCCCTAGGAAGAACAGTAGTGGTGCTATTTAACCCATAGCCGAGAGGATAAGTGGAGTTCATACCTTTCCCAAGGGTATTTGCCCGAAAGTGAACATAATAGCGCGACTGGACCCCACAAGACACCAACTGTACGGCCACCTGCCCCCTATCACGAAAACTATTCAAGTTAGGCGAACCAGACATGCAGGACATTGCTGGAGAAGCAGAGATGAACTCATAAGAGATGTACTCTTATGGATCCCCACACACGGCCGCGCAAAAGCAGGACGACCAGCACGAACGTACATTCAGCAGCTATGTGAGGATACAGGTTGTTGTCCTGAAGACCTACCTAGGGCGATGAACGATAGGGAGGAGTGGCGAGAGAGGGTCAGGGATATCCGTGCTGCCAGCACGATATGATGATGATGATGATACCAAGTTTATTTCAAGTTAACTACTGGGTTTAAATATATATATATATATACGTATATATATATAGACTGTATATATATATATATAGGTTGTCTTCAAGGTTTCGAATGTGACCACCTACTGAGTTTTGCGATTCCTTTCTCTTTTTTTTTTTTTAGGTCGTATGCACCCGCAAATGACTTTTCAAGCCAGCCAAATTGCTGCAAATTTTACCACAGACTGAGCATTGCTGGTCACTTTGGCTCACAAGAATGTTAAAAAGCGGAGCTGCTGGTTGAGCATGTTTGCACATATGGCTTTTTAGACCAGCAAGTGAGAGGCAGATTTTTTTCACATATTTCACAGTTGACGTGGTGACTTTGTAGACCTGATGCTGGTTCTTGTTTACCTTTACGAACTGATTGTTTCTAAGCGGCAGACTGAACACGGTCGTTCTTAGATTTTTTTTTTTTTTTGCTTGCATTAATAAGTTTACGCCACTGACTTCTATCTTGTGCCATTTTTTTCTTAATGGTCTACTGATATGCTAAATTTTCATGGGCAAATTATTACAAATTCCTTAAATATATATACATATACAAATGTTATATAATTGCGGAAGGATTTTTTTGTATATTATCGTTTTCGTTGGTTATATCTTATCATTCAGTTTGGTTAGGCTTTGAACTGTTCGGCTCTTAGTGCAGGTGTTAACTCTCGTGCGCGGAGGATGTGACTATCACATATGTCATAATAAAGACCCCAGATAGAAAAGGAGGCTGGGGTGTGAATGACGTCATGCTCGGAAGCGACGGACTGGGAATTTTGGTGATTTTTGAAAAAAGCAGTTAGTTGAGATTTGAACCTGGGCTAGGGCGATCCAGTTGGGGGCTATGGGAAGCGCCGCGCGTTTGTTGGGTCAGTTAGTGAAGATTGGACTCTGGGCCGGGAAGTCCAGCTGGGGAGTTGACTGTGAGCGATGTAGGATCAGTCAGCATAGTAAAAATTGTCTCTCTCTCTCTCTCTCTCTCTCTCCTCGTGTCGAAAAACCTAAACTCAAGAAGTAAATAAACGTTTCGTACCAGAACTAAAGAAAGTCGTTTGTGTTTCGGGATTTCTATGCATGTGGACATTTTACGTACCCGTATATTTTACATCTTCGTATTATGGCTATACAATAATATTACCCTTATGATGGTGATACGATCAGTGTTTTTGAAACTGGGTGGACTGAGTGAATAACTGAAAATGATTTAAAAATAGACTAATAAGTTTTGTTTCATCGACCTTACTCTCCTGATCTTGTTACATTTGAATATTATTGTAATATAATGGCCGAGGGATTTCGGTTCATGCCTTTGGGTTTAATTATGCTAAGAACCTTTCGACTCAGAACATCGGTTAGTTAGGTGCAACATTGATGCAGGTGTTAACGCATGCACGCACAGAGCGGACGTGTCACTCAGAGATGTCACAATAGCCCGAGATGAGGAACAGGGTGACAGAGTGCGAATGACGTCACGCGCCGGGAGCGCGCGGAGGTTTTTGGGAGATTTTAAAGAAAGAGAGTTGAAACTAAACGCCGAACGAGACGGTTGATTTTTGGGGCTCACTGAAGTGAGACGAATTTACTCGCTATGGGCGCCGCGCGAGATGGGGGCCAGATGAAAAAGCCTGCGTAGAAAGGTTATGTCTCTCTCCTTATGTCGAAGAACCCTTAAACTCAAAGGTAATAAAAGGTTTGTACCTGAACTGAGAAGTCGTTACGTGTTTTTCGTATTTCGAGATTCCTATGTTCTATATTATGTACGATCATTACGAACAATCGATGTCCATTTCACACATAGCCGTATCTGGCTATGGTACATTACCTTTTCAGATGATTGCGACATTTTTTTCTGAGAGAAAAGAGTTTATCATTTGTGAAGAGATTAAACTGATATTAAGTGTCGAAACCTGAACAATTTTATACCTGAGGGTTCAGCAGTTTGCCATAATATCTTGAATAAATATATTTATAAAGACCAAAAAAGCCTTTGTTTCTTTTTCATCTTTAGATACGAAAGGATTTTCTTACCAATCAAATACGGGGCTGGTTCAAAAAGTTCTAAGCTTCATCAAGAAATAAAAGCCATATTTGAACAATTTTTCATCTGGCAATACGCTGCCACTTCTGATGAAAATAAAAAAAGATCCTCATTCCGCTCTTAATATCTGTACAAGTGAGGCCGATACAAAGGTGAGAGGTGAATGATGAATATAAAATCTGGGTGGAGATTTGAACTTTTTGAACGTTCTTCGCACATTGTTTCTTATTATACTGAAACTATTACAAGTTTATCTCTCATGAGTCACTTCATAATCAAAACGATATAGATAAGAATTTACCTCCTCGTCAGATGGTGGGTTCAGAATCATTGCTGTACCAATAATCTGAATAGCTACAAACGTACAACCCAACATAATAAAACACCATGGAACACGTTCCAAGAGAATTTCATTATCGAAAAACCTAAAAAGAAGAAAAAAAGATAAGAAAAAAAGCAAACGACAATTAAAATAACAATTAAAAAAATCAAACAATAAACTACGATAGTTAAAAAACAAGCAGGTTTGGTTTGGTTTGGTGTATTTGTATTAACGGCATAGCAACTTCTCTGGGAATATCTAATTTCGAAATAATTTTCAATGTTCCAGTGCATTAACTAAAACTGTGGGATGGTGTCATCATGGTTAAAGCGATGGACGGCAGAATCGTAGTAAGCGAGTTCGAACTCCAGTCGCGCTATTATGTTCACTTTCGGGCAAATACCCTTGGGAAAGGTATGAACTCCACTTATGCTCTCAGCTATGAGTTAAATAGCACCACTACTGAGAATGGCTAGGAGAATGGCTTTGGCATTAAATTACCTACAAAGATTGATATGCCATTAAACAAAACTAAAAAAAACTGTACTCTTTTTAATAATCAGTTGTTTGTACTCATCGACAAAAAGGGTCACACTACTTGGACTTACTGAAACGCATGGAGAAAAAGCTATGTCTTGTTTTGCACAAATCCTGGAAGCTGCAACCCCTAAAAAGTAGCTGTACGACCACTTACCTTTCATTTTTAAAACTGTCCAAGTAAAGTAAAGAAGACAGGCGGAAAACTGCTGGTGAAGTAAGAACGAACATATAAGCGACGTTCTCTTATGGTCTCCCACACACGGACACATCAGTGTTGGCTGACCAGTAAGTACTTACATACAACAGCTATGTGTGGACACTGAATGCAGTCTAAAAGACCTACCGCAAGAGATGATGGATATGGACAAATAGCAAGAGCGACCCAGTAAATTTCATGTCATCAGCACGACTTGAAGATGATGATGATGATGATGAATAAGGAAATATTCCTATCTTATTCAAATAATTTGTATACTATTTCTATTGTTTCAAGTATTCGTATAAAACACAAATAATTCATACAGAATTACATGGTTTCACGTAATCACTTCTTTTTAATAATGGTCGTTGGTTTCTGCACAGTTAGGAGAGTTAAATAATTAACAATGATAATTGATTAATAAAGCAATAAGAAAAATTGATTATTATAAATAATTCATCATCATCATCATCATCCTCTTGTGGTGTCATCAGCACAGATATCACTGACCCTCTCTAGCCACCCCTCCCTATCATTCATCCCTTCCGGCAGGTCCTCAGGGATACACCACGTATCCACACAAAGCTGCTGTATGTAGGTTCGAGCTGGTCTCCCTGCTTTTGCTAGGCCATGTGAAGGGGTCCATAGGAATACATCACTTATGAGCTCTTCCCTACTTCTCCAGCAGTGTCCTGCGAGTCCGGTTCGTCTAACTTGGATAGTTTTCGTGATGGGTGGTCGGTGGCCGTACAGCTGTTGCTTGGTGGAGTGTTGCCACCAGTACTTGTTCAATATTGCTCGCAGCATTCTTGTGCAGTTGCCGTCAAGCCTTTAATCCATCTGTTTAGTTATCGTCCATGTAGTGCATCTATATAGCACTATCGACACGACCGCTGGAAGAAACTGCGTTTCATTTTATCGGTGAGGTCCGACTTCCATATGACCGATAGCCAGTCGATAGCTGTCCATGCCTTTGATCGGTTGATGAGTCACAGCTTCCTATGTAGGTGAACTTGTCAACTAGTTTCTGAGAGCTACCGTTTAGTGTGGAAATGTTGCCTGTTTGATTAAAGCACATATATTCCATTTTGTGTGCATTGACATGGAGACCAATGCCTGCAGCGGCTCGTTCCAGACTATGCAGTAGCGTTTCGGCTTAGGCGGGTGTATTTGCCAGAAGCACTACGTCATCGGCAAAAGAAAAAAAGAAAAAAATAATTATCGCTCTTTTATATACAGCCCAGTCAGCCGAAACTGAAGAATAAATCCACTTCATTTTTGCAAAGGGGTAATACACCCACCAACGAGTGTCCTAGATAGGATACTAAACCATGTGATAATTAGGCTGGAGTTACGGCGCTTCAGGGAATATGGAGTACTCCTTTACTGCCATTACTTCAATGTCACCTCTGACCCGGAGTCGTCGTACCTATTAGGGTCCCATCAGTAGATCAATTAAAGAAATTTAATCATTTTTCTATATATGAAAAACAATTAAATATGTGCAAATAAACTGTTATATTGAATTATCTGTGTAATATAATATCCGAGGGATTTCGGTTCATGCCTTTGGGTTTAGTTAGGCTGAGAACCTTTCAGCTCGGCTCATGGGTTTGTTAGGTGCAACCTTGATGCAGGTGGTAACGCGTGCGCGCGCACAGAGCGAACATGTCACTCAGAGATGTCACAATAGCCTGAGATGATGAAACGGGTGACAAAGTGCGGGTGACGTCACGCACCGGAAGCGCGCGGAGGATTTGGGGGATTCCGAAGAAAGTTAGAGAGTTGAAGCTAGACGCCGAACGAGGAGGTTCGACTTTTGGGGCTCGCTGAGGCGAGACGAATTTGCGCGCCATGGATGCCGCACGAGATAGGGGCCTGATGAAGAAGCCAACATAAAAAGATTGTGTCTCTCTCCTTATGTCGAAACCTTTAACTCAAAAGTAATAAAAAGGTTTCATACCTGAACAAAGAAGTCGTTACCTGTTTTCGAATTTCCAGATTCTTATGTTCTACGTCTATGTATATATGTTACCAACATTCGATGTCCATTTCACACATGGCCATATTCGTGTATATGGTCTCATTGGGTGCCCCTTTCATATGGCCTTGTGCCACATCTGAGCAAAAAGCTTAGTAAATTTCCATATTCGTGTATATGGCTATGGTACATCTGTATTACATAGAAATATTTGGAACCCTTTAACTGTGTCCAAACGAATGAATTATTAGTGTTAAATAGCAGCAAAGGAAATCATTTAACTTGGTGCAAATAAAACTATAAGTGTTAGATTGCAATACTTAAAACAGTTAAGCTGTGTAAAGACTAATAAGCTCTGGCTCGTTTAAAAATTATTACACAAAAAAAACTATTCGTTTATAAATGATGTGTATATATAACAAGATTTGGCTTTCAGTAACTTACATGGGTTGATATGTTATAAAACACAACCGACTCGCAAACCAAACAACTTGAAGCTCTGATTATCTACTAAGGATTATAATTAGATGATTGATATCATATATCTGTGTGCAAACAATTAATTATCATTGAATAGAAATAATTACGTGAAACTTTTTTGTATTTACCGGCTCATTGGCCCTGTGGTTAAAGTGTTTGCTAATGATCCGGGAGACCTGGGTTCAATCCAAGGTTGCGTTATACCAAAGACTTTAAAAATGGTACTTGATACCTCCTTGCTTAACTCTCAGCAATATAACGTTCGTATCAAGGGTAAAGTGGAGCAATCCAGGGAAAGGAGTAGAGTCCTTCCCCTACACCTCGGCGTTGTAGCTATTGAAAAGGCAGCCTTCTGGTCGCCCTCGACTACGGTCGCCAACTTTACAACTTACGTTTTATATTTGATAGGAATACATGATGTCTAATAACAGCACGCTCGCAAAAAAAAAAGAGAAAAAAACTCTTAAGAACCAACAATACAAAACTGTTAATATAAATGTACAATGAACGCAATTCTATAACCTCTAGGCATAAAATAACCCTAGACGTACTGGCATACCATTAAATTCAGTCAACCTCTGGTTTGTGGGGTCGGTGATAAGTCAGTTTGTTAACTAAAGATATTTTTTATTCAACTTAATCCAATGAATTGATTTCGTTTCATGGCTTCTATGGCATATCAACCTTCGTGGGTTATTTTATGCCAAAGCCATCATTTTATAAGAACATTAGTTGTACTATTAGACCCATGGCGGTGGGAATAAGGGGGTTCTCACCTTTCCCAAGGGTATTTGTGCAAAAATGAATGTAAAGGTGCGACTGGGATTCGAACTCGCTCACTGCAATATCGCTACTACACCACTGGCACTCCTTCTTTTACCCACTGAAATTTGGTTTGGTTTTATGGCATATCAGCCATCTTAGGTTATTCAATGTCAAATCCTGTTAATGCATACATACTAAATATATATGATTTGGTTTGGTTTTATGACATATCAACCATTGTAGGTTATTTAATGTCAAATCCTTTTTATACACATATATAAAAAAAATGTATGATATGTAAATACATTTTGTTGATAATATTTCTAAATAAGCCTAAGTTCATTCTTTTGCCAACAGTTAAAGAGTTCCGAATATTGCTATGTATGAATAACAATTCAATTAAACATCAGTCATTTGCTTACATAGATTTTTTTTTATTGTGGTGAAGGCTTATCTAGAAGCCATACTTTTCGGATGAGTTGATAACAGAAAAATGTTCCTTTAATGTCTTACAGATTCTCCGAAGAATTCTTGTCAGGTTATAAAGTCAGTGTCCTTCTCCAAGCCTGGTTGCTTGACCAAGTTAGACAAACCCAGTTTGGCCTGTATACTCATAGCTACATTTGTTGGTTTGGTTTGGTTTGGTTTGGTTTTATAGTTTGTAGGTAACATAATACCAAATCCTCTTTATACATATTAGATATATATAAATTGGTTTGGTTGAGTTTTAAGGCATATCAACCATATTGGTTAATTAATGCCAAATCATCTTTATAAATATATATGAAATATATATGATTTGGTTTAGTTAGGTTATATGGCATATCAACAATTGTAGGTTATCTAATGCCAAATCCGGTTTATATATGTATATATGATTGGTAAAATAAGTCAACAAATTTAAATAGTTCCAGGTATTTCTATGTATCAATAACAGTTCAATAAAACATAATTCATTTGTTTACATACAGTTAAATGATCAAACAGTTCTATTTCAAGCAATATAATTCAACATAAATCATTTCTTTGCATTCAGTTTTAATATCAAACAATTCTATTCGACCCAGATATAGGATTCTATCAGGTACTATCGTTCCGGATCAGAGTGGACCTGGGAGTGATGGAAATAAAGGGTATTCCACATTCTCCAAAGCTCCAGCATTACCGGAACCTCACCATCAGATTGCTTAATACCATATGCAGGACACTTGGCTGCAGAGATTTTACCACTTTGCAGAGATGTAGACGATGATTTCTATAGCCCCACGGGACTAGGCTTTATCCACGAAAGTACTAGAGATTGTTCTTATTATCATAGTCTTTTCCCATTAGGTAATGCTGATGGTCTTCCATTGGTGTTTGAGTGACAGCTCGTCTCCTTAAGTCTCCAGGAGTCTTCTCAGTATTCTGGCCGTTCTCAATAATGCTGTAGTTTGGATGGTCACCATTCGTCCGCCTACTTCCAAGTCCTCCAGTCCCTTTAGAAATCTTTTAGTTACTGTACCAAAAGCACCAATTACAATTGGTATAATTGTCACCTGCGTGTTCCACAGATTTTTCAATTCCGTAGTAAGGTCGAGGTACTTATCCTTCTTTTCACATTCTTTCAGTTTTATTCTGTGGTCAGTTAGGAGAGCAAAGTCGACAATTTTGCAATTTCTCTTTTTTTTGTTGATTTATTATTACAATTAATATTATTATTGTTATTATTATTCACTCCTTTAGAGTTTTTCACATCAGTATTAGCTGTTGGTTTTTCACCGGAGTTATTGTACCAAAAGTACCAATCACAATTTTTACAATCGTCACTTTCATGTTCCACAGCCTTTTCAATTCCCTAGCAAAGGTCGAAGTACTCATCTTTCTTTTCACATTCTTTCAGTTTTATTCTGTGGTCAGCCGGAACAGCAAAGTCGACAGTTTTTCAAATTCTCTCTTTTTTTTTTAGTTAATTATTATAACGTCTGGTCTTCTGGCCGAGATTAGGTGATCCGTGTGTATGTCAAAGTCCCATAGGAGTTTATGTGTGTCATTTTCTAGGACAGGTGCTGGATTGTGCATATACCATTTGTTAGTATGGTCAAATCTAAATTTCTTGCATATTTCCCAGTGGATCACCTTGCCGACCCAGTCGTGTTTCGCCTTATACGCCTTCTGTGCTAATTTGCTGTATTCGCTTATTATAACGATTGATCGTTTCGTCTATGTCACCGCATAGTCTACATTTGTTATTTTGTTTAGTCTTGTCTATTCTTGCTTTGATATGATTGGTTCTTACGGTGTCGTCCTGTGCTGTTATTAGGAGAGATCCAGTTTCTTTCTTAAGGTTTCCTTTTCCTTTGTAAATTACCTTAAGGTTTCCTTTTCTTAGCCAAGTCCAGGTTTTCTCCGGTAAGATGGTGTTTATTAGTCGTTTCAAGTGGCCATAGAGTTGGGTTTTTTTCATTTTTGTTTCCTAGTTATTGTCATTCTATCGTCTATCGCGTTGTCGGAATCATTTCTGATGGCTGTAATCAGTCCTCGTTCGTGTTTTTCAATGTAGTCTTCGAGCCGTTGTATCGATGCGTCAACGCTGTCTTCGATGCTGCCAAGTCTTCTTCCTTCCTCTTTTCTAGATACATATAGTCTTTCAACGTCTTCTCTGGGATGAAATGCCTTATGCATGGTCATTAGTTTTCTTTTTTTTTATCCATTTGTTTAAGTTCATCTCTAGTTCACTTGAGAAAGGGTTCCGAATATATAAGAGGAGCACAGCCCAAGTTTTTATTCCTTTGATAAGGTTTCTGCTGGAGAGTTTTGTCTCAAGTAGTTTTCTAGTTCTCCTGAGATATTCTTTGTAAATTTTGATTTTCATTTCCACTTGTCTGATGGTGTCAGACTCCAAGATACCCAAGTATTTGTAGGTTTCATTTTCTCCGAACGTCCTAATTTTGTCCTGATTTGGTAGTTCCATTCCGTCAGTCATATGTCGTTTGCTACTTTTCATTACTGTCATGGAACATTTTTCAATGCCAAATTCCATTCCTATGTCCTGACTGTATATTCTAACGGCGTGTATGAGAGTTTTCAGGGTTTTTTTTTCAGTTTTTTGCAGATAGTTTGATGTCCTCCATGTACATTAGGTGATTGATCTTTTCTTGCAATCTGCTAAGTTTGTATCAGGCTATCCATTTTCTGAGTATGTGGTTAAGTGGCATCATGGCTATTATGAACAGTAAGGGTGATAGTGCATCTCCTTGGAAAATACCTCTTTGGATCTTTATTTCAGATTATTATTATTATTATTAACTAAAAAAAAAGCTAAAACTCTTCTTTGTTCGGGTTTAAGTATCATAAATCACTATGCAAAAATAAATTAGCCTTCCATTAATAAAAACGAATAACCGATATATTCTATCTAAATCCAGACCACCGTATTTTTATTGCAACGATTTTTTTTCACTGGTTAAAAGAATAAGAATGAAATTAAAAACGAAATATAATGATTTATAATGTTTAAAATTACGCAGTGTTTTTTTTTTTATCATTATGAACATTCCACAAAGAAAGTCAGATTTTATTCATATAAATATTTCCTAAGCAAGAACCACTGGAATCGTCAATTCCCGACCAAAGATGGTATAATGAAAATGGAAACAAAATAAATTGCGAAAGTTGGTGGATAAATAAGGTTTCCAATGCTATAAAAAAAGCTTTCAAATCATATGATCAGGAAAACAAAAAGGATGAAAATGAATTATGAGGACTTATTGAAAAATAAGGTCTCCAATTTCATAAAAAAATCGAATCATATCAAAAGAAAAAAAAAAAAACCTTGACGAAAATGAATTATGAGGGTTGACAGAAAAATAAGGTCTCCAATCCTATTAAATAATAACTAAATAACATTGGGAGAAAAGAAAACTGGCTCAAAATGAATTTTGTGGGTTAATTGAAAATTCAGGTCTCCAATCTTATAAAATAAGTCTTTAATCACATCGAAAATAATAAAAACTCCTGAATTATAAGAGTTGATTGAAAAATCAGGTCTCGAATCTTATAAAATAATCTTTAAACCATTTCGGAAAAACTGGACCAAAATGAATTATAAGGGTTGATTAAAAAATCAGGTCTCCTCATAAAATAAGTTTTAAATTACATCGGGAAAAATGAATCAAAATTGATTATCAGGTTGACTAACTATCTAGGTTGATTAATGAAAAAGTTGTTTATATTATATAACAAGTTTTAGATGAGAGCGAATAATGTCGCTGTTTTTGTTTTTATAACTAAGGTCTCCAGAACTGCTTACTTAATTATATATTGACTATGATTGATGGTTTGGTTTGGTTTCTTTGTTTAATGGCATATCAACTCTTTTTAGGTTATTTAATGCCAAAGCCATTCTCCTAGAAGAACAATAGTGGTACTATTTAACCCATAGCTGGAAGGATAAGGGGGTTCATACCTTTCCCAAGGGTATTTGCCCGAAAGTGAACCTAATAGCGCGACTGGAGTACGAACTCGCGTACTACGATTACGCAGTCCATCGCTTTAACCATTACACCACGAGGACACCCCCTGACTATGATTGAGAATGATGTAACATCGTCAGATATGAATACGTGAAATGGACATATTCATACCGGTACGCAAAACGTTCATAATGTTCGTATATATATACATAGAACATAGGAATCCCGAAAAACGAAAAACAAGTAACGACTTCTTAGTTCAGGTACGTAACCTTTTATTACCTTTGAGTTAAAGGTTTCGACATAAAGAAGAGAGATGCACAATCTTTATATGATGACTTTTCCACCTGTCCCCCATCACGTGTGCCCCCTACACAAGTCCACTGGCCTGACTTCGGTGAGCACCGAAATTCAACCGTCTTCCTCCGAGCCAGGAACCCAAATCAACTAACTGACTTTTTTCAAAATCCCCCAAATCCTCCGCGCGCCGCTCCGGTGGATGACGTTATTGACATCCCCAAGTCACAATTTTCTATCTGAGATTTTTTATTTTGACATCTGTGAACGACTCATCCTCCCTGCGCGCGCGTTAACACCTGCACTCAAGTTTGCACCTAACTAACCCATGTGCTGAGCCGAAAGGTTCTCAGCATAACTAAACCCAAAGGCATAAAACAAAATCCCTCGGCCATTATATTACAATCGCAAGTCAATCAGGTTCAAGGAAACAGGAGTATCATGGTTTCTTATCAGGCTGGTAGTTCATGAAAACATTCGATATTCTTTATACAAGACGAGGAAGGGCCAATTTTTTTTTACAGTACTTGCGGAAAGAGCGCCGCTGCAAAGATTTCGAACAAACTCAATCGAACATGATTTGTTTTTTCTCTGATGAGAACAATTTCCACCAGGATCAGATGATGAACTCACTGAATAACCATTAGCTTGCTCTTTCCACCCGAGATATGCTGACAGTGATGAAAACCAAACACCCAGTCCACATAATGTTTAGGGAAGTCACTAGTGTTGTATACTCATATGCAGATGCATGCATAAACATAACGACACACAATAAAGACGAGCGACACGGACTTTTAGAAAAATATACCTCTCACTTTATTTGAAAGGTTTGTGTGTGAGAGGGAGTTGGAGACCGAACAGAACTGCAACATATTGACCCCCACTCTTATTGGCCATAACCGTTTCTTTCCCGTTCTCCAGGGTGCTGCTCAACTAGAGGCCCGGGGGCCCAGCTCTCTGCTGGGTGCTGTTTTCTCTACAGCATCATTTCTTCAACTCTTCTGATCCCCAAACTGACTGAGTTCCTGTCTTCACAGAGTTATATAATAGTTCAATCGCCCACTCAATCTTTGGAATGGCATGTTTGATCGTCATCAAGCGGAAATAACTGTCATGCAGTTCACAGGTCACTCTCTTCCGGTGCATCAGTCTATTACTGTACTGTGGGATTTTAACCCTGTCCCATATTGTCAGCCAAGCTCGCCCACGCCAATGGAATATGCAACTTCCGCGTCTTTAGAATGGCATGTTTGGCCAGGTCGGAGGTCAATATACAACACTAGCAATGGCAACGTTATGTTTCTATTCATCTTCTCACACAGCCTTAGACTTAACCCAGAAGCCTGCATCAAGTGCCTGAAGGAGGTAGTGCTACCCTGAATCAAGAAGGTAGCTGCTCAAAGAACTTACACCTGATCTGCCACAAAAATAGAACCCAGTTTTGGCAGTTAGAAAATTTTAGCGAGAGATCAACAAAACACTGTGAAACACCAAAGATGAACTAAAGGTAAAAATGAAGGCATCATTTAGCAATTTAAACAAGAAGATCATCGGAAAGGCCTGTAGGAGATTCTGAGGTCGTCTTGAAGCCGTGGTTGAAGCCGATGATGATATATTTGCATGAACACAATTTATAGTATTTCAAGATATTTTTATGCAATTTTAGTAAACATATCTTATTAAGTGAGATGTCAGTGTTTATTTTAGCTTAATTTTGACGACAATGTACCCATAGAATCTCCTGTGTGTGTGCGCGCGCGTATATATATAACCATTACACCACGAGCTCCTTCTACACACACACACACACACACACACACACACACATATATATATATATATATATACGAAAAATGTCTGGAAACTTTTTTAATGATCCTCGTGCTATTAAAACAAGAGAAACTAAACGAAAGAATTCACCGTCTAATTGATAAATAGACAAATAAGACTAAAAAAATAAGTGAATGATTTATTGATTCACTTATTTTTTAAAATTTTATTTAAAAGAAATACGTGTGAGTCAAAAGTTTGGCAATATTTTGCTAGAACGTATACATGCTTTTTTCTATAATACAAGGGTGAGTCAAAAGTTTGGCAATATTTTGCTAGAACGTATACATGCTTTTTTCTATAATACAAGGATGAGTCAAAAGTTTGGCAATATTTTGCTAGAACGTATACATGCTTTTTTCTATAATACAAGGGTGAGTCAAAAGTTTGGCAATATTTTGCTAGAAAATACTTGCCGACACCGGCCGATTGGTTATTGAGTAGAACGTTCGCCAATTGCCAGGGAGACCGGGTTTCAATCCCAGGTCGAGTCATACGAAAACTCAAAAAATGGTACTTGGTATCTCCTTGCTTAACACTCAGCATTATAAGGCACGTATCGAGGGTAAAGTGGAGAAATACAAGCAAAGGAGCAGCGCCCTTCCCTACACCTTGGTGTAGTAGCTATTGAAATGGGAACCTTCGGGTCGTCCTCGACTAAAGTCACCAACTTTACTTACTTCCATACTTGCTTCCCATATCTCACATGACCGAAGTTGTTCAAACCGAGCTACGTACTTGTTGTGATTCGTTGGTGTGCGTGTGTGGGGTGTGTGTCTTACCCTTTGCAGAGAAGCAGTCAGTTTATTCTACAGCCCCAGCCGACTGGGCGAGAAAAATTATTGGGGAGCAGCCAAACTACTTAAAATATTACATAACTTTTGACTCCCCCTAGTATTATGGACCAGATTTCTGATTTTACTGATGGGGAGTCCCCGTTGGGCAATAGTTAAAGTGATCGACTTGCAAAAGTTGGAACTTAAGTCGCCCTATTACTTTCAGGTTTTTTTCTTTATTCACCACCTAGCTATGTGTCAGAACCACTGTTCTCTTCCAAGAATGATTTTTAATAACCAGCGTGGGTTGATGTGGCCTTAAAAAACGCAAAACCTTAATTTACTGTTATTTATCCCACGTATGCAGAGTTGGGGAGATTTCCTATTATATATATTTATGGTGCATTCAGTAAGTTTCCCGACTTTTCCCGACTTTTTTGTACAGGCATTTAAAATTGTCGTAGACTTTTGAGAATTCAGTATGTTATTGCTATATATCTAATGAGATGACTGACCAATTTTTATGATTTCTCGTTCAAATGAACAGCTACGACAGAAATTAGAATACACCCTATAAAAGTCTGATTGTCACAGCTGGTGAATTTCAAAAATGCAATCTGGACGTGAGGACACTTTAGAAGAACGATATGCAATAAAATTCTGTTTTAAACTTGAAAAAAAATGCCATAGAAACGTATGGAATGCTTCAGACTGCTTTTGGAGCATCTTGCATGTGCGTACTATAAAAAAAAAGTGGCTAAACGAAAATAGTCTGGAAACCTATTTAATGATCCTCGTATATATATATATATATATATCATGAAGATTCAACTTACGAAAAACCCCATTATACGAAAAATTCAGAATACGAAACGGTCTTCGAAGAAATTTCCGTCCAATTTAACGAAAAATATTCAAGATACGAAAACGAAAATTGAAAGTGCTGCCCGACAGCGATCTTCACAGAATTCATTTCGTAGCATCACGTGAACGCTTTGTTGCGCTCTCATCTTTTTTTAACATCTATGTAAATGATTATGTTGTCATTATCAAACATATTCCTTCGGGTGGGTAGAATATTTACACTTCATACAACTGCTTTTGCGGGCTGGATTGAATAACGCCATTTATAAGGTAAAACTTGTCCCATAATACGAAAATTCCAAGATAGAAAATCCCCTCCTCAACAAATTAATTTCGTATCTGGAGGTATCATTACATATATATATATATCAATTAATCTAATTGCGATATATATATATATATATATAGTCATCCACAGACAGATCTGTTTCGTTCTATCAGAACTCATGAGTGTGGCTAGACAGTATCTCCCCGTAGCTGGGATCGAAACCCGGTTGACTCAAAAGCCAAGCCAAAGCTTCTAACCATTTAGCCACGAGGAGATATTAGCTACGAAGTACATTTTTAAACGGTTATGAATCACAATTACTATTGTTTACATACATCCGTTCAACGGCCGATATATATATATATATATATATATATATATCGCAATTAGATTCGTCGTTTGGTTTTGCTTCTTTAATAGCATATCAGTCTTCATGGGTTATAGCGTCGACTGGGGTTCGTTTGTTAGATGTTTTTCTTTAATGGCATATCAAACTTCGTGGGCTATTTAATACCAAAGCCCTTCTTGTAGAAGAACAGCAATTGTACCATTTAACCCAGTGACGGTGTATTAATGCGGAAGTAAACGAAATAGCACAACTGGAGTTCGAACACACTTACCGCAATGTTACAGTCCAGCTCGTTAACTACAAAGCTAGAGGGAACCTCTTGATTCATTGTGTGTAAACGCGTCTGTTTTTCCAAGATCTTACAAGTCAGTGGAAAAGGGTTTAATAATAAAGATATCAATTCATCTATTTTTTAAGCTTAAAAATAATGACTTATAACGATACAAAATACTTACTTTTCACCTCCTATCGTAACGTTTGGTTTAAAATTCTCTGGGTTGATGTAAGCCGTTACGACCTGTGTAAAAATGACGGAAGAACCTCCATGACCAGCCAGCACTAATCCTGATACTGTGCTTTTCCAGGCGGGAAGCCACTGTAAAAGAATTACCATTATATATATATAGTTTTTATTTTATAAAATATTTTTTTTAAAAAGAACTGATCTATTTGTAAATTACAACTGGGCTGACAGTATGAGACAAGGTAAAAAATCCCACCGTGCCGTCACAAAGTGATGCACCGGAAGAGAGTGACCTGTGAACTACATGACAGTTATTTCCGCTCGATGACTATCACACATGCCATTCCAAAGACGGCGGAAGTGACACATCCCGATGGCCAGATATCGGAAGAAATTGCAGGGATGTGGAGGCGTGTCCATATAACCATGTGGGAGTTTGAAGGTAATATAAGGCCGACGAATTGAAGGGAAGACAGTGAAAAATTCCGCTGGTCACGAAAGCTTGTCCCATCGTTGCCCCGTGTGCGTTGTCTCGGCCATCACCTACTTACATTGAAGAGTCCAAGCCTCATTGACGAACGATTCTAACTCCTCTCCTGATTGCTCCTACTTCACACAAGCGTCCGTCGAGAAAATAGATATATATTGTTATATATATTACGTGTTGTCGTTTGTTTGGCCAGAGAGCGGAACGTAACATATTAAAAAAAGAAGAAATATAATAAAAAGAATATATATATATATATATATATATATATATATATATGTATGGAAGTAAATAATGGAGTGTAATCCGACAATATGTAGAGAAAAATTAATAACAAGGTAATCCAAGTAGAAGGAGAGGTTTATTGAGAAGAAAAGTTGACACTACAGCGTTTCGGTCCGAATGAACCATCCTCAGGACTGTGAGGGATGGTATTAGTGATGTTAAATCAACGACTGATGTTTAAAAATTTCACTTTGTAAT
The DNA here is from genome assembly GCA_963585895.1 of Sepioteuthis lessoniana. Taxonomy (NCBI): domain Eukaryota; kingdom Metazoa; phylum Mollusca; class Cephalopoda; order Myopsida; family Loliginidae; genus Sepioteuthis; species Sepioteuthis lessoniana. The sequence continues at coordinate 93,228,839 of OY757913.1, read as the reverse complement.
TTCGTAGATACTTGTCCGGACTTTTATGATATTTATCCGTACTTGAGCAAATCCATTTTAAATAGCTACAATATATTCCATCTTTAGTTAATATATTCAGCATATATAATAATTTTACACTTTCTCCTTTTCTTTTTCTTCCTTCTTTTGATTTGAAATCTTTCTCGATAAACAAACGAATCTTAAATTCTATGCTATATTCCTAATAAGTCAAATGACATTATTAAAAAAAAAAACTAATGCTAATTCACTAATTAAACGGCCAACTCTTTCTTGATATACAGATTTTCCCTAGGTTTTGTATTTGTATTTTTAACATCCTTCCTTAATTTAAAATCACTAATATTATCCCTCACAGTCCCGATGATGGTTCATTAAAACTGAATTGCTATAGTGTCGACTTAGTTTCTCAATAAATCTCTCCTTCTACTTGGATTACCTTGTTATCAATTTCTCTCTCTCTCTCTCTCTCAATATATATATATCGACATATATATATATATATATATATATATATATATACACCAACTCCTTGATCACGAGTAGGGCATGACACAAGGTAAATTTTCAAGTGGAATTTAACAGGTTTGAGTTCAGAGTTTATCTTCTCATAGACTGGTTGCCACACCAAAGATAAAGAACCTAGTCTTCTCTAGTATCAATCTATAGCTGGATGGAGAATAGCTAGGTTCATGGCTTTACAAAGGGTATGAACGCTATGTGAAATGCAAACAGCATCGCTCAGGATTTGAACTCGAGTTACTCTGTCCGATTCCAATGACGATGACCAGTACACCATGAGCGCCACTATATATATATATATATATTTGAGTATAATATGGAAAAATATATTCCCGACAGTATGTTGTATAGTATTTATGACAAATTGGAAAACTTTTGGTAAAAGGTGTTTATTATTTACCGAATATTTTTCGCTATATTACATAGCATTTTCAACTGTAAGTGTGAAGAGGAATGTTTGTTTTTATGTTATGTTGTTTGTTGGTAACAATATTGTGCTTCTGCTTTATTCAACGTAAATATTTGTTAATATTGTGTTCTGTGATGATCAACTGAGCCAAAATTGGAGATAAATTAAATTTTCCTGATCTTTGTTTTATTGTTTCTGCTAGAAGAATAACTGCCGATTCAATGGCTAATCGTTTCTTTTTATTGGTCCTGTTTTATAAATTTTTCACCCTCTAGATCAAAATTAAGTTTTTCTTTGTTTCTGTGTTAGAGTAGGGCATGCCGTTGAAAATGCTATGTAATGTAGCGAAACATTTTCGGTAAAAAATAAACATCTTTTATCAAATATTTTTCCAATTTGTTATTATTACCACACACACACACACACACACACACGTATAAGAAGCTTACCATTTGTTTCACTTGAATGGAAAGAATGGAAAAAGGAAGGAAAAAGTTGAGAACCAATAATGAAGACAGTAAGAAACAGCACACACACACACACACACACACATCGCTGTGCAATGGTTTTCGTCTTCAGAAGTGGTCATGGCTACCCGAGTTCAAATTATGGATGAGGCTGTTGTTTGTATTTCTTATAGCGTTAATACCCATAGGAAATGTATGCATCCAAGTATTCCCCTTCTTGCTACGATCGAATAGTTTGGCAGAGAGGGTTCATTAGTATGATAATCGAACTCTGAATTCAAACCTGTTAAAATCCAGCTTTAAAAACTTGATCTTGTGCCACATCCTGCTCATGTGGAGTGATTGGTATATATATATATATATATATATATATATATATATATATATATATATATATATAAAGAAGAAAGAGGGACAGACAGACAGACAGACAGACAGAGAAAGAGGAAAGGATAAAAAGAAAATAAATAAGGAAAGAAAATGTTCAAATTTTTTTTTTTTATCAAAATAGAAAAAAGAAAACTTATAAAAAGTAATACTTTTACGAATCCTATTAGGGAGAAATAATTGTTCTAGCGAATCAGGCCAACGGATTACCAAGAAAATATTACCGTCATCGCTACCCTCAGTGTGATTGGGTAAGCAATGGAAATTGCAGCTCCGGTCATCAATCCATCAGTGATGGCAAAACTGACCAAGCTCTTCTTAACCGTGTAGCCAGACAACAAAATGGAGAAGCTGGAAAATAAAATTGATAAAAAAAGTGATAAATCTAGGGAAACTGTGAAAATACTTTCGAGAAACAAAAGAACTCCCACCAAAAAAAAAAAAAACAACAAAAAAACAAACAAACAAAAGATCAGAAACAAAAATCAGACATGTAGATTTGCAGCTTGCCTAACGATCCTAACCGTGAAACTTGACCGATAAAATGAAACGTAGTTTCTTCCAAGAAGCGGTTGTGTCGATACTGCTGTATGGATGCACTACATGGACGCTAACGAAACGGATGGAGAAAAAGCTTGACGGCAACTACACAAGAATGCTGCGAGCATTATTGAATAAGTCATGGAGGCAACACCCCATAAAGCAACAGCTATACGGCCACTTACCACTCATCCTGAAAACTATCCAAGTTAGACGAACCAGACGTGCAAGACACTGCTGGAGAAGTAGGGAAGAGCTCCTAAGTGATGTTCTCCTATTGACCCCTTCACATGGCCGAGAAAAGTCAGGGTGACCAGCTCGCACTTGTATACAGCAGCTCTGTGAGGATACGAGGTGTAGCCCTGAGGACCTCCCGGAAGCGATGAATGATAGGGAAGGGTGGCGAGAAAGGGTCAGGGATATCCGTGTTGATGGCACAACAAGAGAGCTAACATTTAATGTGGAGATGTCACCTTTTTGATTAAAACACATGTACTCCGTCTGTGAGTGTGTGTGTGTGTGTGATTAAATAGAACAAGCACTTCGTTTCTGCCTGTACATAATCTTTCTCTCTCCCTTTCTCTCCTTCTCTCTCTCAATATATATATATATATATATATATATATAAGGGTCATTCCATAAAAAATGGAATTTATAGTCACACCTTTTCAAGAGAATCGATAATAATGGGTCCTTTCGTGTCCTCGAATATTGTCAACATTTTATTTCTTTACTGACCGCTGTGCTGGAACCTTTTTTTTTTACCGGAGAGTGGGTGTGTTTTAACTTGGTTGACTGTTTTTTTGTCTGAGGATCGTTGTGACAAAACCATGTTTAGTCCACTTATAATATATTTTTTTTACTAAATCATGCTTCTCCGAACACACAAAACATTCCGTAAATTTCACATACTAACAATTTTAGGCGTAATCGCAGTCGACTGGGGCAGTAGAATACACTGATTGCATCTCTGCATAGGGGTAAGAACCTCCAACGAGTGTCCCGGATATGATACTAAACAATCTGATTGTGAAGCTTCAGTAATGCTGGATCTTTGGGGAATATGGAGTATCCCTTAACTGCCATTGCTCCCAGGTCCACTCGGGCCGGAGAAGTTGCACAAAACAATGTCCTATATATGAGTCGAATAGAACTGTATTAAATTCAAACAGTGTGCAAAAAATGACTTGTGTTAAATTAACTTCTTTGAAATAAAACTGTTTGATTATTTAACTATGTTTAAACAAATGACTGTTATTTAATTGAATTGTTACAGTTAAATAGCAATACTTGGGAACATTAAACTGTGAGCGAACTAATGATTAATATTAAATAGAATTATTCGAATAAGTGAAACCATTTAACTGCGCGCAAAAAATATGAGCACCGGTTCATTTAAAAATGTTATCAACAAAATGTTTAGAGAGATTAAGTATTTGATGTATGTTTAAAAAGGGTTTGGCTTTAAGTAACCTACAATGGTTGATATACCATAAAACCCAACCCAAAACAACCCAACCCAACCCAATCATATAAATTTAATATTTATGTCTAATTGGTTGGTTAGATGGTTGTTTGGGCTTTATGGCATATAAACCTTTGTAGGTTATTCAATGCCAAATCCATGTTTATACAAGAAATCAGTTCTATTTCAAACAATTCAATTTAGCGTGAGTACACACTTTAATTGTAAAAAAAAAAATTCTATCCAAAGCTATTCAGTTTAGTCAAACAGTTCTAATTCAAACAATTCAGTTTAGTATAACAATAGATTTTGTTTACACAGTTAAATGACAAAAAAGTTCTATATTAAATAAATTCAGTTAAACGTAAGTAGAATTTCAATGTCAGAAACGGTTCCTTTTAAAACAATTCAGTTTAGCATAAGTTCAATTTAATCCATAGATAAGGCCCTATAAGGTGCTACCACTCCGGGCCAGAGTGGACCTGGGATCGATAACAATGAAGGGGTGCTCCGCATTCCCCAAAGCTCCAGTATTACTGGAATTTCACCATCATATTGTTTAGTGTCATATCAGGAAACTCGTTGGGGTGGTGGGTCTTACCACTCTGCAGAGAGGCAGTCGGTGTATCCAACAGCCTCAGCCGAGTGGCCAAATTTATGTCTAAAAAGGATTTGTCATTGAACAACCTACAATGTTTGATATGCTATAAAATCAAACCAAATAGAGTAGTAGCTGAAATGCTTGACTGGGGCTTTGGAGGAACGAGTTCGAACTCCTGTCTCACTATGACGTTTACTTTTGGGCTAATACCATCGGAAAAGGCATGAATCCACTTATTACTTCACATATAGGTTGAATAGTACCGCTGCTCTTCTTTTACAAGTTTTGGCATTAAACAACCCATGAAGGTTGATCGGCCTTTAAAGAAAGTATCCAACGAAAAATTTGATGACATACATGCGTTTGATTTATCGCCATTTGGAATAGCCTCAAGACAAATATTTTTGTGAGAATAAAACAATTTTTGTTATAAACTAATTTCAAAGTGTAAGAAAAAGAAAAGAAGAAAAAGTAAACTGATATTTTTCTCGTTTGAATATTATGTGTTCTCACACGTTACCACATTATTCTTTCGAACGTGTATTGCAAAATAAAACTATATTACGTGATCATACCTCATGCTATGTAGTCGCTGGGTTGGCCATTTTTACCGCACGACTGTCTAAAGATTGTGGAAAATATGTGAAGCTTAAGTAAGGGACTTATTGTGTTCACAATTTTAGTATTTATCGGTTTATACCTGTTCTGCTATCGATCACTGTTTCCACGCAAAAAAAAATTTTTTTTAATTTGCTATTCTTCTATCTTCATATATATATATATATATATATAGGATAAGCGTTGTATATGTTTAAATGTCCTTTGGAAGAATATGTCTCCAAGGAAAATAATACGTATGTTCATCTTACCTCTACGACTCTTTCAAGACGTCTTCCTATGCACCTTAACGATTGTAGCCCCATAGCCTCACATTTTAAAACCCATTCTATTTCGAAAAATTCTACTTGAAAATACCACTACAGTAGCACTCGAAATTAATAAGCAACGACTACAAATCTTCGAAGCCCTACATATAAAGACAAAAAAAAAAATCTAGAATCAATAGAATTATTTTTGAAAATAGTGACGATGTTTTGAAATGCAATTTGTTTTTTTTTTAAATATTCTATTTTTCTTGATCATATTCTATTTCCGTAGATAGCGTTTTGTTCTTAAATTCGTTCGATGTCATTGGCATTTCAGTTTTATCACAATTTGCGTTTACGTAATTTTGAAAGGTTATGAAAAAAATTTTTTGTAAAAAATTTTAAAAAACACTATTCACACATGCAAACAATCCCTGATAATGGCCTATGAAAGGTCTGAAAGCGCTCGGGACAATTTTGGTAAATTCATCAACCAATTCCAACCTGAAAGCAAGATATTTATCAGGAAACTTGAAAGATCTTGATAAAATTGCATAGACAAAATTTGTTTTTATTATCTAATCAAATATGCTTAGATGAAAAACTGCTAGCCAAACACACACACACACACACACACACACATATATATATATATATATATATATATGGGAAATCAAATGATTTCCATTCTAAACATTCTGAAGAAAAAACCGGCTCTAGAAGATATCATTTTTGTACCTATATTTTGGCCTTTATAGACCAATTGGCGCTTAAGCACCCGTTTAGAAATTTCTTTGAGAATTCGTAGACGAAAATATTTGACTTGCAGCGTAAAATTTGGAGAATCAAAATCTAAAATAATTTAAGAAATTGTTTCCTTCCGAGATTGTCTAAAATACATTTTTAATCCAACGGATTCATTGACATTTTTATGCTAATCGTCAGTTCTATTTCAAACAATCAAACAGATTCATTGACATTTTTATGCAAAAAGTCAGTTCTATTTCAAACAATTCAGTTCAGCTTAAGTACACAGTTTCAATGTCAAGACAGTTATATTTCAAGCAATTCAGTTTTGCATAAGTACACAGTTTAATTATCAAAAACATTTCCATTTCAATCAATTCAGTTCAGAACAAGTATAGATTTTGTTTACACACAATTAAATGTCAAAACAGTTCTATATTAAACAATCCAGTTCAGTGTAAGTGAAGTTTCAATGTCAACAGTTCTATTTCAAACAATTCAGTTTAGTATAAATACATAGTTTAATTGTCAAAACGATTTCCATTTCAAGCTATTCAGTTTAATCAAACAGTTTTAATTCAAACATTTCAGTTTAAATTCTCAATCTAATTTTGAGCCAACCACAATCTTATGAATAAGAGATAAAAATAGTGCACCAGTTCGTAGAATTAAGGGATTTATTCTGTAACCCACAGAAACTTTCGGTTTCATTTCTTTTGAGTGAAAATTTAACATTCTGTTCCTTCAAGGCACATTTGATTTCAACATTGCTTGATTATTTTTATTTGAACGAAAATAGTTTGTATACACAGGCATGCTCGTACTGCTTTTTCAATTTTTCCCGGCAGATGCAATATTCTAATTGCATACGCTTACATGATCACATATAAATATACTTTCTCTCCAATTAAGTGACATACTCATTCAAAGATCTTTTACATGCACACATATATCAAGTAGATTTAGGCTAAACAAAACTGCTAATGTGAATATATGAACTTCCATTTGTAATGTTATAGTCGAGGGTGAGCCGAAGGCTCCCTTTTCGATAGCTACTACACCAAGGTGTAGGGGAGGGCGCTACTCCATTCCCTGGATTGCTCCACTTTACCCTTGTGGGTACCTTATAATGCTGAGTGTTAAGCAAGGTGGTATCAAGTTCCATTTTTAAAGTCTTTGGTATGACTCGACCTGGGATTGAACCCAGGTCTCCCGGGCCATTGGCGAACACTCTAACCGCTGGGCCTGGGATCATTTTGAGATGAGGCTTCTTAATCTGAGAATTAATTTTTATTTATTGCGGACTTTTTTGTCCTCATCTTGGTAGTTTTTGTGTTGTTTCTTCTTTCACTACATTTCGGCCAAATTTCACCTCTGGCCTTCTTCAGGTGATTTACCGCGACCTCGGATAGGAATGCTGAGTCTTGTAACCGTATCCCCAGTAATTACTGCCTTCTATAATTGTTGTCGGTACGGACCCGACTCTGGAAGACCATATAAGGATTTATAAGACCAAAAAATCCATCCTTGATCGTCTTTCGGGGCCCGTGACGCTGCGGATAGAGGCGTTGAGTCTCTACGGTTCCAGGTGAGCATTGTCAGAAGATAGCGGTTTCAAATCTTATCCAAGCCGGCCAGAGGTTTACTTGGTCAAAAAACGTGGTGCGATAGACAACAACTATGGAAGGCAGTAATTACTGGGGATACGGTTACAAGACTCAGCATTCCTATCCGAGGTCGCGGTAAAAATCACCTGAAGAAGGCCAGAGGTGAAATTTGGCCGAAACGTAGTGAAAGAAGAAACAACACAAAAACTACCAAGATGAGGACAAAAAGTCCGCAATAAATAAAAATTAATTTCCATTTGTAACTTTGGTTTTTAACAAACTTTTCACTCAAGTTAAAACAATAGAATCTATCTGTTTGTAGATCGGTATTTTATTCAATCAATTACACATTTATTCAACACACACACACATATATATATATGTAATGACCAATAGAGAAACCTTTTGAAAAAAGAATAATTCAGGTTTGATCATTTAATACGTACCTCATTAGAAAGGAAGCGAGCAAAATACTTAATCGGCTCCCAATTTTTCGTTCAATGGGTCCAGCCAAAAACATGCAAAATCCAAACCCAACACTATTAACGGCAACAACCCATACCATATCTGTTTGCTTAATGTCAGGTACATCTCCTTTGAATTTCATATACGACGCGATGTAAGGAATGAAATTGCCTGAAAAACAGAAAAAAAAACAATCAAATATATGCAGTATTTTGCAAATCATGTGTTTCAAGTAAAAGTATAAAATAATCATGACTTACGGACCTTAGAAGAGTCTGAAACAGTGTCTCAATATTCATGTGCTCTGTAACACTATGTAGGTGGTCCGCCAAGCAGAAGATCCCTTTATCTGTTTTGGCGCGAAACCAGACAAAGGGTTTGGACTCGAGATCTCGACGTGACCGGAAGTAGGAAGGGAACGCCAGTCAGGGAGTTGGACAAAGGAACTCAGAGGAGGCAGTTGGCGAAGGGTGACGCAAGTGGGCAGTCGACACCGGACAGCAGAAGTGACCAGTCGGCATGAGAGAGGGTCCAGAGCAGTGGGAGAAGACCGGTTAAGATAAGTTGGCATTCCTAGTAGCTTTGTAGAAATTTCGCTAGAAATCCACGCCAGCGTTAGTCTACATATGCACACAGGAAATGCACAGTGTTACATAACACCCCTTCTTGCGCTTGAATTAACCCAAGCATATTGTTCGTTGTTCGTGTGTTCTCTTTCCTCCCACTCCCTTGATTGTATTTCTTGTAGCTATGAAGAAATGTGCGATGCCCATATCGGAACCACTAGTTGATCACCTGCCATAAAGTGAAATGGCTCGAAGAAGTTGACGTATTCGGGGGGCCGAGGGGGTATCGTCACAGCTCTGTGAAAATCAAACTTACTACACTAGTCATATACTTCGAGATAAGCACTTCTGTCAATTTGAAATAAACAATATTTGAAAATATCTATAGAGCCTTTCTAAATTTAGCTTTGTCAGGTACAAAGAAAGATTAAGATGTGAATAATTGACAGACCATTTTTATGAGAAAATACACTCTGTTTCACAACTGTTGAAACAAAGAAGCGGCCACTCAGATCTTTTCTGTTGAGGTCATTCTCTTTCTCTTTTAAAAATGTTCCTGGAAAATGATTAATATTTTGATATATTTAGTCAAATATTGTGAAATCAATCCTTGGACGATGGAATAGAAAATCGTTTGTTCAAATACATATTACGAAATAAAGTCTTTCAATATTGTTTAAGCAAAATACAAAGTAAACACATTTCCAAAAAGGAGTCAGATTGTTATCGTAAGCCGAGGTAGTGAGGAACGCGTTGCCCTAAGATCTTCACAGACGCCATTAACTTCAAAGGTTTTGACCTTCTTGAAAACGTGTCTTCTTTTTGAAAATCTGTTAAAATTGAACTTCCTTCTGTATCTTGCTTGAAAGATTTTGAAAGACCTACTTTTGTAATGTGTCTTCAGACAAAAGATCTTGTGCTCAATCTCCGAAGATGTGAGTTTACGAAATTTAACCTGCATATATTAGAATATTAACTATTTACCAGCAATATTCAGAAAATAGACAGAGAATAGAGCCAAGATGGAAGATATGAGAGACCGCTTCTTTATTTCAACAACTGTGAAATACCCTACAGTTTTCTTATACGAAGCAATGCTACAAATGAAATATTCTGGAAAGGTTAGGTTAGGCTGGTTGGGTTTTATGGCATATCAACCTTTGTAGGTTACTTAACGCCAAATCCATGTTTATGCAAACAGTCAGTTCTATTTCAAACAATTCAGTTCAGTTTAAGTACACAGTTTCGATGTCAAGACAATTATATTTAAAGCAATTCAGTTTTGCATAAGTACACAGTTTAATTGTCAAAAACATTTCTATTTCAAGCAATTCAGTTTAGTACAAATATAGATTTTGTTTACACACAGTTAAATGTCAAAAAGGTTCTATATTAAACAATTCAGTTTAGTGTAAGTGAAGTTTCAATGTCAACAGTTCCATTTCAAACAATTCAGTTTAGCATAAATACATAGTTTAATTGTCAAAACGATTTCCATTTCAAGCTATTCAGTTTAATCAAATAGTTTTAATTCAAACATTTTAGTTAAGCATAAGTATGCAGTTTAGTTCTATTTAACCCATAGAAAGGGCCATATCAGGTGCTACCATTTCGGGTCAGAGTGGACCCGGGAGCAACGGTAATGATGAGGTACTCTGTATTCCCCAAAACCTCAGCATCTCTGGAACCTCATCATTATTTTGTTTAGTGTTATATCCAGGACACTCGTTTGGGTAGAGTCTTACCCCACTGCAGAGTTGCAGTCGGTGTATTCTACAGCCCCAGCCGACTGGGCAATGTTCTGGAAAGGAAAGCAAGTAGAAGATTGGGAAAATCAATGTAAATTATATGAAACCGTAAGTAAGTTGGCGACGGTAGTCGAGGGAGACTAGAAGGCTCCCTTTTCAATAGTTACAACACTGAAGTGTAGGGGAGGGCGCTACTCCTTTCCTTGGATTGCCCCACTTTACCCTTAGTACGTACCTTATATTGCTGAGTGTTAAGCAAGGAGGTATCAAGTACCATTTTTTTAAGTTTTTGGTATTACGTGACCTGGGATTGAACCCTGGTCTCCCGGGTCATTGGTGAACACTCTACCCACTAGACCAATGAGCCGGTTATGAAATCGTACAAGAACAATAACAAAAATGTTGTCTTTGGTTTCTTTGTTCAATGGCATATCAATCTTCGAGGGTTATTTAATACCAAAGCTATCCTTGTAGAACAGCAATGATACGATTTGACCCATAACTGGAGAATAAGAGAGTTCATGCCTTTTTCAAGTGTATCAGTCTGAATGTGAACGTAATAACACGATTAGAATTCGAACTCGCATTCAACTATGTCACAGTCCGGATCATTAGCCACTACATCATGGGTATCGCTCTTATTTTGGTGATAAAATCAATAAATGCCATGCCTTTTGTTGTTTTTTTATGTCTTGACAATTTGAAAGAAAAGAAAAGTTGTCTACAATCGTCAGATTTTGTGTCAAAATAAACAGGAATATCTCTTAAAAGATGAAGAAAATTTCCTCAGCTGGTTGAAAATTCGGACTAGCCAACGGAATCTTACAAGAAATTCATCTATAGTTGCATACGGCACGGTGCCTGAAATTCTATTAAAGCACGCACACCAGAAAAAGAGTTAATCTACTTAAACTATCTATTAAATTTAGACCAGTTTGAAACAAGCACACTACTTTAGAACACACTGCGTGGTTCAAATTGTGTACATTAGCAATAATCAAGTGAAGCTGTTTAGAGGATGTCTTAAACGTTACACAAGTCGTCCTTAAAGTTTAGTATTTTAACCAGAAGATATTTTCAAGAGATGTCGCTGTGAGAAGACATTCTACATTCATCTTCGGGGAAGGACAGCTTGGGTCTTCAGTTGTTACGTGATTGTCTGCATAGAAAGAAAGTAAGAAAATCATTCCAACGAATCTCTTAACAAGTTCGAAAGGTTTTTATTCCCCCACCTCTCTCTCTCTCTCTCTCTCTCTCTCATCCTTTTGGTGATGGCATCATTTTAATGGAATCCATTTATCTTCAACTACGATAGAGATTATTTTCTCTCACTCTACGCCTCCCCGCCCGAGTTGATTTTCAGCTCCAATGGTACTTTCTGTCTATTTGATTATATATATATCTAAACTAAATGGTGGTTCTCTAAAACTGCTGGACAAGTTCAGCTATCTCAGAATCAGCGTCGCATCTAGGTAAAAAGACATAAATACGGGGCTAGCGAAAGCATAAACAGCTATCGATGGGTTATTGATCATATGGAGGTCAGACCTGTCCGATAAAATAAAACACAATTTTTTCCAAGCTGCAGTCGTGCCTCTACTACTGTATGGATGCACCACATGAACGCTGATGAATAGTATAGCAAAAAAGCTCGACAGCAATTGTACAAGAATGCTGCGAGATATATTGAATAAATCCTGGAAGCAATATCCCCCAAAACAGCTGCTGCACGGCCACCTACCTCTAATCTCTAAAACCATCCAAATAAGCCAGACAAAATATGCGGGACACTGTTGGAGAACTAAGGCTGAGCTCATAAGCGACGTTCTCCCATGGACTCCTTCACACGGACGAGAAAGTATTGGATGACCAGTTAACACATATCTACAACAGCTCTGGATTTAGTCTAGAAGACCTGCCGGAAGTGATAAACGATAAAGACGAATGGCAAGAGAGAGTCAGGGAAATCTGTGCCAGCAGCACAACTTGATGATATATATATATATATATATATATATATATATATATATATATATATATGTGTGTGTGTGTGTGTTTGTGTATGTGTGTGTGTGCATGTGTGTGTGTGTGTATCACCTCCTTTCTTGATCTGTTCGTCCTTTGCTGTGACATTTTTACGTTTTAACCCCCAGAAAATTGCATGCCAAACCCGTGCTTCTCCAAGCACATGAAGTGACCCCATCAGGGGATCCTGGCAGAAGTATAGCTGAAAATATAAAAGGTTGTAAACTGTTGACAAACCGAAATGGTGATATTGTTGCTAGGTAATAGCGATAAAGAAATGGGAATTATCGAGCCGGAATTCAAGCCACCCTGTTATATGTGCTTCTGGGTAGCTTCACACTTACTGGTTGCTCGGGTACTAAGAGCGATTTTCCTTTTGACGACAAATCTGCCGCATTGCAGACAACTAATGCAACTGCAAACCTCGCGCTTTGTACGTCACATAAACTATGGCAAGCATTTCTCTTGAGGTTTATTTATCTTAACTGTAAAGTACTATGATGAGGAATATTTTTGACACCTACAAGAAGCCACTAGAAAAACTTTTTGATTATTCTAAACAAGTTTTTATTTGTACACCAAGGAAACATTATGAGGGCCAGCCCAGTAAGCTGAGGCAGCAGAATACACCGACTGCACCTCTGTAGTGGGGTAAGCCTCCCCTCACCAACGATTGTCATGTATATCATACTAAACTATGTGAAGTTGAAGCTTCTGTCCTAGAGCTTTGGAGAATGTTGACTACCTCTACATTGCTGTTACTCCCAGGTCCACTCTGATCCAGAGTGGTAGCGCCTGATAGGGTTCAGTCTATAAGTCAAATAGAAGTGTTTGACATTAAAGTTTTTTGCAAACAAATGACATGTTAAATCACATTGATAGAAATAGAACTGCTAGACCATTTAACTGTGGAGACAAATGACTGATCTTTATTGAATTGTTAGTAATACATAGCAATACTTGGAACCATTTAATGGCATGCAAATGAATGAGTACTACCGAATAGAATAATTTGTGTTTGGTAGCAATATTTGAAAATCTTTAACTGCGTGCCTAAATTAAAATATTGGTATAACATAGCAATACGTGGAATCATTTGAACGTGTACGAAAGAACGAATAGTTTTTAATAGAATAATTAGTGTTAAATAGCAATACTTGTAACCACTTCACTGTCTGCAAATAAATGATATATATTGAATAGTACTGTTAGTGTTAAAAAGCAATAATTGAAACCAAACAACTGTCTAGATGGGTTAGTTGGTTGTTTTATTGTATGACGTATCAACCAATTTCAGGGCATTTAACGCTGAATTAAATTTTATACAATTCAGGTTGGTATAAGTATAGTTTTTGTTTACAATCAGATAAATGTCCAAAAGTTCTATTTTAGTCAAACAGTTCTATTTCAAACAATTCATTTTAGTATCAGTATAGTTTTTGTTCACACATTTAAATGTCAAAACAGTTCAGTTTAGCGTAAGTACAGTTTCAATGTCAAAAACAGTTTTATTTCAAACAATTCAGTGTAGCTTAAGTACGCATTTTTGTTATATTTGACCCATAGATAGGATACTATCCGGTGCTATCACTCCGGGCCAGAGTGGACCTGGGAGTGATGGCAATAAAGGGGTGTTCTGCATTCCAACAAGCTCCTGTATTACTGGAAACTAACCATCAGATTGTTTACCGTCATATCCAGGACACACGTTGGGGTGGGAATGGGTGTTTTTACCCCTCTGCCGACTGAGCAAGAACTGTCTAGAAACAATAGCAATAAAAGTATACAAACAAATTAGTTCTAACTTATTTAAAGATGAAATTACCGACAAACTAATCTCCGACATATTATGTATATCTTTTTAAAGGTGTGCAAACAAATGTCTGATCTTAAAAAGTTATTGTTACATGGCAATAATTGAAACCATTTAAATGTGTTGAAATAATAGCAATACAAGTGTGCAAACAAATGTCTGATCTTAAAAAGTTATTGTTACATGGCAATAATTGAAACCATTTAAATGTGTTGAAATAATCGCAATGCAAGTCTTAAAACAAATGTCTGATCTTACATTGTTAGTGTTATATAGCAATAATTGAAACCATTTAAATGTGTTGAAATAATAGCAATACAAGTGTGCAAACAAATGTCTGATCTTAAAAAGTTTTTGTTACATGGCAATAATTGAAACCATTTAAATGTGTTGAAATAATCGCAATGCAAGTCTGCAAACAAATGTCTGATCTTACATTGTTATTGTTATATAGCAATAATTGAAATCATTTAAATGTGTTGAAATAATAGCAACACAAGTGTGCAAACAAATGTCTGATTTTAAAAAGTTATTGTTACATGGCAATAATTGAAACCATTTAAATGTGTTGAAATAATCGCAATGCAAGTCTGAAAACAAATGTCTGATCTTACATTGTTATTGTTATATAGCAATAATTGAAACCATTTAAATGTGTTGAAATAATAGCAATACAAGTGTGCAAACAAATGTCTGATCTTAAAAAGTTATTGTTACATGGCAATAATTGAAACCATTTAAATGTGTTGAAATAATCGCAATGCAAGTCTGAAAACAAATGTCTGATCTTACATTGTTATTGTTATATAGCAATAATTGAAACCATTTAAATGTGTTGAAATAATAGCAATACAAGTGTGCAAACAAATGTCTGATCTTAAAAAGTTTTTGTTACATGGCAATAATTGAAACCATTTAAATGTGTTGAAATAATCGCAATGCAAGTCTTAAAACAAATGTCTGATCTTACATTGTTAGTGTTATATAGCAATAATTGAAACCATTTAAATGTGTTGAAATAATAGCAATACAAGTGTGCAAACAAATGTCTGATCTTAAAAAGTTTTTGTTACATGGCAATAATTGAAACCATTTAAATGTGTTGAAATAATCGCAATGCAAGTCTGCAAACAAATGTCTGATCTTACATTGTTATTGTTATATAGCAATAATTGAAATCATTTAAATGTGTTGAAATAATAGCAACACAAGTGTGCAAACAAATGTCTGATTTTAAAAAGTTATTGTTACATGGCAATAATTGAAACCATTTAAATGTGTTGAAATAATCGCAATGCAAGTCTGAAAACAAATGTCTGATCTTACATTGTTATTGTTATATAGCAATAATTGAAACCATTTAAATGTGTTGAAATAATAGCAATACAAGTGTGCAAACAAATGTCTGATCTTAAAAAGTTATTGTTACATGGCAATAATTGAAACCATTTAAATGTGTTGAAATAATCGCAATGCAAGTCTGAAAACAAATGTCTGATCTTACATTGTTATTGTTATATAGCAATAATTGAAACCATTTAAATGTGTTGAAATAATAGCAATACAAGTGTGCAAACAAATGTCTGATCTTAAAAAGTTTTTGTTACATGGCAATAATTGAAACCATTTAAATGTGTTGAAATAATCGCAATGCAAGTCTGCAAACAAATGTCTGATCTTACATTGTTATTGTTATATAGCAATAATTGAAACCATTTAAATGTGTTGAAATAATAGCAATACAAGTGTGCAAACAAATGTCTGATTTTAAAAAGTTATTGTTACATGACAATAATTGAAATCATTTAAATGTGTTGAAATAATCGCAATGCAAGTCTGCAAACAAATGTCTGATCTTACATTGTTAGTGTTATATAGCAATAATTGAAACCATTCAAATGTGTTGAAATAATCGCAATACAACTGTGTAAACAAATTAGTTCTAACTCATTTAAAAATGAAATTACCGACAAACTATTCCCTTGCAAATCGAATGCATATCCATTTAAATGTGTAGAAACAAATGACTTATAAATTATTGCTGGTATATCGCAATAATCGAAACCATTTATCTGTGTTAATGAAATGAGCTCAGGCTCTTTAAAAAAATTTATCAACAAACTAAGCGTTTACAAATGATACATATTTAATATATATATTTAAAGATGATTTCGCATAAAATAATCTACAATAGTTGATATGCTATACGATCAAACCAAACCAAACCAAACTAAACTATTGGGGTCAATGAAGATCAATCTGGAATAAGTAACAAAAGTCTTATCCTTTTGAAGAACTTATTATTTATCTGGCCAAAGTACAATTCTCACATTGATGAACATAAACTGCTTGACATTGATACGTTACTATTATTTGTGCCCTGATGGCTGGAGTCGTAGAAAAGTTAGTAAAAAAGGGTTCAGGTATTTTTAATAAAGTAACTAAAACATAGGTAAGTTGTTTTTTTGTTTTAACCCCAAGGATTTTAACTGTATCTAACGATTGGTGTATACGTTTGACCAAGTGAAGAACTTTCTTTCATTGGTGTCCATTAGTTCTATCGTTGTAATATAGAGATAAAAAAGGCACTTTACGTGGTGTAATAGCTAACAGACTAAACTAGTAAACCATAATTCGTTAGATTCTCAGTGGGCGCCCCATGTTTCTGGCCTTAAGCCACGTATGCGCAAAGCTTTGTAAATGATTATATGTAAACAGTGAACATCTCACGTAGAGTAATAGTTAGCAAGTTAGCAAATCAAGCCATTGTAAGTGAGTTAGATTCTCACTGACTGCCTTATACTTCTGGCTTTGCGCTACATCACAGCTAATCTTAGTAAATTTTTGCGTAGTTTTTTTTTTATTCCCAGTTCCTAATAATAAAAAGAGACGTCTAGGTGAAAGTTTTTAATTGCAAAGATTTGAGAAAAATCTAGACTCATTAGAAACTGAATTTAAATGTGACAATTCATAATTAATGACTAGAGTGTTCGCCAATGATCCGGGAGACCAGGGTTCAATCCCAGGTCAAGTCATACCAAAGACTCAGAAAATAATACTTGATGCTGCCTTGCTTAGCACTCAGCACTATAATGGTTAGGATCAATGGTAAAGTGGAGCAATCGAGGGAAAAAAGTAGCGCCCTCTCCTACACCTTGGTGTAGTAGCTATTGAAAATAGAGCCTTCGGGTCACCAACTTTACTTTACTTACTATATGTGCTGGGATCTAAAAAAAACGTATTTTTGTTTATAAAGTAAATGTTGTGAGACCGAAACTTACCCGCGTAATGGACTCTTCCAGCACGATATTATTTGCGTAGTAATATCCTAATACCAGAGCATGCGATAGCAGTAGCAGTAGCAGTAGCAGCAGTAGTACAAGAGTACAAGAAGTACGACTACCAATATTGGACACTATCCTTTGCAACTTTGTTAATATATCTATCTTACCTTTAAACCGTGTTACGTGTTTTCTTTCTATGTTCCGACTTTGGGACCACATCAGTAAGTAAAGTTGGCGACCTTAGTCGAGGGTGACCCGAAAGCCTCCTTTTCAATAGTGTTGGAGAGGGTGCAACTCTATTCCCTAGATTGCTCCGCTTTACCCTTGATTCATGCCTTATAATGCTGAGTGTTAAGCACGGCAGGATCAAGTACCATTTTTTGAGTCTTTGGTACGACTTGACCTGGGAGTGAACCCTGGTTTCCCGGACCATTGGATAGAGTAAAAGGATTATTAAAAATTAAAAGACTTTAGATGAAAGAGTGATATAAAACAGGTGTTAGATACATGGGAAAAAGGTACCAGAAATCAGGTAAAAGGTACTAGTTTTCAGGTAAAAGTTACAAGTAAAAGGAACCTGATATTACGTAAAAGGTAAAATATAGCGGGTCAAAGGTACCAAATATCTGGCAAAAATACCAGAAATAAGGTAAAAAGTAAAAGTTACCAAGTTAAAGTCCAACTATCTGGTAAAAAATAAAAGGTACCAGTTGAAAGGTGGAAGATGTCTGGTAAAAGTATCAGATATCCAGTAAAAGGTACCAGATATCAAGTAAAAGGTATTAGATGCACGGTAGAAAGTACCAGATCTCAGACGAATGATAAAATATATCAGGTAAAATGTGCTGACACGTACTAGATACCTGGTAAAAGGTGTTAAATATCTGGTCAAAAGTACCAGATACCAAGCAAAAAGCGTTTGATACCAGGTAAAACTTTCCAAATTGTAGATAAAATATGTTAAGTACATTGTAAAAGTTACTAAATGCTAGGTAAAATGTCAAATATTCCAGGTAAACGATAACAACTAGTTTTTAAGGTTAATAGCGTGGTCAACGGTAGACGAAGTGAGTAGAAGGAGGAGCATTGCGAAAGCTAAACTGAAAATACCAGCCAAGAAGAACGAATGCAACTGTGGAAACAACATTTCGAGAATTTACTCGGAAAACTCCGAAAGTTACGCATGAACCAATCACGAAAATTATTAGTAATTAATTAGACATCAAACTAGGACAGTCTACGCAAGAAGAACTCGACTCAATACTAAGAAAAATTAAAAACAGGAAAGCAGCAGGGTTTGATGAAATACTCCCAGAAGTATGGAAGCCAGGGAATTCGACGACATACTGCTTAGACACTATAATGCCGTATATAACCAAAACACAACAAATGCATCCTCCTATTCCCTAAGAAGGGTGACCTCGGAATAGCCAAGAACTACCGAGGTATAACCCTAACATCCATAGGGACCAAGATCTACAATGCCCTACTACGCAACCGCATAGAACCCAAAATTGAGAAGATACTTAGGAAGAAACAAAATGGCTTTCGGAGAAATCGATCCACGACATCACAAAATTTGGCTATCCATCGAATTCTAGAAGGTGTACGTGCAATAAACCTTGACGCAACAATATTTTTTGTCGACTTTTCAAAGGCCTTTGATTCTATACACAGAGAGAAGATGAAGCAAATACAACTTGCCTACGGCCTACTCAAAGAAACCGTCGCAGCCATAATGATGCTATAAAAAAACACGAAAGTAATAGATACAGACTACGTCGACATTATAGGAGGTGTGCTGCAAGGAGACACTTAAGCCCCATACCTGTTTATCATCTGCCTAGACTATGTGCTGAGAACATCTATTAGAAAGATAACGGTTTCAAGCTGGCATAGGAAAGAAGCAGAAGATACCTGCATAAACAATTAGGGACGTGGACTACGCTGATGACATAGCATTTCTGGTAAATACACCTGCGCAAGCTGAAATCCTGCAATATCATCTGGAACGAGCAGCTTTTGACATAGACCTCCACGTCAATGAAGACAAGACTGAATACATGTGCTTTAATCAAAGAGGCGACATCTCCACACTAAATGGTAGCTCTCTGAAACTAGTGGACAAGTTCACCTACCTAGGAAGCAGTGTCTCATCAACCGAGAAAGACATCAACATACTACTAGCAAAGGCATGGACAGCTATGGACCGGCTCTCGGTCATATCGAAGTCAGACCTGACCGATAAAATAAAACGAAGTTTCTTTCAAGAAGCGGTTGTGTCGATACTGCTAAATTGATGCAGTTCATGGACACTAACTAAACGTATGGAGAAAAAGCTTGACGGCAATTAAATAAGAATGCTTCGAGCAATATTGAACAAGTCCTGGAGGCAACATCCTACAAAACAGCAGCTATACGGCCATTAAACACCCATCCCGAAAACAATCCAAGTTAGACAAACCAGACATGTGAGACACTGCTGAATAAGTAAGGACGAACTCATAAGTGACATATTCTGGTGGACCCCTTCACATGGACGAGCAAAGGCAGGACGACCAGCTAGAATATATATACAACAGTTCTGTACCGATACAGGATATAACCTTGAACGATAGAGACCAGTGACGCGAGAGGGTCAGGGAGATCCGTGCTGGCAACGGGACATGATACTGCTGATGACCTTACCATATTTTGTGAGGAGACAATGTCTGTGAAATTACATGACAATATTTCCGATATTTTAAATTCTGTCCAAGGAAATGTTTGTTTGTTTGTTTTGTTTTACAGCATATCAACCTCATCTGTCATTTAATGCCGAGTCAAGTTAAAGAAAATAAGTCTGAAAAGAAATTCAAAGGAGACGTCTTAGGAATTAATCATAAACTTTAGATAATTAGTTGGTTATTTGTTTCGTTTTGTTTTGTTTTTTATTAGGAGTTTATTTGTAGGGAATCATTATCATAAAAAAATCCCGTGGAACTGGTTGAGGAAGGAATCAGTTTGTTAGAATATATCTAGTAAAGAAAGGGTTTATAGAAGTAATTTGGTTTTATTGTAAATTTCTTAAAATTTTTGTGTATAACTTCACTCTTCTTTGAAATGGACAAAGAGTTCGATTCCTAGACGGGGCCGTATGCATTGCACAGGGTACTAATATCCTTGAAAAAGGTATGAATCCAATTATCTTCCCTCCAGCTATGAGTAAAGAAGGGTCAGACTGGGTTTTTAATCTTAGTACGGAAACGAATCTTGGAGAAGGAGAACTCTGAATTAAAAACTATTGAAGTCTGCTTAAATATTGACCTTGAGTCACATCTAGCTCGTGGCGGAGGCGTTAGGTTAATGCATATTTCAAATATTTTAGTAGAGGTTGCGAGCGCTGCAAGTCCTTCGCAAAATAATCAAAGATGTGAGCGTAGCGAGCCTGTCGCGAAGCTTTCAAGTTGCTCCCAAAGCTTAGTGCAAAGCCTCACTACGCTCTGTAAATTCACTACTTCTAATAATGATGTGACGATTAGCAAAAATGCACAAGGCCCTTTAGGAGGCACGCTTAGTCTTGTGGTTATCGTCCTTGGAAGTGGAATTTGGCGGTCTGAGTTCGAATACAGGACATGGTTGTTTGCATTTCACTTCGCGCTGATGCCCTTGGTAAAGGCATGAATCTATCTGCTACCCCACCGTCCAGCTATGGGTAAACTGTGTTCATTAACTTTGATTAGGCAACCAGTCAAGGAGAAGGAAAACTCATACAATCCATTTACATGGAGTTTGTATTTCATATTACGTAAGACTTCTTTGTTAATATAAAGGTTAAATATCGTCTTTTTGGAATAATATCTACTCATTGTCATATGAATATATAAATATACTTCCACACTATCTTCCCTCTGTCGGTATGACTATCTCTCTCTCTCTATATATATATATATAGAGAGAGAGAGAGATAAGAAAATTGCGTCTGCCAGGGGAAAATGTTAGATACACCCGAACACACACACACACACACACACACATATATATATATATAAAACAATTTTCCGATGTCGGTCTCTGTGTACACACACACACATGCATATATATGTAATATCTATCTATATATATATAAAATTTTCCGATATCTGTCTCTGTATATATATATATATATATGTGTGTGTGTGTGTGTGTGTGTGTACACATCCTTTGAGTACACATTTTTGTATTCATCCTTTCGAGTCGCCGCATCGAGTTTATGGTATCCGGCAGGAACTGGTTAATAAACCTCCCATAATTAATTGGTTGCCTTGTACTTTCTCTCCGATCTATAAGTGGATGTCTCCAAAGTTTTATCAAATATATATATATATATATATATATATATGTACCATACCCATGATACGGATATGTGAAACGTACATAGAATGTTCAAAACATATATACATAGAACATAGGAATCCCGAAACACGAAAAACACGGAACGACTTCTTAGTTCAGGTACGAAAGCTTTTATTACCTTTGAGTTAAAGGTTTCGACAAAAGGAAGAGAGATGCACAATCTTTCTATGATGACTTTTCCATCTGCCCCCCCCCAACACTTGTGGTACCTGCCACAAGGCCACTGACCTGGCTTCGGCGAGCAAGCGAAAGCCAACCGTCTTCTCCAGAGACAGAACTTAACTAACTGATTTTTTCAAAATCCCCCAAATCCTCCGCGCGCTTCCAGTGCGTGACGTCACCCGCACTCTCTAGCCCCGTTTCGCATCTGGGCTATTGTGACATCTCTGAGTGACACGTCTGCTCCGCCCGCGCGCATGAACACCAGCGTTAATATTGCACCTAAGTAACCCATGCTCTTAGCCGAAAGGTTTTCAGCCTAACTAAACCCAAAGGCATAAAACGAAATCCCTCGGCCATTATATTACATATATATACAAAATTGGTTGACACAAAAAGACCTCCCCCCTTACACACAAATAGATACGTGTGTGTGAGTGGGTAGGTGGGTCGGTCGTTGCGTGTGCGTGCCGCCACCATCTTTAGACTGGCTAACCCAATCTTTTTCACGCATAATCTTTACAATCCATATACTAGGTTCATTCAAAAAGTCCTAAGCCTCATCCAGATGTTCGATATGTCGCACAGTTCTCACCTCCGTCCGAGTCTCACATGCAATGAAATTTAGAAAGAAATCTGCATCAATTTTTCTAGTTTTACAAGAAGTAATTTTGTGTTGCTACAACAACAACAAAAAGATGTTAACTTATTGCTCTTCTTTCTGAGTGAGGTTTAGAACTTTTTGAACGACCCTCATATGAGATACACACCATAGTTGATATTCAACTTTTAAACTTTGTAGATATAATCAACAAACACATATGTATGTATACAAATAAGTTGGCGACCGTAGTCAAGGGCGACCGTAGTCAAGGGCGACCCGAAGGTTCCCTTTTCTATGGCTACTACACCGAGGTGTACGAGAGGGCGCTACACCTTTCCCTCACTTGCTCTACTTTACCCTTGATCCGTACCTTATAGTGCTGAATGTTAAGCAAGGCGGCATCAAGTCCTATTTTTTGACTTTTTAGTATTACTCGACCTGGGACTGAACCCCGGTCTCCCAAGCCATTGCAAATATTTTCGAGCATTATATGTATACAAATAATAGCGCATTAAACAATATGTATATATGTTGCCCAGTCGGCAGGGGCTGTAGAATACACCGACTGCAGCTCTGCAGAGGGGTAGGAGCCTCCCAACGAGTATCCTGGATATGACACAAAACCATCTGATGGTGATGTCCCAGGGATGCTGCTGATTTGGGGAATGCAGAATACCCCTTCATTGACATTGCTCCTAGGTTCCCTCTGGCCCGGAATGGTAGCACTTGATATGGCCCTATCAACGGATTAAAGAGAACTAAACCGCATACTTATGCTAAACTAATTGTTTGAATTAGAAGTATTTGACAAAACTGAATAGCTTGCAATAGAAATATTTTTGACAATTAAACTGCTCTTTTGCTGAACTGAATGGTTTGAAATTGAACTGATTATTGTATGAAAATGGATTTGGCATTAAATAACTTACAAAGGTTGATATGCCATGAAAACCCAACCATCCAACCAATTTATATATATATGAATGCCTACAGAGTCAGAAAAAAACCTACCTAGGTTTAACCAAACCGGGTCATTAGGATAATTAGAATTGTCCTGATTATCTGGACAGCTGAAACCCTGGTAGATTTTCTCTGACACTCTTGGAATTCATATTTCATTCTACTTTGTGTAGCACTATTACGTTTAACTTGAGGGATTCTATCGGTGTTTTTTTTTCTTTTGGCTAGGCATTGCGGTATTGGTTGATTCTTTTCAAATAGTACGTATGTTTTTAGTCTTTTCTCTTTTAATGGAATTTTTTTTTGCCCGATATCAGTTTGTGTATTATCTTTTTATTTGCAAATGAATATTATCTGATATTTTTTTGGCCATGGGTATAGAGTGTTCGCCAATGATTTGGGAGACCGGGGCTCAATCCCAGGATGAGTCATACTAAAGACTCAAAATAGTACTTGATACTTCCTTGCATAACACAGCATTATAAGGTACGTACCAAGGGTAACGTGGAACAATCTAGGGAAAGGAGTAGTGCCCTCCCCTACACCTCAGTGTAGTAGATAATGAAAAGGGAACCTTCGGGTTGCCCTCGACTACAGTCGCTAACTTTGCTTTATATATATATATATATATATATATATATATATATATATATTTCTTTTAAATACCCTGTCCGGTGGCAGAACCTGCTTGGTAGCGCCAGGAGTGGCAGTACCGCCTTGAGTTACGGAAACTGTTATCACTCTGGTTGGCGGCTGATGAGGGCAGGGTATCGCATATGCATTCACACATTGTATGATGAAAAAAAATTATATATATATATGTATAGTCTAATTTTTTGCTGGTAATATATCAAGGTTCCGAAAAGAATTAACTTTTTTATTATAAATAATATAGAAGAGTATAATTATTTATGGTCAAAAATATAACTGACTCTACTCAAAGAAATTTATAATCTAATGAGATTTATTCATAGCGCAATCTTTTTAAATGTTAAATACTGCTATCTTTGAGAGTTTAGTGCTCTCATGTGAAAATCATAGTAGACATTATATTTATACGTGTATAAATACTAACTTGTTCGTGTAGCATCCTTTATTAAACAATATATAAATATGTATATACATGCAATCCATATCAAGCACTTTTTAAATTTTGTTAATAATTGTCAACAGAAACTTGAAATATATATATATATATATATATGTTGTTGGGTATGAATGATTTTTTTAAATAGCTCAGCATTTAAAAAAAAACATTCATGCCCAACAACACAATTACGGAAAATTCTCACCGACAACACAACAATATTAGAACATCAAAATAATAAACAAAAACTTCAGATTCTTGAAGCACTACATATTAGAAACATGCAACCAACACTTAATAGAATTAATTTTCAAACCAGTGCTAATGTACTTAAATGTCTTTATCTACTGGCACTAATTATAGAATTACATTTAAAAGCAAACGTTATAATCTTCAACGGGAAAGACGCCCTTACACAGTAGTAATATGCTAAAACAAAAGTTACATCACTTTTGTAATAGATCCTCTCCTGATGATGGCCCAAAGTCGGGCAGAAAGTACTAGGGATACATACAACTATGGACAATACATAAATCAATTCCCCCCGAATACGATAAAAATAATACGGGAATTCGAACGGATCCAGAAGAAAATATGTAGACATAAAATGTCTATTATGTTTAATGAAATTTGCATTAACGAAGAAATGCTGCCTAAATATACATATATATATACTTAAAATTTTTGTTGGTAATTATTAATATTTAAAAGTGCTTGATAACGTAGAAGCGAACCAAATTCATAATTTTTATTAACATCCAATTAAGAATCCTTCCTTTAAAGATTGCCTATATATTGGCCTAATAAGTAAAGTGTTCGCCAATGGTCCGGAGTTCAATCCCAGGTCGAGTCATACCAAAGACTCAAAAAATGGTACTTGATGCTACTTTGCTTAACACTCAGCATGATAAGGTACGGATCAAGGATAAAGTGGAGCAATCCAGGGAAAGGAGTAGCGTCCTCCCATACACCTCCGTGTAGTAGCTATCGAAAAGGGAGCCTCGAGTAAGGTTGCCAACTTTACTTATATATATATATGTGTGTGTGTGTGTGTGTATGTATAATATACTTAGGCAGCAATTCGTTACAAAAAAAAGCATGTTCGGTTAAGGACCATATATTGTTTCCTTTTTAAAATCTTCAAGTTAAGACATTTGTGTCTTCTTGTTATTTTTCTTATGTCTGGGTCAAGATGGTGAAGAACGTACCCCATACTAGCGCAAGCGCTTTCACCCATTTCACAGAAACAAACGACCTAAAACAACCACTGAAGATGGCAAGCGAGTGTATATATATATATATATATATATATGCAGGTACGTAGTCATGGCAAATCTGGTTGCTCTATCTCAAAACGTTTGTGTCTTCTTGTTATTTTTCTTATGTCTGGGTCAAGATGGTGAAGAACGTACCGATATTTGCCAATGTCTCCCACCAGACGAGGCTTGAAACAAGGTCAAAAGCCCGAAGGCCGATTAAAGTAGGGATAAAGGTGATGGGGGGGTCAGAAACGAGCTGAGACTCGAACCCTGCTGGTCTATGTTGCTAATCGGCTCAGTTGGTGCAATGTGAGCCTGATGAGGTAAGCAGTTTCCCGAAGCCAAATGTGGGTCCGGGCACGTATGCCAGTTTACGGCTTAAACTAGACGCGAGGTCTAGTGCCGTACGTAGGTTACAAAGGAGACAAAACTGCAGCTCGCCCATCCGGAGGTAGCCTAGTCGAAACTAAGAGCCTAAAGGCCTCAAGTCTGCCATTGTTCCTTTTGCAGTGCCACGTTCCGGACCGAAGTCCAGAACAGGCTCCGGGGTGTTCTCCGCAAAGAACGTGTCTCATACTAGCGCAAGCGCTTTCGCTCATTTCACAGAAACAAACGACCTAAAACAACCATTGAAGATGACAAGTGAGTGTATATATATATATATATATATATATATATATATGCAGGTACGTAGTCATGGCAAATCTGGTATCTCTATCTCAAAACATTTGCTAATTTATGAAGGACAGACACTCTTCTCAGTTTTAAGTATAGATGCAAGAAAGTGATTTGAATATTAAAATTGATGTCACTAATCGTAGCGATAAGAGAAAAAAATGAAACCGCCAGATCAGATAATATTTAACAGTAATCAATATGTGATTAACAAAGAAATCAATGTTGATTTTTCTCTTTTAAACAGGAATTGTTGATAAAATTCATTATCTGTCACGTTTGAGACTTTAGCACATCTAACAAAATATATCATTGTTATCATCATATCATGATGACCGCACGGAGTTCCAGAAGTCTCTCTCTCTCTCTCTCTCTCTCTCTCTCTCTCTCTCACCTTCTATCCCTATCGTTCCATCGCTAAGGCAGATCTAGGTTGAAACCATTTAACACTGTATAAACGAATGAGTAATTTAAAATCGAATTATTTGAATTAAATAGCAATATTTGAAACCATGATGACCGCACACTCTCCCCGAGGTCTCTCTCTCTCTCTTTCTCTCTCTCTCTCTCTCTCTCTCTCACACACAACTTCTGTCCCTATTGTCCATTGCTTAAGGCAGGTCTCCAAGGTTGAAACCATTTAACTCTGAGTAAACGAATGTGTAATATTAGATAGAATTATTAGAATTAAATAACAATATTGGAAACCATGATGACCGCACGGAGTTCCCAAAGTCTCTCTCTCTCTCACTTTCTGTCCCTGTCGTCCATCGCTTACGGCAGGTTTCCTTGGTTGAAACCTTTTAACTCTGAGTAAACGAAAGAGTAATTTTAAATTTAGTTATTAGCGTTTAATAGCAATATTTGAAACCATGATGACCGCACAGAGTTCCTGAAGTCTCTCTCTCTCTTTCTCTCTCACTCTCTATCTTTCCTTCTGTCCCTATCGTCCATCGCTTAAGGCAGGTCTCCTTGGTTGAAACCATTTAACTCTGTGTAAACGAATGAGTAATTTTAAATTGAATTATTAGAATTAAATAGCAATATTTGAAACCATTGATGACCGCACAGAGTTCGCAAAGTCTCTCTTTCTCTCTCTCTCTCTCTCTCTCTCTCTCTCGCTTGCTCGCTCTCTCTCTTTCACTCTCTCTCTCTCTCTCTCTCTCTCTGTCCCTATCGTCCATCGCTTAAGGCAGGTCTCCTCGGTTGAAACCATTTAACTCTGTCTAAACGAATGCGTAATATTAAATAGAATTATAAGATTTAATAGCAATGTTTGAAACTGTGTGCAAATAGATAATTTCTGTCTTTTTTAAAAATATTATCAAAATTCTATTTGTTTACAAATCATATAAATTTGATATATATGTATGAATAGGATTTGGCATTAAACAATGTATGTGTTTGTGTGTGTGGGGTGTGTGTGTATGTGTAAATTATCAAATCTTTTTAAAAACGTTTTTCTTCAATCAAGAAATTGCTCAAATGCCCGCCAGTAAAACAAGATAAAACTTTTAATTTTTTTCTCACTGTAATATAATGGCCGAGGGATTTCATTTTATGCCTTTGGGTATAGTTAGGCTGAGAACCTTTCGGTTCAGCACATGGGTTAGTTAGGTGCAAACTTGAGTCCAGGTGTTAACGCGCATGCGGGGAGGATGTGTCGTTCATAGATATCAAAATAAAAATCCGATAGAAAGGTTGACCAGTGGATGTGAATGACATCATGCACCAGAAGCGCGCGCGGAGGATTTTGGAAGATTTAAAAAAGGCAATGAGTTGAGTTGAGTTGAGTCCTGCCTCGGGAGAAGACGGTTGACTTTCGCTTGCTCGCGGCGGCCTTAGGCAGGTGTGCACGTGTTGGGGCGGGCGGGGTTAGATGAAAAAGTCAGAATAGAAAGATTGTGTCTCTCTCTCCTTATGTCGAAGAACCTTTAAACTCAAGGTGATAAAAAGTTTCGTACCTGAACTGAGAAGTCGTGAGTGTTTTTCGAGTTTCGGAGATTCCTATGTTCTATGTATATATGTTATGAACATTCCATGTCCGTTTCACACATAGCCGTATCTGGCTAGAGTACATCACCTCCTCATGTCGGCTTTATTTCTAAATGTTTAATGCATTTAAAAAAATACAATCGACAGAAATGAGAGATTCCGTGATGTAAAGGCTAAAGTACACGAGTTGCACTACTACTTTCACTTTCGGACTGATACCCTTTGGGGACGTTTTTAAACCTCCTTATCCTTACAGCTATAGGGTAAATAGTATCGCTATTGTTCTACAAGGATGGTCTTGGCATTAAATAACCCACCAAGGTTGGTATACCGTTAAAACAAAGAAACGAAAGGCAAAAATTGCTTTATGAGACACATTAATAAAATGGTCAAAAGAAAAGAATCAATAAATATTGATTAGAGTGTTAGCCAAAGTCCCGGGAGACCGGAGTTCAATTCCAGGTCGAGTCACAAAAAATGGAACTTAATAACTCCCTGCTTAACACTAAGCATTATAAGGTACGTATGAAGGGTAAAGTGAAGCAATCCAGGAGAAGGAGTAGCGTCCTCAGTGTAGTAGCTAATGAAAAGTGAGTCTTTAGATTCTCCTCGATTAGGGTCGCCATCTTATATATATATATATATAAGGACTGACCCACAAACTCTTCCCAGTTTTGGATAAAAATGTTTAAGTTTAATTCAAAATTTGAAATCATCTCACCAGTTGTAATATTTTGGTATTTTGTAGTCTATATCAATATTTTGGTATTTTGTAGTCTATATCAATATTTGGGTATTTTGTTGTCTATATCAATATTTTGGTATTTTGTTGTCTATATCAATATTTTGGTATTTTGTTGTCTATATCAATATTTTGGTATTTTATTGTCTATATCAATATTTTGGTATTTTGTAGTCTATATCAATATTTTGGTATTTTGTAGTCTATATCAATATTTTGGTATTTTGTTGTCTATATCAATATTTTGGTATTTTGTTGTCTATATCAATATTTTGGTATTTTGTTGTCTATATCAATATTTTGGTATTTTGATGTCTATATCAATATTTTGGTATTTTGTTGTCTATATCAATATTTTGGTATTTTGTAGTCTATATCAATATTTTGGTATTTTGTTGTCTATATCAATATTTTGGTATTTTGTAGTCTATATCAATATTTTGGTATTTTGTTGTCTATATCAATATTTTGGTATTTTGATGTCTATATCAATATTTTGGTATTTTGTAGTCTATATCAATAGTTTGGTATTTTGTAGTCTATATGAATATTTTGGTATTTTGTTGTCTATATCAATAGTTTGGTATTTTGTAGTCTATATCAATATTTTGGTATTTTGTTGTCTATATCAATATTTTGGTATTTTGATGTCTATATCAATATTTTGGTATTTTGTAGTCTATATCAATAGTTTGGTATTTTGTAGTCTATATCAATAGTTTGGTATTTTGTAGTCTATATCAATATTTTGGTATTTTGTTGTCTATATCAATATTTGTATTTTGTAGTCTATATCAATATTTTGGTATTTTGTAGTCTATATCAATATTTTGGTATTTTGTAGTCTATATCAATATTTTGGTATTTTGTAGTCTATATCAATATTTTGGTATTTTGTAGTCTATATCAATATTTTGGTATTTTGTTGTCTATATCAAGTTAATGAGTAATATTTTGGTAATATTATGAGTTAGTGAGTAATATTTTGGTATTTTGTAGTCTATATCAAGTCAATGAGTAATATCAAATAGAATTATTAGAATTAAATAGCAATATTTGAAACCATGATGACCGCACAGAGTTCGCAAAGTCCCTCTCTCTCTCTCTCTGTTGCCTTCTGTCCCTATCGTCCATCGCTTATGGCAGGTTTCCTAGCTTGAAACCATTTAACTCTTTCTAAACGAATGCGTAATATCAAATAGAATTATTAGATTTAATAGCAATATTTGAAACCATTTAACTGTGAGCCAATAAATAATTTCTCTCTTTTTTTAAATATTATCTTTTTGATTTTTTGCGGTTTCTAAAAAGGGGGCTTCGATATGAATTTTTAATTGTTATCTTTAGCTGTTACATATAATCCTCCTTACCGGATCGATTTTCAGCTTCTAAGGATAATTCTATTATCAGCGAGCAAAAGTATTTTTTTCTTTAATTCATCAATTTTAACAAGTTTGAATTAAGAGATTTCCTTTTTTCAAAATCCCGGTTGTCATAGCAAGGTTAAAGATTCATTTTGCCCTTCTATTTACACTTAATTTGAGAGAGAATATTTGCACCATACCTTTCCTGGGATTATCCCTTTTTCGCAGAGGCTAACGAGCTGAACTCGGACATGGTAGCAAGTGAGCTTGAATATCAGGCCGGATATTTCGTTCACTTTCGGTGATAGACTAAATAATATCACTACGGTTCTTCAACAAAAATGGTTTTGGCATTGAAATAACCCATTATTTTGATATGCCATTTAACAAAAAAAACTTAACCCAAAGGTATTAGTGATACGTGAAATGAAAAACAAAAAAGAACGTGTCCAGGATTTGAACACAGATCCCCGTGTTTATTTTCTAAGACGATAACCGCTACACTAGGAGCTTACTAGTCATTATAAAAGTCATCTAAATAAAATATTGGATATCTAGAAATTCCTTTTTTTCTTCCTCCAGAAAAAAATAGGGATGTCCTTATGGTACAATGGTTAAATCGCTGGACTGCAGAATCGTACTTAGCGAGTTCGAACTCCAGTCGTGCTATTACGATTACTTTCGGACAAATACCTTGGGAAAGGTATGAACCCCCTTATCCTCCCAGCTATGGGTTAAATAGCATCACTGATGATTTTCTGGAAAGGTGGTTTTGACTTTCAGTAACACAAGAAGGTTGTGCCATTTCACAATGAAACCTAACCAGAAAAAAACATTTCTTTTTAATTCAAGAGTTCTAAATAGTTTATACATGCTCTTATATATTAAATCAGAGGTTTAAATATTTTTCAGGATTCAAAGAGCTAAGTAATGATAAAATACGATTATCTTACATCTCCAACTTAAAGAAAAAAAGTTGTCTTGCTTATGCGTCTGGTTAGAAGGCTTCAGTTCGTGAGATCTGAGGAGTATAGTATACTCATTCATTGCCACTACTCTCAGGTTAACTCTGATTCGGAGTGGTAGTCCCTGTTAAAGTTCATCATTTATTTTTATTAAGGATAATTACTACAGTCTATACGAGCCATTGGCCCTGGAGGCCGGGGTTCAATCCCCGGTCGAGTCATATCAAATACTCAAAAAATGGTACTTGATGTCTCTTTGCTTAACACTCAGCATTTTAAGGTAAGGATCAAGAGTAAAATGGAGCAATCCAGAGAATGGAGTAGCGGTCTCTCCTACTCATTGGTGTGGTAGCTTTTAAAAAGAGAGCCTTCGGGTCACCTTCAACTGAAGTCGCCAACTTTACTTTTTACTTAGTGATGTTTACTAAGGTTTAATCTTATTCACTTGAAACCATGCAAACAAATGAATATTATTAAATCGAATTATCATTAGTATTAAAATTAAATAAAATACTTGAAAATACACATTTGTATTAGATAGGAATACTTGATATCATGCAGTCGTGTGCAAAAATTCTCTTGCGAAACAACAGCATTAAATATGTAAATCTAAATGAATAACTAATACTAATCAATCATTATCTATAATGAATATTAATGAATATTACTTGTCAATCCTTACCAATAAACATAATTTGTAGTTTTTAACAAAATGTTATTTGCCCAGTCGGCTGTGGCTGTAGAATACATTGACTGCACCTCTGCAGAGAGTTAACCCCACCTCAGTGAGTGTCCTGTTTATGACACTAAAAAATCTGATGGTGAGGTTCCAGAGATGTTGGGGCTTTGGGGAATACGGAGCATCCCATCACTGCCATTGCTTCCAGGTCCACTCTGGCCCAGAATGGTAGCACCTGATAGAGCTCTATCTATCGGTTAAATAGAACTAATTGCATACTTGTGCTGAACTGAATTGTTTGAATTAAAACTGTTTGACTAAACTGAAGAGCTTGAAATATATTTTTTTTGACAATTAAGCCGTGCCTACATTTGAATTGCGTGCTTATGCTAAACTGAATTGTGTGAAAAGGAACAGTTTTTGACAATGAAACTGTACTTACACTAAACTGAATTGTTATATATAGAACTGTTTTGACATTTAACTGTGTATAAAAAGATAAGCGGAATTAGAATTGTTTGAATAAAGTCAATAGTTTGAAATAGAAATGTTTTTGACAATTAAACTGTGCACTCATGTTAAAGTGAATTGTTTGAAATAGAACTGTATTTGCATAAAAGGGATTTGGTGTTAAATAACCAACAAATGTTGATATGCCATAAAACTCAACCAACCAGCCTACCAACAAAATGTTATTACTTATACTATCAAGACAAATAATTTGCTATTTTTTCCGTTCGGATTTTTAAATTTAAATTCTGTTTGATTATTTATGTTTTGCAATCACATGCTTTCCCGACGATTATTAATGACTGCGTTTTCTTGAGAAATCCCCTTTGTTCGTGTGGATTTTTTTTTTTTCATAATTTTAAAACTTTAACTTGGGCCGAGGAAAGGAAAAAAATATAACAAAAAAAACAAAAAACAAAACAAAAACAAACTGATTTTTAATTGAATTGTAAGTGAAACAGAAATATGTGAAACCATTTAACTGCGTACAATTGAATTAGTTGTGTTGAAAAGAATAATTAAAGTTAAATAGAAATACTTGTAAGCTCTTCACTGTCTGCAAACAAATGATTACAATTGAATAGAATTATTAGATAGTATTAATTAAAACCATTTAACTGAGTAGAAACAATAGCAATACAAGTGTGCAAACACATTAGTTCTAACTCGTTTAAAAATTAAATTACTGATAAACTAATCTCTTACACATCACGTATAACCATGTAAATCTGTGCAAATAAATGACTGATGCTAAATTGTTTTAGTTATAAAACAATACTTGAAACCATTTAACTGTGTACAAACATATGATCAATGGTAATTCATAGAAATACTTGAAATTATTTCATCATCATCATCATATCGTGCTGGCAGTGTTCTCCAATGGCCCGGGAGACCTGGGTTCAATCCCAGGTCGAGTCATACCAAAGACTTTAAAAATGGTACTTGATGCCTCCTTGCTTAACACTCAGCATTATAAGGTACGGATCAAGGGTAAAGTGGAGAAATCCTGGGAAAGGAGTAGCGTCCTCCCCTACACCTTGGTGTAGTAGCTATCGAAAAAGGTGCCTTCGGGTCACCCTCGACTATGAAATTATTTAACTGAGTAAAAAAAAATTAGCTCAGGCTTGTTTAAAAATGTTATCAACAAAATGTATTTAAAAATTAAATATATATAAACAGGATTAGGTATTTGATAAACGATAATGATTGATATACCATAAAACCAAATCAAATCAAACTATATTTACAACTGACTGTACTCTAAAGTTTTCTTCAGGTACTTTTTCTCGTACTCGACACTACTATGCAATTATTTTACATCTCCAACTAAAAAAAGAGTTTCCTGGTTCTTACGGTAAACAGTATCTGATGCGAAAAGAGCAAAAAAAAAAAAAAAAAAAAAAGGGGCAGACGAAAAATAGTAAGGTTGTTGGAATGAGGACACTCTATCCCCGTGATACAAAATGAGTGTTGAGTTTTGAGTTCCCGGAAAGTTACCTAATAGAACAAAAGACATATAAAAAAAGGCCGGAGAGTAGAGCAGCCGAAACGCCGTCAGTATAGCAACCAAGATGTGTGTCGCAGTTCCTAACGTGTATGTAATAATAATAATAATAATAATAATAATGCAGAAAACTATTGCAAAAAGAGTACAAGACTAGACACGACTGAGTGGAGAAGGTAATCCACTGGGAATTATGCAAGAAACTGAAATTTGACCATACGAACAAATGGTATATTCACAAACCAGAATCTGTCCGGGAGAACGAGACGCTCAAAATTCTCTGGGAATTCTCGTCCAGAACACTGTACCTAGAAGTAATAAACAAAAAAAAAAAAAAAAAAGAAAAAAAAAAAGAAAAAGAGAACCTGCCGAATATTGGACTTTACTGTCCTGGCAAACCATAGAATGAAAATCAAAGAAAACGAAAAAGAGAGAGACAAGTACTTAGACCTTGCCAGAGGATTAAAAAAGTTATGGGTCGTGAAATTGACAAGTATACCAATTATAACTGGAGCGCTCGGAACGATCCCAAAAGGCTTGGTTAAAGGGCTAAAAGAGTTGAAAATCAAGTACCAGCCGAGACCATTCAAATACAGCATTATTGAGATCGGCTATAATACTGAGAAGAGTCCTGGAAACTTGAAGAAACTCGTTGTCACATAAACTCCAGTGAGAAATCATCAGCTAGTGTTGTTGAGGAAAATCTTGTAAGGAATGATAATAATAATGATAATTATTATTATTGTTATTATTATCATCATTATTATTCCTTGCGAGGTTTTCACACCAGCGTTATGATAAATCACATAATCAGCAAATTAGCAAAGAAAGAATATAAAACTAGACATGACTGGGTGGGCAAGGTGATCGCCTTGGAATTGTGCAAGAAATTAAAATTTGACCATACGAACAAATGGATATGCACAATCCAGCATCTGTCCTGGAAAATGAGATTCACAAACTCCTCTGGGATTTTGACATATAAACTGATCACCTAATCACTGCCAGATCACCAGACCTAATAATAATCAATAAAAAAGAGGGAACTTGCAGGATTGTGGTCTCTGTGCTCCCGGCGGACCACAGAATAAAACTGAAAGAATACGAAAAGAGGAATAAGTACCCCGACCTTGCTCGGGAATTGAAAAAAATGTGGAACATGAAAGTGACGATTATACCAATTTTAATTTGTACTCTTAGTACTGTCACCAAAGGATTATTAAAGGGACTGGAGGACTTGGAAATAACAGGATGAATGGAGACCATCCAAACGACTGCATTATTGAGATCGGCTAGAATACGGAGAAGAGTCCGGAAGACTTGAGGAGACTTGCTGTCACTCAAACTTCAGTGAAAAACCATCCGCCCACGCTGATGTGAAAAACTCTCAAGGAATAATCATAATAAAAACAGTAATAATAATAATACCAATAGTAATTGATGCTCTTGGTACAGTCACCGAAGGGTAATTAAAGGGACTGGAGGACTTAGAAATAACAGGACGAATAAAGACCATCCAAACTACTACATTATCGTGATCGGCCAGAATACTGAGAAGACTCCTGAAGACTTAAGGAGACTTGCTGTCACTCAAACTAACGCTGATGTGAAAAAAAACTATTAAAAGAGAAAATAGTAATAATAATGATTATAATATCTCATCTCAGAAATATAGACAGTGAATTATACTTACCCATGATAAACGATGCCCCAAGGCTAAGATGGACAACTATTCCACCAACGACTGCTAAGATCCCTTTCCATGGAGTTCGTGAAGAACTTGTTCCCTCGAGAGTCTCCTTTTGTATCTCCTGTGCCATTCTTCAGCTTTGTTGTTTCCGAGAGGAATGAATGATAGATAGATAGAGAGATATGGAAAGAGAGAAGAAAAGAAAAAAACAGCTGAATGAGAAGGGGACTGGCCAACGCTTAAATTAACTAGTTAGACTGACATATTTCCATATCTTCATACAGAGGTAGACTGTCAGAGGCAGAAGTGTCAGCTTGCATTTCCACTCTCTCAATACATATATATACATATGCGAAAACTAGTAAAGTTGTGTTTTAGGACACACCTGAGCATGCGCTGACCTGCAATCGGTGCAAATCAAATTTCGTTGACTTCTTTTGCGCACTCCTCGCGAAACAACATTTAGATTGAAAGATTTTCATATCATTATTACTTGACGGTGATAAAGGAATGTACACCTCCTACCTTTTCTCTTTTCCTATTTCTTAGTTGGCTTTTTTTCTTTCTTTTTTGCTTCCTGATATTGTTCCTTTCTTTCTATTTGATATTGTTGATTTCTTTT
Source organism: Sepioteuthis lessoniana (assembly GCA_963585895.1). NCBI lineage: Eukaryota > Metazoa > Mollusca > Cephalopoda > Myopsida > Loliginidae > Sepioteuthis > Sepioteuthis lessoniana. The sequence continues at coordinate 93,192,135 of OY757913.1, read as the reverse complement.
TATTTTTTTTCTGTACATTCTTCTTAATCTTTCTTTTTTCTTTCTTTTTGATATTGTTTTTCTGCTTTTCTTTATAAACTTTCTTTCTTTCTTTCTTTCTTTCTTTCTTTCTTTCTTTCTTTCTTTCTTTCATGATGTTTTTCTTTGTCTTTCTTTCTTTTTTACATTGTTTTTTTTATTTTCTTTCTTAACTTTCCTCGTAATTTTTCTTTCTTTCTTTTAGACATTGTTTTACTGCTTTTCTTTAACTTTCTTTTTAATATTTCTTTCTTTCTTTCTTTTTGATATTGTTTTTTATTTTCTTTCTCAACTTTCCTTTTAATTTTTCTTTCTTTTTTTAATTCTTTCTTTCTGATGCTGTTGCTCTATCTTTCTTTCTTTCTTTCTTTCTTTCTTTCTTTCTTTCTTTCATGATGTTTTTCTTTGTTTTTCTTTCTTTCTTTCATGATGTTTTTCTTTTTCTTTCTTTCTTTCTTTCTTTCTTTCTTTCTTTCTTTCTTTCTTTCTTTCTTTCATGATGTTTTTTTCTTTCTTTCTTTCTTTCTTTATTTATTTCTTTCTTTCTTTCATGATGTTTTTCTTTGTCTTTCTTTCTTTCTTTCTTTCTTTCTTTCATGATGTTTTTCTTTGTCTTTCTTTCTTTCTTTCTTTCTTTCTTTCTTTCATGATGTTTTTTTTTTGTCTTTCTTTCTTTCTTTCTTTCTTTCTTTCTTTCTTTCTTTCTTTCTTTCTTTCTTAAATGAGCTCATATTTATCATTGTTTTCTGTCTTTTTCTTTTTCTGGCAATTATCTTAACTTTTTTTTTCGTCGTTTTTTTTTCATTGTCTCTTTTTTTTTTTCATATTATCACAATCTCTGACGAACAATTGACACAATTAGATAAAAATCAGAATCAACAAACCAAACATGGTTTTATACTGTTGATTTAACCCAAAATTTCTAAATCCACATTAAAAAATATTCCGTCATGTCACAAGGCCCTTTTCTTTTCTTAGTTACACAAATGAACCCTTTTGCAAAGGGCAAAAAGAATTCAAGGTCAAAACGAGCAAAAAGTTGTTTGTTTTTTTCAAATCATTGAAGTTAAGCAATGGTGAGTCTATCAAGCCGCTGATTGGTGACTACTTTGGAATAGTGGATTCCGTTAGAAACATGAAAAGTCTATACCCGGCTAACACTACCGCTGTCAAACAAAGCAACGTATTTTTATATCAAAGATAACAGTATTTCTAAATATTTACAAAGAATTTTATGATTGCATTATATTTTGATTACCGTTTCGGTGCTGATGAGTTTGGCTAGAAATAATGCCTAATGATATCAGTTTTAATTATATAATGTTTCCCTAGAAATAATTTTAAAAACAATCTTGTATCTTTGCTTTAAGAGAAATTTTTTTTTATAATGAATTATTTGGGGTGTACTTATTTATGAACCATAATGTTCAAATATACCGGGTTTTTATAAAGTCGTTAGCTAATGGCTAAACTTCTGGACTGTTGTTATGAAGTAAGCGAGTTCGAATTCTGCTCACGTTGTTATCCTCAGTTTTGGACTAATACCTTTTCGAAAGGTATGAACGTCCTTAGATTCGCAGCTATAAGATGAATAGTCGAAGCGGTTTTTTCTGCAAGGAGAGCTTTAGCATTGAATGACCCATAAAAGTTGATCTGCCATTAAGCTAAGAAACCAACCCAGAAACTTTTCATTAAGTCGTAAACTTTCAATAATTTATGCTGGGCAATTAATAGAATCATTTACTAAAAGCCAACATTGAAAAAATATTTTAATTACTCACCATTAATCAAAAAAAAAACTGTGACAATTATATTTTTACAATGGGGAGTCAAAGGTTTTGCAGTATTTTGGTACGTCGTAGTTTGTGGCACGAGTATGATGAGTTCGAAGCAATTTCATTAAGCTGTTGAAGATACCTGTAGTGGTCGGTAGTGACGTGGAAGTTGATGCGCTTAAAGGTTGTGTATAGTTTCACTTCGTCTGTGATTTTAAAACCACACAGATGACAGTGCATCATCATCATCATGTCATTTTGGTAGCACGGATATCCCTGACGCTCTCTCGCCACTTTTCCCTATCGTTCATCGCCTCAGGCAGGTCTTCTGGACAACATCCCGTATCCTCACATAGTTGCTGAATGTATGTTCGTGCTGGTCGTTCTGCTTTTGCACGGCAATGTGTGGGGGTCCATAAGAGTACATCACTTATGAGTTGGTCCCTGCTTCTCCAGCAGTGTCCTGCATGTCTGGTTCGTCTAACTTGAATAGTGTTCGTGATAGGAGGCAGGTGGCCGTACAGTTGGTGTTTTGTGGGGTGTTGCCGCCAGGACTTGTTCAAGATTGCTCGCAGCATTCTTGTGTAATTGCCGTCTAGCTTCTTCTCCAGCCATTTTGTTAGAGTCCATGTAGTGCATCCATATAGCAGTATCGATGCGACCGCTGCCTGGAAGAAACTGCGTTTCATTTTATCGGTTAGGTCTGATTTCCATGTAATCGATAGCCTATTGATAGCTGTCCATGCTTTCGTTAACCTCGTGTTGATACGAGGATAAACGTGCAATCTAGTTTAATTCGGGAACTTATATTTTACTTATTCGATACTCCAATGAAATAAACCCACAGCGCGAGGATGACCGTTCAATCGATTGTCCAGTGAGGACCTCGCTGTTATTTTTTGCACCTGGCCGAGTGGGCATTTCATAATTCGAAAAAAATAACAGTTAAAAACAACAAACAGAGGGAGGAAGGAAAAAAAGACAAAACAACGGATCCAAGACATCAAAACATTAAAAGGCAAGGTCTGTGGCATTTTTCTGGTTCTCTGAGTTTGACTATCACAAGTGCTTTATAAAATTTCCAACAGCTACCAAAAATGCTGACTCATCTCTTGCCATCGTCTTCACCGCTTGGCATTCAGTCTCTGACTTCTGACTGCTCTACCGACGTGTCCGCTCTGACTGTTCAAGACCCTTCCCTGCCTGCGTCTCTCTCCAGACTGACCAACCCACTTGCTCTACCGACGTGTCCGCTCTGACTGCTCAAGACCCTTCCCTGCCTGCGTCTCTCTCCAGACTGACCAACCCACTTGCTCTACCGACGTGTCCGCTCTGACTGCTCAAGACCCTTCCCTGTCTGTGTCTCTCTCCAGACTGACCAACCCACTTGCCTGCTATCTCTCAGACTTGCGAGTCTCATACTTCTAACGGAAACCGTGCTGTTTTCTTTGGCTACGTGGCCATTCTGACTGCTCGAGACCCTTCTCTGTTTGCGTTACTCTCCAGACTGCGAGTCTCAGACTTGACCTACATGCCTTGGTCCTTTTCCACCCCTTGCCGGTTTCGGATCACGCAGGTCTCGGTCTCTCGGTCTCGGACCACACAGGCATAAGTCTCTTTGCCCATTTGGGCTCGAAGACCACCCTGACAAAGAATAATATTTCAGACAATCAGACGCCGTCCAAAGATGCTGAAGATAAAAATCCTTATGATTTTGACAGCTATCCACAAACTCATACAGAGAGCCACATACATCTCTCTCTCTTTCTCTTTCTCTCTCTCTCTCTTTATATATATATATATATATACCAACCCCTCTGCGCGTGCAGGATATGATACAAAGTTAATTTTTAAGCGGAGTTTAACAGGTTTGAATTCAGAGTTTTCCTTCTCCTAGACTAGTTGATCACCAAGGCTGAAGAAACTTGTCTCTCATACTATTTACCCATAGCATTTACCCATCACCCATTTTGGGTGCCAGTCTACTTCAGCGAACTTAACCAGTCGATCATGGAGAAGCCTTAGTGCAGAAGGGGCAAATGAACCTCAGGCGTTCTCTTTAAAATGCAAGGAAGGAAAAACAACGAACCTAACCACTCCGGAGAACTACAACAGAAAACGACTGGGACGAAAAGATGTTATCAAGGTCTGTGCCTGCCTCTCTCGTCGTTTATTCTCTCTATTTCACACTCATTTCATACTCTCTTTATCTCTTGTCGAGGATCACTTGGAAAGGGGTGTAACAAATAAACTTTCGTATCAAAAGAACTCACAGATGGTGTTTTGTATTTCGCTTCAATTTATCACGGTGCTGTTACCACGTGGTCTGACTAAACATAAAGGGGTAGCGCTACACACATAGACTATTCAGATTCGTGATGCTACGCGCGTCTATGTGGCGCCGTAGCGCTACCAGGGTTGAACTTGGGGAGTATTAGGTGAACTCGGGATCTCACAGTCCAGTGTGGTTCGTCAACTTCACAACCACGTTCAAGCGTTCGGAGCCACCGAAGTGTGCCGCACGTTACCAATACAATGCAAAAGTTGTGACTAGATATTGTTGTAAAATCAAGCAATATGAATGTATTAATAATTGAATGTGTTCTCCTTGAAAAAGGTATCCATAAAGATGTTGATTATGTTGAAGTGCGATACATCATAAATAAAACTTCTAGAATCGAACTTATATATACTTTTTACTAAATCATTTGTGCAATGCTGTTATGTATTGACCTTTGACAGGCTGTGTATTTCAAAACAGGATATGCACCGGTGTCTTATGGTAAACAAAAGACAGTGGAAATACCACGTGAATTGCGTAGGCGGGATGTCGAAAGGAAGAGCACGTGGGTGTCCGAAAAATATATAACGACACAATTTTTCAACATTTTCCAGAGTGGGGCCAGACCACCCCAGGGTAAGAAGTAGAGAAAATTATAAATGTTCAAGACTCACTAATGCCGAAAGTGAGTATGATCCCAGAACGAAAAAGAATAAATATTTTAAGTTAGCACTGTGCCAGCCTCGTAGAGATAGAGTGAAGAAGTAAGGCTCTCTCTGAAGGTATCTCAACCAGGTATAAATTTTGGCTGTTCATGACTCTCTCTCTCTCTCTCTCTTTCCTCGCCAACCATTTCGGGATATTTCGTAATAAACTGGGGAGATTGTATTTTTATATATTAATGTTATTGTCGTCTCTTTCTTTTCTTGATATATAAAATTGTCAGTTGAAAGATTTTTAAACTCTAACTGCTACACGACTTTCTGTCTATCAGAATAATTTCATTAACATGTTTTGCTTATTTTTTTACATTGTGGCATTGATCATTTTTTGATACACTGTTCAACAAGTGACAGTAAGTTTCCTCAGATCTCCAGGACTTTTCGATTTATTCAGGCCGCTGCGGTCTGGATGGTCTTTATTACACCTCTGATTATCAATTCTTCGTCTTTTTTTCCAAGTCTTTCGGGACCGTTCCAGGTTCTCTAATTACAATTGGTATCACTATCACCATCATTTTCACATTTTTTTTTTTAGTTCTCAAGCAAGGCTCAATTATTTTTCTATCTTTTTGATTTCTTTAATTTTCGATCTGTACTCCGCCGAAACAGCAAAATCCACTAGATGGCAAGTTCTCTCGCTTTTTTTTTTTGCTGTCTGGTCGTCTGGCTGAGGTTAGGTGATCTGTTTGTATCTCAAGATCCCAGAGAATTTTACGCGTCTCATTTTCTCGGGCGGGTTCTGGTTTGTTCAAATGACATTTGGTAAGTAAGTAAAGCTGGCGACCGCAGTCGAGGGTGACCCGAAGGCTCCCTTTTCAATTGTTACTACACCGAAGTGTAAGGGAGGGTGCTACTCCATTCTCTGGATTGCTCCACTTTACTCTTGATCCGTACTGAGGTTTAAGCAAGGAGGCGTTAAGTACCATTTTTTGAGTCTTTGGTATGACTCTACCTGGGATTGTAACCCGCTCTCCTGGACCATTGACTCCGTTTTTGGTAGTATGGTCAAATTTCAATTTGAGGTTTAAACAAGGAGGCGTTAAGTGCCATTTTTTTAGTCTTTGGTATGACTCTACCTGGGATTGTGACCCGCTCTCCAGGACCATAGGCACCGTTTTTAGTAGTATGGTCAAATTTCAATTTCTTGCACAATTCCCAGGGGATTGCCTTTCTCACCCACTCGTATCTGGTCAAACAGTCCCTCTATGCCAGTTTGCTGCAGTCGTTTTACAATGTGATAAACCGTTTCATCTATTTCTCAGCATAAACTACTCTTGCTATTCATCTGTGTATAGTCTATTTTTGCCTAGGCCTTTAAAATTTTCTTAGTTTTAACTTGGTAAAAGTTCAACGGTCACTTTTATTTTAACTTCGGGGTTTAAAAACTAGTTGCTTATTTTAACTATTAGATTACACTTAAATTTATTTTAATTCATAAATGATGCTAATGTTTTTACACTTGCACATCACTCATTTTGTGGATTCCACGATGTCTGATCTTCATTCGACGCCTGAAGCTATTACAAATCCTTCGTTTCTCTATGGCTACAATGTTTAATCATTTTGGCAATGAAAAAGTTCCAGTCGCGTGAGAGCGGAAAGAAGTGGAGTGGGGACACAGAAACAGACCGCTGTCGTCAAATTATTGCCCCACCCATTATTTTATCTTCTTTCTGTATTTTTATCATACATATTCACTTAGTGGGTCACTGATTATTAAATTTCCAGATTTTTAAATTCTAATTTTTTTTCTTCCATAGTAAGGCAAAGATTATTTTGTTTGTTTGTTTGTTTTGGTTTTATGGCATATCAACCGTTGCAGGTTATTTAGTGCCAAATCAATTTTTATACAAATAAACTGTTTCTATTTCAAACAATTCAGTTTAGCATGAGTAAACAATTTAATTGTCAAAAACACATCTATTTTAAGCTATTCATTTTAGTCAAATAGTTCCAATTCAAACTATTCAGTTTAGTATGAGTATAGTTTTTGATTAGACACATTTAAATGTCAAAACAGTTCTATTTCAAGCAATTCTGTTTAGCGTAATTACAGTTTTCACGTTAAAACAGTTCCATTTTTAACAATTCAGTTTAGCATACAAAAACTGTTCCATTTCAAGCAATTCAGTTTTGCATAATTACGTTGTTAAATTTCAAAACATTTCTATTTCAAGTAATTCAGTTTAGCATAAGTAAGTAGTTCAATTCTATTTGATGGGAGCCTATCAGGTGTTAACACACCGGGCCAGAGTGGACCTGGGAGTGATGGTAATGAATGTGTGCTTCGCATTCCCTGTACCTCATAATCGGATCGTTTAGTGTCATGCCTTGGACACTCGTCGGGAAAGGGTCTTACCCCTACATTTGCACACAATTATCGAAATACCGACGATTATAAATTTTAGAAAGTCTACTTTTTTTTACACGGGGTTTTCCGAATTTTTTTTTACTAATGTCGTCTCAAATAGACATTCTTCCTTTTGTTGAGCGATCGTTACTTAAATGACGATTTCTTCATTTAATTATTTTGGCAAAAAAAAAAAATCCAATCATGTAATCGGGGAGAAGGGTGACATAGAGACACTGGTGTCATCAGATACCAGCCTTACCTTTCTTTTATCTTCGTCTTTTTTTTATCATACATGATCATATAGCGGATTTTTTCACTGGAGATTGAGTGACAGCAAGTCTCTTCAAGTCTCCAGGACTCTTCTCAGTATTCTGGCCGATCTCAATAATCTACTAGTTTCGACAGTCTCCACCGGTCCCCTTATTTCTAAGTCCTCCAATCTTTGTACCAATCCTTTAGTGACTGTATGAAGAGGACCAATTACAATTGTTATAATCGTCACTTTCTTGTTCCACAGTTTTTTCAATTCCCTAGCAAGGTCGAGGTACTTATCCCTCTTTTTGTATCCTTTCAATTTTACTCTGTGGCCCACCGGGACCACAGTGTGCACAATCCTGCAAGTTCACTCTTTTTTATTGATTATTATGAGGTCTGGTCGTCTGGCCGAGATTAGGTGATCAGTTTCTATGTCAAAATCCCAGAGGAGCTTGTGCGTGTCATTCTCCAAGACAAATTCTGGGTTCTACGTATACCATCTGTTCGTATGGTCAAACTTCAACTTCTTGCACTATTCCAAGGCGATCACCTTGTTCACCCAGTCGTGCCTAGACTTATATTCTTTCTGGGCTAATTTGCTGCATTTGCTTATTATGTGATTGATCGTTTCGTTTCTATCACCACATTAACATACATCTATTTATTTATCTATTCATTAATTAATTTTTCTATTTATTCTCTTTTAGTTTGATTAATCTTTGAATCGTTAGATTTTGGCTAGTTTTGTAGGTTTTTGTTTATATGCTCTCTCACCGATATTGAGCATCTTTTATTTTAAAGATATGGCAAACTACATTATATATATATATATATATATATATATATATATATATATATATATATATATAACCACTACTGTCCTCTTACAAGGATGACTTTGGCATTTAATTACCCATAAAGGTTGATAAGCTATTAAACAGACAAACCGTATATATATATATATATATATATATATATATATATATGTGTGTGTGTGTGTGTGTATGTGTGTGTGTGTGTGTTTGTTTGTGTGTGTGTATGTGTGCGTGTGACCGTACGAGAACTATGACCTTACGAAGGGAGATTCTAGGAGCCTACTTCTTTGCACTCATACCGGCTTGTCTGCGGGGTCCAGCATGCATTATTCTCGGATGATCTCCGGGATTATCTGAGGTCACGTAGGGCAGGGGTGATCCGATATCAAAATATTCCATCTCAAGTCAAATGAAATGAGATAGCGACTTTGATATGAAGCCCAGAAATGTTCTTGATTTCATAAATGGTTAAGGTGAATGATGTCAGAATCATGGCCAGCTATTCATTAGATGTTTATGAGTAAGCTGTAAAAATATATCTCCATATTTGCAAAATATTAAAGAACAAGGACAGTGTGTGCGTAAATAGGTTCTTAGAAACTGTTTAGAATATTTCAATCACTTTTTGATGTGTATTTATGACATCCACGTATTTTTACAGTTATGGAATATCACTGAACTATACAGTGTTTTCACAAAGTCTCACAGCAGTTTTAAAATGTATCAACAAAGATGGCGTTTATGTTAAAATGTGATGATCAAAACGTATAACAAAAAGAAGAGCCTAAAGGCTGAACTTTTTAAAAGTTGGCGACCTTAGTTGAGGGTGACCCGAAGGCTCCCGATTCAATAGGTACTACATCGAGATATAGGGGAAGGCGCTACTCCTTTACCTGGATTCTCCACTTTACCCTAGATCCTCACCTTATAGTGCTGAGTGCTAAGCAAGGCGGCATCAATAACCATTTTTTGAGTCTTTGGTAAGACTCGACCTAGGATAGAACCCCGGTGTCCCGGACCATTGGCGAACACTCCAGTCATTAGGCTAATGGCAGAACTTTTTAGTTCGTTTTTATTAGATAATTCTCTCATTTGTGCAATCAAAATTGTTAAACTCTTTGATTAGAGCACTCGCTAATAATCCAGGTTCAATCCTAGGTCGAGTAATACCAAAGACTGAAAAACCGGTGCTTGATGCTTCTTTGCTTAAACACTTAGCATTATAAGGTACGGATCAAGGGTAAGTAGAGCAATGCAAGGAAAAGAATATCGTTCCCCCCAATATTTCATTGTAGTAGTTACTGAAAAGGACACCTTCAGGTCTCTCGACTACGGTCGGCCAACTTACGTATATAACGATTACTTGCTATAAAAGACACAGGAACAAATCCATGGGAACCCATTTGGCTGGGGAAGTAGAATACACTGACTGCTTCTCTGAAGAATAGAAAGACCCCCCCCCCGCAACGAGTGTCCTTGATATAACATTAAACAACTTGATGGTGAGGTTCTATTAATGCTGGAGCTTTGGGGAATGCGGAGTGTCCCTTCACAGCCATCGTATCCATGTTCCCTCTGGTCCGGAGTGGTAGCATCTGATAGGGTCCTATCTCTGGGTCAAATAGAACTGTTTGACATTTAAACTTTGTGCAAACAAATGGATTATGCTGAATTGAATAATTTTAAATAGAACTGTTTGATCATTTAACTGTGTGTAAACAAATGACGGATGCTTTATTGATACCAAGCAATACTTGGAACCATTTAACTTTGTGGACTTATGCTAAATTGATCCTTGCTCAGTGCGTGTGAGTATACTCATTGATATATACTAAATTGATATACTCATTGATATTGATATACTCATTGATATACCCATTGATATATACTAAATTGATCAGTGCGTGTGAGTATACTCATTGATATATACTCATTGATATACTCATTGATATTGATATACTCATTGATATACTCATTGATATATACTAAATTGATCAGTGCGTGTGAGTATACTCATTGATATATACTTAATTGATATACTCACTGATATACTCATTGATATTGATATACTCATTGATATATACTCATTGATATACTCATTGATATATTCTAAATTACTGAGTGCGTGTGAGTATACTCATAACAAGATCCAAAAGAAAACGAGCAAGTGATTGTTTATCTTTTTAACTCGTCGCGACTGGGAGGGAAGTGACGTATGTCATTTTTTCATTGGCCACTTCCAGTTTAAAAACTCAATACCAGTAGCATTTGGATTTTTTGAGTTGTTTGCAGTGCGGGTTTGCGTGCTTAGCGAAATTTTCACTGCAGGATCACCTGCCACAAATAATGTAATGTACGGCCAAAATACGGATACGTAAAATATACATATCGGTACATTGTTCACATGCATAAAATGTTCATACGCATAGGAATCCGAAAAATACTCGAAACACTGACGACTCTCTTGGTTCAGGTACGAAACTTTTATTACCTTCTTGTCTTTTAGGCTTTCGACACATAGGAGAGAGAGACACAATTTTTACTATGCTGACTGTTCGTCCAGCGTCAGCTCTCAACTCACTGACGCAACCAACGCCTTCGCATCCCGCAGCAAACAACTGGACTCGTCTTGGTCCAAATCTCAACAAACTGCTATTTTTTCAAAATACCCAAGAATCCCAGCCCATCGCTTCCGGGCATGACGTCATTCACATCCCCAGTCCCATTTCCTATCCGGGGTTTTTATTAACACATCTGTGATTGTCACATCCTCCCCGTGCGAGCGTGAACACCTGCACTCAATGTGTGCCCCTAACTAACCCGAATGATAAGATATAACCAACGAAAAATGATAATATAAAAAAAATCTTTCCGCAATTATATAACACTAGTAATTTCGGTACGATCGTTTGGGAGAGCAAGTATGATGTTGGAAGACCCGAAACACTGTAAGGAACCCAAGAACATTACTGACGAAGTGATCCTGCACACTCTTTGAGTGTGTGATTACAACAATTGTTAAAAATAGAACTGTTTGATCATTTAGCAGTGCGTATTTACAAAATAAGTTTACAAATTATATATCTAATGTATATGTATAAACAGGATTTGGCATTAAAAAACCAACAATGGTTGATATGCCATAAAACCCATCCAAACCAATCCATATATATTCAATATATAAGTATAAAGAGGATTTGGCATTAAATAACCAACAATGGTTGATATGCCATAAAACCCATCCAAACCAAATCATATATATTTAATATATAAGTATTAAGAGGATTTGGCATTAAATAGCCAACAATGGTTGATAAGTCATAAAACCCATCCAAACCAAATCAATATATATGTATAAAGAGGATTTGGCATTAAATAACCAACAATGGTTGATATGCCATTAAACCAAACCAAACCAAATTTACATGTTACATCAAAATAATACTTATAGAAGTGCTAATAACACATCTTATATATTATTTAATTTTTTATGATGACGGATCATCAATCATTATTAATTATTTTCACTTTTATTTCTTTTCATCGTTTAATTTTGTTTGTACGTATAAGTTTAAAATGATATATAAAAGGTAATTCTGAAGATTTCTTCAAAAGTTAACGGGAATTCTCCGTGATGTCGTAGCTAACGTGCTGGTCTGCGATATGGTGATATGCGATTTCGAACTGCAATCTTACTATCACTAACACTTTCGGAGTAATACCATTGAGAAAGGTTTGAACTCTTTTATCCTCCAAAATATAGGTTAAATGGTACCACTTATGTTCTCAAAGAACAGATTTTGGCAGTAAATAACCTGCGATGGTTGATGTGCCATTAAACAGGAAACCAAACCAAATCAGACCAAAACAAACAAAAAGCTAATATTAAAAATCAAATTACAGGGTGGAACGATAAAATTGTCGCCCTAGAAAAGACGACATGATTCCATTTCCGTTTAATGAAAACCGGTTTTTTTTTGTTGCAGACCATCCACTAGTTGGCCAGTTGTGTACAAATCCCAAGAGCGATAGGAGCCTTCTATCATGTATGAAAGTGACACAATGTTCAACGAGCGAGATCGGAGAAGCGCCGCTGTACAACTCATGCTCTCTACCGATCAAAGTTATGACAACAGGACTATTGCCAGCACCCTCAAAATACAAATCTGGATTGCGATGAATAACAGGGACATGCCCAGGGCGATAAAAACAAAGTTTCCGGCTACAGTTATGGTCTTTGGTGTGGTTTCAAGGGAGGGCCACATCATGCCACCTCACATCTTCGATGACGGCTTGAAAGTGTACCTGGATGTGCTGAAGAGTGTGGTGATCCTCTGGTGCAATTATGTGGCCGGTGGCAGACCATGGATGTTGCAGCAGGACTCGGCGCCGGCCCACAAGTCCAAAGAGACCCAGGCTTGGCTTCAGAAGGAGTACTACGACTTTGCACCCTTCTATCACTGGCCCCCTACTCCCCCGACCTGAACCCGCTGGACTACTTCGTTTGGTCATATGTCGAGAAAATCACCAGCATGACCTCCCACAACACCAAAGCCAGCCTGATCGCCGAGTATTCGCCATGCTCCCGCCGGCGCTTGTGGAAAAGGCATGCTCCCAGTTCCGGATCCGTATCGAGGAGGTGATTGAGCCTGAAGGCGGCTACATTGAATAGATATCAGCTCTACTACATAATCAAGTTAGCTGAATTGATTTTTTCAATAAAAGTTTTAAAGTAAAGCTGTAGTGTTGTTTTCTTTAGGACGACAATTTTATCGTTTAAACCTGTACGTACATAAAATTCTGCATAGTTTTTGTAGCCGTTTTAAAATGTATTGGGTGTCTTCCTAAAATGCAATTATTAAAATGTCAGGATTAAAATTTTGACAGTAGGGATTTTCTTATTTTGAGTGAGTAGGAACAGATAAAATGTTGAACAAATGCTAATTTAGGTTAAATTTATCAGCTATAAATTCTAATTTTTTTTTTTTCAGAATTTTGTCATAAGGAGAGTATTATGTTTAAATAAATATGGTATGTATTTATCTTAACTGAAACTCGTCTGCATTGGCACCTATTAATAAAGTACACCAATTCTTAGCGACTTTTTTTTTTCAGAATTTTGTTGTTCCAAGAGTTTTATTCTTAAGTACGCAGTTTCTTCCAGGCAGTGGTCGTGTCGATACTGCTGTATGGATGCACCACTTGGACGCTAACAAAACGGCTCGAGAAGAAGCTAGACGGCAATTACACAAGAATGTTGCGAGCTATACTGAACAAGTCCTGGCGGCAACACCCCACAAAACACCAACTATACGGCCACCTGCCTCCCATCACGAAAACTATCCAAGTTAGACGAACCAGACATGCAGGAGATGCAGAGACGAGCTCATAAGTGATGTACTCCTATGGACCCCCACATATGGCCGAGTAAAAGCAGGACGACCAGCTCGAATATACATACAGCAGCTATGTGAAGATACGGGATGTAGTTCAGAAGACCTGCCGGAGGCGTTGAACAATAGGGAGAAGTGGCGAAAGAGGGTCAGGGATATCCGTACAAGCGGCACGACATGATGAATATGATGATGATTTTCTTCATTGAAACTTGTCTGCATCGGCACCTATTAATTAAGTAAAGCAATTCTTAATAACTTAGTTTTTGGGAGGGCTTTATTTTCTAAAATTATCCCTAAGCAAGACTAAATTCTGATCAAGCAGAACAAAATAAGGTTCTTCTTTGATTATTATGGATAGATAGTATTCAGAGACTGGGATCATTACCTTTGGTTAGGCAACAAGTCTAGGAGAAGTACAACTCTACATTCAAACCAGCTGTACTTCACTTGAAAATTCATATGCTGCCATATCTTTCTAGTGAGAGAGCTGAGTAACTATACTCTTTGACAAATATTCACTTTAGTTATTATATTTCAGAAAAGGAATAAAAATTCTTCAACGTACAAATGGTTAAGAAATTGAGTACATGTTCAGTTCGAGAAGCAAACAAATATTAACACTCCAAATTACCTCAGCTAAATTTTTACGTAATGATTGTATCAATTGTTTGGTTGAGCTTGTTTGGATTTTATGGCACATCAACCTTTGTAGGTTATTTAAAACCAAATCCATTTTTATACAAATGAACAGTCCTATTTCAAAGAATTCAATTTAGCAAAAGTACAACAGTTTAGTTCTATTCGACCCATCGATTGTTTATTTCATTGTTTGGATTTTTCGGCATATCAACCTTTCTAGGTTATTTAATGCCAAATCCATTTTTATACAAATAAACATTTCTAGTTTAAACAACTCAATGTAGCAAAAATATATAGTTTAGTTCCATTTGACCGATAGATTGTTTGTTTGATTGTTTTTTTTTTGAGTTTTGTAGGTCATTTAATGCCAAATTTGTTTTTACACAAATAAACAGATGTATTTCAAACAATTTATTTTAGCGTAAGTACTCAATTTAATTATAAAAATATTTCGATTTCAAGCTATTCAGTTTAGTCAAATAGTTCTAATTCAAATAACATAGTTTTTGTTAACACACAGTCAAATGTCAAAACAGTTCTATTTCAAACAATTCAGTTTAGCGTAAATAAAAATTTCACGATCAAAAACAGTTCTAATTTAAACAATTCAGTTTAGCGTAAGTAAAGTTTCACGATGAAAAAACAGTTTTAATTCAAACAATTCAGTTTAGCGTAAGTAAAGTTTCACGGTCAAAAACAGTTCCATTTTGAACAGTTCAGTTTAGCATAAGTAAAGTTTCACGGTCAAAAACGGTTCCATTTCATGCAATTCTGTTTAGCGTAAGTAAACCTTCACGGTCAAAAACAGTTCCATTTCAAACAATTCAGTTTTGCAAAAGTAAAGTTTCACGGTCAAAAACAGTTCTATTTCAAACAATTCAGTTTAGCGTAAGTAAAGTTTCACGGTCAAAAACGGTTCCATTTCATGCAATTCTGTTTAGCATAAGTAAACTTTCACGGTTAAAAACAGTTCCATTTCAAACCATTGAGTTTAGCCTAAGTAAAGTTTCACGGTCAAAAACAGTTCTATTTCAAACAATTCAGTTGAGCATAAGTACGCAGTTTAAATTTCAAAACATTCTAAACTGAATTGCTTGAAATATAACTTTGTGTACAGTTTAGTTTTATTTGACCCATAGATAGGACCATATCAAGTGTTACCGGGTCATAGTCGACCTTGGAGCGATGGCAATGAAGGGGTACTCCAGATTCCCCACTGCTTGAATCTCACCATCACATTGTTTAGTGTTATATCCAGGACACTTGCTGGAGTGGGGGTCTTACCCCTCTGCAGAAAAACAGACGGTGTATTCTACAGCACCAGATGACTTGGCAATCTATCAGTTGTAAAACACGAATTATCAAATACAAAACTCTTTAAACAGCTGTAGAACTTGATGAAGACACAGTATATAACCTGATTTTGCTAAATCCATTATAAATGCATGTAGTGGAAGAAAATTTTGTATTTTGGTTTGGCATGCAATTTAATTCGACGCATAATTTCACCCAATCAGGATGACTTATCCTATACATTCCGGATCCCCTTTCCGGACAGCAGAAATTGGGTAAGCTGCCAAACACACTCTCTTTGGCTGAACAACGCCATCCAGTGCAGACGTCTCACTGGCGGTTCTTGAATAGCAGCAGTAGCATGGACACATGAAGGAACCTATCTAATTTATGGATTCCTTGCGTCTATTTCTCTCAGACCTAGGAATCCCAGTTGAATATGAATTAGATAAATTCAATACGCCACACACAGGAACAACTTTATGTCACCCGCCAAAATTGGCTATGTCGATACGATGCCTAATCCCGCTCCCGGCACCTAGCTCTCATTTCACCTCTGGGCAACATTAATGGAGACACGCACGCCTCACCCCCCCAAAAAAAAATCATCAGACACACAAAACTCACGGTGACTCCAAAGTTTATTTCCTCCAACGGCAAACAAGACTTTCGCTAAACTACAGCGAACACAATCCCTCGCAAGTCCAAGGATACGCGCTGCTTTCTCAACTCTATCATATCTCCATTTCGTCTCTTTACATCTTTCCTTTTTCCACGAGGCTTGCAGCACAAACAAAAACTCTATATTCCATGCTGCCAATAAAACCTTTATGTAAAAACTAACGGCATCTTCGTCTTCTTACTTCTTCCTCCTTCCTTTAGATACCTTAAAAAACTTACCGAGGAAACAACTCAACGTAAACACACACAAGCACGTTACAACCTTTCCTCGCTAAAAATAAACAAAAAACTTCACGCTAAAATGCCAAATCAATTTTTATACAAGTAAAAATGTCTATTTCAAACAATTCAATTTAGCAGAAGTACACAGTTTAGTTCTATTTGACCCACAAATTGTTTGTTGATTTGTTTGTTTGTTCGTTACTCAGTAGAAGGTGCTACCACTCTGACCCGTGTGGTAGCACCCTCCCAAGCCATTTGCGAACACTCTAACCATCGTGTACAATATTTCCGTTCAAACAAATCACTATCATAGAAAGCATAAAAAAAAAATCAAACAAGTAAAAAAAAACAAAAAAACAAAGAAAGAAAGAAAGAAAAAACAAAACAAAACAAAAAAACTCGGTGCTATGGTGCTCTACGAACGTAAATAGGGATTGAAAAAAGTGTTTCTCCTCTAGACTACAATAGTCTTTTGCAGGCAGTAGAATACACCGACTGCTTCTCTGTAGCAAGGTAAGTCTCCGCCAATCATTGTCCTGGAAATGGCATTAAACCAACTGATAGCGAGGCTCCAGAAATAGAACTGTTTGACCGTATAACAGAGCGCCAACGAATGACTCATATTGGATTGTTAGTGTTACATGCTTGAAAACATTTAACTGTAAGCAAATAGAATTATTGATGTTAGATAGCTATACTAGAAGCCGATTGACTGTTTGGAAACAAATGATTATAGCAAATAAAATTATTCGCGTTAGTTAGGAATGCTTGAAACGGTTTAACTGAGTGCGGAAATTGAATTCTTAGTATTACATAGGAATACTTGGAAGCGCTTAACTGCGGGCAAATGTTTGTTTGTTTAGCTTTAGTGCGGAGATGTCGCTTCTTTGGTTAAAGCACACGTATTCTGTTTTGTCTGCGTTGACATGGAGGCCTATGCCACCAGCTGCTTGTTCCAGACTATGTAGCAGGGATTCAGCTTGGGCGGGTGAATTTGCAGGAGGCGCTTTGTCATCGGCATATTCACAGTGTTCCAACAAATGATTAATACTGAATAGAATTATTAGTGTTAGATCGCAATAATTGAAACCATTCAACTGTGTGGAAACAATCGCGATACCAGTGTGCTAACAAATTTGTTCTAACTCATTTAAAAATGAAATCAGCTTTTTTTTTGCTTAGATGTGGCACAAGGCCATATGAAAGGGGCACCCAATGAGACTCGAACTCACTCGTGTAGGTTTGCTAGTCAAGCTTGCTAACACACCACCAGAGGCGCCCCACCACCAGAGGCGCCCTTTTTCCCAACTCCTCCGCTCGGGCAGGATATGACACAAGGTCAATTTTTTTTAAGCTGAGTTTAACAGGTTTGAATTCAGAGTTTTCCTTCTCCTAGTTGCCTAACCAAGGCTGAAGAACCTAGTCTGTCCTACTATTTACCCATAGCTGAAGAGAGAATAATTGGATTCCTACCTTTCCCAAGAGTATTAATGCTATGTGAAATGCAATCAGACTCGTCCAGGATTTGAACTCGTGTCGCCGTGTTCATTTCCTACGACGATAACAATTACACCACGGGCACCTCCAACGACAAAATGTTTTCTTACATATGTATAGCTATTTAAACGTGTGCAACGAAATGACTCATTATAAATTATTACTGGTACATAGCGATACTTGAAACCATTTAACTGTTTGCCAAGTCAGCTAGGGCTGCAGAATGCACCGACTGTTTCTCTGTAGAGGGGTAAGACTCTCTCACTAACGAATGTCCTGAATATATGACACTAAACAATCTGATAGTGAGGTTTTAGTAATACTGGAGCAGTGGGGAATGCGGAGTACTCCCTTTATTGCCATCGCTCCCAGGTTCACTCTAGTCCGTAGTGGTAGCACCTGGTAGGGTCCTATCTTTGGGTGAAATAGAACTAAACTAGTTGTTAAAATTTTTGTGACGAAGTTTGATAATTTTTATCATTAAGGGTTTTAGGACAATTGTCTTCATCTTTATTGTTATTTTCACAACGTTTCCTCCGGCCTTCTTCAGGTATTTGTCGAACTCGGGAACCTTCACGGAATTTCAAACTACGTTCCACGGGGATCGACTGTTCTGATTCCGTTAGCCATAACCGGGTACAAGTATTAAGTGTTAAGAATTTCTGTATTGTTACTCTCCTGCAGTCAGGATTGAACCTGCAAACCTTCAAATGTCTCCTTAGAAGCTTAGGGAACCAACGCCTACAACCTATACGCTATGTGTCCTGCTGGACAATTCAGAGCGATTTTTTGGGACTTATAAACTTAATGTTCTTACTTGACGAGGATTACTACTATTGTGCATGATTTTTTACCTGTTCTCATATTCAGATTTAGAACTAAACTGTTTACTAATGTTTAACAGAATTGTTTGAAATTTAATTCGGCGTTAAATGACCCGAAAAGGGTTGATACAACGTAAAACAAAATAAGTAACAAACTAATCAATCAGTTAACTGTGTGCTAACATATGATCAATAGTTAATGGAATTATTTTCATTAAATTGCAATACTTGAAACCTTTTAACTGAGTGCAAAAGATGAGCTCAGAATTGTATAATAATGTTAATAAAATGTTTATAAATCATATATATTTAAATATATATGCATAAAGAGGATTTGGGTTTAAATAACCTACAATGATTTATTCGCCATGAAACCAAACCAAACTACGCCAAAAGAAATTGTGAAGTCCAAGACAGTCATTTAGTTATCGCAAAATAATCTGTGAGTTGATTGTGAAAAAAAGCAAAACAACAAAAAACGCAAACACATTTGATACATGTGAATGAAGTATCTGTAAGTTCGATAAAACAATTGGAGGGCTATCATTGCTAACCTTTGCTACTTTTGACCGTGCCATATGAGATGTGTTATCTTTGGCAATCAATTATCGTTGTCGCTGACATGTTTAATTGTGTCAACAATTCTGCGTCTTCAATTTTTTCTTTGCTTTAGATGATCCCAAAAAATAATTCATGGCTTTAACTCTACTCTTTTAGTCACACGTTTAATCATAACAACAGGTAAGAATTGTTGTATAGTCATATGCAGATTCATGCAGAACACAACGACACAAGGGGGGTGTCCTCGTGGTGTAATGGTTAAAGTGATGGACTGCGGAATCGTAGTACGCGAGTTCGTATTCCAGTCGCGCTATTACGTTCACATTCGGGCAAATACCCTTGGGAAAGGTATGAACCCCCCTTATCCTCCCAGCTATGAGTTAAATAGTACCACTACTGTTCTTCCAGGAGAATGGAATTGGCATTAAATAACCTGCAAAGGTTGATATGCCATTAAACAAAGAAACCAAACCAAACCAAACAACGACACAATGAAGACGAGCGAAACAGTCCTTTTAGAAAAATATACCTCTCACTTTATTTGAAGGGTTTGTGTGCGAGAGGGAGTTGTAGACCGAACAGAACTGCAATATATTGACCCCCACTCTTACGGCCATCAGCGTTGTGTCTTTCTCGTTCTCTAGGGCTGCTCAACCGGAGGCCCGGGGACCCAGCTTTCTACTGAGTGCTGGCTTTCTCTACCACATCCTGTCACCAACGGGTCTGGTCTCCAAATTAACTGATTTCCTGTCTTCACCGAGTTATATAATAGATAAATCCCCCACTCAATATCTCCCCATAACTGGCTATGGGGATGTGTCACTTCCGCTGTCCTTGGAATGGCATGTTTGATTGTCATCGAGCGGAAATAACTGTCAATGCAGTTCACATGTTACTCTCTTCCGGTGCATCAGCCTGACTGTAACGCGGGATTTTACCTTGTACCATATTGTCAGCCCAGCCCGCCTATGCCAATGGAATATGCAACTTCTGCGTCTTTGGAATGGCATGTCTGGCCGGGTCGAAGGTTAATATACAACATAATAACAAGGAATATTTATTATAACTTAACACTTGTACCTACTCATAGTTAACTGAATTGAAACTGTAGTTTTTTCCTAGCAGCGGTCGTGTCGATACTACTAAATGGATGCTCTACATGGACGCTAACTAAATGAATGGAGAAAAAGATTGACGGCAACTACACAAGAATACTGCGAGCAATATTGAACTAGTCATGGAGGCAGCACCCCACAAAACAGCAGCTGTACGGCCACCTACCACCCATTATGATAACTATCAGTTAGACGAACCAGACATGTGGGGTACTGCTGGAAAAGTTGGGACGAGCTCATAAGTGACGTACTCCAGTAGACCCCTCCACATGGACGAGCGAAATCAGGACGACCAGCTCGAACCTACATACAGCAGTTCTGTGCCGATACGGGATGTAAACCTGAAGACCTGCCGAAATCAATGGACGATAGGGAGGGGTGGCGAGAGAGGGTCAGGGATATCTGTGCTGATGGCGTGACGAGACACCCCCGTGGACTCAAATTTGTTAAAATCAGTTTAAAAAATTAAACCAGTGTCACATCCAACTCGTGTGGAGGGGTTGGTAATTATATGCAACCATGTCGCAGTCCATCACGTTAGCCACTACGCCTTGTGTAATCCCCATCACTCACGTCTAGATCTTCCAAGGTCTTTTCAGATTAGCCGCAAAAACTGTATGTGTGATGGTTTTTGTTCAGTTGACGGATTAAAAATTCTTTTTTTGTCAATTATAGCATTCTCCAATGGGAGGGAACAGTGATGTTTAAGTCACAAAATATACATTTGTTTTCCATTGTGTCTACAACTGAACTCCCTACTTTTTTTTATATCCTGCTCTCTTTTAATGCAAATGTAAGTAAAGTGTGCGACCTTTGTCGAGGGTGACCCGAGGGCCCCCTTTTCAATAGCAACTACATCGAGGTTTAGGGGAGGGCGCTACTCCATTCCCTGGATTGATCCACTACCTAATAATGCTGAGCGTTAAGCAAGACGGCATCAAGTAACATTTTTCGAGTCTTCAGTATGACTAAACCTGGGATTGTAACTCGCTCTCCGGGGCCATTGGCAAACACTACTCATTAAGCCAATGGCTCGGAACTGTGCAAAAACAAGTAGAACTCCTATAGTTTGTCATAACCTAGAATTTGAAGTTCGATCCACTACCCGTCCATCAATCCTATGTGAATGTTCACCATATACAGGAAGTTAGAAGTTATAACATTTCAGTCTTTTTACTAAATAGACGTGCCTTGTATTCATATTAATACTTATGTCTATTCCTTTGTTTAAATTGAACGCTAATAACCAAAGTGAGCGTCTTTCTCCTAAGCGCATCACACTGTTAATGCAGAACCCCTACTCTCACATTTTAAAGGGTTCGATTCGAGGTTCTGTGTGGACTCTCTAGTTCAACATGGAACACTTGAAGAAGGTCGAAGGGTATATCGGCCGAAATGTTGTGAGTATAACAATAAAGATAAGGTCAATAGTTCGAATATTATAAGAGATAACAATTATCGAACTTTTTTTCAGAAATTCAAATAACCACCTTTTTCGACAAAAATAATTTTTTAAAGCCGTTCCCATATTTTCATATAACACACACACACACACACACATTTTGGTAATGTGAAGCACAATTTGGTTGCCCTGGATGTTTTTGCCGAGCTCGTGAAGCTGATGAGACACACTGGACAGTGAGATGCAAAGCTCGCCTGATGCTCTCCTAGTGATACTTGCTGGCTTTATTTTTCTGGCTGGGAGCAAGTTCTTAGAACCCACAGATTTAGGCCAACCTGATATTTTTTGATCGTTGAGGTAATTTTGTAATATACTACCTTAGCTGCCGATGATGAACTTAGCAGTTTCAAGGCGGTCGCAAGATAACATCAACAAAGCGGAGAAAATAGAGAATGGCGAAGAATATAATTTATTGCTTATGGATAGTGCGACAGATATTTCCGTTCGCTGATAAGATCAACAAATTACCGGAAAAAACGGAAGTATGTAAGTTCCGATAAACAGCCATAAACAGAAAAATACGTGACGCGAAGAGGATGTTCATACTTCCGCATGGGACTTGAAAAGATAATATAAGGTCTGTAATTTTGGACTGAAGGTAGAGATCCCTGGAAGAGATCCAATGCTAGCTCAAGCGAAGGGGAGAGGTCAACTGGTCGCTCAAGCGAAGGGTAGAGGTCCGCTGGTCTCTCAAACGAAGGGAGAGACCCGCTGGTCACTCGTACAAACATATCATGGGTGTTCTCCGGCAATCGCACTACTTCACACAAAGGGTCCCCGCCACAGAAGAAAGATATATGCTAACCCTCTCTTACTGTATTCCTACTTCAAACACATCACCGAATCAAAATCAAAGATTTATATATACATAGAGGATAAAATTTTCGTTCAAGCAACCTTAATTTCAACGGAGAGGGGAAAAAAATCCCTTTTGCAGAAATAATTGCAAAAAAAAAAAAAAAAAAAAAAAAAATCGCAGGACAATACTACGAGGATAATGAAAACCCATGAAGCTTAACAGTAAAATAAACTTGAATATTTAATTCAAAATGACGTAAGAATGAATCAAAAATACTTTTGATTTTTTCTGTCGCTACGTCCTTTAAATCTTATTTTATGTGCTCATCTAAAAATATAAACTTCACAATGTTTATGAATTGGTGGGTCTCTGAAACTGGTGAACAAGTTCACCTACCTCGGAAGCAAGGTCTCATCTACGGAAAATGACACCAATAAGCAACTAATGAAGGCATGGAGAGTTATCGATCGTATGGAAATCAGACCAATCCAATGATATAAATCGCAGTTTTTTCCAAGCAGTGGTCGTGTCAATACTACTATATGGATGCACGACATTGTCGCTGACTAAGCGTATGGAGAAAAAACTTGACGGCAATTGCACAAGAATGCTTTGAGCTATATTGAACACATCCTGGAGGCAACATCCCACGAAACAACAGTTATACGACCACCAACCACCCATCTCAAAATCAGACGAACTACACATGTGGGACACTGCTGGAGAAGTAAGAACGAACTCCTAACCGATGTTCTCTTATGAAGCCCTTCACAAGAGCTGTTGTTGATAAGTTCTGGCAGGTCGTTCAACACTTGCACGTGTTGAACGACCAGCCAGAACTTAACAACAGCTCCGTACGGACACAGGATGTAGACTGGAGGACCTGCCGGGAGCGATGGACGATATGGATGGGTTGCAAGAGATGGTCAGGGAAATCCCTGCTCGTGGCTTGACATGACGATATTATCAATATTTAGAATAAATAATTCTCTCTTTATCTATCTTCATACACACATCTATAAATATATTTGTATCATAAAATTCATGCATTATCATAAAAATACTTTATCAGGTCTGTCAACTAATGCTCTAGAATATACCGATGGCACCCTTGTGGAGGGGTAAGATCCTCCTCCCCAACGATTGGCTAGCGGATAAAGCTAAACTGCATATCATATTTAGTCCAGGAGTTTTGGTCAATGGAGTACTTTATTGCTATTACTCCCAGGTTCACTCAATACCGAAATGTTTGTACCTTTTAGGGTCTCATCCATGGGTCTAATAAAACTGTTCAATCATTTAATAATTTACTATTTATTATTAATGAATATGTAAAACCATACAACTCAGTGAAAATTATTTGTATTTGCTGAAAATACTTGATAAATACAATCACTGATATCAAATAACAAAGCTTAAGTCAAATGGGCGCAAACAACTCGTTTAAACATAGTTACCCACAAACTATTCACTTAGAATCTTGTATTGGCGTTTGAGTCAGCCAGGTTTCGATCCCAGCTTCAGGAATCTAGCGTGTCTGACCACACTGAAAAGTTGTGATATAACGAAACAGTCTGTCTATGGATTACAATATTTATGCCCCCCTACACCTGTAGGGTTGAACTCCCTAGCGAGGGAAGTAATGGTTGCCACAAGTGTAACGCTCTTCAAATGAATTGAGCTCTCAGTAGCCGTAGAGCGGATATATGTAAACAAAACAAATGTGATACATAAGCGTTTAAATTTCCTTCGCTTGCGCTAGTTTCCTCGTGGCTGAGTGGTGGAATCTTGGATTGGCGTTTGAGTTAGCCAGGTTTTAATCCCAACTTCGGAAATCTAGCGTGTCTAGGCACACTGAAAAGTTGTCATACAACGAAACAGTCTGGTTTGGTTTCTTTGTTTAATGGCATATCAACTCTTTTTAGGTTATTTAATGCCAAAGCCATTCTCCTAGAAGAACAGTAGTCGTACTATTTAACTCATAGCTGGGAGGATAAGGGGGTTCATACCTTTCCCAAGAGTATTTGCTTGAAAGTGAACGTAATAGCGCGACTGGAGTACGAACTCGCAGTTCATCTCTTTAATCATTACACCACGAGGACCCCACCTCTGAAACAGTCTGTCTGTGGATGATTATATCTATATATATATATATATATATATATTCCAACGCCAAGTCAGACGAGGGTTGGAACGATTCTATTTTCGGATTTTTTATCTATAATAAAAGAGAGCTCAGTGTAAATTAACAATAATAAAATAAATTACAGAGCAAATGATTTCATATAAAAGAAACACCTTTAAAAATTACTTTTTTTAATGATATTTATTTCAGCAGACCATAGATTTTTTTAAAAAAATGTAAGATCTGCATGTTTATACCCCCACCCCCACAAAAAAACGGAAATATAAAATGGTCTTATTTGTCTAAATTTCTGAGATGAAGCCTGTTAATTTCTATCATTTAGAGTATCTGGACTATCGTCTCCATTCTTATTGTTGTATTCATAACATTTCGGCTGTTGAGTCTTTCGGGCTTCTTCAAGTACTTCTCGTCACACTCGGGAGCCTACATGGAGCTTCGAACCGAACCTTTTTTTCAATCCACGGGGTAGGTTATTCTAATTCCGTTAACCATAACCAGGTACAACTGCTAAGCTATAGTTAGAATTGTTTGTTATTTACTTGTAGTTGGGATTGAACCTGCAACCTCAAGATGATTTCACTTAGAAGGAACCCAAGTTCGACATGAAATACCTGAAGAAAGCCGAAGGACGCATCAATTGAAATGTTGTGAATATAACAGTAAAGATGAAGACAATAGTCCGAAAACCCTGAATGATAAATATAAAATGGTGTGTTCGAAATACTCGGACAAGGAAAAGTAATTTTCATTCAATGAATGGGAGATACCTGTTCGTTTTTTGTCTCTTCGTTTGCGGCGAATAACTCTTTAAAAAATGAAACAAACAAAACTCTTTCTTTCACAAAACCTTTTCTTCTGACGATGACCTAAAGCCAAAATTAGTTGAGAACAAAAAAAGCAACGACAAAGAAATATTCCTATTTGTACTTTCATTTTTATTCATCTTCTAAATTGTGGTTGACACATTTGGGACTGTAGAATACACAGATTGCATCTTTACAGAGGGGTAAGACCTCCCCAACGAGTGTCCTGTGTCCCAGTTGGCTGGGGCTGTAGAATATCCAGACTGCGTCCCTACAGAGGGTTAAGACGTCCCCAACGATTGCCCCGTGGTCCAGTTGGCTGGGGCTGTAGAATACACAAACTGCATCTCTCCACAGGGTTAAGACCACTCCAATGAATGTTCTGTGGTCCAGTTGGCTGGGGCTGCAGAATACACTGACTACATCTCTGCAGAGAAGTAAAACCTCCCCAACGAATGTTCTGGATATGACACTAAACGATCTGATGGTGAGGCTCCAGAAATACTGGAACTGTAGTGAATGCAGAATACAAAGCCATTGCCATTCTTTCCAAGTCCACTCTGGCGCGGAGTGTTAGCAACAGATATGGTCGTATCTATGGGTCAAATGGAAGTAAACTACATATTTATACTCAATTGAATTGTTTAAAATTGAACTGTTTTTGACAATTAAGCTGTGTACTTATGCTTAACTGAATTGTTTGAAATAGAACTGTTCATATTTATAAAAATGGATTTGGCATTAAAAAACCCTACAACGGTTGATATGCCATAAAACTAAACTAAAGCAAATATATATCGTGGCGTAACTTAATTTCGTAGAAAATGGTCTCAGTGATCAGAATTCAACTCTTGGACGATGCAGTTTACATTTCAATGAGCGCTCATGCCCTTTGGGAAAGATATGCATCCATCTATTCTCTGTCCACCTATGGGTAAATAGTAGGGCAGGCCAGACCCTTAAATCTTTGAATGGCAACCTATCAAAGAGAATGAAAACTCAGAACTCAAACCTAAAAAGATAACTTTACTTAATTAACCTGGTGTCACATTCTGAACGGTTGAGTAAACACACACACACACACACACACACACATATATATATATATATATACACATAAATACCGGTCAGCTTGAATATAAATATATATATAATACCGGTCCGCTCGAATTTGTTTTTTAAAAGAATGACCGTACCGTAAATAGATGTGGCTTTTTTTAAAACAAGCAAACTTTTCAGAGTGTCAGGTACAAATTTGACACACAAAAGATTTAATCAGATGGGAAACTATGGGTGAGCGATTTTTTCGTATTATAATGTCTTTTAAGTTCTTACGATAACTCGCGATTTTTTGGTTTGGTTTGGTTTGTTATGGCATATCAACCTTTGTAGGTTATTTAACGCCAAATCCATTTTTATGTAAATAATCTGTTCTATTTCAAACAATTCAGTTTAGCATAAGTACACAGTTTAATTGTGAAAAACATTTCCATTTCAAACTATTCAGGCAGTTATATGTAATAATTCAGTTAAGTGCAAATACTGTTTTAATGTCAAAAAACAGTTCTATTAGAAAAAATTCAGTTAAGCATAAGCAGGCAGTTTAAGTGTAAGTACGGTTTAAATGTCAAAAACGTTTCTACTTCAAGCTATTCGTTTACTCAATTCATTTTAGCATAAGTATGCTGTTAGTTCTATTTAACCCATAGATAGGGCCCTATCAGGTGCTACCACTCCAGGCCAGAGTGGACCTGGGAGCAATGGCAATGAAGGGGTACTCCACATTCCCCAAAGCTCCAGCACTGCTGGAACCTCACCATCAGATTGTTTAGTGTCATATCCAGGACACTCGTTGGAGGGGGTGGTCTTACTCCTCTGCAGAGGTGCCGTCAGTGTATTCTACAGCCCCAGCCGACTGGGCAACGCGATTTTTTCCACATTAGTGATATATATATATATATGTGTGTGTGTGTGTGTGTGTGTGTGTGTGTGTGTGTATCAGATTGAAACGAATATAATGTCCGATGAGTGTTTTAGACAACATTGATTACAATGCTGCCTCTTATTATTGTTTAAGAATGATGCAATGTTTAATCTTTATCTTATTTTTCAGATTATATAAATATTGTTTTTAGTCTTCTTTTGCCGTTCTGACTATCATAATGATGATTATCTATTCGTCTATATATCTATCTATGAGGATCATCAACATTTTCTATCTATACAGATAATCATCTTTGGGCAAGATAAACAAAAAAAAAAAAAACGTAAAAAACAAAAAACCTTAAGCCTGGGCTGAGAAGTCTTCACAACAGAGAGTTTGTGTAGTCTGCTTGTGAGAAACAGTTTTTTGTTTCTGCTTGTACTAGCTGGCCATGCCACATTATATGAAGGTTGACTGAAAAGTTCATTGACTGATTAAGATAATCTCATGGAACATGACCACCTGAGGTAAATTTTTAAACATAGTCCCTCTTGTGGTCCACACATCTCTTCCACCAGTGTTGCGGTGCTTGGATCCCTCAACAGTGGATATCATCGTATGAACTTTTCAGCCCTCCCTTGTACCTTCATAAGAAAATAGTAACAGGCCTAGAGTGTAGCTCCCGTAATCTGATTAAAAACAGCTGTAAAACAAAATAATACAGTGTTTTGAAGCACAAGGCCTCATTTGGGGAAGGGGAAAGGGAGCAGTCATTTTAATACTTACTGTCTTAAGTAGCCCAAACTAGCCGCAGTTACGACCCATCTATAAAATAAGCTCATTTATTCCCATCAGACTCGCCAGAATCACCAAATAACACATTATCTCGATGAAAACCGACTTAAAAGCCACTGTCTATCTAAGTTAGTCTAAATCTCCACCAGAAACATCATTATCTATCTATCAGCGGGAAATGCAGTCGATGTATTCTAAACTCGTTCCATAGTTTGGTGTACGTATTAAAATCACCGCACTAGCATTAGATGTTTGAAGTTATGTTCTTTACGATACACAGCTAAATTTTAGTGATAGTCCTCCTCCCACTTTGGGAAACTGTTTATCAAAAGTATCAAAATCGTTAAATCTACAGAAAAAAAAGGAAAAGAAAAAAAAAAAGCTTTTGCAAGTATAAGAATTTGGGGCGTCAAAAAAAGCTCAAGTTGACCATATTGAAACTAGCTGTCCGACAATCTATCCAGGTAGGGCGCCTAATAAAATTGCGAACATAAGTAATAAAGAAGGTTTTAAATGAACAGTTTCCTGCAGGCGAAAGCATAAAAACGCCCATAAAACTTCAGACTTTATATCCTTAACGCAAATTCGTTAATTAGAATTTACAATATGATATAATGTTGTCTGATTATCAAAGAAAGAAAGAAAGAAAAAACTGATGAAAAATGATATCTATATCTCGTTGGAATAATCTTGAAACGTGTGAAATGTCAAGCGGGATAAGTTAAACAATGTGTAACTTGAAATATACCCCGTGTGTGTGTATATATATATATATATATATATATATATATATATATATATATATATATATATATATGTTAGCTCTAGCTAGAATATAGGCTGTAATGTATTTGATAAAAGTAAAGCAATAAGGATCAACATCTTACGTATAAGTTTAGAACAGAAAGAATAGAATAATTGTATTATACCACCTATGACGTATGGACGTGAAAAGGGGAAATTAATCAAGTTACAAGAAACAAATTAGAAAAGAAAGAAAGAAAGAAAGAAAGAAGGATTCAAATCAAAATTGGGATAGAGACGACATTCAAAAAATGAAAAAAAAAAAGAAAGAAAAAAGCTGTAGGAGACGAAAGAAAGAAAGAATTCAAAAGCAAATTCGCATATTGATGACATAAGAAAGAAAGAAAAAAATCGAATTTAAATTGGGATATTCATCCATTTAATTAGGAAGAGAGAAAGAAAGAAAGAAATAAAGAAAGAAAAAAAAGAAAGGAAGAAAGAGGAATTCAAATCCCAATTGCGATATTGACAACATTCAAATACAAATAAGGATATAAATGACTTTAAGAAAGAAAGAAAGAAAGTAAGAAAGAAAGAAGAATTCAAATCCAAATTAGGATATTGATGAATTTAAAAAGAAAGAAAGAAAAAAGAATTCAGAACCAAATTAGGATATTGATGAATTTAAAAAGAAAGAAAGAAAGAAAGAAAAAAGAATTCAGAACCAAATTAGGATATTGATGAATTTAAAAAGAAAGAAAGAAAGAAAGAAAAAAGAATTCAGAACCAAATTAGGATATTGATGAATTTAAAAAGAAAGAAAGAAAGAAAGAAGAAGGACGCGAAAGAAAAGAAAGAATTCGAATGTAAATTGGGATATTGATCCATTTAATCAGAAAGAGAGAAAGAAAGAATTAAAAACAAAAGAAGAAATCAAATCCAAATTGCGATATTGACAACTTTAATAAGAAGGAAAGAAAGAATTCAAACCAAACTTAGAATATTGATGACTTTTAAAAAAGAAAGAAAATGAGCACACACACACACACATATATATATATATATATATATACAAGCGGCGATTGAAAAGTTGATAGGAAGACTAAGATCCTGTCATGGAATGTGACCAAATGAGCTTTATTTTTCAACATAGTTGCCTGGGCATCTAGATATTTCTTCCATTAGTGTTGCCGTGCCTGGATCCCATTGGTTCCTTATATTTTCATATGGACTTTTTAGCGCTCCTCCGTATCTATCTATCTTGAACTATCCGTGTATTCTATCTTTCCATGTATCTATCTATCTCAATCTGTCAATGTTTCTATTGCAATAAATTTATCTTTTTTTCTCTTTCTCTCTCCATATATATATATATATATATAAGAGAGAGAGGGTGAGAGATGAACGTATCTATTCATCTTTTTTTGCCAAATTGTACTTTTCCTTCTGGCCATATGTTCTGTTCATTTCCATGTTTTGTGGTTTCATAACTTCCACTCTATAGCTCACCTTGATCTGTTTTTTTTCTTCCAAAAAATTATTTCTTTTTTTCAACGCGAGTCATCCTCCCCACCTCCAGTCTACTTATCATGCAACAGATAAGTATATTTACTAACTCTTCCGCACGTGCCTTATGCAACGAAGGGTCAATTTTTAAGTGGAGTTCAAAAGGTTTGAATTCAGAGGTTTCCTTCTTCTATGGTTACCATAACAAGGTTAAAGGGGCCGGTCTGCTTTAATATTTACTCATAGCTGGAGGATGAATAGTTACATCCATATTCTCTCCCAAAAGCAAACAGACCCCTTTCGGATCGCCGTGTCCATTTTTCATCGACAGTAACCTGTAAACACCCACATATAGTCTTTGAAGTATACAAAGTCTTTTTTTGTGTTATAGGGTAGCTAACTCCCCTTCAGTACTCTATCAGATGGACTGGCTCATCATATTTACCCAACCCCTCCGCTCGGGCAGGATATGACACAAGGTCAATTTTTAAGCGGAGTTTAGCAGGTTTGAATTCAGAGTTTTCCTTCTCCTAGACTAGTTGCCTCACCAAGGCTGAAGAACCTAGTCTGCCCTACTATTTACCCATAGCTGGAGGGAGAATAATTGGATTCATACCTTTCCCAAGGGTACTAGTGCTATGTGAAATGCAATCAGTCTCGTCCAGGAATTGAACTCGTATCGCCGTGTCCATATCCTGTGAAGATAACCATCACACCACGGGCTCATAGCTATAAATAGTCGATGGTTTAGTAATAAGCTGAAGAGGCTGCCTGGCGTGGATGCCGGGAAGCCCGAAACTGACTAACTCCTCGAGCCTCAGGGAGCCGTCCCCCAGGCTCTAACCTTCGTTGGAGGGGTTAAGTTTATTGCTTGGCGCCTGAGGTGCCCTATTTTTAGAAGAATGTCGACTGGGCACAAGGCGTTTTTGGGAATGCCGGGCGTGTCTGGGCTACAGTCTTGCTCCCGGACCCACTTTCAAAAGGTCTTGTACCGTATTCACCTGTTTGGTAAGGCGTGCGACAAATAACTTGAGTTATAAGCTGATATTAAGTTGATTAATATTTGGACTGATCTTGCCGATACAGCATTTTGACCCTCGTCTATTTCTTCTAAGTTCCCGTCTTAATTGTTTGTAAATTACAGTACTGTCTTTTTTTGTATGTATCCGTTAGCACCAGATACTGGTGCTGAATAAATATATTAAGCACTCATTATTCTCTGTGTATCATTCACCTCGACGATACAACACTTTGTCTCTTTTTCGGAGTATCGACTGTTTGCTTTATTAACCCACCCTCCAGAAATCTACCCACGTCTCACTCTCACTCAAATCTTGGGAATATTATTCTAAGTTCACACTCCATGGTTGTATATTGATCTGATATTTTCACCATATCATTTTCGGTCCTTGTGATAAAGTCCATTGATAAGGAAAGCGGTTTTGTTTCTATATAAATTTTTTGTTTTTGAATAAATAAGTGCTTTTTTCATCATTTGGCCTCAGATTTATACAAGTACCTATGTATTCACTTGTTGGCACTTACAAGTCGTTTAGTATCACAGTTCAAATAATATTCTGATGACCTTTTATAACTTCGACCATAACAGTCTAATCACAAAGAATAGTCTGTTGGTTTGCTAAACGTGTAATCTTTTCGAATGAATGTGTGATGACCTATACGTGTACGTATACTTGTATACGTACACGTATAGTAATATATACTAATAAGTACGCTCGCATATATGTATATATTTATATATCTATCTTTTTTCTTTTATTAAATCTATCAACGTTCGAAGCACATAGTCGAGGCAAGTATGGTGCTAATGTATCCTCTTGCAGCCCACCTGTGAGAATGTCAAAGAAGTCTGTTCAATGAAATGAAAGAAAATGACTACCCTAGAAAAGGCAAGAAGCAGACGATACCTCGCACAAAAGATTATGGACATGGACTACGCTGGTTACATAACGCTGCTGGTAAATACACCTGCCCAGGCCGAATCCCAGCTGCATTGTCTGGAAAGGGCAACAGACGGCATATACCTCTTTGTGAACGCAGACAAAACAGAATTCATGTGCTTTAATCAGAGGCGACATCACTCTAAATTATAGGTCTCTGAAACTTGTGGACAAATTCACCAACCTCAGAGGCAGGGTCTCATCTACGGACATCAATACACAACTATAATTCCCGTCTAGCTTCTTCTCCAGCCGTTTTGTTAGCGTCCAAGTGGTACATCTGTGACGTTCCCCGCTCGGCCCCCGACACATCAACTCCTCGATCCATTTCACTTCTTGGCCGGTGATCAACTAGTGGTTCCGATAGGGGCATCGCACATTTCTTTACGGCTACAAGAAATACAATCAAGGGAGCGGGAGGAAAGAGGACAAACGAACAACATGAGCCTGGGGTTAACTCAAAGTGCAAGACAAGGAGTTATGCAAAACTCTGCATTCCTGTTAGCATATATAGACTAACGCTAGCGTGGGTTTCTAGCGAAAATTCTACAACCCATGAGGAGAGCTGACTCATCTTGACTCGTCTTTCCCCACTGCTCTGGACTTCATCTCATCCGACTGGTCTCTCTGCTGTCCGGTGTTGACTGGTCAATCGCGTCACCCTTCGCCAAATGCCTTATCCCAGTCCCTTAGTCCAACTCCCTTCTCGCGTTCCCTTACCCACTTCCGGTCACGTCGAGATCTCGAGTCCAAAACCCTTTGTCTGGTTTCGCGCCAAAACAGACAAAGGAATCGTCTG
The DNA here is from genome assembly GCA_963585895.1 of Sepioteuthis lessoniana. Taxonomy (NCBI): domain Eukaryota; kingdom Metazoa; phylum Mollusca; class Cephalopoda; order Myopsida; family Loliginidae; genus Sepioteuthis; species Sepioteuthis lessoniana. Next base: position 93,158,749 of record OY757913.1, on the reverse strand, counting down.
CTTGGTGGACCACCTACATAGTGTTACACATCCATATAGCAGTATCGACACGACCGCTGCCTGGAAGAAACTGCGTTTCATTTTATCGGTCAGGTTTGATTTAAAAACGTTTAAAAATTATTCATCAAATGTATTTTTATTGTTTAGAATGAAGAAAACAACAACTACTCATGAAAACGGTCACTTTCGAAAAATAGTCAGTTTTGTCGATTTTAGAAAAGGCGGTGGGTATCTATCTTTTCATTCTTTTTTTCTTTTTTTCTTTTCTGTCAATATCTATAAAATCTTTCTTCCTTTTAACATCTATGTATCCTTTCTTTCGTTGTATCTCTTCTGTTAGTATCTATCTATCTTCCGTTATTATATGTCTATCTGTCTATTCTTTCTTTGTATCTTCCGTTAATATCTATCTATTCTTTTTTTCTCTGTATGTCTTCTGTATCTATCTATCTATCTATCTCTTTTGCTATTATCTACCAATTCTTTCTTTCTTTCTTTCTTTCTTTCTTTCAGTGTCTTCTGTTATTATCTTTCTTTCTTTTCTCTAAATATCTATGTACGAGGATCATTAAATAAGTTTCCAGACGTTTTTCGTATGGGTACTTTTATTGATAGTAAGCACATGAAACTCAAGTCCTCTTCGAAGTACTCTCCTCCGGCTGCAATACACTTGTTGTAGCGTTCCAACAACTTCTGGAAGGCCCCATGGAAGTCCTCTTGTGTGAGCGTGTTAATGACCTTCGTCTCAGCCTCTTTCATCTCCTCAATTGTCTCATAACGACAGCCTCTGAGCTTAGGGAACAACCAAAAGTCACAGGGAGCAAGGTCTGAACTATAGGAAGGGTGAGAAACTGTCTTGATGTCCATCTTGGTCAAATAGTCTGTGGCAAGGATGCAGTTGTGGACTGGTGTATTGTCCTGGTGGAAATGTCACTGACCCGATTTGAAGAGTGCTAGCCTCTTCCGATGGAATCTCTTCCTGAACTCCCTTAAAACCTCAACATAGTAACCCTAACCCTAACCCTTTGGACAATCAGCTCTGGTGTATTGCCTTCCTTACTCATCCCACACTTCTCATCATCCCTCACAGACTCCCTGCCTTCCTTGAATCTCTTATGCCACTTTAAAACTGATTCTCGATTCATGCTAGATGCTCCAAAAGCAGTCTGAAGCATTCCATACGTTTTTATGGCATTTTTTCCAAGTTTAAAACAGAATTCTATTGCATATCTTTTTTTCTAAAATGTGCTCACGTCCAGATTACATTTTTGAAATTCACCAGCTGTGACAATCAGACTTTAGTAAGGTGTACTGCAATTCCTGTTGTAGCTGTTCATTTGAACGTGAAATCATAAAAATTGGTCAATCATCTCATAAGATGTATAGCAATAACATAGTGAATTTTCAAGAGTCTGCGACAATTTTAAATGCCGGGACAAAAAAAAAAGTTTGGAAACTTATTGAAAGCACCACTTACCTTTCTATCTATCTCAGAGATTCGTTGTGGCTAACATTCTGGACTGCGACATCGTCGTGAGAACTTCACTCGTGCTACAGCGTTCACTTTCGGGCTAATATCTTTGGGAAATGTATGAAACCCTTATCCCCCAACACCTGTTCATCTATAAGGATAGCTTTTGCATTAAATAACCTGCGAAGGTTTATATGTCATGAATCAAAATGGAAAAAAACACAAAAGATTTCTTTCTTTTCTTTAATGGCATTTCAACCGTTGTGGGTTATTTAATATCAAATCCCTCCCTCCAGAAGAACACCAGTGGAACTCATCATTATCATGTCGTGCCACTAGCACGGATATCCCTGACCCTCTCTCGCCACTTTTCCCTATCGTTCATCGCCTCTGGCAGGTCTTCTGGGCTACATCCCGTATCCTCACAAGCTGCTGTATGTATGTTCTAGCGGGTCATCCTGCTTTAGCTCGTCCATATGTGGGGGTCCATAGGAGTACATCACGTATGAGCTCGTCTTTGCTCCCCCCAGCAGTGTTCTGCGTGCCTGGCTTGTCTAACTTGGATAGTTTTCGTGATGGGAGGCAGATGGCCGTATAGTTGGTGCTTTGTGGGGTGTTGCCGACAGGACTTGTTTAATTTTGCTCGCAACATTCTTGTGTAGTTTCCGTCTAGCTTCTTCTCCAGCCGTTTTGTTAGCGTCCAAGTGGTGCATCCATATATCCCCTCTGGCCCGGAGTGGTAGCACTTGATGGGGTCCTATTTGTGGGTCAAATAGAACTAGACTGCATACTTATGCTAAACTGAATTGTTTGAAATGAAACTGTATTTATACGTTAAACTGAATCGTTTGAAGTAGAATTGTTTGATTAAACTGAATAGCTTGAAATAGAAATATTTTTTGAAAATCAAACTGTGTACTTATGCTAAATTGGATTATTTGAAATAGAACTGTTTAAGAAGCAGAAGGTACCCCGCAAAAACAATTACCGACGCCGATGACATAGCGATTCTGGCAAATACACCCAACCAAGCCGAAACACTACTACATAGTTTGGAACAAGCCGCTGCAGGCATTGTCCTCCATATCAATCCACACAAAACTGAATACATGAGCTATGATCAAACAGGCGACATTTCCACACTAGAAGGAACCTCTCTAAAACTGGTAGACAAATTCACCTACCTAGGAAGCAGTGTCTCATCAACCGAAAAAGCCATCGACACGCGGCTAAGGAAGACATGGACAGCTATCGATAAGCTATTGGTCATATGGAAATCAGACCTGACCGATAAAATGAAACGCAGTTTCTTCCAAGCAACGGTCTTGTCGATACTGCTGTATGGATGCACCACTTGGACGCTAACAAAACGGCTGGAGTAGTGGAACTATTTAACCCATACCTGGGAGGAGAAGGGGTTTCATACTTTTCCCAAAAGCATTTGTCTGAAAGTGAATGCAATAACGCGAGTGGAGTTCGAACTCATTTACTACGATTCCATAGTCTACCGTTTTAACCATTACACCACGAGGACACCCACTGAAAGGCTTGTAATACTTTCCTAGTGATTTGTTCTCAGAAAACCACAGAGTAATATACCAAATTGAGGAACCCAATCGTCTACATTGAGGTAATGGTACTTTTTCTTTCTTTCTTTTTTTTTGAAGACGTACACATTTTTTTCTTTGGTTTATTCGTATGGAAACCGCTTATTGAGATTTGAATTGTAACTGGATGACAGATGACAGATTTAGGCCGAGGTTGATTTGTATTCATTTTTCTTTCTTTTTATTTTATTTTTTTTTAATTGGATCTACACTGTTCCTGTCTGCCTCATTCTGTCGAGATCAGTTATTGACACCATTTCGTAAATCATGCAGGCTTTTAGTGGACGGGGGGGGGGGGGGCTGAACAAGTTTTGTTCGAAATATCGATAAAAAAAGTCATAGATTGTTATCTTTTGTTTCTCAGCGACATTTTCAAGATATCTTAAACAGATTTAGCCAACGAAAAACGCTAATTATAGATTCTGTCCCGCTGATTAACATTTATCATCTCTCTTCCCAAAATTTACGTTATATATATATATATATATATATATATATATATATATATTATATATATATATATATATATATATATATATATATATATATATATATAATACGAGTAAGTTAGTTGGCCGTCCATTGTCGAAGATGATCCGAAGGCTACCATTTCAATAACTGCAACATCGAGGTATTGGGGAGGACTCTAGCCCTTTCTCTTGATTGCTCCACTTACCCTTGATCTGTATCTCATTCAAAATATTGGATTGTTAAAGAAAGCGGCCTCAAGTACCATTTTTTTTAATTCTGTGGCATAATTCGACATAGGATTGAACCCCGGTCCTCCCGAACCATTGGCAAACACTAACTATTATTGCGATGGGCTTGATATATATATATATATATATATATATATATATATATATAGGAAAACTTTTCTGGGAGATTTTAACAAGTATAGATTTTGAGACACTAACAGACCTCCAAATCCCAAAACAGAAGACCAGACCTATTAAAAGCGACAAGAAAAAAAACAAACCAAAAACAAAACAAAACAAAACAGAGAACCTACTGAATAGTGGGATTTTGCCGACCACCGAGTAAAAGTCAAAGAAAGTGAAAAGAGAGACAAGCACTTGGACATTGTTAGAAAACTATGAAAGCTGTGGAATATGATGGTGACGGTGGATACCAATTGAAATCCGTGCACTCGGAACGGGTTCTCCGAAGGCTTGGAAAGGGGAGTGGAAGAGTTGGAAATCGGAAGATGAATCGAGATTATTCAAAATTACAGCATTATTGAGATTGACCAGAATACTGAGAAGAATTCTTGAAGAGACTTGCTATCACTCAGACTCCAGTGAAAGACTCTCAGCTAACGCTGATGTGAAAAACTCTCAAGGAGTAAAAATAATTATATAAACTCCAGTGCAAAATCATCAGCAAATGCTGGTATGAAAAACTCTGAAAGGAGTAATAATAATAAATCAAAGAAAGCGAAAACAGAGATAAATTACTTAGACCTTGCCAGAGGACTAAGAAAGCGGTGAAACATGAGGCTTACGGTGATACCAGTTGTAATCGGTGCACTTGGAAAGGTTTCTCCGAAGGTTTGGAAAGAGAAGTGGAAGAGTTGGAAATCAGAGAACAAATCGAAACCATCTTGTCTACAGAATTATGGAGATCAGAGAGAATATTGAGAAGAATCCTGGAGACCTGAGGAGACTTGCGGGTCACTCGGAGTCCAGTGAAAAACTATCAGCTGATACTGATGTGAAAAACTTGCAAAGAATGAAAATCGAAAGCAAAAAGAGAGACAAGTACTTAGACCTTGCCAGAGAACTATGAAAGTTGTGGAACAAGAGATGGACGGTGATACCAGTTGTAAATGGGCGTACTTGGAATGGTCTCCAAAAGCTTGGAAAAGAAACTGGGAGAGTTTGGAAATGGAAGAATTAAGTACCATCCAGACCAAAGTATTGTTGAGATGGGCCCAGAATAATAAGAAGAATCGAGGAGACTTACTGTCACTCAAACCTCCAGGTGTGAAAAACTTGCAGGAAGCAAAATGATAATAATAAATAAAGGGCTTGGACAAAGGACACGAGGAATAGGGAATCAGAGGAAGAATCGAAACCATTCAGACTACAGCATTGTTTGAAATCGGCTTGAATACTGAGACAAAGTCCTGGAGACCTGAAAGACAGTTTCTGTCACTCAGACTCCAGTGAAAGAACAATCATTTAAACGCTGGTGTCAGAGACTCGGAAGGAGTTTGATAATAATAATGTATTTAGCGGTGCCCGTGGTATAATGGTTATCGTCGTAGGAAATGGAGTTCAAATCCTGGACGAGACTGATTACATTTCACATAGCACTAATACCCTTGTGAAAGGTATGAATCGAATTATCCCCCAGCTATGGGTAAATAGTAGGACAGACTAGATTCCTTCAGCCTTGGTGAGGCAACTAGTCTAGGAGAAGGAAAAACTCTGATTTCAAACCTGTTAAACTCCGCTTAAAAATTGACCTTGTGTTATATCCTGCCCGAGCGGAGGGTTTGGGTAAATATGATAATAATAATGTATTTTTAAGGTTTGGTTTTGTTTGATGGCATATCAACCATTGCAGGTTATTTTTATCTCATTTTTTATACCCCAAACAGTTTCTATTTCAAAATAATTCATTCTAGCTTAAGTACATCGTTTAAATGTCAAAAATAATAATGTTGTATAATTGCGAAAGGATTTTTTCATATTATCATTTTTCGTTTTATATATCTTATCTTTCGGTTTAGTTAGGCTTAGAACTAGGTGGCAGACATTAACGCAGGTCGTCCACACGCGTGCAGGGAGGATGTCACAATGACAGATGTCACAATAAAAGCCCCAGATAGGAAATGTGACTGGGGATGTGAATGACGTCCACGCCCGGAAGCGATGGGCTGGGATTCTTAGTGATTTTTGAATAAAAGCAGTGAGTTGAGTTTTGGACTGAGACCGAAGCGAGTTGATTTTCGGACCTGGGCGAGGCCAGTCCAGTTTGGGGACTGCGGGATGCGCGTGCATGTTGGTTGAGAGCTGACGATGGACAGTCATCATAGAAAGATTGTGTCTCTCTCACCTCGTGTCGAAAACCGAAACTTAAAGAAGGTAATAAAAGTTTCGTACCTGAAACCAAGAGAGTCGTCAGTGTTTCGTGTTTTTTCGGATTCCTATGCGTATGAACATTCTATGAACATTATTTCACATTCATATCTTGAATATCTTACAATAAAATATCAAACTATTCAGTTTAGCATGATTACAGTTTAATGCTTACACAGATAAATGTAAAAAACAAATTCCTATTACAGACAATTTCAGTTTTTGGATGAGTACATTGTTTAGTTCTATTTAACCCTTTGATAGGGCCCTATCAAGTGCTACCATTCCAGGCCAGAATGGACCTGGGAGCGATGGCGATAAAGGCATGCTGTATTCTACAGCCCCAGCCGACTGAGCAATACACAGAGTTAAATGTAAAAAAATATATATTTGAGATAATTCAGTTCAGCATAAGTACGCTGTTTAGATGTCAAAACAGTTCTATTTTAAACAATTCAGTTTAGCTTAAATACGCTGTTTAAATGCAAAAACAGTAAACTCTCGAAACCACGGTTTAGTTCTATTTGACCCTTAAGTAGGATCCTATCAGGTGCAACCACTCCGGGACTGAGTGGACCTTGGAGCAATGGCTATGAAGAGGCATTCCCCAAAATTCCTGCATTATTGAGGGGGTGATACCCCTTTACAGAGAAGCAGTCGGTGTATTCTACAGCCCCAGCTGACAGGGCAATACACAGAGTTAAATGTAAAAACAGTTTTTTTACAGATAATTCAGTTTAGCATTTGTACACACTTTAGATGTCAAAACAGTTTTATTTTAAGCAATTCATTTCAGCATACGTACGCAGTTTAGTTCTATTTGACCCATAGATAGGACCCTTATCAGGTTCTACTACTCAAGGACAGAGTGAACCTCGGACTGATGGCAATAAAGTAATACCCCGCATTCTCCAAAGGTCCAGCATTACTGGAGCCTCACCATCAGATTGTTTTGTCATAATCAGGACACTCATTGGGGGAGTCTTATTCCTCTGCAGAGACTCAGACGATGTGTTTTAAATTTGAAATTTTGATCTTTCGGATCTCTTCTAGTGATCTTAGGACCGAACATGTTCCTAAACGAGTTAAGGGAGCAACAAATCGAAAAGATGCCTATTTAAGCTTACTCAGCATTCGTAAGGCAACGTGAACATTGGTCCGTGAATCAGAGCAAAGGTGACTATGCTCGATTTGGCGTTGAAAATTCGATGCCAATGACAACAACTACTTGCATCAGTTTCCTTATTGTTCCAGTTATCTCTGATAAAGAAGCCGGACATATTTCCCCTTTTGGTATCGAAGAGGCAACAATAGGATCGTTTGAGACTCTCCATTATTTCTGTCTTTCATCTACTCGCTCCTGTTTTCGTTTTTTCTTGTTCGTTGTTCCCCAGTTTTCTTGGCATTAACTAAAGGAAGCAGTCTTGGTTGTGGATGTTCCGACTTTGTGTCCTTCCGCTTTGAACATTGTCGTAATAAATTTTGCTGATTAAATAGCGGTCAAGCGTTCACTGAAGCTGGTTATAGCTGAACGGCTAATCAATAGGAGGACAAGCAAGCGACTGAATTAAGTCATATGTATGAGGAGTTGACCGAGGGGGGAATGTAGGGAAGTTTGTTCTGTTATCGCATGACCAATCAGAATATGTAAACTTGTATGTGTTTACGGCTAATTAGTTTGGCGAGCCAAAGGAAATGGAAGGGGTGCGGTTGAACAGACTGAGAAGAGAGTGTATATGTTGATCGCTCCGTAGAAACATTTACAATAAAGATTCCACTTCGATTGCCCTGACTTAAGAAAAGATGGTAGATACGTGTTAAAGCGACCCCCCCCAAAAAAAAACAAACAAAAAAGCCAAAAAAAAAAAAAAAAAAAAAACCTCAGGACAAAAGAACAAACAAAAAAGGAAACAGTAGAAATTAATTACTGAAAAAAAGAAAATATCAGCAGCTTTCGAATTTCTTTGATGAAAGAATGGAAATTACTTGGGTGAGTCAAAAGTTTTGCAATAAATTTAGTAACAAGAGGTAGAATTTAACAGTTCCAGATTCTTCGGCGAGTTCGTGAAAGTGACGAATCACACTGGTCGATGAGATGTCGAGCTCGCCTGATACTGTCCAAGGGATACTTGCCAGATTTACCTCCTCTGCGTTTTTTTTAAAAAACGTTCTCAAAATTCCCTATAACACACACACACACACACACACACACACACACACACACACACACACACACACACACACACACACACACTTCTCCTTTCTTTTTTCTTCTTTTCGTTCTTCTTTTCCCTTTCTTTGTTTTCATCCGTTGTATCTCTTAGTGGTTCTATTCGTTTAACATCATTGCCTGTGTCAATCACATGACAGATTTCCGAAAAAGAACACGGATTGAACAGTTATATGAGCTTTGTATACATTTCCCTCTTCAGTTTTTATATTTTAGTATACATCCAACGTTACGCCATGTGCGAAATCGACATATAATGTTCATAACAATAGAACATATAAAGAACATAGGAGTCTCGAAATTCGAAAACACGTAACGACTTCTCGTTCAGGTACGAAACCTTTTTATTAACTTTGAGTTAAAGGTTTCAACATAAGGAGGAGAGACACAATCTTCTCTGCTGTCTTATTCATTTGGCCCCCATCTCGAGCGGCCCCCCATAGGGCGCAAGTTCGCCTCGCGTCTGCGAGCTCCTAAAGTCGATCCTCCTCGTTTGGCGTCTAGTATTCAACTTCCTAACTTTCTTTCAATTCTCCACAAACCTCTGCGCGCTTCCGGTGCGTGACGTCATTCGCAATCCGTCACCCGTTTCGTCTCGAACTATTGTGACATCTGAGTGACCCCTCCATCCGCCCACGCGCCCGCGTTAACACCTGCCTCAATGTTGCACCTAACTAACCCATGTGCTGAGCCGAAAGGTTCTCGGCCTAACAAAACTCAAAGGCATGAACGTCGACTTTTCTTCTACTAAATTCTTCACTTTCGGATTACTTTGTTTTTCAATCTCTCTCTCTCTCTCTCTCTCTTTCTCTCTTTATATATATATATATATATGTATATATATATATATATATATGTGTATGTGTGTGTTTGTAAATATACAAATATGAAAAAACAGCTATTCAGAGGTCTACGCGGACGCTCTAGGGCGTTTGTGTGTGGCATTTCTTCTCCAGTTGTTGGGTTGCATTCGGTAGGCCGTCGTACCTCTGGGCGGTTCTGCCGGGTGTGCCTCGGCACTGGAGAGTTCCTCCGGCCTCAGGGGGCCATTCCCCAGGCTTTTACCCCATTCGGGGGGTTTATTGCCTGGCGCCAGAGGCGCCCCTAAAATGGGGAATGCTGACAGGGCCGAAGGTATTTTTGACCTCGCTGGACGCGTGTGGGCTTCGGCCCTGCGACCGGACCCACCTTAAAAACGGCCTCGTACCACATTTGTGCGTTGGTGGGACGTATGATAAATAAACAGAGGTGGATTTTATTGATACTTGAATTATTTGCCTACGTTAAACGTTTTGATTTTTATACTGCATCATATCCGTGAACAGAATTGGTGATCGGAGTTCAAAAACCTGAAAAAGGCTGTTTATATTTCTCTTTTCACTGATTCCCTTGTGAAAGGCATAATGAATCCATATCTTCTATCTCTCAACTATGGGTAAATAGCGGGGTAGACATTGTCAGTCAAAAGTTTTGCAATATTTTAGTAGTGGTTTGGTATGGCTGTTGGGTTTTATGGCATATCAACCTTTGTAGGTTATTTAACGCCAAATCCATTTTTATGTAAATAATCAGTTCTATTTCAAACAATTCAGTTTAGCATAAGTACTATTTCAACTATTCAAGCAGTTATATGTAACAATTCAGTTAAGTGTAAATACAGTTCTATTTCAAATAATTCAGTTAAGCATAAGCACGCAGTTTAAATGTAAGTACGGTTTAATGGTCAAAAACATTTCTATTTCAAGCTATTCAGTTTACTCCAATAATTCAGTTTAGCATAAGTATGCTGTTAGTTCTATTTAACCCATTGATAGGACCCTTATCAGGTGCTACCACTCCTGGCCAGAGTGGACCTGGGAGCGATGGCAATGAAGGGGTACTCCACATTCCCCAAAGCTCCAGCATTGCTGGAACCTCACCATCAGATTGTTTAGTGTCATATACAGGACACTCGTTGAGGGGGGGGTCTTACCCCTCTGAAGAGAAGCAGTCAGTGTATTTTACAGCCCCAGCTGACTGGGCAATATTTTAGTTGTGCATGAAGCCCAATTCGACAAATCCGGACGCTTTTGCTGAGTTCGCGAAGAGGATGAACAACATTAAACTGTGATATTCACCGGATTTGCCTCTATAACTCTATGGTACGGCCGCGGATTCAACGATGTTAGGCCCACCTTAACTTTCCTGATTATCAAGATTCTGGCAACCCGAAAGAAATATCTTGAATAATCTGGTTACACTACACGGATCAACTGCAACTTCACTTTTTACACAACAAATGTTAGTTCTATTTAACCCACAGATAGAACTATCAGGTATTACCTCTCCGGGCCAGAGTGGACCAGGGAGCGATGGCAATGAAGGGGTACTCCACATTCCCCAAAGCTGCAGAAATACTTGAATGTCACTATCAGATTGTTTAGTGTCGTATCCCGGATAATCGTTATGGGGTCTTACCACTCAGCAGAAAAGCAGTTGATGTAATCTACAGCCCCAACCGACTAGGCAATCTATTAGTTGTCATCATATCGCGCTGGTAGCACGGATATCCCTGACCCTCTCTCGCCACTCCTCCCTATCGTTCATCGCCCTAGGTAGGTCTTCAGGACAGCATCCTGTATCCTCACATAGCTGCTGAATGTACGTTCGAGCTGGTCGCCCTGCTTTTGCGCGGCCATGTGTGGGGATCCATAAGAGTACATCTCTTATGAGTTCATCTCTGCTTCTCCAGCAGTGTCCTGCATGTCTGGTTCGTCTAACTTGAATAGTTTTCGTGATAGGGGGCAGGTGGCCGTACAGTTGGTGTCTTGTGGGGTGTTGCTGCCAGGACTTGTTCAGGATTGCACGCAGCATTCTTGTGTAATTGCCATTTAGCGTCCATGTAGTGCATCCATATAGCAGTATCGATGTGACTGCTGCCTGGAAGAAACTGCGTTTCATTTTATCGGTTAGGTCTGATTTCCATATAATCGATAGACTATTGATAGCTGTCCATGCTTTCGTTAGTCTCGTTTCGATGTCCTTTTCGGTTGATTCGACGCTGCTTCCTGTGATTTATTACCAACAAAACTCTGCTTCTCTGCAGAGAGGTCAGATTCCCTCCAATGAGTGTCCTGGATATGACACTAAACAATCTGGTGGTGAGGTTCCAATAATGCTGGAGCTTTAGGGAATGCTGAGTACCTCTTAATTGCTATCTCGTTGTGGTAGCACCTGATAGGGTTCTATCTATGGGTCAAGTAGTACTTATGCTAAACTGAACTTTGAAAAATAGGACTGTTTTGACATTTAACTGTTTGTAAATAAAAACTATACTTAAACGAAACTGAATTGTTTGAAATTAATTCGGCATTAAATGACCCGAAAAGGGTTGATACGCAATAAAAACCAACCAACCAACCATCAAATAGTTTAATGTCACATCATTAACACTCATCAGGGGCGGTACGTACCCTTCTTCAGAGAAGAAACGTTGTGAGTATAACAATAAAGATGAGGTCAATGATCCAAATATTCTGAATGATATATAATATCACTGATGTACTCTTGTGGACCCCTTCACATGGCCAAGCAAAGGCAGCATGAACAGCTCGATCCTACATTGAACAACTCTAATGTATGTAAAAATCTTCAAAATGCATATTGAAGAAATAGAATTTGATGGAACTTTGAATCAATTTAAGACTACAATGTTAGAGTTGAAGTTCTTTTTCTCAAGCAAAGAAAACATTAGGATTGGTTTGATGAACACAATCAGTAAATCACTAAATTTCTCAGGTATATTCTACTTCACACATACGCACACACACACACACACACACATATATATATATATATATATATATATATGCCAGTTTGCTATATTTATAAATAAAGCATCCCAACTTATATCTATATTGAAATCAGCAAATCGTTAAAAAACTTTTCTAAAATCAGAAAAGTGCCGAAATAACGACTATTTGATTCGGATAAAACTTAAAATGAATGAATAAATGTTTTATCTCCTCTTCATGACTAAGTTTTACGTATTGTAAAAAAAAAAAAAAAATACCATCGTCAGATCAAGCATGCGACCTGAAGATTATATATTTAGGCTGTAAATTATTTTTCAAGCAAGTTTTGTTAAAGACGATGGAACACTGTTTATTATTTTTTATTTTATTTTTTCAAGACTCCTTGTTATTTTTCCAGTGTCGGGATCTGGATGGTAATGGAATTGTCCCACATTTTCTACCCGAGCACTTTCGACCATGCTTTTGGTCGTCATCAGGGGTAGTGTAGTTTTGAGTTGACTGTTGAGTTTTTACTGTTTTAATAATTTATAGTATTTTGTTTTCAAGTCGTCAATTGGAACGTTTTCAGCGTTTTGTTTTAAAACGTTTGGCTGGAAAAAGGTTAATTAAATGAGTTTGTGGTTTTTAGTAAATGAAAATATTCAATATGTTAGTGTCTGTGTTAAATGGTATTTTATTTATGTTTTTTTAAAAATCTTTTTATGCTTGTAGGATTTGTAGGAAATTATATATAAAAACAAATTAAAAAAATCGGTTACAAATCCTTGAAGCAATATGCATAAAAATTATTTACTTATATATATATATATATATATATATATATATATATATAGATAACAGTGATAAGACAAATAGTAATATTTCTTATATAGTTTACCTCTTGATGCGACTAGTGGTGGCGAGGACTGTTATTGATAGGTTATCGATCATATGGAAATCTGATCTATTCGATAAAATAAAACGGGATTTCTTACTAGGAGCAGTTGTGCCAATACTACTGTAGGGATGCACTACATGGATGCTGACAAAACGCATAAATGAAAAAACTTGACGGAAGCTGTACAAGAATGTTACGAACTATATTGAACCAATCCTGAAAGTAACACTGCACGAAACAATAGCCGTACGGCCACTTACCCTCCATTTTTGACCCAGTCAGCTGGGGCTGCCGAATAGACTGACTGCATCTCTGCAGAGGAGTAAGACTCCTCCAACGAGTGTTTTTTTGCACCGAAATATAGTACTTATGCTTAACCGAATTGTTTGAAAAGGAACTGTTTTGACATTTAATATGTGTACTTATGTTAAACTGAATTGCTTGAAATAGAACTGTTTATGTGTTTAAAAATGGATTTGACATTAAATAATCTACAACGGTTGATGTGTCAAAACCGAACCAATAAAATCTTCCATCTTTAAAATGATCCAAGTAAGACGAACCAGACATGTTGGACACTGCTGGAGAAGCAACGTTCTCCGATGGACCCCTTTACTTGGACGAGGCAATGCTGACCGACCAGCAAGAACTTACCTACAACAGTTCTGTGTGGACATCGGATGCAGTCGGGAGGATTTACCGTGAGCAATGGATGATCGGAACGAATGGAAAGAGAGAGAGAGAGAGAGAGAGAGAGAGAGAGGTAGAGAGAGAGAGAGAGAGAGGAAGAGGCAGGGAAATCCGTGCTAGCGGCGCGACTTGAGGATGATGATGTCCTTAACTAGTTTCGACTTTAGGTCATCATGAGGAGAAAAGTTTTAATCGAAAAAGTTGTTTTAGAAATTTATATATAAAGAAGACAAATCGATTTAAAAATCTCCAAACAAACGTGTCATTTGGATCTGATATGAAAGTTAATTACTCTGCCTTGAAATAAAAACTTGGAAACCTTAAACATCTATACAAACAAATAAAGCCGACCATAAGTCACTGCTCTTAAAAACTACACTGGCCAGCCACAATAGTATATATATATATATATATATATATATATATGTTTCATTATATTATAAAGAGAAATGTCTGTATAATTTATTTAAGATCCTTTCAAGTTTTCTGATAAGTGTCTTAGTTTCAGGTTGGAATTGGTAGATAAACTTCCCAAAATTGTCCCGAGCGCTTTCGGACCCTTCATAGGCCATCATCAGGGGTTGCTTGCTTGTGTAAGGTGTTTTTTTTGAAAGTTTTGAAAGTTTTTGAAAGTTCATACCATAACAAAAATATGGGAACGCAGAGATGGATAAAACAGGGTAACTGATGTATTTAAAAAAGGGAACGCTATCTAAAAAGCGAACGCTATCAACGGAAATAGAATACTATAGGAATACGGGATAAAATACGACCTATGAAGGGTCCGAAAGCGCTCGGGACAATTTTGGGAAATTCATCTACCAATTCCAACCGGAAACCAAGACACCAAACAGAAAACTTGAAAGGATCTTAAATAGATTATATAGACAATTTTTTTTTTTATTATTTAATGAAACATGTTTAAATGAACGACTGCCGTCTAACTACACACACACACACACACACACTCATACACACACACAAATATACCTTGAGGTTAGAGTTAAATTGCATGTTCCAAGAGATATCCGTAAACAAACAATATTCGGGCATTCAAAATCGTTCCATTCTGCCGTCTGTAAGCATTTGAAGGTCTTAAATAGTTGTATGGTTAATTACAGCGATGAGTGTTTTAAGGTCTTGCATAGAACTAGGAGTAAGCAACATTTCATTGTCCAAGAGATCATTCATATTCTGTTTAATAGGCCTTCTCTACGCAAACAAAACCCTAAACACTCTCTTAACCTATTAGGAGGTATTTCATGCTTGACTTCAGGTGGTTTTAATTTTTTTTCTCCCACTTTGTCTGGCTCTCATTTTTCATCATCAACCCACATTTTACTTAATCTTATTTTATGTTGTTGACTTTTAAACGATTTCGCTTGACAAATCTCGGATGAAAGGGCCCTTGCGACTTTAATAAAATTCTCTTTATTTATTCACTTTCTTTCCTTTATATATGGTAAATCTCCTGTAGTTTTTGCCCTGTCGGCTGGGTCTGTAGAATACACCAACTGCACCTCTGCAGAGGGGTAAGACACCATTACCAACGAGTATCCTGGATATGACCCTAAACAATTTGATGGTGAGTTTCCAGTGATACTGGGACTTTGGGGAATGCGGAGCACTCCGTTATTGCCATTGCTCCCAGGTCTACTCTGGCCCGGAGTGGTAGCACCTGATAGGGCCCTATCAATGGGTTAAATAGAACAAAACTGCATACTTATGCTAACATGAATTATTTAAAATAGAACTGATTAGTTTTTAAAAAATGGATTTGGCATTAAATAAACTACAAAGGTTAATATGCCATAAACTCAAACAACCAACCAATCCTTCTGTAGTTTGAATATATATATATATATATATATATATATATATATATATATATATATATATATATATATATATATATATATATATATATATATATATATATATATATATATATATATATATATATATATATATATATATATATATATATATATATATATATATATATATATATATATATATATATATATATATATATATATATATATATATATATATATATATATATATATATATATATATATATATATATATATATATATATATATATATATATATATATATCCCATTGGTATAATTGTTAGAGTGTTGTCCCATAGTCCGGGACACCAGAGTTCAATTCCAGGTCGAGTCAAACTAAGACTCAAAAATGGTACCTGATACCTCCTTGTTTAACACTCAATATCATAAAGTACGGAACAAGGGTAAATGGAGCAATCCAGGGAATGGAGTTGCACCCTGTCTTACATGTCGATGTTGTAGCTATTATAAAGTGACCGTCCTGGTTGCCCTCGACTACGGTCGGCTAACTTATATATAAAAGACCAGTTAAAGCCACTTTGATCAGATACCATTCTTCATTAGAACAATGGATATGCTACGCCAAATGTACCATTTGAATATATATATATATATATATATATATATATATATATATATATTGAAAGAGAATAAGTGGTAATGAGTTAATATAGGTAAATGATTTTTAATTAATGTTGCCATCCTGAAAAATTAAAGGCTGAGTAACAAGAATGTACACTTGAAAGAGAAAAGGAAAATGGGGACTCAAAGTAATGAAGAAAATGCCAAAGGATGTATTAAAACTGTTTAAAACATATACAAACAAAGAAATGAGATGCAATATAAAAAATTAAACATATTGATAAAACAAAAGAAGGAAAGAAAGGGTTAAAAAAAAAAAAACAAAACCAAAAGAAAAGAAAAAAAGAAATTAAATCGAATGCAATAACATTCTTTAAGCAAAGGAAATGGAAAGTGACAGCTTGCAACTCATTTGATATTATCTGAAGATAGAAATTTTCTTGTTTTCTAATTGGTCGTAAAAGACAACATAGCTGCCTATCAAAATGCTTCCAGCGACGGCAGCTGCTGCTGCGAAGATGTGTATTTTTTTTTGTTTCTTGTAATGTGATGTCCACAATTCAAGAAACGTTCTGGCTCAGTTAGCCGATGCTATAGAATACACGGACTGCATCTCTGCAGAGGGGTAGGACCCCCCGACCTCAACTAGTGTCCTGGATATGACATTAAACAATCTGATGGTGAGGCTCCAGTCATACTGGGGCTTTGTGGAATGCAGAGTACCCATTCATTGTCATTACTCCCAGGTCCACTCTTGCCCTGAGTGGTAGCAACCAATAAGGGCCTATATATGGGTCAAATAGAACTGTTATTCCCAAAGCTCAGAGGCTGTCGTTATGAGACAACTGAGGAGATGAGAGAGGCTGTGACGAAGGTCACTGACACGCTCACACAAGAGGACTTCCACGGAGCCTTCCAGAAGTCGTTGGAACTGTACAAGTGTATTGCAATTAGAGGAGATTACTTCGAAGAGCACTAGAGTTTCATGTGTGTACTATCAATAAACTTGCCTATACGAAAAAAGTCTGGAAACTTATCGTATGCCCCTCGTATATTTGATATACATGGAGGAAAAGGATTTGGCATTGGTTGATATGTTATAAAACCAAACCCAAACCAAATCAAGTCACATTCATTTCCTTGATTTGTCTGTCTGCAATAGAGCAATAGTTAGTAACTTTTTCTTCGGTACCAGAAATTCAGAGTTTGAGAAACGAACAAATCACCAAATACAGGCGAAAAGATTAGACCAAGTGTTAATTAACAAGAAGAAAAAAAGTTCTCTAGCAGATTTTGAAGTTCCAACGGGTCGTAGAGTAACCGATATTGAACTCCTGTCGCACGACTACGTCTACTTTCAGACGAATACCCTTAGGAAAGATTAAAAAAAAAACCAAAACAAAACGTATCCTCCCAGCTATGGGATAAATACTACGACTATTGATAAAATCTTAATATGAGCTCTGGTAAAAAAAAAATACATACACTTAGTAATTCCTTGTAATGTAAGAAAATTTATAAGTCTAAAAATTCACTTTGACCTGTCCAGGAGAACATATGGCGTAATGTTGGTCCCCTAAGCTTCTAAGTGTCTATCATCTGGTTCAATCCTGACTGAAGGTAAATTACAATGTATGTATACTTAACCATATTTACCAACCCCTCCGCTCGGGCAGGATATGACACAAGTTCAATTTTTAAGCGGAGTTTAACAGGTTTGAATTCAGAGTTTTTCTTCTCCTAGACTAGTTGCCTCACCAAGGCCGAACAACATAGTCTGCCCTACTATTTACCCATAGCTGGAGGGAGAATAATTGGATTCCTACCTTTCCCAAGGGTATTAGAGCTATGTGAAATACAATCAGTCTCGTCCAGGATTTGAACTCGCGTCGCCGTGTCCATTTCCTACGACGATAACCTTACACCACAGGCACCTCCATTTGTATGAATACTTAACTTGTATTTGGCTATGGTTAACGGAATCTTGGCAAGCGACCCCCGTGTATTAAATAAAGGACGTGGTTTGTGGTTTGGTGTGGGTTCTCGAGTTCGACAAGAAACACCTGAAGGCTGAAACGTTGACAATACAACAGCAACCCGGAAAGCCCGAGAAATAAAAACCACCAAGCTTTGTCTCAGACATTAAGACAACTAATACCATTTCTCGTCTTCTACTAGGATGGCTTTGGCATTAAATAACTCACAAAGGTTTATATACCATTAAATATAACTCGCTAAACGCAAACAGCTTGTGACAAAAAATCTTTCTCCTCGGTCAACAGAAAGGGATTCATCTTCCATTTAGATAATGCCAGTCCTCATGCAGCTCAACAGAGAGTTTCCTTTGGAAAAATTGCATCATCCTTCATATTTTCCTGACCTTGTTCCTTGTGATTATCAATTAATTAGGGGATTACTAAGGTCATCTACTACCTGACCTTGATTAATCCCATGATTTTAACTGTCACAAAAAGAAGAAAATAAGATTTTTTTTGTTTGAATGTCACATGAGTTATCATCTTATGACGGAGCTATACCAGACGCGATTTAGACACAAATTTTTTTTTTAACATTTCAGTCTGAAAATTGTGTAAAACGCATGAAACTTGAATTAAGTTTTATAGCGTCCATAATCCAGCAATTTATAGGTTTACGCACACACACAGAGATACACACATTTATATGTGTGTGTGAGTGTGCAGCAATTAAAACGTTAATTTACGTCAAAGTTGGTTTGTTGGTTGGTTGGGTTTATGGCATATCAACCTTTGTAGGTTATTTAACGCCAAATCCATCTTTATACAAATAGTTCTATTCAAACAATTCAGTTTAGCATCAGTACACAGTTTAAGTGTCTAAAACATTTCTATTTCAAGATATTCAGTTAATTCAAACAGTTCTAATTCAGTTAATTCAGTTTAGTATAAGTACAGATTTTGTTTACTCTGTTAAATATCAAAACACTTCTATTGTAAACAATTCAGTTTAGTGTAAGTAGAGTCTCAATATCAAAAACAGTTACATTTCAAATAATTCAGTTTAACATAAGCACACAGTTTAAATGTAAGTACACAGTTTAATTGTAAAAAAAACAGTTCTATTTCAAGCAATTCATATTTTATAATTTACGTAAAAGGAGTCTTCTTGCAGTTCAATGCACTTATTTCGGCGAGTTTTCGATTTGTTAAAATCACCTATGATACATCTCTTTTTATTGTGTGAAGCTGTGTCGATGTATTGCTTTTAATATCATCCACAGTAACAGACTAGTTTGGTTGGTTAGTTGGTTGGTTGTTTAGGCTTTATGGCATATCAACCTTTGTAGGTTATTTAACGCCAAATAGACCAGTTTGGTTTGGTTTTTTCGTTTAACGGCATATGAACTCTATATTTGATTCTTTTGTTAATATTTGTTATAACCAGATGTTCCATTGTTTGGAATTTTCTTTTTGCAATTGTTTTTTGTCGATAATTATTTCTTTGCACACATATGTTTAGTTTTAAGTATTCCCATCTAGTGAAAAAAGTAAAGTTGGCAACCGTTGTCGGGGGTGAACCGAAGGCTCCCTTTTCAATAGCTACTACACCAAAGTGTAAAGGAGGGAACTACTCATTTCTCTGGATTGACTCACTTTACACTTGATCTGTACCTTCTAATGCTGAGTGTTAAACAAGGAGACATCAATTTTTTGAGTCTGAAGTATGACTCGACCTGGGACTGAACCTAAAACTCCCGGACCATTGGCGAACACTCTAACCATTATTCCCATCTAAATGCACAATATGGTTTAAATTTTAAAAAATCATCTTTAATAATATCATTTGTTTGCACAGTTATATGGTATCAAGTATTACTATCTAATACAATTAATTTGTAGGGGTGTCATGGTTAAACCACTGTACTGCGGAATCGTAGAACGTGAGTTCGAACTTCAGTGGCACGATTACGTTCACTTGCAGACAAATACCTTGGGAAAGGTATGAACCCCCTTAACCTCCCAGCTATGGGTTAAATAATAAAACTACTGTTCTTCAGAAAGGCTGGATTTGGCATTAAATAACCCGAGAAGGTTAATATGCCATTGTTATATCAGCGTATGGTTGCAAGGAAAGAAATAAAGAGTTGCAAACACGAAGGCACGTAAAAATTTTAACAATTGCATTGAAAACAAATAAGTAAAAAGTTCAAAATAACAGGGTTTGTATAAACGTATTGATACGGAATTAAAAGGTAGAAAATGTCCTATGCTTAATAGATGTAGGATTGTCAGACTTACACGCATGCAGTCAATAAGATGTTACGAGTGCGGAGAGGAGAGGGGTGTTTGGTAATTTACGGCTTAGTCGCTTCTTTCAAAGCAGAGAAGAGGAAAGTCGATGTGGGGGATGCGTGGTTTCGAGTCTCGCCCTCTTTCTCAGAGCTGAAGTTTCGAGTCTGTTGGCGTCGTCTGCCTTCTTTTGAGCTGGTCCCGCTGTCGAGAAATTTGTCTTTTATGTCGTTTTTCTCTTCTGATCGGATCAAATTGGGCTTTCTTTATTTATTATTACGAAGGTCAAGTATTGACCGAAAAATTACTTTTACTTTTTTTTTTTTTGACAAATTTTATCGACATTTCACGATGCGCTGATCCTATGCGTAGAACGCCCCTTTTTTTTCATTTTGAAGAAAGTCTCAGCACCGATAACACCCAGTGAATGCTCTCGTGGACGCTAGTTCCAATCATCATTTTGTGTGTACGACAAATTAGAAGAGATCTCTTTCAGTCATATTGTTGTATAGCCGTAATACAAATAGAAGCGAAAACATAATCAAAGATGATTTACGACTTCAATGAACGAACGAAACATTTCTTTATAAAAATGTATCTCTCACACTTTATTCTCGAAAGGGTTGATGTTTCTGTGGTATGTGAGAGATGGGTGGAGACCGGGACTGACTGCTATATTGACCCAACTTCTGCTCTTGAACACAGCATGCTGTGTTATCTTCAAGAAGCAGCTTTGCATTTCTTCCGCATCTTGGCTGGGATTGCTCAACCGGGCGTTCTCAGTCGGCAAGCTGGCTCTCACTCTGCCCTTCCTGTGCCAACTGACTCAACTGCTGTGGGCATCTGGCTATATTATTTCATAACGCCCTCTTGCTTCTGCTTCTTCTTCCGCTTATTTTCACAGGTGCATCTCTGATTGACGGGTCGGTCAAGGGTCAATATGTAACAATATAAGACCATTAATTAATAAACAAAAAATGATAAAGAATTATAAGGTTTCAAATTACTAAAACTCATTGTTAGTAAGCACTTTCAGCTTCTTGTATTCCAGCGCGTTTTCTATTAGTCTAAGCACCTTTTTTTATATGGAGTAAAGCTGCGCCGTTGCATTCATTTTAATGTCTTCGACGTCCTCCTCATTGCAAGGAATCTTGGGTTCGGTTTATTGTTTCTTATGGCATGTCAACATTCGTGGGTTATTAAACTCATCCTTGTAGTAAACAGTTGTAGTATTATGTAAACCATTGCTGAAAGGAATAAGTGGTTTCATACCTTTTCGAAAGGGTATTTGTCCAGAGGTGAACGTAATAGCGCGAACGGAGTTTGAACTTGCTTACAACGAGGCTGCAGACCTGCCCTTTACCCATTACGCCACGGAGTCTTCCTCTGTGTACAGTCAATAGTATCGATAAGACTATATGGAATGAGATCAATACTATCGATGTATGGAATAAGATAATTCGTATCAATAAAGATATATCGAATGAATTTGATATTACATTGAAGTTATAGTCTTTGAAGTGTAACACAAAATTAGTTTTAATTTGGTTTATTTGCTTGACAGCATGTCAACTCCTTATGGGTTATTTGATGCCGATAATTTATTCATATGTAAGAACTTGATTGCAATATAGAAGAAGGGATCGAAAGGTTTGGTTTGGTTTAGTTTATTTGACAACATATCAACTAAAATTTGATTCATTTTGAAAGTGTGGGAGAGAGAGAGAGAGAAAGAGAGAGAGAGAGAGAGTAAGAAAGTGGGGTTGGTTTATTTATTTAACGGCATACTGGCCTATTGGCATAATAGTTAGTGTGTTTTTCAGTGGTCCGGGAGACCGAGGTTCAATCCCAGGTCGAGTCATACCAAAAACTTAAAAATGGTACTTGTTGCCTCCTTGTTTAACACTCAGCATTATAAGGTATTGATCAAGGAGAGTGGAGCAATCAAGGAAAGGAGTAGCATCCTTCCCTACATCTCAGTGTAGTAGCTATCGAAAAAGGAGCCTCCGGGTCGCCCTCGAATATGATCGGCCAACTTACTTATTTATGGGTTATTTAATGCCGAAATACGATTCACTTCTCAATGATTGATTGTGATAGAGAAAAAGAGAGAAAGGTTTGGCTTATTTGTTTCCCGGCATATCAACTATAGATGGTTATTTAGACGCGTACACCCTTATCTAGTATTGCATTCAAACATTTTGATATAATCAAATTAAATTTTGGGGCAATGGTCTGTAAAAAAAAAACAAAAAACGGACAATACTTTTGATACACTCTTATATAAATATTGAATAATCACCTTCCGTTTCAATTTCTCATACCTGAATTTAATTACCCGACGATTACCATATACCTTTCCATTCAATTAAATGTTCGGAACAGTTAATTTTGTGCGTGAAAGCCTTCCGAAGCCTGGAAATTACAGGCGAATATTGTCCAATCAGCTTTCGATTAGGTACAGCAGAACAACTTCAAACCTTAAAGGTTAATGACACTATTCAGGTTAATGATAAAGAAGCAGTCGCTTGATATATTGGAATCAAAACAATTTCCCGAAATTTCATTATTTCCTTCCATACGAAATATCTAAAACCTGAGAGCAATGCATTGAATGTTATTTCTGCAATTATCAAATGTGTTGATAATAAATAATCTTTGCTGGTCGGTTAGTCGTTGTTTTACAGCATATCAACCCTTGTGGGTTATTTAATGCCAAATTCTTTATATGTATATATATATATATACCTTCAAGAACAAAACAAAAGTCGGTCACATTAGGATTATAAGTTTTTTTTTTCCATCCAGTTAAGAGCATTGATATGAATCAATAACTCCAAAAATCAATGCTCTTAGCAGTATGGAAATAAATTTATAATTCTAATGTGACTGAATTTTGTTTTTTTCTTGAAGGAATATTTGCTCCGTGAATTTATTTACATTGAGCTCTTTACCAAGAATATTGAAATATCCGAATTTTGAATAATTTAATTGGTCCCAACTCCGGATTTACTTGATTGAAGAATACATACACACACACACACACACATATATATATATATATATATATATATATATATATATATATATATATATATATATCAAGTCTATAATTTTGTTGTTATGAAAAAAAAAACAGATTGTACAATTAGTAAATTCTACAAACTGATATCTGGGAAAAAATTTCGTAAAAAAACAATCCTGAAGAGCCGTTTGGTGAATCCTAGGTAGACTCACTCTTGGCCATGCAGGAATTATTTTTATTATATATATATATATATATATATATATTAAAGCTACATACGTCATTGGTCGGATCTCCATCTTGCCAGCAACTGCTACAGGTCGATCAAAAATACCTTGCAGGCCATGAATTGCCGATTGGAGAGGATTAATGATGGGTGTGCAAAACATGGACCCAAACACCCCACCATTGCTAATAGTAAATGTGCCGCCATCCTTATCTTCTATAGCAATTCGTGGGTCTTCCACTGCCTGCTTGATCTTTTTCAGAAACATTACATCTTCTCTGCCATCAATCAATTGATGGGCATATGTTAAACCTACAAACGTCATTGGCATGTATGGTATTTTTGATCGACTTGTAACAGTTGCTGGCAAAGTGAGATCCCCCCAATGATGTATGTAGCTTTAACATATGACCATCGATTGATTGATGGCAGAGAAGGTATATATATATATATATATATATATATATATAGAGAGAGAGAGAGAGAGAGAGAGAGTGTGTAATTGGATGGAAACTCAAATTTGGTTAAGTCGCCATTATAAATCTATTTCGGTGGAGAATATTACTATAGTCTCCGTCTCGTCAGATGACTTTTTACATGCTTTTCTCGAAGTTGCAGAACAGCAAATATGGAATTACAGTTCGTATTTAAAAAATAAAAAAAATTAAAAAATAAAAATACAACGCTCAGAAAGTGAATATATATATATATATCCCCTCGAATAAATAAGGGATTTACAATAACCATACATTGAGCTCTCACAAAGATTTATATGATATTCCTCATATATTCTATAAAAAATAAGCCACACCCACTGTCTTTGGACACTGACTGGATATTATATATATATATATATATTTGTGTGTGTGTGTGTGTGTGTGTGTGTGTGTGTGTGTGTGTGTGTGTGTGTAAAAGGAGTTATAGTAGCCTTGTACAAGTAGATTGGTCTGAATTTTTCCTTTTAAAATGATGAAATTAAAATCCGTTTAAGTAAATAATTCTGGAGGGGGTGGGGAACGAAAAGGTAAATAAGTTAAAAAAATAATAATAATAGGGTTGTAACGACTGGAAATAACACGTTAAACTTTCGAAGGTTTAAAATTACAATTAAAATTAAAATTACAATTAAAATCAAATGAGAGACATAACGAACATAGCAGAATAGGCATCCGCGAGTTAGTAATCAAGCGAAACAGGAGCAAGGTGTATATTTCTTAATATTGGTGAGGTTGGGGGAATGAAATCTTCTCATTGGCTGGCGCTGACGATGTATAAAGGTTCGAGTATTTGCCGTCGGTAGGCGGGCAAAGAAGACGTAGCACAAAGCTCTCAAGGAGGCCGCCGGGAAATTCCGGATCCAAGTCGAGGTCGATAAGTGCAAAAGAACAAAATTGGCAATGAAGATCATCCTTCTAGCATCTGGGAATGTATTCTTTTAGTATATATATATATATATATATATATATATATATATATATATATATATATATTCAAGGCTATGTAGAGGGTAAGGTGAGTATTAGTATGTATTTTACGCGTGGGGTATACATAATTGGTTTGATAGGAACCCCGATGCACTGGAAGGAAAGGAGATAGATCTTGTCAAAGAAAAGAATAGAAAAGAAAAGAAAAAAAAAAGGATAGATAGATAGATAGTCCTTTCAGAACAATCGTCGAATGAAAATAAATAGGTGTGTAGTACATTTAGAGCAATCATCGAATGAAGATAGATATATAGTAACAAAGAAAAGAAAAGGATAGTATTAGGATCAATCCCAAGAAAATAATTACTTCCCTTTTTACTGACTAGGGAGTGATCGCCCTTGGGTTCAGTAGGTCGGCCATTACACACTGGACGAACATCACGGAGTGGTAGAACGGGAGACATATCATCGCACATCCAGTGGCTCATTTATTATCATCTCTAACGTAACTTATCAAATAAATCAGTGAAACATTCCACTTGGTTCTTGTGTCATTTTTACGGGAATATTCACAGAACCCCCATTTTAAAACCACAAAAGATAGATAGATAGATTGATAGATCAGACCGAGAGAGCAATAGTTTTTCGGTAAATTTTTAAGCAAGCTGTTTGAACTCGAGTGTTTGTGCACATTGGAAAAAATAATAGAAACACCTAGAATTTTTTGTATCATAATTTTGAAACTAGTAAAAAACCATCAAACGTTTTTTATTATCATATATTTTTTATTAATTATTAATTTTTCTCGTCTAATTTAACTAAAATTGTTTTCTTTTTTTACAGATATCACTGGAAGAAATTAATCAAAATTCATTAGAATGGCATATCTATTAGATTTTAAAAAGAGTTCAAATTGTTGGCGCTCGTATGCTAGGCACTAGTGTAACAAAAATTGCTGAATTATTTGGTCTAGCTAGGAGTCTCAAAGTAATGGCAGCATTTGAGAAAGGAAAAACTTTATCATTGAAACAAAACTCTGGAAGAAAGCGAAAGCTGTCTGATAGGGACTGACGGACTCTTACGTGGATTGTTTGGAAGGATCACAAGAACACAGCTCCGAAAATCACAGTAAAGCTTAATGACCATTTCCAAAACCCAGCTTCTTCAAAACCCTTAAGAAGGGAGTTGCACAAAGCCGGACTGCATGGGATGGCTGCAATCAGAAAACCATATCGAAATAAATCTTTTCTGAAAATTCCAGGTGTTTCCTTTATTTTTTCCAACCCTTGTGGGTATATATATCATCATCATCATGTCATGCCGCTAGCATGGATATCCCTGACCCTCTCTCGCCACTTCTCCCTATCGTTCATCGCCTCCGGCAGGTCTTCAGGGCTACATCCCGTATCCTCACATAGTTGCTGTATGTATGTTCAAGCTGGTCATCCTGCTTTTGCTCGGCCATATGTGGGGGTCCATCGAAGTGCATCCCTTATGAGCTCGTCCCTGCTTCTCCAACAGTGTCCTGCATGTCTGGTTTGTCTGCCTTGAATAGTTTTCGTGATGGGAGGCAGGTGGCCGTATAGTTGGTGCTTTGTGGGGTGTTGCCGCCAGGACTTGTTCAATATTGCTCGCAACATTCTTGTGTAATTGCCGCCCAGCTTCTTCTCCAGTCGTTTAGTTAGCGTACAAGTAGTGCATCCATACAGCAGTATCGATACGACCGCTACCTGGAAGAAACTGCGTTTCATTTTATCGGTCAGATCAGATCTCCATATGATCGATAGCCTATCGATAGCTGTCCATGCCTTCGTTAGCCGCGTGTCGATGTCCTTTTCGGTTGATGAGACACTGCTACCTAGGTATATATATATATATATATATGATTTCAGATCTTAAAACAAGCGTTCATTCTGAGCTATAAAATAAGCTCAAGAAGCTGTAATGTTTTTTTGTATCGGTATTTTGGGATTTGTTAACCAACCGGTGTATTCGCGCAGTTTTTACATTTCGATTTTCTTCGCAGCCGACAATATTTGATTTGGAGTAAAAGATTTAAAGGATCAAAACCCAAAATAATTTTAGAAATCTTTACTGACAAAAATATTAAAAATACAATTTTTTGGACAATTAGATTCGTTGATAAAACATCAACTTTTTTAGTTAATTTCGAGCCTACCCAAATAAGTGAAGAAATAAATATTTCTTTAGCAAGTGTGGATATCACCATGCTCACTCTAATAATGAATTTTTACTTACCTTTCCGTTTATTTCTTTTTAGTGAAAATCTACACTCTTTTCTTTCAAGAATGCATTTTATTTCAACTTGTTTAATTTTTCTTAAATCAAACGAATATTGTTTACATTTATATTTGCGTTATCAGCAGCAGTTCATTTACATATTCTTTGAGGCATAATGACATTTTCTCAAAACCAAAAATTTTTTAAAAAAATGCCAAAATACAAAGAATACAAAAAGAGAAAATTCAAAAGGCACCCCCATCAAAATAAAAAAAATGTACAAAGAAGAAAAATACAAAAGAAATACCAAAAAAAATGCAAAAGAAAAGAGACAAAAATACAAAAAAAGTATAAAAGAAATCGTAAAAATACAAAAAACATACCCCAAGTATATATATATATATATATATATATGAAAGTAAATAAAAAATAATCATCCATCGTTGACTTAACATCGCTAATATCACCCTCTGGTCCAGATGATGGTTCAGTAAATCAGAAACGCTATAGTGTCAACTTCTCAATAAATCTTTCCTTCCACTTGGATTACCTTGTTAGCAATTTTTCTACATTATATATATATATATATATATATATATATATATATATGCTCTCAACATTTTTGTGTAATTGCCGTCTAGTTTCTTCTTCAGCCGTTTAGTTATCGTCCAACCCCACAAGACACCAACTATACGGCCACCTGCCTACCATCACGAAAACTATACAAGTTAGACGAACTAGACACGCAGGACACTGGAGGAGAAGCAAGGACGAATTCATCAGTGATGTACTCCTATGGACCCCCGCATATGGCCAAGCAAAAGCAGGACGACCAGCTCGAGCATACATACAGCAGCTATGTGAGGATACGGGATGTAACCCTGAAGACCTGCCAGAAGCGATGAACGATAGGGAGAAGTGGCGAGAGAGGGTCAGGGATATCCGTGGTGGCGGCACGACATGATGATGATATATATATGAAAGTAAATAAAAAATAAACATCTATCGTTGACTTAACATCGCTAATATCACCCTCTGGTCCAGATGATGGTTCAGTAAATCAGATACGGTATAGTGTCGACTTCTCAATAAATCTCTCCTTCCACTTGGATTACCTTGTTAGCAATTTTTCTACATATATATATATATATATATAGCCGAGTCGGCAGGGGTTGTAGTATACGCGGACTGCATCTCTATCGAGGGGTAACACTCCTTTCAACAACTTTCTTTGGTATGGAACTAAACCATCTGATCACGAGTCTCCAGTCTTGGAGGAACATAATTTGGCATTGAGTAAATTACTAGGGTTAATATGCCAGAAGACTCCACCAACCAATCAATATATAATGGCAGGAAATGTTTCACCTTTAAATTCATGCCTTTTCCTCATGCAGTCAGTATAGCACAAGCAGTAAATAATGGCGGGAAACTGATCACTATGTTGAGAAAAGATATCCAGGAAAATTCGGAATAAATTGGAAAGACGTAGTTAATAAAAAAAAATTCAATTTCTCCAAGTATTAAAACACGAAAAAAACTGAGTAGGCAATATAAGTTAAAACAATTTTTCATTAAACAATTGGCTTCGATATATCTGAGAAACGTAAAAATAAACAAAAACATACGGAAGTCCATGAATGGTCACAGAGAGAGAGAGAGAGAGAGAGAGAGAAGAATAAAGAAAAAAGAAAAACCTATTTTTTTACGAAAGGAAAAAGTCTTAGTCTTTCATTCTTAATGGCAAAAGGATTTTTCCTTTTTTTAAAAACACGCACAAGGAGCAAAAAGAAAACCTTTCTTTTAAACAGCAGAAAAAAACGGGGAGAGAAAACATAGATATAATTTTTGTTGCATACTCATATGCATGCAGAATCATAACGACGACACAATAAAGACGAGCGGACACAGTGCTGTAGAAAAATATACCCCTCACCTTATTGAAAGGGTTGTGTGTGAGAGGGAATTGGAGACTGAACAGAACTGCAACATATTGACCCCCACTCTAATGGCAATAACAGCGTTTCTTTCCCGTTCTCCTGGGCTGCTGAACCGGGGCCTGGGGGCCCAGCCTCTGTTTGGACATGGTTCTCATTCCAGCATCTTCTCTCCAACTGATCTGAACTTCCTGTCGCTGGGATTATATAATAATTTGACATCCACCAACTTCCTGCAAGCGTCACAATTTCGCACTCAATTCAACCCCTCGACAGTCAAGGTCGCCCCTGATCTCCGGATATCTTCGACCGGATGCACCTGTTATTTACACAGGTGCATTTAATCTTTTGACAGCTTGGCCGGGTCGGAGGTCAATATGCAACATAACTCTCGCTTCAAGATGTCTCATCGTCTTGGCATTTTTCCTCGGTCCAACAGCCTTCAAAACATTTTTTTCGTCTCTCGTCTTAGTTGGACCAGTCAGCTAGGGCAGCTGAATACACTGACTGCATCTCTGCAGAGAGGTAAGACTCCTCACAACGAGTATCCTGATATAACACAAAACAATCTGATGGTGAGGGTTCAGTAATGCTGAAGCTTTGGGGAATGTGGAGTACTCCTTCATTGCCATTGCTCCTAGGTCCACTCTGGCCTAGAGTAGTAGCACCTGATAAGTGTTAAGTTATAGTAAGTATTCTTTCTTAGTCTTACCGGTTGTTGGGATTGAACCTGCCACCTCTAGATGAAATCACTCAGAAGCACCTTCCAACAAAACGCCTTATCCCCTGCGCCATATGTCCTTACCTTACAATAACTTAACAGAATCGGAACAGTCTACCCCTGTGGTTCAAATAAAGGGTTCAGTTCGAGGTTCTTTGTTGGCTCCCGAGTTCGACATGAAACACCTAAGAAGGCCGAATGACATATCGGCCGAAGCATTGTGATTATAAAATGAGGTCAATAGTCCGAATATTCTAAGTAATAATAACATAGATTTTTTTTTATGTAGAATTGAAATAGATTGTTTATGACACTTGTCCCGTGACTTTTCAAACACACCATGTATATATATATATATATATATATATATATATATATATATATATTGTAAAAAGAAATTCATTCTTCGGAGAAAAAGTAAAAGAAAACAGAATTACAAACGAATCAAATATTGAAAAATGCTCGATATCGGTTTGCAGGACTGTATAAAATTGCCTACTCTTTGGCTCGGGCTGTAGAAATACGCCGACCGTACCTCTGCAGACGGGTGACATCCACTCCAACTCATACACCAACGAGGTTATCGGTTGGCCGTGGTTAGTGACCCGTAATTCTTCAGGGCTGGGTCCTGGTGGCAAAGCAATCCGTCACTATTTAACCGAAGTGGTTACATTACGTACAACACTCCACTTTGTCCGAACCGAGCTAAAATTACAGTTGTGATGCTCGATCTGATTAACCGGCTCGTCATATCAAACCCTAGCGCCTATAACATTGTTCTGACCATATTGTTAAAATTGCTCTCGTGGCAAACAAGTTGACGACTGTAGTCGAAGGCTCCTTTTCCAATAGCTACCACACAGAGGTGTAGGGGAGGGCGCTACTCCTTTCCTTAGATTGCTCCATTTTACCCTTGAAACGAACCTTATAATGCTGAGTGTTAAACAAGGAAGTATCAAGTACCACTTTTTTAATCTTTGGTATGACTCGACCTGGGATTGAACCCTAGTCTCCCCGACTATTGGCGAACACTCTACCCACTAGGCCAAACAAGTACACAATCCTATTCTAACTTAAAGGTACTAGAAGGTGATGGTTGGGGGTCAATTACTTTGAGATAGAAATATGTGAAACCATTTAACTATGTGCGAACAAACAATGAATATCAAACAGAATTTTATGTTGGATGGTAATACCTGGAATCATTTATCTGTGTGCAAATAAATGATCAATATTAGATAGAATTATTAGTTGTCCAAATTTCTCAGAGGAAGTTTGATTATGTTTACCATTTAGAGTATTTGGACTATCATCTTCATCGCTATATTCACAACATTTCGGCCTGAAGAAGGCCAAAATATTCACCAGCTGGAACGTTGGTAATATAACAACAAAATCAATATTCCTAAATGGTAAGAATTATTTGTGTTGGTAATAACTCTATCTCTCACTCTCTCTCTATCTATATATATATCTTTAAGAAAAAAACCAAAGACCGGTTAATTTAGGATTATAAATTTATTTCCATCCTGTTTTTCAGTTTCTGGTGTAAACCAAAAACACGAAGAAAAATATAACAGGACTTCTTCAGATCCAATGAATAAATAAAACAGAATAGACACGTGGGGTTGAGGGGGGGGGAAGAGATTAAGGAGTTACCTCCTCGTTTTATTGAATTTCCGTTTTTTTATTTACCTATTTATTTTATTTTCAAATTTCTTCCGTCGGTTATAATTAAGGTAATTTAACTTTTTTATTTATTTGTTTAATTTATTTTCTTTTCATGTTAAGTTCGATAATTAACTTTTAAGAGAAATATTAATGCTTATATTGATTTCGATACCATTTATTTAGCTACCTATTTTTTCCTAGTGTGTATATTGGATACGTTTTTTTTTCCGGTTTCAATCGAAATTAATCTCTTCCCACTCCCCCTCACGTGTCTATTCTGTTTTATTTATCCATTGGATCTGAAGGAGTCCTGTTATATTTTTCTTCGTGTTTTTGGTTTACACCAGAAACTGAAAAACAGGATGGAAATAAATTTATAATCCTAAATTAACCGGTCTTTGGTTTTTTCTTAAAGAAATTTTGCTCAGTAAAAAATCACATTGATCTCTCCACCAGGAAAATTTAAATGTTCAGCTCCTGAATGATTTTTTTGTCCTGAAGGAATAACTCCCAACTCTGGTTCAACTGGGCCGAATATATATATATATATATATATATAGATAGATAGATAGATAGATAGATAGAGAGAGAGAGCCCGAGCCCGTGATGTGATGGTTATCGCCGTAGGAAATGGAGACGAGGACACGAGTTCAAATCCTGGACCGGGCTAATTGCATTTCACATAGCACTAATACCCTTGAGAAAGGCATGAATCTAATTATTCTCCCTCCAGCTATGGGTAAGTAGTAGGACAGATTGGGTTTTTCAGCCTTGATGAGGCAACAATTCTAGGAGAAGGAAAACTCTAAATTCAAACCTGTTAAACTCCGCTTAAAAAGTGACCTTGTGTCATGTCCTGCCCGTTGGTAAATATGGATATGGATATAGAGAAAAATTGAAAACAAGGTAATCCAAATAGAAGGAGAGATTTATTGAGAAGCAAAGTCGACACTATAGCGTTTCGGTTCTAATGAACCATTATCAGGGCTATGAGGGATGATATTAGTGATTTTAAATCAACGATGGATATTTAAAAATGCAAAATACAAAAACCTAGAGGAAAATTTGTATAATAAAAAATGTTAGCCGTTTAATTAGTGAATCAGCGTTTGTTGTTTTAAATTACGTCATTTGATTTATCAAAAATATTGTGTAGAATTTATGTTCCGTTTGTTTATCGAGAAAGATTTCGAATCAAAAGGAGGAAGAAAAAGAAAGACAAAACGAAAAAGAGAAAGCATAAAATTATGATATATCGGGAATATATTTACTAAAGATGGAATATATTGTACCTATTTAAAATGGATTTGCTCAAGTAAGTAGAAATATTATAAAAGCCAGAACGAGTACTTAGGGTATTTAAGAGTGAAATAGCAGCGGCTTCGAAAATTCGTCTTAGACTTTTATTTTGAATGTGAATGAGCATCTTTTCAGAATTGAAATCAAAGTTGTGATTAGATTATATGGAGAAATGGTAGATTTGGTAAGTTCGACAAGATGTGAAAAAATAAGTGGAATAGTGGATAAACCGAAACATAGACAAGAGATTCAAAATGATATTTCGTCTTTATTTCAAAAAGACTTCATCAAAATGTCGTCGGGGAAAAATAGAAAGCTTATTTGAAATCTAACATGTTGGAAAATGGGCATTTCAGTAGTCATTTGATTCAATTGATTATGTCCGTGAAATTCTTTTTTCTAGATAACGTTGGGGTTTCGCTGATGTAATATTTTGTCACAGTCTTTACATAAAATGGAATATATGCTACCACTCTGATTAATATTTCTGTCTTTCTCTTTTCTTTTCTTTTCTTTCTTGTCTCTCCTTCTTACGACACTTCCTCTTTTTTTTTTGTCTATTTTCTCCAATGCTGAACTTTAGAAAAAAAACAACAACACATTTTGATGATGTCTTTCTGAAATAAGGACGATGTATTATTTTGAATCCGTCTTCTGTGTTTCGTTTTATCTATTTTTCCACACACACACACACACACACATAGTGCAATTTAATGGAGACTCAAAATTGGTAAGTCGTCATTATAAATCTATTTCGTCTTTGGACGCTGACTGGATATTAAAAATATATATATATAAATATATATATTTTTTCGGGTTTCGATCCCAGCTACGGGAAGCTAATATGTCTTGCCACACTGATGAGTTCTGATAGAACGAAACAGATCTGTCTAGGGATGACTATATATATATATATGTATATATAACAAGATTTGGCATTAAATAACCATGAAGGGTTGATATGACATTAAACCAAATAACCGAATAAAAGAGCTGGTTAGGTTCCACCAAAAAAGGATCTTTGGGGAAAAATGATTGGTACAAACAAATAAATAAAAACAAAGTGAGAATTAGTGTAGGAGTTGGCGATGCAAACCACAGGAATAGTCAACCTTCCAGTCACCATTTAATTCTATGTTAACATCCCTTTCAAGCTCATTATTCCGGTGTGTGTGTGGGGGGGGAACCTGTCATTTGTACCGGGTGGGTGGTTGAAGATTAATCGCCTACTCTCAGGAGGCCCTCCCCTTGCTATACCAGCTTCCAGGGTGAAATTTATTGCTCGGAATCTGAGTCGCCCTAATCGGAGAATGCTAACGGGTCCAAGAATTATTTTTTTGATCAACTGCATATGTCTCGAATTGTGCGTGGCTCCCCACTATAAAACGACCTGGTGTTATTTATCGTCTTGGTGGGAAGTCGGTTAAATACATTCTATGTCTTCATCCATTCAATATTTCAGATATGATTTAACAATTCTTTAAAATTGGGATCTTTTGCAGAAGCCAGCTTTCCTACCATCTCGAGAAATCAAAATTTTTCGCCTGTTTCAGAATTAGGGATACTTTTTACAGTTTCCCGCTTCAAGATAGGGACCAGTTTCTATCTATCTATAATTTTTTTGTCAAGATATGTATCTAAATTCGATTATTGCTCTCAAGTTTACGATAAATCTATCTATCTATCTATCTTTTTTCTTTGTCAAGAAATCTATCTTCATTCGATGCTTGCTCTAAAAATGCTACACATCTGTCTATCTATTTTCATTCGACGATTGTTCTGAAAGGACTATCTATCTATCTATCAATCTATCTATCTATCTATCTATCTATCTATCCCTTTTTCTTTTCTTTTCTATTCTTTTATTTGACAAGATATATCTATCCAGTCCCACTAAGAGTACATTGTGGGTACTTTCAAACCAATTATGTATACACCACGGGTAAGAATACATACTTATACTCACCTTACCCTCTCCACAGCCTCGAATCACATAACTATGCGGAGAGTTTATTGTAACAGCTAACAATTCACTTTTTCTGAAGCGCGGGTGGAGAGACGGTTTACGAAACAAAGAAAGATTCAGAGACAATTTGGAATCTCTAGGAGAGGGAACCAGTGAAAATGCTGTTCTTCGAGTTGTGAAATTGATGGTACAACCCTTTTCAAGTGAACACTATTTCTTTCGATCCCTTATACTGCAATTCAAGTATTGATCTCTCCTAATCAATAACCCTTGAGCAATAATCTTACAGCGTTCCGATAGATAAATAAAAAAACTACCTATTTATCTATTTTCATTCGATTATTGGATTGAAGGGATTTCTTATCTATCTATCTATCTATCCTTTTCTTCCCTATCCATTTCTATTCTTTTCCTTAACAAAATCTATCTATCTATCCTTTTCTTCCCTATCCATTTCTATTCTTTTCCTTAACAAGATCTATCTATCTATCTATCTCTTTTCTTCCCTATCCATTTCTATTCTTTTCCTTAACAAGATCTATCTATCTATCTATCTATCTATCTATCTATCTATCTATCTATCTATCTATCCTTTTCTTCCCTATCCATTTCTATTCTTTTCCTTAACAAGATCTATCTATCTATCTATCTATCTATCTATCTATCTATCTATCTATCCTTTTCTTCCCTATCCGTTTTATTCTTTTCCTTAACAAGATCTATCTATCTATTCATCTATCTATCTATCTATCCTTTTCTTCCCTATCCATTTCTATTCTTTCCCTAACAAGATCTATCTATCTATCTATCTATCTATCCTTTTCTTCCCTATCCATTTCTATTCTTTTCCTTAACAAAATTTATCTATCTATCTATCTATCTATTTTCGACGATTGGTCTGAAGAGACTTCACATCTATCTATCTATCTATCTATCTATCTATCTATCTATCTATCTATCTATCTATCTATCAGTGTCTTATCTTTTCTTTGACAAGATATATATATATATATATACATGCATGTATCTATTTCCATTCAACAATTGGTTTGAAGGGACTTTCCATATCTATCTATCTATCTATCTATCTATCTATCTATCCTCTTCTTTTCTTTGACAAGATCTATCTACCGATCGTTCAATCTCTCTCTCTCTCTCTCTCTCTCTGTCTCTCTCTCTCAAGTGATTCATATCTACAGGGAGGAAGTCTCTGAGGCGTAATGGCTAACATTCTGGGCTATGACTTCGTAGTAACGGTATTGCGTTCACTTTCGGACTAATGCCCTTGGGAAATGAATGAACCCCTGTATTCTGCCAGCTATATGTTAAGGAGCATCACAACTATTGCTCTAAAAGAGGGCTTTGGCATAAAATAAACCATGAAGTTTAATATACTATTTAACAAAAAAACCAAAACCAATAACCTATATCGGGTTCCTAATCTCTCCCTTTCCCTTCAAAATCTGTCATCTCAGTTTATCTGTATGTCTCTGTTTGCTTGTTAGTTTCTCACTCTGTGTGAGTCTGCAGACAGACAAACAGACAGACACACACACACACTATATATATATATATATATATATATATATATATATATATATATATATATATTAAACCTTCCAGGTGATCTTGATATATGAGGGGCGAACAGTTCAGTTAAACATACGAACTGGTTTAGTTTGTTTGGGTTTTATGACATATCAAGCCTTGTGGGTTATTCAATGCCAAATCCTCTTTATGCATATATAAGAAGAACCGAGTGGAAGAAAAACCGATACGAGACACTGCGTGCCGACTGCGTGAAAAAGGGTTGAATATGCCATGTGATTCCTATTGAGGTTGGTTGTCGTGGTTTTCTAGGAGACTCAGTCATTTCGTTTCTTTCACAAGTAGGAATCACTGACCGCAGTTTGAAAGTTGTCTCAAATTGTCTTCAGACCACGGCGCAATATGAATCAAGTTGGATTTGGTCGAAAGCGAGAAGGTTTCAGCATGAATGAAATACACGCGAAACCACCATTCCCGTGTGATTACGTAAGAAATGGTTACTATCACAAACTGCACACTAAAAATGAAGATGAACGTCCAATGCAGTCTCTGCTCTTAATTGATCTGTCGTATATATATATATATATATATATATATATATATAAATAATTCTTTTAATAACCTGTACGGTGGCAAAAGCTGCTTGGTATCGCCAGAAGTGGCAGTACCACCTTGAGCTACCGAAACGGTGTTATCGCCCCTAGTTGGCAGATGATAAGGGCGGGGTATCGCACGTGCTTTCACAAGTTGTATGATGAAAATATGATTTGGTTTGGTTGAGTTTTATGGCATATAAACCATTGTAGGTTATTTAATGCCAAATCCTGTTTATATATATATATATATGTATGTATCATTTGTAAACATTTTTCTTGATAACATTTTTAAACGAGCCTGGGCTCATTTTTTGCACACAGTTTAATGGTTTCAAATATTTCTATCTAACGTGAATAGTTCTATTTACAGTTAATCATTTGTTCCCACACAGCTAAATGGTTTTAAGTATTGCTATGAGACAGTAAGAATTTAATAATCAATTGTTTGGACACATTTAAATGGATATACATATATGATCAACTATGAGACTACCTGCACAGGTGATTTCTTTATATGAGTGAATGTTTTGGTAGAGCTAGCTACACTTTTTGCGTAAGTTAATAACAGCAAAATGACGCTTGAATGTACCAGAGATTCTCTTGAACAACATTCCTCAGGTTTTGACAGCCCAGTCGGCTTACCATCCGCAGAAATGCCCTATCGGTGTATTCTATTGCCCCAGCCGATTGGGCAAAGAAGGTTTTGGTTTTTTGTACAATATTGTGAGCTTTGGGATATTCATTTTTTTTACTTCGCTGTAATCCCATTTAGAGAATATAAGAATCCGTATTTTCTGCCCGTAGAAACTCTGGCTAAAACCGTTAATTGGATTTTATAAGCTTTTTAGAGCAACCCGTCTTGAAGAACAATTCTCCCGGTCAACGTATCACGATTCAGTGGGGTAGGTTAAGATCCACAACTCACTATATCTTAAAGACATTTCATAGGGCTTGAGTGTTGTTGAAGACAAACGTTCATGGGACTGAATATATATACGAGGATCATTAAATAAGTTTCCAGACTTTTTTCTTATGGGCACTTTTATTGATAGTACACACATGAAACTCTAGTCCCCTTCGAAATAATCTCCTCCGGCTGCAATGGACTTGTTGTACGTACCGTTCCAATAACTTCTGGAAGGCTCCATGTAAGTCCTCTTGTGTGAGCGTGTCAATGACCTTCGTCACAGCCTCTTTCATCTCCTCAATTGTCTCATATCGACAGCCTCTGAGCTTAGGGAATAACCAAAGTCAC
Organism: Sepioteuthis lessoniana; assembly: GCA_963585895.1. Lineage (NCBI taxonomy): Eukaryota > Metazoa > Mollusca > Cephalopoda > Myopsida > Loliginidae > Sepioteuthis > Sepioteuthis lessoniana. The sequence continues at coordinate 93,120,378 of OY757913.1, read as the reverse complement.
AGGGAGCAAGGTCTGGACTACAGGGAGGCTGAGAAACTGTCTTGATGCCCCTCTCGGTCAAATAGTCTGTGACAAGGATGCAGTTGTGGACTGGTGCATTGTCCCGGTGGAAATGCCATTAACCCGATTTGAAGAGTGATGGCTTCTTCCCTTGGAATCTCTTCCTTAACTCCCTTAAAACCTCAACATAGTAACCCTAACCCTGCTTCTTTGGCCAATCAACTCTGGTGTATTGACTTCCTTACTCCTCCCACACCTCTCATCATCCCTCACAGACTCCTTGCCTTCCTTGAATCTCTTATGCCACTCAAAGACTGATGCTCGATTCATGAAATCTGGTCCAAAAGCAGTCTGAAGCATTCCATACTTTTCTGTGTCATTTTTCCAAGTTTAAAACAGAATTTTATTGCATATCGTTCTTCTAAAGTGTCAGATTGCATTTTTGAAATTCACCACCTATGACAATCAGGATTTAGTAGGGTGTATTCCAATTGCTGCTGTAGCTGTTCCTTTGAACCTGAAATCCTAAAAAATTGGTCAGTCATCTCATAAGATGTATAGCAATAACATACCAAATTTTCAAGAGTCTACGACAATTTTAAATGCCTGTACAAAAAAGTCTGGAAACTTATAGAAGGCACCAAGTATATATATATATATATATATATATATATTCGTCAGTCGGATATCATACCTCAGAGCCATTGTCATTCTCAGCGTAAGTAAACTGAAACTATTGCGAAGAGCGATTGCATTTCTGCTTAAGTGGCAGCCGGCAAATTCCCTACTCGAGTGCTTAACTCAAATGGGTTGGGGGAGTGTATATATTGTCATCCACTGACACACTGTTTCCTTGTATCACAACACTTCAATGTGGCTTGACACGCAAGATGCTTCATGCTGGGATCGAAACACGGCTGACTCTATGTCTGTGGAATATCATACCCCAGAGACATCGTCATTCAGTGTAGTTAGAGCTCCGAGTGCTTGTTATGTAATATTTTTTTTCGTTGAAAATGAACACTGTGACCCGAGTTCGAAGAATCTTCACGGCTGTTTGCATTTCATATCGCACTAATTCACTTGGGAATGATACGAATCCAACTATCTCCAACTATGGATAAATTGGCGGATAAGTTGGGCGGACTGAGCTCTTGAACGTTGCCATAGCAACTCTAAATTTAAACCAGTTAAATTCTGCAGAAAAAATTAACTTTGTCTCGGGTCCTACTCGTACGGAGGATTTTGTTTGGTTTAGTTTTATGGCATATCAACCATTGTCGGTTAATTAATGCCAAATCCATTTTTATACATATAGACAGTTTATTTCAAATAATTCAGTTAGCATAAGTACAGTGTTTTGTTTAAACACAGTTAAATTTAAAAACAGTTCTATTCAAAATAATTCAGTTTAACAGAATTAATTAAAGTTGGCAACCTTTTTCGAGGGTGACCCAAAGGTTCTCTTTTCAATAGCTACTACACTGAGGTGTAGGAGAGGGCGCTACTCCATTCCCTGGACTGCTCCACTTTACCCATGATCCTTACCATATAATGCTGAGTGTTAACCAAGGCGGTATCGAGTACCAATTTTTAAGTCTTTGGTATGACTCTACCTGGGATTGAACGCCGGTCTCCCGGACAATTGGCGAACACACAAGAAGTAAATAACTTAAATGTCAAAACACTTCTATTTCAAACAATTCAGTTTAGCATAAGCACAGTTTAGTTCTATTTTGCCCATAGATAGGACCTAATTAAGTACTACCACTCCGGCCAGTTATTAACCTGGGAGCAATGGCAATGAAGAGGTTCTCTGCGTTCTCCAAAGCTCCAGCATTACTGGAGCCTCACCATCAGATTGTTTAGTGTCATAATCAGAATACTCGTTGGTTGAGTCTTACTTCTCAGCAGACATGCAGTAGGTGTATTCTAAAGCCTCAGGCGACTAGACAAGAAGGATTTGTGTAAACACAGAGAGAGAGAGAGAGAGAGAGAGAGAGAGAGAGAGAGAGAGAGAGAGACACCCCACATATATATATATATAATTTGGTTTGTGTTATGTGGTGTAGACATGAGCGAAAATATTTGAACGTTATAATCACTTCTGGGGTAAATGGTCATCTTCATGGTGACGTGTGTTGAAAAGTTGATGCATTGATTTTAGTGAGGTATGTGCTGAATTTAGTTTAGATGAGATAACTATTTTGGGTGTAGTCGATAAAATTAAGAGCAAGCTTTTCCTAAATCATAGCGATTCTGATCACTTTGCTTTTACTTCGATCATTAAGAGTTTTACGTTAAGGTTTCATTCCTTTTTTTTATTATTTACATCTTATATTAGCTTTTAATCTAATTCTATTAAAGCTTCTATTCTAATCCGTTCATCGTCACCTGGCTTGGTCCGGGTGATTTTTGCACGTTATTTGTTTATTTCCTTCTATTTATTTATCTTTTAGATATTTTTTTCTTTCTTTTGGCCATTTCTTTTTTGTTTCTTTTTCTTTACACTTCTTCCTTCGTTTCTTTCTATCCTAAATTGGATTTGAATTTTTTGTTTGTTTGTTTCTTTCTTTTTCTTCTTTTCTTTCTTTCTTATAAAAGCCGTCATTATTCGTATTTGGATGTGATTTATCTTTCTTTTTTTCTTTCTTCCTTGTAAAATCCGTCTATCCGAATTTGGATTTGAATTCTTTCTTTCTTTCTTTCTTTCTTTCTTTCTTATAAAAAACCGTCCAGATCCGAATTTGGATTTAATTCTTTGTCTTTTTCTGTCTTTCTTTCTTGTAAAAGCCGTATATCATAATTTGGATTTGAATTCTTTCTTTCTTTCTTCTTTCTAATAAAAAACCGTCCATATCCGAATTTGGATTTGAATTCTTGCTTTCTTTCTTTCTGATAAAAATCGACCATATTCAAATTTTAATTTTAATTATTCATTTCTTTTCTATAAAAGCTGTCAATATCCGAATTTGAATTCTTTCTTTCTTTCTTTCTTTCTTTCTTTCTTTCTTGTTGGAGAATGTGCTTTAAATTCAATCTCATATAAATGAATCATTTACGCTTTCCGTATCGAAAATAGAAAAATAAAAATTGGGTCCCTTTTTCGATTCCAGTCACGTCACAAAGTTGGCAGAGCATTCTGTGAGATTTTTGCGACTTACAGAAATTCTCACTGGCCGATCTCTACCTGAGACACGTGAACAGAATCCTTCAATGAAAAAAAAGCGCGAAACAAGATAAAAATGCCCCCCCAAATCCCAAACAAACGAAAAAAAAAAAAAACAAACCCAAAAAACATCGCAGGAATCTCAATGAACTGAAACTTAGTTTTACCTCACCGATAAGCACTCGTCATGGTTGATTTTTACACAAGAATACCTGAATTTTACATTCATACAGATGCAACTACCTATAAGCATTCATTCTCAGATTTCGATGTAAGATACGCTTATTATAAGTAAGTTGTTGTAAAGTTGGCGACCATAGTCGAGGGTTACCCGAAAGGTCTCTTTTCAATAGCTCCAACACCCAGGCGTCGGGGAGGGCGCTATTTCATTCTCTGGATTGCTCTACTTTACCCTTGATCCTTACCTAACAATACTGAGTGTTAAGCAAGGTGGCATCAAGTACCATTTTTTTTTTGTCTCTGGTATGACTCGACTTTGGGATTGAACCCCGGTCTCCCAGACCATTGGCGAACACTCTATCTTATTTTACATCAGAAGATACAATCTTGCAAAAAGACTGTTGCAAAATATTTATAATGGAACTCTTGTGTTGAATTTTACTTTAAATTTCTGATATATATATATATATATATATATATATATATATTGCAGGCAGTTAGGAAAAAGATGGCGGAAGCGAAGAGACTAAGACGAGATGACGACAAGTTGAGGTTACTCATTTAACGCTATATTGTTTCTTAAATTATTTTTTTTAATTTCTTGTTAGAATGAAGATAGATAGATTGATTGGTAGAAGGCTAGAAAATAAGCGAGAGAAGATTACAGATCGAGATGACAGATAGAATCAAAGTGAGAGAGACATAGATAGATAGATAGATAGATAGATAGATATTGTAAATTTCATACTCCCAATTGAGTTGAAAATCCAATTGAAATAGATAGATAAATAAATAGATAGATAAACAATATAAGAGATAGCTATATATATATATATATATATATAGAGAGAGAGAGAGAGAGATAATCGAAACAATATGAGAGATAAATAAAGACTGATTATATATATATATATATATAGCTATAGGAATAGATCGATACAGGTCTAAGAAGATAAAAAGAAAATAAATAACTCGAAGAATAATAGAAATTTCTGTCATCTGTCAGATTCAGGCATAGGTTAAATAATATTTTAACAAAGATAGACTCATTAGAAGCCATTATTTAACCTGTGCACATGATATCTTAAAGTAATGTTCAATAGAAGTATTGGCCAAGTGTTCGTCAATGGTCTGGGAGACCTGGGTTCAATCCCACGTCGCGTCATACCAAAGACTTTTAAAATGGTACTTGATACCTCCTAGCCTAACACTCAGCGATATAAGGTATGTATCAAGGGTAAAGAGGAGCAATTCAGGGAAAGGAGTAGCGCCATTCCCTACACCTTGGTATAGTAGCTAATGAAAAAGGAGCCTTCTGGTCGCCCTCGATTACGGTCGCCAACTTTACTTTATATATATATATATATACACAATTTTTTTTCAGAAAATCTTATATCAATATTTTACGTCATAATTTCCTCTCTCTCTCTCTCTATATATATATATATATTGATTGCCAGGAAAACATGTAGGCCTATGGAAGGTGTTGGCATGTTTATTATTAAAAAAAATTATATACTATTGAACGACCGGTTTCGTCTGGCTCTTGTCAAGATCTTAACGCCAGAAAAATATTTAAAAGGGGGGATGTAAATGGAAAAAAGTAGAGGAATGGAGAAAAGGGAAGGAAAAAAAAAAACACTAAGGGTGTAGTAGTAGCAATAAGCAGATGGCTAGAGACTGATTACATTCAATCCCAACAAACAACCCCTCTGCTTACAGAGGGAAGGTTGAAGGGATCGAACGTTAAGAGTCTTTAACACTTTGAGATGAAAAAGCGAATGTGACCGACTCAGAATACTGAATCGGTCAACATTAAAGTCTGCAACACATTCCCTACTATTTATCATGTGCTCCGCAATGGAGGACCCGGATGTATTTGCAAGCTGCCCTCTTATAAGCCTAAGATTTAAAATTCGAGCTGGGAGATATTGTCTTATACGGAGATCTCAACGATTAGAAGTCCTGCTTACGTAGTCACTGCCACAACTACATGTATATTTATATATTACTGAATTAATAATTAATATATATGTATATATATATATATATATATATATATATATAAGTTATTACGTTAGCGGTACACGAAAATTTGTATGAACAAAAAAAATAACGAAATCATTGGTAGCGAGGGGAAAAACAATTAAAAAAAAGTAAAACTGCGAGGGCACTTTCGTCCGGCACTTATCAAGTTAGAACGCCGGAAAGTATTAAAAACGTAATAAATATATATAGTAATGGATTGTGATAAAGGGACTGGGTGAAGAAAAAAAATAATTAAGTCACCCCAGTATCCAATTTTTCCCCAAATATATTTAAAATGTGACTGCTTCTCTGTCTACGTAGAGAAGGGGCGATCTATAGCACTATAGATTGCCTCCAAGATACTAAGTTGTATTTCATCTCTCGCTCTATGCACAACAGAAAAACAGTGATCTTGATAATATGTCCTGCAGCTATTTATGGCTAACAAATAAAGGAAAATTATGAAGTAAAATACTGATATAAGATTTTCTGAAAAAATTTGAATATATATATATATATATATATATATATAAAAGTAAAGTTGGCGACCATAGTCGAGGGTGACCCGAAGGCTCCCTTTTCGATAGCTACAACACCAAGTGTGACGGGGAAATTGACTAAAATCCCTAAACGGGACTTTATTTTCGCACGTGTGAAGACGGGGCGGGTTGGCACTTGATCCCCTACAGAAATAAGTCCTGTTCAGAGTTCTTTTCTCAGGCAGATAAGAACTGGCATATTACGTGAGGGAGTAATTTAGGGCCAGACTGTCCACCGCTGGCAAAGGGGTCCAAAATTTCACACTATCACACACCCACCAGGCCGCTAAACTTCTTTCCCTTAGATAATAGAAGAATACGGGCCTATAGGTCTTAGTTGTAATAATATTAATGTTGTTGTAGTAGTCGGCAACTCCGGTTTCCCGTGTGATACTTTAGGAATTAATAGGACAGTTCTAAGCAAGATAATGTAAGGCGAATAGAAGCTGAAAGGAAAGCATGAAATGATAACATAGACCACATGGTAAAATGAAGATATATAGGTTCTTTACTACGGTTATATATGTATATACGTTCAAAGTGTCAAAAACATATAATAGGATAGTCCATGAATATAAATGTCTTTTCTTGGCTTTTATCCTTTTTCAAATAGAGAGAGAGTGGTAAACAAAATTTGGGTGTAAAGGGAAAATGTCCCAAAGTTACTTATCTTATTTTTTTGACGGGGTTCCACTGGAGAATTTTTCTTCTTTCACGGGCTAATAGACTTTGTACTGTTTTTAATGTATACTGGCTTGGAGGACTTGGGGTCCTTCGTGTCTCAGTTTTTTTGTCTTTAGCCCGGAGTAAAATGGCTATCGTCCGTCTGCCACGAGCGTTGCTCAAAAACTCCCTTTTTTGTGCCTTACTTCCGCTGAGGGGAAGGGAACCCCACTTCCGTTTGGGCCCCCCCGCCAATCATTTGGCTTCTTTTTTCTTTCCCCTTCCGATGTCCGGCGACCCAAGGTCACTTAAGTGCGAACATCTGCGTGACCCACATTCTTTCCTAACGGTCACTTTTTGACTGCTAGATAATGTTAGTTCAACGGGGGGGGGGAGTATCATTCCCACCTCCTCGTCTCCGTGAGCCATCACGTGACACCAAGGTGTAGGGGAGGGCGCTACTCCTTTCCCTCGATTGCTTCACTTTACCCTCGATCCGTACCTTATAATGCTGAGTGTTAAGCAAGGAGGCATCAAGTACCATTTTTTGAGTCTTTGGTATGACTCGACCTGGAGATTGAACCCAGGTCTCCCGGGCCATTGGCGAACACTCTAACCGCTTGGCCAATGTCCAGTATATGCGTGTATGTATTTATGAATATAAATAAATAGATTATTAAATATACATACATACATATGGAGAAAAATTGAAAAACAATGTAATACAAAATTTATTTATTTATCAAACGTTGTTACATAGCCATGATATGGCTATGTGTGAAACGTACAAAGAATGTTCATAACATATATACATAGAACATAGGAATCCTGAAACACGAAAAACACTTACGACTTCTTAGTTCAGGTACGAAACTTTTTATTACCTTTGAGTATAAAGGTTTTCCGACAAAAGGAGAGAGATACACCTGACTTTTCCATCTGCCCCAAACCATGTGTGCACCCGACACTAGGCCACGGCGAGCAAGCGAAAGTCAACCGTCTTCTCCCGAGGCAGAACTCAACTCAACTAACTCTTTTTTCAAAATCCCCCAAATCCTCCGCGCGCGCTTCCGGTGCATGACGTTATTCACATCCCCAAGGGATTTTTATTTTGACATCTCTGAATGACACATCCCCCCTGCACGCGTGCGTGAACACCTGCGCTCATGTTGCACCCATGCGCTAAGCGAAAGGTTCTCAGCCTAACTAAACCGAAAGGCAAGATATATAAAACGAAATCCCTCGGCCATTATATTACTATGTTAGATTGTAGTGCATCTGACTAGATGATAAAAACAAGTGGAAAGATCGATAACTCGGACACTTAGAAATGTTTTAGTGGCAATATCTCATTGAATAAAGAATCAAATATTTCTACTGAGCCCTTTGTACGTGTTTGATTTATTCATCTTTCAACTTATTTTCATCATATGTACTTGTATATACAAATACCAGTTTATATATATTAGTATAGAATGTGACTTTTAAATAAATCTATAATCCGTAAATAGATTTTTCATAGAAATTTTAAGATGAAAAATAAATTAATAGTTATATAGCATTACTTTGAAATATAGTAGTAGCGATAAACTGCATTCGTTGTAAAGTATAAATGTTGTATACTCATATATAAAATATGCATATATATATATATACATACATGCAGAATACATATAGACCCAATGAATAAAGACGAGCGAAGACTTCTTTAAAAAGATATACCTCTCACTTTATTTGAAAGGTGGTGTGTGAGAGGGAGTTGGGGACCGAACAAAGACTGCAACATATTGACCCCAGCCCCTCTGGACATAGCCGTGTGTCATTCTTGTTCTCTTGGACAGCTCAGCTGGGGGCCTGGGGGCCCAGCCCCTCTGGGACATGTTCTCATCCCAGCATCTTCTCACCAACTGGTCTCCAAACTCATCTGATCTCCAACTAACTGACTTCCTGTCTTCACCGAGTTATATAATAGTTCAATCGCCCACTCAATCTTTGGAATGGCATGTTTGATCGTCATCAAGCGAAAATAACTGTCATGCAGTTCACAGGTCACTCTCTTCCGGTGCATCAGTAAATGAGTGTACCATGGGATTTTACCTTGTCCCATATTGTCAGCCAAGCCCGCCTACGCGATTTCTTCTCATAACTGCCATCGGAATGTGTCACTTCCTTCCGGTGCATCATTTTGGAATAGCATGTTTGGTCGGGTCGAAGGTCAATATAAAAAATAAATACAGGAAAAGTAAAGCGGAGTTTTCCTTTTCCTAGACTAGTTGCCTCACCAAGGCTGAAGAACCCAGTTTGCCCAACTATTTTACCCATAGCTGGAGGGAGAATAATCGGATTAATACCTTTCCCAAGGGTATTAGTGCAATGTAAAATGCAATCAGTATCGTCCAGGATTTGAACTCGTGTCGCCGTGTCCATTTCCTTCGATGATAACCATCGCACCACGAGCATCTCCATAAAAATTAAGTATAAGTAAGTAAATAAATCCAGTTTTGTCTTGATCTTGATAATGGACAGATTCATGGCTTAAAGCGCCATATAACAAACGCCAAGACAACATTTACATTTAGTGTATGTAGAAATGCGTTCTCCTTTTTTTATTTTTCCCCAGTGTGGTTTGTTGGTTTCTTTTGTTGTTTAATGGCATATTAATCTTTTTTGGGTTATTCAATACTAAATCTATCCTTCTAGAAGAACAACAGTTGTACTATTTAACCCATCGCTGGGAGGATCTGGGTGTTCATACCTTTCTCAAAGGTATTTGTCCGAAAGTAAACGTAATAGAGAGACCGAAGATCGAACTCGCTAACTACGATTCCGCAGTCCACTGCTTTAACCATCACACAAAGAGGACACCCACCCTCACCAGTGTGGTGCAAGTGAACTCACAAAGTGACAATGGTAGCTACTGTAAGCTAATATTTTATTATTAGTTTTTTTTTAGATTTGATAATTTACGTTCATAGTTTGGACCGGTGCACACAGAGCGTTTGCTATTGAGACTTTAAATAAAGACTGATGAATCTCTAATTGCTGTACTGAGTACTTTTTATGTTCATTTACTGTTACGATGAAATTATTTTCCTGGTAGAAAATTGTGCTTACTATTATAACGGCCGGAGAGATGAAAGTGAGCTTATCACATGTGAGAGGAACGGCATTTGCAGTCTAGAAACAAAGTAAATATGATGAAAAAGTAAGAGAAGAAAAAAGGAAAGAAGAAAAAAGGAGGAAAAAATAGAAGACAGAGTGGAATAAGATAAGCAAATCGAAGGAAAGACGGAAGGAAGAAATGTAAGAGAGAACGAAAGAAAGAAAGGAAAGAAAGAATGAAAGGGAAAAAAAGAGAAAAATGAAAACAGACAGAGCATCTAAAAAGGTAGGAAGAAAAAAAAGGGGGAAAAAAGAAATAGAAGACAGAGAGGAAGAAGATAAGCAAATCGAAGGAAAGGCGGAAGGAAAGTGTAAGAGAGAAGGAAAGAAAGAAATAAAAGAAAGAATCAAAGGAGGAAAAAAAGGGAGATTTGGGTCTAAAAATAAAATAGATATCATGAAGGAAGAAGATAAGCAAATCGAAGGAAAGACGGAAGAAGAAATGTAAGAGAGAACAAAAGAAAGAAAGAATGAAGGGAAAGAAAAAAAGAGAAAAATGAAAATAGACAGAGCATCTAAAAAGGTAGGAAGAAAAAAAAAAGGAGGAAAAAAGAAATAGAAGACAAAGAGGAAGAAGACAAGCAAATCAAAGAAAAGGCGGAAGGAAAGAATGTAAGAGAGAACGAAAGAAAGAAAGAATGAAGGGAAGGAAAAAAAAGAGAAAAAGGAAAATAGACAAAGCATCTAAAAAGGAAGGAAGAAAAAAAGAAGGAAAAAAGAAATAGAAGACAGAGAGGAAGAAGAGAAGCAAATCGAAGGAAAGGCGGCAGGAAAGAATGTAAGAGAGAAGGAAAGAAAGAAAGAATGAAGGGAAAGAAAAAAAGAGAAAAATGAAAATAGACAGAGCATCTAAAAAGGTAGGAAGAAAAAAAAAGGAGGAAAAAAGAAATAGAAGACAAAGAGGAAGAAGACAAGCAAATCGAAGAAAAGGCGGAAGGAAAGAATGTAAGAGAGAACGAAAGAAAGAATGAAGGGAAGGAAAAAAAAGAGAAAAAGGAAAATAGACAAAGCATCTTAAAAAGGAAGAAAAAAAAAGGAGGAAAAAAGAAATAGAAGACAGAGAGGAAGAAGAAAAGCAAATTGAAGGAAAGGCGGAAGGAAAGAATGTAAGAGAGAAGGAAAGAAAGAAATAAAAGAAAGAATCAAAGGAGGAAAAAAAGGGAGATTTGGGTCTAAAAATAAAATAGATATCATGAAGGAAGAAGATAAGCAAATCGAAGGAAAGACGGAAGAAGAAATGTAAGAGAGAACAAAAGAAAGAAAGAATGAAGGGAAAGAAAAAAGAGAAAAATGAAAATAGACAAAGCATCTTAAAAGGTAGGAAGAAAAAAAGGAGGAAAAAGAAATAGAAGACAGAGAGGAAGAAGACAAGCAAATCGAAGAAAAGGCGGAAGGAAAGAATGTAAGAGAGAACGAAAGAAAGAAAGAATGAAGGGAAGGAAAAAAAAGAGAAAAATGAAAATAGACAAAGCATCTAAAAAGGAAGGAAGAAAAAAAGGAGGAAAAAAGAAATAGAAGACAGAGAGGAAGAAGAGAAGCAAATCGAAGGAAAGGCGGAAGGAAAGAATGTAAGAGAGAAGGAAAGAAATAAATAAAAGAAAAAATCAAAGGGAGAAAAAAAGGGAGATTTGGGTCTAAAAATAAAATAGATATCATGAAGGAAGAAAGGAAGGAAATGAAAACGGAAAAAAATATCTAGAAAAGAGAGGTTGAAGGAAGGAGAAAAAATCGCGAAAAGAAAGGATGATAAAGAAAGAAAGGAGAAATAAAAGCAATTATTGAGAAAAAAGAAGCAAGAGAAAAGAATGAAAACAAGATGAAAGAGAATAATTTTTTTTTCTCTCTTAACAGCTGAAGTTTTAATGAATAATTTAAAGTTGAGCCACAAATTTCACTTTTTTTTTTCGGTGACGGAAGACTTGTTTAATTTAATTGGCTTGTGTCAATTTGATTGGCAACTGGTATCAATGATAAAAAAGCTACATCTCCGTAAGGATATGAAAAAGAAATCATTTAAGGTCTTTTGAGATGGAAAATTATCATGACCAACCAGGTCATTTGAAATTCAAGGCATTGTTTATGAATTATATACAGTTTCTCTCATAAATAAGAATATCCTACCAGTCTTTTACTTAAAAGAAAAGGTTAATTTTATCAAATAAAGTAACAAATATTTCATTATTCCTAGAGGGACAAATTTCATAAATTTCTCTATTTTATTAGATTCTGTGTTATATGCAGGACAGAAATTAAAGAGAATTAGGTTCATCATTACGTTACCTGTTTAAAAAGTTGTTCAGTGATTACTTGTTGACGTGAGGAAATCCAAAACATGGATGTATCACTGATAACAAGACCCATTAACATTATATATATATATATATATATATATATATATATATATATATATATATATATATATATATATGCGCGCGTGTGTGTGTGTCTGTGTGTGTATGAAATCGAAAACGTAAATGTATCACTGATGACGTGACACACATAAGCTTTATATATAGAAAGTAAATAATTGAAGTGAATCTGACAATATAGAAAAAAAATTGATAAAGTAATCCAAGAATAATTTTATGTAAAAGAAAGTCTACGTTCTTACGTTTCGATTCTGATGAACCCTCATCAGGGCTATAAAGGATAATATCTAGTGATGGTAAATCAACGTTGGAAGGTTAATGAAATATAAAAACAAGAAGGAAATATACGCGGTGCATACGATAAGTTTCAAGACTTTTCGTATGGGCACTTTTAGTGATAGGGTCAAGTAGAACTAAACTGCATACTTATGCAAAACTGAATTGCTTGGAATAGAACTGTTTTGATATATGTATAAAGAGGATTTGGCATTAAATAACCTACATTGTTCGATATACCATAAAACCCAAGCAAACCAAATCATATACGAGGATCATTAAATAAGTTTCCAGACTTTTTTCGTATGGGCACTTTTACTGATATTACACACATGAAACTCTTGTCCCCTTCGAAGTACTCTCCTCCGGTTGCAATGCCCTTCTTGTACCGTTACAACAATTCCTTGAAGGCTCCATGGAAGTCCTCTTGTGTGAGCGTGTCTATGACCTTCATCACAGCCTCTTTCACCTCCTCAGTTGTCTCATAACGACAGACTCTGAGCTTAGGAAATAACCAAAAGTCACAGGGAGCAAGGTCTGGTCTATAGGGACGTGAGGAACTTGTCTGGATGCCCATCTTGGTCAAATAGTCTGTGACAAGGATGGAGTTGTAGACTGGTATATTGTTCTGGTGGAAATGCCATTGACCTGATTTGTAGTGTGCTGGCCTCTCCCGACGGAATCTCTTCCTGAACTCCCTTAAAAGCACAACATACTAACCCTAACCCTTTGGCCAATCAACTCTAGTGTATTGACTTCCTTACTCCTCTCATACCTCTCATCATCCCTCACAGACTCTCTGCCTTCCTTGAATCTCTTATGCCACACAAAAACTGATGCTCGATTCATACAAGATGGTCGAAAAGCAGTCTGAAGTATTCCATACGTTTCTGTGGCATTTTTTCCAAGTTTAAAACACAATTTTATTGCATATCGTTCAAAGTGTCAGATTGCATTTTTGAACTTTACAAGCTGTGGCAATCAGGCTTTAGTAGAGTGTATTCCAATTGCTGCTGTAGCTGTTCATTTGAACCTGAAATCATAAAAATTGTCAGTCATCTCATAAGATGTATAGCAATAACTTACTAAATTTTCAAGAGTCTATGACAATTTTAAATGCTCATACCAAAAAAGGCTGGAAACTTATCGTATGCACCTCGTATATACAGAGAAAGAGGTAATCGTTTAATCAATAAAACAGCGTTCGTGTTTAAAAATATATCACGTGACTGTTTAAGACAATTATGCAGAACAAATGAAATCACTTAGAAAGATTTTGAATTTGAAGGAAGGAAGGAAGGAAGGAAGAGAAAAGAAAATGGTTCTTAGTGATTTTATTTTTTCTACAGAATTGTCTTAAACAGTCACGTGACATCTTTAAACATGAACGCTGATTTAAAGATTACCTCTTTCTCAGCATATATATTATTTCCTCCCTGCTTTTTTATTTTATCAAATATCTATCGGTGATTTAACATCACTAGATATAATCTTTCACAGACCTGATGGTGGTTCATTAGAACCGGAACGTTACAACGTTGACTTTCTTTTACTTTAAATTCTTTTTCTTGGATTACCTTATCAATTTTCTCTCTCTCTCTCTCTCTCTCTCTCTCTCTCTCTCTCTCAATATATATATATATATATATATATATATATATATGTGTGTGTGATTTTTTTTTCTTTTTAAAGAAAATTTAACATTTAAAAATCATCAATATGACCCCTTTCGCCCGCCCTGAAATCTGTGTGAAATTTTATATATATATATATATATATATATATATATATATATATGTGTGTGTGTGTGTGTGTGTGTGCAAATATATTGAATTACTCTCGTGTATATATATATATATATACTCGAGATTAATTCAATGGATGAGGTGAATTTTTCCTAATGAGTAGACAATATGAAACTGTTTACTGTTGAACCTTTCAAGGAAATCAATAGTGATGGGTTCTTTCATGTCCCAGAAGACAGTGTCATTTTCTCTACAGATTGCAGCACCCGTAATTTTCTTTACCGGAGAGTCAGTGTGTTTCAATTTAATGGACTATCTTTTCAACTAAGGCTCGCAGTGGCCAAACCATGTTTTGTCTATTTGTAAAGTATTTTTTACTAAAACATGCTTCTCCACGATATAGTTATTCTTCTATAAATTTCATATGGTTTGGACTTCTCAGCCACAAAAAATGTATTGACAGACCTCAGTTCTTCTTCAAACTAAATATTTCGTTTAGTCTAAAGAATTTTTGTGAATAAAGAACGAAATATTACCAATAAATCCGTTGTCAGTGTTTGATTTATCTACTTTTTGACGTATTCTTTATTATATATATATATATATATATATATATAGGTTGGTCATTCAGAATTTACACCTATACACACACGCAGAGAGCAATTGGTTAATTGTTGACTAAATTACTCAAAAATGAAAATAATTCTCTATTAGATATATTTACAAAAATTACATGTAAAACTTTTGAAATTCTATTGATCAAATTCATTCAAATAAATCGCCTTTGGTTTCAACCAATGTCGCCGAATAACTTGGGAATCTCCTGGAAGCCTTTTCAACGAACTCTATATTTAAATTGGTAAATTCTACCGTTTTTATTGCTTTCATTTCATCTTTGGTGTTGCACGGAGTTTTGTTGGTCTCTTGATCAACCGTATCCCCTTATATAATATTCAAGGCGATTGCAATCTGGGGAATGAGGCGGACAGATATTAGAGATGATGAGGTCGAAGAAATTTTCTGACTACCAAAACAGAATCCTCCTTTTGTGGCATGGCGTAGAGTTCTGTTGCCTTCCAACAGTTGCCCTTTTGATCCAGGCAGCTCTATCTCCTCAAGGCCCTTGATGTAGACCTCCACGTTCAGTCTGAAGGTATGTGAAAAGCTGAATAGAGGCATAGTGTCACTATCTGTAGTGATCCCCCAAACAATATCATATGGACTGGGTGTTTGGTTTTCATCTCTACTGGTACATTTCGTGCGGTCAGAACAAGCCAACGGTGGTTCTGTGAGTGTTGTATATTGACCTTCGACCCGACCAAACATGCCCTTCCAAAGTGATACACCGGAAGGAAGTGACACATTCCGATGGCAGTTATGAGAAGAAATCCCGTAGACGGGCTTGGCTGACAATATGGGACAAGGTAAAAATCCCATGGTACACTCATTAACTGATGCACCGGAAGAGAGTGACCTGTGAACTGCATGACAGTTATTTTCGCTTGATGACGATCAAACATGCCATTCCAAAGATTGAGTGGGCGATTGAACTATTATATAACTCGGTGAAGACAGGAAGCCAGTTAGTTGGAGAAGATG
This sequence comes from Sepioteuthis lessoniana, assembly GCA_963585895.1. Taxonomy (NCBI): domain Eukaryota; kingdom Metazoa; phylum Mollusca; class Cephalopoda; order Myopsida; family Loliginidae; genus Sepioteuthis; species Sepioteuthis lessoniana. The sequence continues at coordinate 93,104,648 of OY757913.1, read as the reverse complement.
ATGAGTTAAAGTCAAGATGTGGTAGAGAAAGCCACTAGCCGACAGAAGGGGCCCTTGGGACCCCCAGTGAGTTTGGAGACCAGACCCGTTGGTAACAAGATGTGGTAGAGAGAACAGCATCCAGCAGAGAGTGGGCCCCCGGGCCTCCGGTTGAGCAACCCTGGAGAACGAGAAAGACACAAGGCTGATGGCCATAAGAGTGGGGGTCAATATGTTGCAGTTCTGTTCGGTCTCCAACTCCCTCTCACAGTAAAACCTTGACTAGCCTTTTTGAACCCTTTCAATAAAGTGAGAGGTATATATTTTTCTAAAAGACTGTGTCGCTCGTCTTCATTGTGTCGTTGTGTTCTGCATAAATCTGCATATGAGTATACAGCATGAGTTTATCATCTGATTAGGAGGAAAAATATTCTCATCTGAGAAAATCCAAACCAATATTTGGTTCGAAGGGATGCTTAAGTTAGTTGAAAAGCTTTGGAACGCAGGTTTTACATGACTTGTGATAAAATCTGTCTCTTTCTCGTCTTCACGCACTACTGCCGAATAAGAAACCTGGACACTCCCATGTCCTTGGATCTGATAGACCCACTGGGATCATTCCCAATCATCGTCTAGATATCACCAACAAATTCGCAAGTTATTTTCTTATCAGAACGATCAGAGAGAAGCTTCTGAGATGCCGTATCTTCGTAATCAGCATCGGACTCATCCAACATTTTTCAAATCCTCTTCACTGACACCCAAGCATTTTTAAATCTTAGGGCTTCCGTCGTGAATGCCAAGTAGTAAAGCATGTTGTTTCCAAATTTCTGCAGGAGTGAATTGTTTCATAGTATTGCTTTTCTCACGTACAGTCTAACTCCAGTTTGCTGCATATTAGACAAAAACTGAAACTGACAAATTACGCACACACACACACACAATATATATATATATATATATATATATATATATATATAGATAGATAGATATAGATATAAAAATGAGAAAAATTTGTTAAGCAACCCTTATTTATGACATGAGAATTTTGTCACGTTGCATGTTATTCTTGCACGTCGCCCAAAATAACAAAACAAAATGAGTCACTATTTACAGTTATTTAACGAGTTGTAGATTTTTCTAAGAGTTTTCTCAATAACTAAAATGAATATTCTAACGACCATTATTCGAATAGTTTTACTCACGTTGTGGGTGAATCATATCAAATTTCTATTTCTAATGCGTTTAAATTCCATTTTTGTTATTGTTCTGGATATAAGTTAATTTATCAAATATCCTGCTATTTTTAGAACTGTTTCACATCTTTTAATAGTTTTTTTTTCGAAAGATATCTAATTTGTAGTTTGGTTTGGTTTGGGTCTATGGCATATCAACCATTGTAGGTTTTTTAATACTAAATCCATTTCATAGATATAAACAGTTCTATTTCAAACAATTCAGTTTAGTATTAGTCTAGTTTTTTGTTTGCACACGGTTAAATGTCAAAAACTATTCTATTTCAAGTAAAACAGTTTTGCATAAGTACATATTTTATGCCAGAAAATCCTACCAAACCAAATTATATATATTTAATATGTATGAATAAAGAGGAGTTAGCATTAAATAACCAACAATGGTAGATATGCCAGAAAATACAACCAAGCCAAATCATATATATTTAGAGTGTTAAACAATGGCCTGGGAGACCAGGGTTCAATCCCCGGTCAAGTCATACCAAAGACTCAAGAAATAGTATATGATACTTCCTTGCTTAATTCTCAGCATTATAACGTACATATCAAGGGCAAATTGAAAATGGAGCAATCCAGGGAAAGGCGTAGCATCCTCCTCGACACCTCCGTGTAGTAGCGATTGAAAAGGGTTGGCCCTCGAATACTGTCGCCAACTATATATATATATATATATTAATACCTATCTTAATACACCGTAATACGTATATTGGATATAGCTTTCTCATGGACCATTTTTTAAAAAATTACCATGAATTTTAATTGGATTTAGATCTGGACTGTTTACTGGACATGTCAATGAGTTTAACAACCGTTCCTGAAGAAAAGCTTTAAATCCCTTTGTATTTTAACAAGCAACATGATTATCCTGTAAATGACATCATCTTCAACAAACATTTTCTAAAGACAGAACGTTCAGCTATTGAATAAAAAAATGTCTTGTATTATATCTTTTATTAGATTATTTACTGCTATAAAAAAATCATAAATAAGCATACTGCAAGTTTGCTAATTCCATAATTCTACCTCTAATAGCAGGAACACACACACACACAATCATATATATACAAGTTGGCGACCGTAGTCGAGGGTGACCCGAATGTTCCCTTTTCAATAGCTTAAACACTGAGGTGTAGAGGAGGGCGCTACTCCTTTCCCTGAATTGCTCCACTTAACCCTTGATACGTGCCTTATAATGCTGAATGTTAAGCAAGGAGGTATCAAGTACCATTTTTAAAGTCTTTGGTATGACGCGACGTGGGATTGAACCCAGATCTCCCGGACCACTGGCGAACACTTTACCCACCAAGCCAATGAACCGGTTATATATATATATATATATATATATATATATATATATATATATATATATATATATATATATATATATATATATATATATATATATATATATATATATATATATATATATATATATATATATATATATATATATATATATATATATATATATATATATATATATATATATATAAACACATCTACGGTTAATCGATCCATTCTTCTAATAGAGTTGATATATATATATATATATATATATATATATATATATATATTTTAACACATCTACGGTTACTTTATAGCAAGAGGTTAGAGAATTGCGTTTATTGTACATTCAAATTTACTTTTTTGGGTACTTTTTTCTGAAGATTTTTTTGCAACTGGTTCTGTCGAATATAGATAAATTTTAAACAGACCAATTTGACCCATAGATTGGTCCCTAAATGGTACTACCTCTCCGGGTCAGAGTAGATCTGGGAGTAATGGCAATGAAAGGCTGCTTCACACCTCCCTAAGCCCCATAAATGGACTTTCATAATGACATATACTTTGTGTCATAGCAAAGACAGATTTTTGGGGTGGGTGAGAAAGAGTATTCTCAATCAGCCTCATTTATTATGAGAAAAACCAAAATTAAACTATCTTAGTCTGTTCATATTAATATATCAGAAATTATTCATATATATACATATATATATATACTATCCTACCGTATTAAGCATTCACACGAAGGAATTAATGGTTGTCATTCGCATAATGCAAAGCTCTTCTAACGAATTGATCACTCCGTTAGCGTAAATGTAAACAAAAAGAAAATTAGTACATATACGTTAAATTCCCTCGCTTACGTTGAGACTGATGATGGCTTTGAGGTATATAATTTGGCCGACATGAAGTTAGCCGCGTTCCTATCCCAGATTGAAGTATTTGCCGTAAAAATAGTATGCTCTAACAACCAATAACCCTCGATCACAATGCCTTGGAGAAGAGAGGAAAATATTTTGCGTCACTACTTATTTGCAAATAAAATCATCGAAAACGGTTTCATAACAGATATAACTCATTAATATGATAATAATTTATTACTGAGACAAGAAACTAAAAAAAAAAAACGATTGCATGTCATGAAAGCTGATATAATAACAACATTGATTTGATGTCTCGAGTTCAAAGGGTGCATTTTTTTTTTACTGGACGTGTTCGAAATGACCGCAATTGCGCTTGTCCCATTAATAAATGATTATCATATCAGTGATATAAATGATTATCATATCAACATCTATTTTGAGATATATATATATATATATATATATATATATATATATATATATATATATTTATATAGTGACTTCAGTTTTGCTCTCTTGTTATGAATGAGGTTGAATGAGAATACTGACATATTCTAAACTCTAAAACTTCCACTACTTCTTTATTCATGTGTATTTAAATGTTATGGAATTTGACATTCTAACGTTCTTGCAACAGAAATACTGCTTGGCACAGACTTTGACCGTTTTTTTTTTTTTAAAGAAAAGAAAACAAACTAAATCATGCCACGTTAGATACAATTGGGACTAGCAGTGCAAATGTACCATTATCTTAATTGATTGTAACTTAAGAGCCAAATAACGGCAAAATATCCTGATAATTTCTCGGTTATTTTGCCCACCAGCAGCCACGTTTAGTTATCTGCCCTAAGCCTCCATTTCGACACCCTAACTCAGTCTGACGAGGAAAAAAATCCTCTCCCCAACGAAAATATTCTCCTCAACCCTTGCATTGGAATAGGGATGTTTCAAAAATGGACGCAATTGTTTTTTTACCAACTAGTCTTTAAACTATTCTAAAACTACGAACAATCTTTTTTCTTTTCTTTTTTATCATACAAAATAGAAAGACACAATATCACCGAAGTTGCATTGCTCTCAATGTAAACTTGCAGTTGTTTTGGGAAATTTGCAGCTATTTTTTTCTACAAAGTCTTTGTTCTCAGATGTTTAAAATCTCCTTATCAATGTTAACCTTTAGTTCTTCAAGGGTTGTTTTGAAACTCTACACCTTTCAAGAATCCCCCAAAGATAGACATTTATAAACAAACGAAGTCACAATTATTAATACATACTTCTTAACAAAAAGAAAAAAGAACTAAACTGACACAATGCAGAGCTTACACATGACACAATCATTTTAAGTGCTAAATACCGGTATTCTGGAGTATAGTGTTGCCGCATCACTAATACGGTTGCATACTGTCTTATTCTTAGGACTGTAAACTATATATATATATATATATATATATATATATATGTAACGCGGTAATGGAGGGCAAACAATATATGCAATTTTGCAAATAGTATAAGAAAATTAGGTTTACCACCTAAAAGTTTGGCAAAGCTTTTACTCTGTTGCTCCAAGTTTCACGTAATTGTTTGTACGATCTTCAGACAGTCACCCACTTCTGACGATCGCATATCTTTTTATGTTATCATATATATATATATATATATATATATATATATATATATATATATATATATGTGTGTGTGTGTGTGTGTGTGTGTGCGCGTGTGTGTATAGTTTTAACCCTCTTTGCTTTCGCCAGAGAGTTTTAAATTTATATAGGTTTTTCTTTTTTTTTTCTATACACTTATAGACTGTAATCCATATTTGCTGTTTTTTCAGCCTCAATTTAAACATGTGCAGTCATCTTATGAGACGGAGATTATAATGATATTCTCCGCTGAAATGAATTTATAATGACAATTTAACCCTATTTGAGTTTCCTTCTAATTGCATTGTATACGCTCTGTAAGTGAGTTTTATAATATAAACCTGAAAGGGAATATATAACAATAGCCATACATCGAGCACTCTCATAAATTTACATGAAATTCCTCATATATTCTATGCACGAATAATCCATACCCATTGTCTTCGGACGCCGACTGGATATTACTGATATATATATATATATATATAAGTAAGTAAAGTAAAGTAGGCGACCATAGTCGAGGGTGCCCGAAGGCTCCCTTTTCGATTGCTTACTACACCAATGTGTAGGGGAGGGCGCTACTCCTTTCCCTGGATTGCTCCACTTTACCCTTGATCCGTACCTTATAATGCTGAGTGTTAAGCAAGGAGGCATCAAGTACCATTTTTTGAGTCTTTGGTATGACTCGACCTGGGATTGAACCCAGGTCTCCCGGGCGATTGGCGAACACTCTAACTGCTAGGCCAATGTCCGGTATATATATATATATATATATATATATATATATATATATATATATATATATATATATATATATATATATATATATATATATATATATATATATATATATATATATATATATATATATATATATATATATATATATATATATATATATATATATATATATATATATATATATATATATATATATATATATATATATATATATATATATATATATATATATATATATATATATATATATATATATATATATATATATATATATATATATATATATATATATATATATATATATATATATATATATATATATATATATATATATATATATATATATATATATATATATATATATATATATATATATATATAAGAATATTTTCCCCAGCCAACAGAAAAACAAAAAGATAAACAAAAAACATAAAAGTTTACTACATTTGTTTACTCTTGATCCGTCATATTCTTAGGAATAGAGGAATGAGGTTGAGTTGGTTGATTTCTTGGTTTAATGGAATTTCATCCTCCATGGGTCATTTAATGCCAAAGCCATCCTTGTAAAAGAACAACAATGGTACCACCTTACTCAAATCCAGGGTGCCTCGGGTGCTGTAATAATAAGCAAGCTAGACTAGCAAATCATCACCAGTGAGTTCGGGTCTCATAGGGTGACGCATTCATATGGCCTTGTGCCAAATCTAAGCCAAAGGTTTAGTAAATTAAAACTCATATAGTGGCGGGTAAAGAGATACAGGTCTTTCCCAATACTATTTGTCCAAAAGTGACCATTATAGCACGATGGGAGTTTGAAGTCATTTACTTCGAAGCTGCAATGTAGCACTTTAGACATTAAGCCAAGGGCACTTCCTGAGAGAGAGAGAGAGAGAGAGAGAGAGAGAGAGAGAGAGAGAGACTGAGAGAGAATAATTACACAATAAATAAATGCAAAGAAATACTTTTATTTGTCTCAACACTTTTGTTCGTAACACAACCATACAAACACTTGGGGTAAGATATCAGACTGACGTAAAGTCAGCCGGGTTCCATTCCAGCTTGAAGCATCTCATGCATCTAGCCACGTTGAAGAGTTGTGATAAAACGAAACACTTTCTGGATGACTATATATATGTGTGTGTGTGTGTGTGTGTGTGAACGAAAGTGATGAAAGAAATAGTAAAATTTCTCCACATTTTTAATTTCCCAATTATTTACACTCTCTGTTCTTCTATTTGTTTATTTCTCTAAATTAGTCTATCCACACACACACATATATATATATATATATATATAAATATAAATATATATATAAGTGTGTGTGTGTGTGTGTGTAAGAGAGAGAGAGTTTGCGTGTGAGAAGGATATGTATATTGGAATATACCTAACACAAATATATTCCGAGGGTGCTTTAGTGAGCGCGTTCGAACTGCATTTGTACCGTTAGCCTCACTTTCGAAGTAGAACCCTTCCTCCCCCCCAGCTATGGGTTAAACAGTACTACTACTGTTTTTCTACAAGGAGAGCTTTAGCATTTAATCACCCACGAGGAAACAAACCCAAACCAAACAAAGTCTAAAGAAAAATAGTTACAAACATACAAAAATACCAAAAATTTTGTTTCCCTAGAACCTTATAAAACACTGGAATAAATAGTCCGTAGAAAAAATAAGGTTTCGTTGCACCTTTTGTGGAAGAATTAAACGAAAAAAGATAGCTTACCCCGTCGCATGGCAAAGCGAGCGCGCAGAATGAATGATATAGCCAAGCGAGAAAAACATGACTGCCCTAACATCTCAATTTAATGTTACATGGTCTCGAGCAACGAGAATTTGCTTGAATGATTTATGCAAATTTTTTTTTTCAAAACAAGCATAAAAACGCCACTCTGGGAAGGAATGTGATTGTTACATTTTAGTGACACCTGTACTTTTGTTTGTCATAGATGTGTAGAATGAAGTCGGTAACCGATTTTTAGCAATCAATTTCCAAGTTCAAGTACACCTTATAAGGGCACCTCGGGTAGTGTGAATGGCAAAGTGAGTTCGAGTCTCATTGGGTACCCTATTTATACCACCTTGTGCTACATCTAAGCCAAATGCTTAGAAAATTAGGCCCTTGGTTCGGGGATAAGGCCGACTGCATTAATTTGCTGTTGGCTTTGCCCATACCCTGCTATTTAATCGGGGCGTTTGGCATTCGTGTCGGACGGGACATTGTCCCTCTAAGGCAGACTCGAGGCCGGAAGGCCCCCGGCTTCGATTGAGCCACCTTCGTGTGGGCGAGTTGCATTATTGGCACCTTTGTATAGCACTGGACCTCGTGGTCCAGTGTAAACTATAAACTGGAATCCGTGCCTAAACATGTTTGGGTCCATGTCCAGCTAGGCTCATCGGCTCATATTGCATCAAGTGACCCGATGGCCAGCATAGACCAGCAGGGTTCGAGGTACGGCTCGGGTCCGACCTTCCCTCCCTTAACTCCCTCTATAATTCGATCTTCAGGTCACCTGACCTTGCCTCACGTCCTATCTGGTGGGAAGCAGAGACAAATATACCTTTTATTCAACAATCGTTTTTACATGTGAACACGCACAAGTGCCAAAAGAATATTTCAACTGAAACCACCATGAATTAAACTCCTTAAGTAGGACCCATCTTGATCAGTTTGTCTAAATTTCTAAGATGAAACTTGATAACCTTTAACTTTTTATGTTAGCCTTCATTTTCAGTGTTATATTCACAACGTTTCGGCCGATTCATCCTTTGGCCTTCTTCATGTGTTTCACGTCTAACTCAGAAGCCAACATAGAACTTCTTACCTAACCCTTTTTCTCCATGGGGGAAGATTGTTCCTGTTCCGATAACCATGACTGGGCACAAGTGGTAAGCTATAGCAAGCATTCTTTGTTCTTTACCTGAAGCTGGGATTTATCCGGCATCCTCCAGATCCCACGCAGTTGTAGTGAAGTGTAAAAAGACATACTGCCCATTAAAAGTAAGGCTAAAAGCAGTAAGTCGAGGTGAGGCTGAAAATCGGGTATGGCTGACCATATATGAAAAGCGAAAAATAACAATCTATTCTTGTGGGATTAAATTAAAACGACAGGGAAGAACCTTAGAGAATTAGACTCGGGCAATTGGCCTAATGAGTAGAATGTTCGCCAATGGTCCGCGAGACCAGGGTTCAATCCCAGGTCGAGTCATACTAAAGACTTTAAAAAATAGTACTTGGTGCCGCTTTGCTTAACACTTAGCATTATAAGGTACGGATCAAGAGTAAAGTGGAGTAATCCAGGTTTGGTTTGGTTTGTTGGTTTTATGGCATATCAACCTTTGTAGGTTATTTAACGCCAAATCCATTTTTATGTAAATAATCTGTTCTATTGAAAACAGTTCAGTTTAGCATAAGTACACAGTTTAATTGTCAAAAACATTTCCATTTCAAACTATTCAAGCAGTTATATGTAATAATTCAGTTAAGTGTAAATACAGTTTTAATGTCGAAAAACAGTTCTATTTCAAATAATTCAGTTAAGCATAAGCACTCAGTTTAAGTGTAATATGGTTTAATTGTCAAAAACATTTCTATTTCACGCCATTCAGTTTACTCAATTCAGTTTAGCATAAGTATGCTGTTAGTTCTATTTAACCCATAGATAGGGCCCCATCGGGTGCTACCACTTCGGGCCAGAGTGGACCTGGGAGCGATGGCAATGAAGGGGTACTCCGCATTCCCCAAAGCTCCAGCACTGCTGGAACCTCACCATCAGACTGTTTAGTGTCATATCCAGGACACTCGTTATGGGGGGGGTCTTACCCCTCTGCAGAGGCGCAGTCAGTGTATTCTACAGCCCCAGCTGACTGGGCAAAGTTATCCAGGGAATGGAGTAGTACGCATCCCTACATCTGTGTAGTAGCTATTGAAAAGGGAGCCTTCGGGTCACCCTCGATTAAGGTCTCCAACTTTACTTCTCTTACAGTGGGCTGTTGAATAGACCAAGTATACAGATGGATACATGGGAACCAATAAGCAAAAAGGTCTGATAAAAAAAAGAAGACAGTACTGTATAAGTTGGGGCGGAAAATTATACATCGTAGTAGTGAGTAGTAGTCTCATTGGTTGAAGACGTTGGATTTGTGGGTCTCAAGGATTTACTCCGAGTAGTCCGGCGAGACACGTGGTGCAACGGATAAAGTCATTTGCTTGCGAAGTACTTCTCCGTGAAATCATCTGGAGGCAGCATCATCATCAATTCGCACAGATAGCATGGATTTCTCTGACTCTTTCTCACCATTCATCCCTTCCATCCATCGCTCCCAGCATGTCTTCCTAAATATATCCTGTGTCCACATAAAGTTGATATAAGTTCTTGCTGGTCGGTTAACGCTGACGCGTGCATGTGTGGAAGTCCTTTGAAGAATGCCACTTATGAGTCTGTCTTTGCTTCTCTCACAGTGTTCCGCATGTCTTGTTCGTCTTGCTTGGATGTTTTTTTGAGATGGGAGGTAAGTAACCGTACAGGTGTTGTTTCGAGGGGTGTTGCTCCCAGGATTTGTTCGAAACAGCAAGTAGCATTCTTGCTTAGTTCGCATGTAGCTTTCTTCCCTATGCATTTTGTTAGCGTCCATATGGTGCCTCTATACAGTAGTATTGACACAGCGACAGTTTAGAAGAAATCCCGTTTTATTTTATCGGATAGATCAAATTTCCACATGATTGATAACCTATCGATAGCAGTCCACACCTTTTCTAGGTGTATGTTAACATCACTTTCAGTTGATGAGATATTGCTGCCTAGGTATATGAACGTGTCTTACAGGTCTACCATTTAAAGTGGAATTGGTTTCTTATCTAAAACACATGGAATTTGTTTTATTTGAATTCACGTTGACGTCAATGCCTTCTGTTGCTTGCTCCAGGTTAAGCAGTTGGGATTCGGCTTGGACAGGTTTATTTGCCAGAAGCACTAGATCATCTGCGTTGTATTGTCAACATCAATAATAGTTTCTGTAGGATAACATGTTTCTTGATTTTTTTTAGTGTAAAGCCATTTTCTTTTATTAGATCTATCGACGTTTGAAGTACGTTGTTTAGGTGTTGTAGACTGCTCCCAGAGTACTTCCTGCTGGGTTGCACGCTGTCGCTAAACTTGATAACAACAAAAAATGGACACTAGTATATAAAAAATATAATTCATTTTCTTTCTTTCAACGGGTTGCTACAAGTGTGGAGACTAAGAGAGAGAGAGAGAGAGAGAGAGAGAGAGAGAGAGTCGAAGAGATTGTGAATGTATATGGGGTTGACAGGAGATCTCTTCACTTCGACCGTTCGTCGGGATTCTCACCTGATATCTGGACATGGCTGCTTTTATAAACACATCTCCTCGAGGTTGATACTCACATCTGCTCAGGCCACCAAAGTATTTTACTCCCCGCTGGCGACATAGTTACTTTTTGCTTCCGGGCATTTGTCCGCTTTTTCGGTAGTCTTATATCTAGGTTATCTCATTTCTCATTTCAATGTGTCACGACCAGGTGTCATGACCACCTGGTTAATTGACGAGTTTATTTGTCAATCATTTCCTATTTCTCGTAAGCCTGTGTCATCTTTATTCATTGAGCTTTTAGCCACTTTTAACAAGAAAATTCATTTGTCCTAAATATGCAGATTATAAACAAATATAGTTCTTATGTATCTCCTTGCAAGAGTCCACTGCCTGTGTCAAAATAAAAATCCCAGATAGAAAATTATGACCGGGGGATGTGAATGACGTCATGCACCGGAAGCATGCGCGGAGGATTTTGTGAGATTTGAAAAATGTCAGTTAGTCGAGATTGAGACCTGGGCGAGGCCAGACGAATATGTGCGCTACAGGCACCGCACGTAATGGACGGGGCAGATGGAAAAGTCAGCATAGAAAGATTGTGCCTCTCTCTTCCTTATGTCGAAAAACTTTTTAACTCAAAGGTAATAAAAAAAAGTTTCGTACCTGAACTAAGAAGTCGTAAGTGTTTTTCGTGTTTCGGGATTCCTATGTTATCTATATATGCATTATGGCCATTATGAACGTTTTGCGTGCTGGTATGAATATGTCTATTTCACGTATTCATATCTGGCTATGTTACACAATTTCTCTAGAGAACACATGCTTGTAGCATTTGCTTCCTTTTCTCTCTGTGTATGAAATCAAATGCTTTGGAGAAATCTACGAACGACAGTGTTGTCATGATATTTTTACGCGAGCTCCTTCGATGATTCGATGGATAGTGAGAATCTATGATATTGTGGATCGATTTCTCCGAAAACTGTTCTGATTTTTCCAAATATCGATCATATGAAAATCGGATCTATCCGATAAAATAAAAACCGATGGAATCTCTTCCTGAACTCCCTTAAAACCTCAACATACTAACCCTAACACTGCCCCTTTGGCCAATCAACTCTGGTGTATTGACTTCCTTACTCCTCCCACACCTCTCATCATCCCTCACAGATTCCCTGCCTTCCTTGAATCTCTTGTGCCACTCAAAAACTGACGCTCGATTCATGCAAGATGCTCCAAAAGCAGTCTGAAGCATTCCATACGTTTCTGTGGCATTTTTTTCCAAGTTTAAAACACAATTTTATTGCATATCGTTCTTCTAAAGTGTCAGATTGCATTTTTGAACTTCACCAGCTGTGACAATCAGGCTTTAGTAGGGTGTATTCCAATTGCTGCTGTAGCTGTTTCTTTGAACCTGAAATCATAAAAATTGGTCAGTCATCTCATAAGATGTATAGCAATAACCTACTAAATTTTCTCCGACATTTTTAAATGCCTGTCCAAAAAAAGTCTGGAAACTTATTGAAGGCACCACGTATGCCAAGATGATTCTGTGTTTGGATGATGCTCCTCCAAAAGAGGAGTATGCCTCACAGTTCAAAACGTTATTTATCAACTTTTTACTCACGAATATATTAACATAACTGTACGTTAGACTTATTTAGGTTAGTGTCTCTCCATAGTTTTCCCTCTTTTTATAAGAATTTGGTATTTAGCTGGATTTCGAGGGAAAAATCTGCTTAATATTCAGTTGTTCTTTTTTTACGATTCGAGTAAGGAAAATTTACTCTTTACGTTTTTGCTTATTTGAGCTTGTCCTCAGCGATGATTAAAACGTTGTGTTTGGGAATGTGTCTGACAATGGAAGATAGCTTGATGTAGAAAGTGATGATCTCCACTTCCTCATTGGTATTGGTGGGATTTACAAGAGAAGATTGCTGTGAAGACGTTGCCATTAAATGAACCACTCCTTATCCTCGCTTGGATTCTTCCTTTCGTAAATTCAAAGCATGAGAACCTAGAAGAATTCATAAAAGTGCTATGACGGAATTGATGGAGGTTTTCCATGCAGGTGCGGAGACTATGTCCATCCATTATCATTATATTGGTATTCTATTTCTAGTTAGTTATGATAGAATCTATGCTCTTGTATGCATATGATATTTATCTTATACTCAGGTATCTAGTTTTTTGTATTAAAAATGCTAACGTTAATTGTCTCTATGTTAACAATATTTTTTCAGTTGTCTAAATTTCTGAGACGAACCTTGTTGATTTTTATCTTGTAGTAATTCTAGTAGTAAGTAGTAAGTCTAGCTAAAGTAAGAACATTAAGTTTATAATACCCAAATATTCACTCTGAATTGTCCAGCAGGACACATGGCGTAACGGTTATAGGTGTTGGTTCCCTGAGCTACTAAGAAGACAATCATCTGCAGGTTCAATCCTCACTACAGGCGAGTCATATACAGGAATACTTAACACTTGTACCCGGTCATGGCAAACGGAATCAGAACAGGCAACACCCGTGATTTCAATAAAGTTCGAAGTTCCGTGAAGGTTCCCGAGTTCGACAAACACCTGAAGAAGGCCGGAGGACATATCGGCCGAAACGTTGTGGAAATAACAATAAAGATGAAGACAATAGTCCGAAAAACCTAAATGATAAAAATATTTTTTCATCTATGTAATTTGGGTTTGGTTCTGACTCTGAGTAACGTGATACGGTCGGTTCAAGTTATAAAGGGAACGAGTGGCTAATTTCTGGGGATGAACAGAGAGAAAATAAAAGTCAGAAGAAAAAGCAGACACAGAGACTACGGAAAGAAAGACAGTGAAAAAGTCGTTGGTTCCGAATCTTCTATGCTGGTGTAGAACTACCGGAAACGGTTATATTCTCCCTCCGACACCAGGTAGGAGTAGGAGACGACTTGTTTTTGAAAATGAGTTAGCAGACGGATGCGAAGAGGTAAAGACGACAGTCAAACACTAACCGCAAAAATGTAAAGACAGACGAAAATTACGGCTCCCAAAAGGGGTCTTATGCCAGACGCAAACCAGTGAAGACAAAACCAGCGTACAAACACGTTAGGACAACAAGGAAATACACAAAGAAAACTTAAGGTCTGTGTCTGCCCTCTCTTTCTCTCCACACGGCATGTTTCTCTTTGTCCAGCAAACGCGGTCGACTCGGCTTTCATTCTCTCTTTCTTTCTCAAAAATATATAGTAGCAAGTAAACTTTTGTGTTAGTGAACTAAGTCAGAGTTTTCCTGTATTTATCAACTTTTCCCACAGCGAGGTTATAACAGGGTCCGACTACAACTTAATAAATAGCAATACTGTCATTAACACATTCGAGCACATGACGATACTCTCGCACATTTGGTGTATTTTGGTACAATGTCCTATTTGGTGCAGTAATATTATGACGTTCTATTCGGTAGTGTTGTGGTATATCTCTTGCTGATTTTCAAACGTTGGGCCTTGTGCTCAAGATGCAGTAGAACACACGTATAGTTTATTCACGCAAAAATTAATGCAGATCTGACTTATGGATTGAATTAGTAGTATGGAAATTTTTCGTTGGTTGTTTCTTTCCTTAACAATAGATGCCACCCTTAAGGGTGAGAAACAATAGTTTGCTAACTGATCAATTTGCTCCTGGCCGTTAACGTATGAAGTTCTTCCATCCAGCATCTAATGAAGCCCACCGTTGGACCAATTTTGGATTCATACACCATACTTCATATCTACCATGCTGCTTTCAATAGATTCCATTGATATACACTTACCTCCTCTATATATGTAATATTACAGACGGGCGCTGTCGTCAATCAGTGAAGGTGTCACGAGACTAGCGCGTGCGGGCAGAATGACCACCAAAGTTAGACGTGATTTTAAAATAATCACAGATGAATCATCACGTGTTTCACGACAGTTTCACTCGTGACATTGAACATTCGGGGATCTTCGATTTGTTCCCCAAAATCTCTATATAAGAAAACAAGTCACAAGATTTTGGGAGAGTTGAAGGTAGTTGTCAAAACGGGTGCATTAAAAGTTCCGAGACCCCAACCCGTCCTACCCCAGTCTGCTACGACCTATATGACAGGCGTATGTCAACAGCCAGCTCTCACCCACACCGCCGTCGCCTACAAGAGAAAGGGAGAAGAAGAACGTAACTAAAATGAACTTTTCGAGTTGTAACGATCATAGCCCTAAGTGAATAATAAACGACTGCTATATTTTCTTCCCTTACCTTCGAGTTTGAGTATTTCTTTTTCTGCGGACTTCTTTCTTTACAACACAGCACGTTGGTCCTATGTTACACACACACACACACACACACACACACACACACACACATATATATATATATATATATGAGTATTTTTTCGGATGTGTCGGGGAATTGGATCCCCCCTCCGGCTACACAGGATCATTTTCCAGACATTATTATTTTGGCCCAGTCAACTGGGGCCGCAGATTACACCAACTGCATCTCTGCAATGAATGTCCTAGATTTGACACTCAACAATCTGATTGTGAGGCTTCAGTAATGCTGGGGAATGTAGAGTATCCTTTTATTGCCATCACTTCCAGGTTCACCCTGACCCGGAGTGGTAGTACCTGATAAGGTCCTATCTCTGGGTTAAATAGAACTGTTTGACATTTAAACTGTGTACTTGTTTCATGTAAATTGTATTCAAAACTAAAAAATTAGTAGCCCAGTTGTGCAGTAGAACACACCGACTGCCTTTCCCCAGAGAGGTAAGAATCCTCCGCCCAACGAGTGTCCTGCATATGGCACGAAACAATCTGATGGTACGGCTTTAGTAATGATTCAGTTCTGGAAATTGTGGAGTACCCCTTTTATTGCCATCGTTCCCAGGTCCATCCTTGCTCAGAGCGGTAGCACCTCATAGGGTCCTATCTATGAGTTAAATCAAAATTAAAAAAAAGTAAAGTTGGCGACCATAGTCGAGGGTAACCCGAAGGCTCCCTTTTCGATAGCTTACTACACCAAGGTGTAGGGGAGGGCGCTACTCCTTTCCCTAGATTGCTCCACTTTACCCTTGATCCGTACCTTATAATGCTGAGTGTTAAGCAAGGAGGCATCAAGTACCATTTTTTGAGTCTTTGGTATGACTCGACCTGGGATTGAACCCAGGTCTCCCGGGCGATTGGCGAACACTCTAAACAGTGCAATAATGCTAAACTGAATTGTTTGAAATTGAATTCTTTTTGATATTTAAACTGCGTACTCATGCTAAACTGAATTGTTTGAAAAAGAACTGTTTAAATGCATAAAAAAGGATTTGGCATTAAATAACCTACAATGGTTGATATGTCATAAAACCAAACCAAACCAAATCATATATATCTATGTAGAAAGAGGATTTGGCATTAAATAACCTACAATGGTTGATATGCCATAAAACCAAACCGAACCAAATCATATATATCTAATATATATGTATAGAGAGGATTTGGCATTAAATAACCGACAATGGTTAATATACCATAGAACCCAACCAAACCAAATCATATATATTTTATAAATATGTATAAAGAGGATTTGGCATTAAATAACCTGCAATGGTTGATATGCCATAAAACCCAAACAAACCAAATCATACATATTCAATATATATCTATAATGAGGATTTGGCATTAAATAACTAACAATGGTTGAAAAGCCATAAAAGCAAAGCAAAGCAAAGCAAACCATTCCAAACCAATGTTATTTTTGTTTTTAAGCGAATATCATAATTAGGATTCGCTGCTTTAAGCTCTAGCACAAGTTCAACAATCTTTTTAAAAAAATTTATTCACGCTTTCTGGATTGATTTTATCCTCTAAGTTAACAATTAATCTTCAATTCAGTTATTTCCCTCTTATATGCGCCACTAATTCCAAAGTCAAACAACTGACAGTTAAGTTATGCATCTTTCTCGTTTCTAAATAAATTTTATCAATATTCAGGAACGTTTTATCAATATTTTAACGTTTTATTTTAACGTTTTTAATTAAACGTTTTATTTTAAAGTTTTATCAATATTCATGAACGTTTGCATAAAAGTTTGACCATAAGGCTTCCGAGATGGTTTTGTTTTGTTATTCTTTACCACATTTTTTTAAATATTAGAAAGACTGATTTTCCTTTGATCATTAATCAGAAATATACACAGACCAGTCAGCTGGGGCTGTAGGATATACCGATTGCATATCTGCAGCGGTATAAGAACCCTCCTCAACAATTGTCCTGTATATGACATTAAACCATCTGATGGCGAGGCTCCAGCCTTTGTGGTTTTGGAATGTGGATTACCCCTTCATGAACATTTCTCTCAGGTCCACTCTAGCCGGAGTGGTAGCATTAGATAGGGTCCTATCTATGGGCCAAATGGAGCAAACCATGTTCAAACAAATAACTGATGTTAAATTGTGACTGTTATATTGCTATACTTGAAACCATTTAACTGTGTGTAAAAAAAGTGTTCAGACTCGTTTCAGAATGTTATTTACAAATCATATATTTTAATATATATATGTATAAACAGGATTTGCCATTAAATGACCAACAATGGTTGATATGCCATAAAACACAAACAAATCAAATCCTATATATTTAATATATATGTATAAAGAGGATTTGGCATTAAATGACCTACAATGGTTGATATGCCATAAAACCCAAACAAATCAAATCATATATATTTAATATTTATGTATAAAGAGGATTTGGCATTAAATGACTAACAATGGTTGATATGCCATAAAATAAGATAAGGTTATTTAGGTTACATTTTTCGTTAAAGTGATTTATGTTTCAATTTTATATCATAAATACACAAAGGCTTATAATGAAATAGTATATGATAAAAATATACATAATTTATATATAATTTGATTGGGGAATAAATAATATTATAGAAAGAATGAATAAATATATCGATAAGTAAAAATATAAAAATCGTCATTTTTATATTTACTTTAAAATGTACCGTTTCCTGGGAGCAACGAAAAAAGACGTCTGTTCATTTTGAAGTTGGTTTTTCTGAAGTAGGAACCTATAACTGATAACCTCAGCACAAGGCTAGGAGTATAGAGAACAAAGTGAGGATCGAACTCATTCATTAGCGATAAAACCACATGAAAATCCCATTGGAACTCTTAAGGAACTTCGAGAAAATGCCACGAAAAATCCAGTATGAATTGATAGTCTGACGGGTAGTCAGATGATGATGTGGTCTAGAATCAAAAATACTACTTGGAATTGTCCCTAACTCAGGAAATCCGAATAAGACACGAAAAATAATTCTATCAACTTTTAATGGATTAAACTGATAAGGCTCGGAACTTCAAACATCTGTTTGGAAATTTATTCATTAGGTTAATAAATTGGATTAATGATTACTGTGTTCGATACAAAGTCTTTAGGTCGTAAGCCAATTGATATTGTGCGTGTCATGGAGCCATGTGGAAGTCTCACGAGAATTTACGAGACTTTCCCCATAAAAACACACACTTCTTCGAGGCCAAAGGTCTGATTCATGGTTATTCTACTTGAGAAAGGGCGAAACTTTTATGAGGAAGGATTGCATTTTAAGCGTGCATGTGCATGGCAAAAATTTGGACCAGGAAAGGTGATATTCCTTTTCTCAGGTTAAACAAAGAAAGATTTACCTTGTTTATGTCTGGGTTTTTTTTCTTTGCTTTAATGCGAGTAAAAGTGAGACACCGGGAAAATTAATTGTTGCGAACGCGCTCATAAAGTAAGAAGGGGCAATGTCGGATTAGAATGTGAGCCGACATGATAGATTCAGTTATTTATCGAGGTAAGAAGAATTGAGAGGATGAGGACGAGGTTAAGTAGAAAGAATGAAAGGAATGTAGATTGGTGTGGGGGAAAGGGTAGAGGTGCTGTGGAAGAAGAAGAAGAGAAGGAAAAGGTGAAGGAAGGACAAAAGAGAAAAAAGAAAAGAAAACGAATGTAAAGAAAAAGAAAAAAAAGAAGCCGAGGAGGAAGAGGAAGAAGAAGGCAGGAGTGAAAAAAGAGAAGAAAAAAAAAGTGAAGAAGAAGAAGAAGAAGAAGAAGAAGAAGAAGAAGAAGGGGTTTGGAATAGAAGAGGAGGAGAATGAGAAGGACAGAAGTGAGAATAGAAAAAAGAGAAAATGATTGTAAAGAAGAGGAAGAGGAGGAGGAGGAGGAGGAAGAAGAGGAGAAATAAGAAGAAGGACAGAAGCGAAAAAAGAAAAGAAAACAAATGTAAAGAAGAAGAAGAAGAAGAAGAAGAAGAAGAAGAAGAAGAATTGGAATAGGAGAAGAGGAGGAGAAGGGTGTAGCGAAAATAGAAAAGAAAGAAAACGATTGTAAAGAATAAGAATAAGAAGAGAAGGAGGAAGAAGAAGGACAGGAGTGAAAAAAGAAGAAGAAGAAAAAAGAAGAAGCAGAAGAGGTGGAAGAAGAAGGATAGAAGTAAAAAAAGAAAAGAAAAACGAATGTAAAGAAGAAGAAGAAGAAGAAGAAGAAGAAGAAGGAGCAAAAAAAGAAAAGAAAAACGAATTTAGAGAAGAAGAATAAGAAGAACAAGAAGAACAAGAACAACAACAACAAATATCGCGTGTTTATCTGACACTTCAGTAAATAACATCAGTGTTTCGTTAAACGAGCACTGTGGATTCGAATAAAAACGCAATTCATTTAGATTATCGAGGATTATAGGAAAAATCACCTCAGAAGGGAAATAGCATGTCTTAGACAATACGATCAGTTGCACAAAGATTACGTATATTTCGTATTCCAGTGAATGACAGTGACAAACGACATAACTAAACAGGTAACTAGAAAAAAAGTTGAAAAAGCTATGAGCAAAACCGAACCAAAGAACACACACACACACACGCACACATACACACACACACACACAATAGAAGAATTAAAAATAAAAAAAGGATAACAAAGATGAAGATAATAGTTCTAATAATTAGTCGATCAAACGGGGGACATCTCCACTCTAGACGAAACCCCTCTTAAACTAGTAGACAAATTCACTTACCTAGGAAGCAGCGTCGCATCAACCGAAAAGACTGGGGACATCTCCACTCTAGACGGAACCCCTCTTAAACAAGTAGACAAATTCACTTACCTAGGAAGCAGCGTCGCATCAACCGAAAAGCCTGGGGACATCTCCACTCTAGACGGAACCCCTCTTAAACTAGTAGACAAATCCTCTTACCTAGGAAGCAGCGTCGCATCAACCGAAAAGGACATCGACACGAGGTTAACGAAAGCATGGATAGCTATCAATAGGCTATCGATTATATGGAAATCAGACCTAACCGATAAAATGAAACACAGTTTCTTGCAGGCAGCGGTCGCACCGATACTGCTATATGGATGCACTACATGGACTCTAACAAAACGGCTGGAGAAGAAACTAGACGGCAATTACACAAGAATGCTGCAAGGAATCTTGAACCAGTCCTGGCAGCAACACCCCACAAGACACCAACTTTACGGCCACCTGCCACCTATCACGAAAACTATTCAAGTTAGACGAACCAGACATGCAGGATACTGCTGGAGAAGCAGGGACGAACTCATAAGTGATGTACTCCTATGGACCCCCACACATGGCCGTGCAAAAGCAGGACAACCAGCACGAACATACATTCAGCAACTATGTGAGGATACAGGATGTAGCCCTGAAGACCTGCCTGAGGCGATGAACGATAGGGAAAAGTTGCGAGAGAGGGTCAGGGATATCCGTGCTACCAGCACGACATGATGATGATGATGATGATATAATTTAGGCGCGCAGAGAAGCAGTCGATGTATTCTACAGCCCCTGCCCCAGCCAACTGGGCAATATGATAGTTAATATACCATAAAGTTTATAAGTCGTACTTTCTGGGTCTGCCAGGAATCATTAAAGACTCCCTCTTGATAGTGCTTGAACACTTGAAACACGTGTACACGTAAGATAAATTACTTAAAAAAATAAATCGCTTTGTGGACGTATTTATTCTAAAATCTTTTTCTTTTTTCTCGCACTTGACCAACAAAAAAGTGTATATATATATATATATATATATATATATATTCATATGAGGTGCATTCAATAAGTTCCAGACTTTTTTTCGTATGGGCATTTAAAATTGTCGTATACAGTATCTTATTGCTATACATCTTATGAGATGACTGACCAATTTTTATGATTTCAGGTTCAAAGGAACAGCTACAGCAGCAATTGGAATACACCCTACTAAAACCTGATTGTCACAGCTGGTGAATTTAAAAAATGCAATCTGACACTTTAGAAGAATGATATGCAATAAAATTCTGTTTTAGACTTGGAAAAAATGCCACAGAAACATATGGAATGCTTCAGACTGCTTTTGGACCATCTTGCATGAATTGAGCATCAGTTTTTGAGTGGCATAAGAGATTCAGGGAAGGCACTGAGTCTATAAGGAATGATGAGAGGTGTGGGAGGAGTAAGAAAGTCAATACACCGAAGTTGATTGGCCAAAGGTTTAGGGTTAGTGTTAGGGTTAGTATGTTGAGGTTTTAAGGGAGTTCAGGAAGAGATTCCTTGGGAAGAGGCCAGCACTCTTCAAATCGGGTCAGTGGCATTTCCACCAGGACAATGCACCTGTCAACAACACCATCCTTGTTTCAGACTATTTGACCAAGATGGGCATCAAGACTCCCTGTGACTTTGGTTATTCCCTAAGCTCAGAGGCTGTCGTTATGGGACAATTGAGGAGATGAAAAAGGCTGTGACGAAGGTCATTGACATGCTCACACAAGAGGACTTCCATGGGACTTTCCAGAAGTTGTTGGAATTGTACAACAAGTGCATTGCAGCCGGAGGAGATTACTTCGAAGGGTACTTGAGTTTCATATGTGTACTATCAATAAAAGTGCCCATATGAAAAAAGTCTGGGAACTTATCATATACACCTCGTATATATATATATAATTTGAAAGAGAGAAGTTGGTAAGTAAAACTATTTTTAAACAAGAGACACAACTCATTGATTTTCACTCAGTTAAATGCTTTTAAGTATTGTTATTAAATGGCATATCAACATTTTGAGATGTTTAATGCCAAATTCTGATTATACATAGATATTATATAAATGATTTCTAAGTGAATAGTTTGTAGGTAACTTAATTTTTAAATGAGCCTGAGCTCATATTGCTTGTACAGATTCAAATGGTATGAAACATTGTTATTTAACACTAATAATTCTATTTAATATCAATAATTATTTATTGCACATAGTTAAATTGTTTCACGTATAAAAGCAAAGTAAAGTTACCGACCATAGTCGAAGTTGACCCTAAATAAGTCTCCCCAAGTAAGTCGACTCGAGTTCAAATCCTGGACGAGTCTGATTGCATTTCACATTGCACTAACACCCTTGGGAAAGGTATGAATCCAATTATTCTCCCTCCAGCTATGGGTAAATAGTAGGGCAGACTAGGTTCTTCAGCCTTGGTGGGGCAACTAGTCTAGGAGAAAGAAAACTCTGAATTCAAACCTGTTAAACTCCGCTTAAAAAAATTGACCTTGTGTCATATCCTGCCCGAGCGGAGGGCTTGGGTAAATATGCTAAGTAAGTCTCCCTTTTCGATAGCTACTACACCAAGGTGTAAGTGAGGGCGCTATTCCTTTCCTTAGATTGCTCCACTTTACCCTTGATCCGTACTTTATAATCCTGAATGTTAAGCAAGGAGGCATCAAGTACCATTTTTTGGGTCTTTGGTATGACTCGACCTGGGATTGAACCCAGGTCTCCCCAGCCGTTTCACGTATAGTAAATGTATAAATTGTTCTATTTGACCCATAGATGAGACCCCAACTGGTACTACCTCTTCAGCTTAGAGTGGAGCTGCAGAGATGCTGTCGAAATATCGGAGAGCTCCATTCGACTTAGCTTGTACTTTTGGGCCATTCCAACTCGGAAATTTTTCAGACCATAGAAGAAAAAAAAAACTACCATAATTATCTCCCTTGCTTTTCATTCTTGCGAAATCAAATCCAGACCTAAAAAAATTTCCGCATGGGAAAATATTTATGTGCTTTATAAAGATAAATCTCCAGAGAATTTAAATTGTTAAAATGATTTTGAAAAGCAACACCCCTTCTCATAGAAAATTTGTAAAATCTGAGAATAGTAAGTAAAAAAAAATCATTGAAACTAAAATATTTATTTTTAAATCGGTAAGATTTACGACTTAGTTTTATTAAAAAATTCTGGAAATATATTTTTAATCCTGTTACTCCGCTCAATTTATTCATTTATTTATTCATTAATTATTTTTTGAACATTAAAAAAAATCTGTTTGGAAAAATATCTTTATTTCTCATTTACATTATATTTAGCAACGAGGCAAAATTATATTTCAAGGTTTATTTTTTAAAAAGATCCACTTCTAAGTAAAAAAAATACACAAATAAACAAATTAATCTTGTTGGTATCTTTGGTTGTGTTTTACGGCACATCAATTCCAGTAGGTTGTTTCCTGCCACCTGCCAGAAGCGATGAACGATAGAGAGGAGGGGCAAGAGAGCGTCAGGGATATCCGTGCTGACGGCACGACATGATGATGATGATGATGAGGATTTGCACCCGATGAGTTCATCAGTAACAATTTTTAAACGAGCCAGAGCCCATTTGATTATTCACAATTAAATGGATTCAATTATTGCTATCTAACTTTAATCGTTTTATTTAGATTGGGTTAAATGGTTTCAAGTGTTGCTATTTAAGCCTAACTGTTTTATTTGGACACAGTTAAATGGTTTCAAGTATCGCTATTTAAGCCTAACTGTTTTATTTGGACACAGTTAAATGGTTTCAGGTATCGCTATTTAAGCCTAACTGTTTTATTTGGACACAGTTAAATGGTTTCAAGTATCGCTATTTAAGCCTAACTGTTTTATTGGGACACAGTTAAATGGTTTCAAGTATTGCTATTTAAGCCTAACTGTTTTATTTGGACACAGTTAAATGGTTTCAGGTATCGCTATTTAAGCCTAACTGTTTTATTTGGACACAGTTAAATGGTTTCAGGTATCGCTATTTAAGCCTAACTGTTTTATTTGGACACAGTTAAATGGTTTCAAGTATTGCTATTTAAGCCTAACTGTTTTATTTGGACACAGTTAAATGGTTTCAGGTAACGCTATTTAAGCCTAACTGTTTTATTTGGACACAGTTAAATGATTTCAAGTATCGCTATTTAAGCCTAACTGTTTTATTTGGACATAGTTAAATGGTTTCAAGAATTGCTATTTAAGCCTAACTGTTTTATTTGGACACAGTTAAATGGTTTCAGGTATCGCTATTTAAGCCTAACTGTTTTATTTGGACACAGTTAAATGGTTTCAAGTATCGCTATTTAAGCCTAACTGTTTTATTTGGACACAGTTAAATGGTTTCAAGTATCGCTATTTAAGCCTAACTGTTTTATTTGGACACAGTAAAATGGTTTCAAGTATCGCTATTTAAGCCTAACTGTTTTATTTGGACACAGTTAAAAGGTTTCAAGTATCGCTATTTAAGCCTAACTGTTTTATTTGGACACAGTTAAATGGTTTCAAGTATCGCTATTTAAGCCTAACTGTTTTATTTGGACACAGTTAAATGGTTTCAAGTATCGCTATTTAAGCCTAACTGTTTTATTTGGACACAGTTAAATGGTTTCAGGTATCGCTATTTAAGCCTAACTGTTTTATTTGGACACAGTTAAATGGTTTCAAGTATCGCTATTTAAGCCTAACTGTTTTATTTGGACACAGTTAAATGGTTTCAAGTATCGCTATTTAAGCCTAACTGTTTTATTTGGACACAGTTAAATGGTTTCAAGTATCGCTATTTAAGCCTAACTGTTTTATTTGGACACAGTTAAATGGTTTCAAGTATCGCTATTTAAGCCTAACTGTTTTATTTGGACACAGTTAAATGGTTTCAAGTATCGCTATTTAAGCCTAACTGTTTTATTTGGACACAGTTAAATGGTTTCAAGTATCGCTATTTAAGCCTAACTGTTTTATTTGGACACAGTTAAATGGTTTCAAGTATCGCTATTTAAGCCTAACTGTTTTATTTGGACACAGTTAAATGGTTTCAAGTATCGCTATTTAAGCCTAACTGTTTTATTTGGACACAGTTAAATGGTTTCAAGTATCGCTATTTAAGCCTAACTGTTTTATTTGGACACAGTTAAATGGTTTCAAGTATTGCTATTTAAGCCTAATTGTTTTATTTGGACACAGTTAAATGGTTTCAAGTATTGCTATTTAAGCCTAACTGTTTTATTTGGACACAGTTAAATGGTTTCAAGTATCGCTATTTAAGCCTAACTGTTTTATTTGGACACAGTTAAATGGTTTCAAGTATCGCTATTTAAGCCTAACTGTTTTATTTGGACACAGTTAAATGTTTTCAAGTATCGCTATTTAAGCCTAACTGTTTTATTTGGACACAGTTAAATGGTTTCAAGTATCGCTATTTAAGCCTAACTGTTTTATTTGGACACAGTTAAATGGTTTCAGGTATCGCTATTTAAGCCTAACTGTTTTATTTGGACACAGTTAAATGGTTTCAGGTATCGCTATTTAAGCCTAACTGTTTTATTTGGACACAGTTAAATGGTTTCAAGTATCGCTATTTAAGCCTAACTGTTTTATTTGGACACAGTTAAATGGTTTCAGGTATCGCTATTTAAGCCTAACTGTTTTATTTGGACACAGTTAAATGGTTTCAAGTATCGCTATTTAAGCCTAACTGTTTTATTTGGACACAGTTAAATGGTTTCAGGTATCGCTATTTAAGCCTAACTGTTTTATTTGGACACAGTTAAATGGTTTCAAGTATCGCTATTTAAGCCTAACTGTTTTATTTGGACACAGTTAAATGGTTTCAAGTATCGCTATTTAAGCCTAACTGTTTTATTTGGACACAGTTAAATGGTTTCAGGTATCGCTATTTAAGCCTAACTGTTTTATTTGGACACAGTTAAATGGTTTCAAGTATCGCTATTTAAGCCTAACTGTTTTATTTGGACACAGTTAAATGGTTTCAAGTATCGCTATTTAAGCCTAACTGTTTTATTTGGACACAGTTAAATGGTTTCAAGTATTGCTATTTAAGCCTAACTGTTTTATTTGGACACAGTTAAATGGTTTCAAGTATTGCTATTTAAGCCTAACTGTTTTATTTGGACACAGTTAAATGGTTTCAAGTATCGCTATTTAAGCCTAACTGTTTTATTTGGACACAGTTAAATGGTTTCAAGTATCGCTATTTAAGCCTAACTGTTTTATTTGGACACAGTTAAATGGTTTCAAGTATCGCTATTTAAGCCTAACTGTTTTATTTGGACACAGTTAAATGGTTTCAAGTATTGCTATTTAAGCCTAACTGTTTTATTTGGACACAGTTAAATGGTTTCAAGTATCGCTATTTAAGCCTAACTGTTTTATTTGGACACAGTTAAATGGTTTCAAGTATTGCTATATAAGCCTAACTGTTTTTTTTGGACACAGTTAAATGGTTTCAAGTATCGCTGTTTAGGGTGGGGCCCGTGGCGCAGCGGATAGAAGCGTTGAATTTCTACGGTTCCAGATGAACATCGTCAGAAGATAGCTGTTTCAATTCTAACCCAAGCCGGCCAGATGTTTGCTTGGTCAAAAAATGTGGTGCGATTGACAACAACTATGGAAGGCAGTAATTATCAGGGATTTTTATTTTGATATCTGTGAACGACTCATCCTCCCCGCGTGCGCGTTAACACCTGTGCTCAAGTTTGCACCTAACTAACCCATGTGCTGAGTCGAAAGGTTCTCAACTTAACTAAACCGAAAGACAAGATATATAAAACAAAACACCTCAGCCATTATATTACTAAGGTATTTAAGACTAACAGTTTTTTTTAACACAGTTAAATGGTTTAAGTATTGATATTTAAGACTAACAGTTTTATTTATACACACTTAAATGGTTTCAAGTATTGCAATTTAAAACTGACCGTTTCAAGTATTGATTATTATTCAACACAAGTAATTCTATTCCGCATTATTCATTCGTTTGCGAGGGGGGTCCTCGTGGTGTAAGGATTCAAGCAATGGATTGCGGAATCGTGTTAAGCGAGTTAGTTCTCCAGCCGTGCTATTACGTTCACTTTCAGGCATTTGGGAAAGGTATGAACCCCCTTATCCTCCCAGTTATGGGTTAAATAGTACCACTACTGTTTTTCTTGGAGAATGGCTTTGGCATTAAATAACCTACAAAGGTTGATATACCATTAAACAAAGAAACCAGTCCATCATTCGTTTGCGCTCAGTTAATTGGCAATGTAATACGAACAATTCAATTTAACAGCCATTTGTTCGCACACAGTTAAATTGACCAATTGATGGATCCCTAAAAAGTACTACCATTCCGGGTCAGAGTGGACCTTGCAGTAGTGGGAATGAAAGGATTCTCCTCATTCCCCAGAGCTCTTGAACTGGAGCCTCACCATCAGATGAAGTTTCCTGGACACTCGTTGGAGGGGGGTCTTACCCCTCTGTAGGGATGCAGCCGGGGTATCCTACAGCTTCAACCGACTGGGCTACGAGTTAATCTTGGATAAATATATTTTAGAACACTTTTCTTAATTCGCTGTTGTGATGTTATTTCCGTTATTCAGTTGGTTGGTTGTTTTGTTTTACGGCATATCAACTCTTTTGGGGTAATTTAACGTCTAATTAAATTTCAAACAATTCTATTTTGTATAAGTTTAGTTATTGTTTACAAACAGTTAAATATCAAAACAGTTCTATTTCAAAGAATTCAGTTTAGCATAAGAACATAGTTTAGTTCTATTTGACCCATAGATAGAACCATATCAGGTGCTACCACTCTGCATTCCCCAAAGCTCCAGCATTACTGGAACCTCACCATGAGATTGTTGAGTGTCATATCCAAGACACTGTTTGGCGTGGTGGGGTTACCCCGCGGCAGAGAAGCAGTTGGTGTATTCTATTGTCCCAATCCTTCATTCGGTCAACTGATGGATGCAATCTAACCACATACTGAAAAGCAGCCCTTTTTAGAGGGGGGGGGGGCAGAGGGAAGTTTTTTCTCCTGACGATTTGGCAGTTTTAGAAGTAAAGGGTGGTTTTTATCAGTCAATATTGTTAGAACCGGCTCATTGGTCAAGTGGGTAGAGTATTCGCCAATGGCTCGCAAGATCAGGGTTCAGTCCAAGTCGCCTCATACCAAAGACTTAAAAATGGTACTTGATATCTCCTCGCTTAACACTCAGCATTATCATATTTACCCAACCCCTCCGCTTGACACAAGGTCAATTTTTAAGCGGAGTTTAACAGGTTTGAATTCAGAGTTTTCCTTCTCCTAGACTAGTAGCCTCACCAAGGCTGAAGAAACAGTCTGCCCTACTATTTACTCATAGCTGGAGGGAGAATAATTGGATTCATACATTAATGCATTAATGGAGATTTTTATCTCGCAGATGCCGAAACAAATGTCCACCCATTAACGGTATAATGGTATTTTAAATATAGTTCACCTTGGTAATATTTATGTTCTTGTACGCATATAATGCTACATTATGCTCGGCTGCAAAGTTTAATAATGTCAAGCAGTATTTTGTAATTTATAAACTCTTTAATTAAAAATAATATACATCAAGTTGGTTTTAACTTTCTGAAATTGTAGGTGACAGATCAGCTATGCGTGATGGAGCCTTATCATGCACTATTTAAAGAATAATCCCCACTATAACTTTTATTCGAATTGGGACCTCGGCTATCATTGAGTTAATATACCTTTTCTCAAAGAGTAGTTTTAACATTTTTTGCTATGTGACAAGATGCATTATCATCCGGAAAAATTACTTTATCATATTTACCACCAACCCCTCCGCTCGGCCAGGATATGACACAAGGTCATTTTTTAAGCAGAGTTTAACAGGTTTGAATTCAGAGTTTTCCTTCTTCTAGACTAGTTACCTCATCAAGGCTGAAGAACCTTGTCTGTCCTACTATTTACCCCTAGCTGGAGGGAGAACAATTGGATTCATACCTTTCCCAAGGGTATTAGTGCTATGTGAAATGCAATCAGTCTCGTCCAGGATTTGAACTCGTATCGCCGTGTCCATTTCCTACGACGATAACCATTAAACCACAGGCACCTCCATAAATACTCAGCATTATAAAGTACGAATTAAGAGTAAGTGGAGCTATCCAGCGAAAGGAGTGGCGCTCTCCCTTACACCTCGGTGTAGTAGCTATTGAAAAGAGAGCCTTCGGGTCACCCTCGACTAAGGTCGTCAACTGTAATTTTACGTTGTCAGTTATCAAATATATCCGACAAAATATTTATTAATTCATCTTTCATATTATTTATTTATCTATTCATTTGTTTATGGGGGAGTGATTACCTATCATTTCTTTAGCTTTTATTTATTGGCATAATGGTTAGAGTGTTCGCCAATGGCCCAGGAGACCTGAGTTCAATCCCAGGTCGAGTCATACCAAAGACTTTAAAAATGGTACTTGATGCCTCCTTGCTTAACACTCACCATTATAAGGTACGGATCAAGGGTAAAGTGGAGCAATCCAGGGAAAGGAGTAGCACCCTCCCATACTCCTTGGTGTAGTAGCTATCGAAAAGGGAGCCTTCGGGTCACCCTCGACTATGGTCGCCAACTTTACTTTAATGTGTTTCTAAGATATCCCAAACATTTTATCCAAATATGCGCTGGAAACTTTGGCGCCAAACAAAGGTCAGTATTATTTCATTAACAATGTATTAGAACTGAGTTTCCTCTTAAAGAGCGTGACGTTTTCGCATCAGCTTCTCGCAACCAGGCTGACCTGTGACTTGATAACAATATCTCCATGACAACAAGGGTATTATTTGTCCCTAGTCCATTAGTTCTCGTCTTGCAAGAGAGTCGGAAATGGTTGCTTTCATGTTAAAAAACAATAACTTTGTTTAAAAGGCAAGAAAAAACTCTGACAAAGGAGTCGTAAAAAAGGACGCATCATATTGTTCTTTTGATGGTTTGGTTTGGTTAGGTTGTTGGGTTTTATGGCATATCAACCTTTGTAGGTTATTTAACGCCAAATCCATTTTTATGTAAATAATCTGTTATATTTAAAACAATTCAGTTTAGCATGAGTACAGTTTAATTGTTAAAAACATTTCTATTTCAAACTATTCAAGCAGTTATGTAACAATTCAGTTAAGTGTAAATACAGTTGTAATGTCGAAAAACAGTTCTATTTCAAATAATTCAGTTAAGCATAAGCACGCAGTTAAAATGTAAGTACGGTTTAATTGTCAAAAACATTTCTATTTCAAGCTATTCAGTTTAATCAAACAATTCAGTTTTGCATAAGTATGCTGTTAGTTCTATTTAACCCATAGATAGGGCCCTATCAGGTGCTACCACTCCTGGCCAGAGTGGACCTGGGAGCAATGGCAATGAAGGGGTACTCCGCATTCCCTAAAGATCCACCATTGCTGGAACCACACCGTCAGATTGTTTAGTGTTATATCAGGACACTCGTTGGTAGTGGGGTCTTACCCCTCTGCACAGAAGTAGTTGGTGTATTCTACAGCCCCAGCCGACTGGGCAATCTTTTGATGGAATCACCTATTCATTGCTATTACTACCAGATCCACTTAGACCGGAGTAGTAGTACCTGTTAGGGTCCCGTGTATGGCTCGAATAGAGCTGACCTGGGCGGTCCAGTGTCGGCCGTCAAACAAGGATTTACATACACCAGTTCTGTGAGGACACTGGTTGCAGTCTAGATAACCTGCCCGGAGTGATAAACAATAATAGCTGATAATAATGATGATGATGATGTGTATGTCTGTGTTTGAGATAGATAGATTGAGAGAGCGAGAGAGGGAGAGTGAAAGAAAGAGAGAGAGAGAGAGAGAGAGAGAGAGTTAGGGAATTCTGTACTAACAGTACGGTTTGATGATGATATAAGACGCTTTAAAACATTCATAAAACTGTGCGTAAAAAATATTTATCATTAAATATACATATTTTTTTTTTAAGTAGAGAAATTTATATTGTGAATTTACTATTTAATATTATGAATTTACCGCACAATTGTGTGCGATATGAACTGATGGCTCAGTTGTAGAGTTTCGGCACTACAATCTGTGGTCGCTGGTTCGATCTCCAGCGGTGGAGATTACAGTATACACTGCCGATGAGACCTAATAAGTTTGAAACAGCAGTTCAATGTTCTCGTATATCGAACGTAGATGTTCGGCCAAATATCATTAAGTAGAATTATTAATGTTAGACAGGAATACTTGCTACCACATAACTGCAAGCATATTATTTGGATTTGATAGAAATACTTGATGCCTTTTAAGTGAAACTATAATTATTTTCTAATGATGATTGATTACTTGAAACCACAAAACTGTTCACAAATTATTTGTAATTAATCGAAATACTTAAAACCACACATCTGAGCGCAAATTTTTTCTAGTAGATACGAATACTTGAAACCATGCAACTGTGTACGAATTATTTGTATTAGATAGAACTACTTGAAACTGCACAACTGTGTGCGAAGGGGTGTTCTCGTGTTGTAATTGTTAAAGCGATGGGCAGCGGAATCGTAGTAACCAAGTTCGAACTCCAGTCGTGCTATTACGTTCACTTTCGGGAAAATACCTTTAGGAAAGACATGAACCCATTTATCCGCCCAGCTATGGGTTAAATAGCACCACTACTGTTCGTTTAGAAGAATGGTTTGGAATTAAATGACCTGCAAAGGTTGATGTGCCATTAAACAAAGAAACCAAACCAAACAACTGTGTAGAAATCATATGTATTAGATAAGAATACTTGAAACCACGCAACAGTTTGCAAATTATTTGTATTAGATAGGAATACTTAATTATTAATGTTATATAATTGCAGAAGGATATTTTTTATATTATCATTTTTCGTTTCATATATCTTATCTTTCGGTTTAGTAAGGCTTAGAATCTTTCGGCTAAGTGCATGGGTAGGTTCAGACATTAACGCAGGTGTTCAAACGCGCGCGGGGAGGATGTGACAATCACAGATGTCACCATAAAAACCCCAGATAGTAAATGTGACTGGGGATGGGAATGGCAAGCGATGGGCCGGGATTCTTAGTGATTTTGAATAAAAGCAGTGAGTTGAGATTTGGACTGAGACGAAGCGAGTTGATTTTTCGGACCTGGGCGAGGCCAGTGCAGTTTGTGGACTGCAGGGTGCGCACGCGTTGGTTGGGTCAGTGAGTTGACAGCTGACGATGGACGAACAGTCAGCTTAGAAAAATTGTGTCTCTCTCTCCTCGTGTCGGAAAACCTAAACTTAAAGAAGGTAATAAAAGTTTCGTACCTGAACCAAGAGAGTCGTCAGTGTTTCGCGTGTTTTTCGGATTACGTATGAAGATTCTATGAACATTATGAACGTTTAACACATCCGTATATATGCATCTGAATATTTTGGCCGTATGCTACAATAAATACTGCGTGTAAACAAATCAAAAGTGCAATTCATAGAAACATGCGGAACAGAACATTGTTTTGATCACAATAAAATATTTACAATCAAATTCTGGCTTTAAATAACCCACCTGGCCTTTGTTGGCCCGTCTGGCAATCGTGCCGGATGGGATATCGATCAATGGCAGATTCAAGGCCGAAAGCTGGGCCACCTTCGGGTGGGCGAGCTGCAAACTTTGTTCCCTATGTATAGCACTAGACCTTGCTGTCTAGTTCAACCTATAACCCGTTATACGTGCCTGGATCCTGGTTTAGATTCGTGAAACTGCTTGCCTCATTAGACCCACAATACACTTAGTGGGTCAATGACCAGCAGGGTTCAAGTCTCGGCTCGTTCCCGAACTTCCCCTCCCCTTTATCCCCACTTTAATCGGCCTTCGGGCTTTTAACTTTGTGACAAGTCCTGTCTGGTGGGAGGCAGCGCGAATAAATTTAAATAACCCACAAGGAGGTTACAAGCTGTTAAACAAATTAATAAAACAAAAGCTAATCAAAATCGTTTAAATTCTATTAGTTCTATTGTACAGTTTTCTATTAAAACACGCACACAAAAAAAAACAAAAGCAAAAAACAAAAAAACAAAACGAAAAGCTATGAAATCTTTCATATGAAGCTCTATATTACATCAATGTATTCTTGGAGTAAAACGCAACTGATATCAATCAATTAATATATATATATATATATATATATATATATATATATATATATATGAAGGTAGCAGGAAAAAATATAATCCAAATAGGTAAATATATCATGATGTGAAGTCGACGTTAACGTTTCGGTTTTAATAACCATCATCAGGACTTGGATATAAAATAGTTCACATAATCACATTTGGATTATATTTTTTCCTGCTACCTTCATACTGTCGGATTTTATCCATATTTACTTTCATATATATATATATATATATATATATATATATATATATGTATTTACCAGGAAAATTCAAATGTTCACTTTTTAATAGTTTTCTTGTCCTGATGGAATTACTTCCAACTCCGGTTTAACTGGACCAAATAATATATATATATATATATATATACTAATCCCTTTGCACGTGCGGGATATGACACAGAATCAATTTTTGGGGCGATTTTAACTGGTTTGAATTCAGAGTTTTCCTTCTCCTGTACCGGTTGGCCTACCAAGGTTAAAGTGCCTAGTCTGCCCTACTATTTACCAGTCATAGGAGGGAAAGTAGTTTAGCATATCAACCCTTGTCGGTTATTTAATGCCAAATCCTCTTAAATATACATAGCAAATATACATGATTCGTAAATTATTTTAAAACCAACCTCAGCTTATTTTTTCACACAGGTTAATAGTTTAAAGTATTGCTATATAACACCAACAATTTAATTTAACATCAGTGATTTGTTTACACAGTTAAGTGATTGAACAGTTCTATTTCTAACCATCCAATTTGATATAAGTTATCTGTTTAATGTCAAAAAGTTGTATTTGGCACCAAAAATTTAGAGGGGGGCCCGAACTCTCCCTTTTCAATAGCTACCACACTGAGATGTAGAGGAGGGTGCTACTCCATTACCTGGATTGCTCTATTTTACCCTTGATCCTTAACTTATAATGCTGAGTGTTGAGCAAGGCCGCATCAAGTACAATTTTACGAGTTTTTGATATGACTCTACCTGGTATTGAACCCCGGTCTCCCGGATCCTTGGCCAACACTCTACTCATTTGGCCAATTGCTCGCAAGTGCAACCATACTGGATTAGAGTGGACAGGGTAGCAATAGAAATGAACGGGGGGGAATTCCATATTCTTAAAGCTCCGGGAGTCGAGCCTCACCCTACAGGACACTCGTTGGGGCGTCTTACTCCTCTACAGAGTGAGCTGGGAGAATAACTGGATCGATACATTTTCCACGTGTATGAGCATTATGTGAAATGCAAACAGCCCTCACTAGGGTTTGAACTCGTGTCACTGAGTCCATTTCATATGAGGATAACCAGTACACGCTGAGCGCATTTATTTATTCATGTAAGTTAACTTAACTTCTGAAACATAATTTTTCGAGCAAATTATCATTTTTAAAGTATATATTCCTATATAACTATTATTGATTCACACTCAATTGTACGGCATCAATAAATTATTATCATCATCATCATCATCATGTCGTGCCGCTAGCACGGATATCCCTGACCCTCTCTCGCCACTTCTCCCTATCGTTCATCCCCTCTGGTAGGTCTTCAGGGCCACATCCCGTATCCTCACATAGCTGCTGAATGTATGTTTGAGCTGGTCGTCCTGCTTTTGCCCGGTCATATGTGGGGGTCAATAGGAGTACATCACTTATGAGCTCGTCCCTGCTTCTCCAGCAGTGACCTGCATGTCTGGTTCGTCTAACTTGGATAGTTTTCGTGATGGGAGGTAGGTGGCCGTATAGTTGGTGTCTTGTGGGGTGTTACCGC
Organism: Sepioteuthis lessoniana; assembly: GCA_963585895.1. Lineage (NCBI taxonomy): Eukaryota > Metazoa > Mollusca > Cephalopoda > Myopsida > Loliginidae > Sepioteuthis > Sepioteuthis lessoniana. The sequence goes on along the minus strand of OY757913.1, from coordinate 93,069,510 downwards.
CAGGACTTGTTTAATATTGCTCGCAGCATTCTTGTGTAATTGCCATCTAGCTTCTTCTCCAGCCGTTTAGTTAGCGTCCAAGTAGTGCATCCATACAGCAGTATCGATACGACCGCTGCCTGGAAGAAACTGAGTTTCATTTTATCGGTCAAGTCTGATTTCCATATGATTATCGATAGCTGACCATGCCTTCGTTAACCGCGTGTCGATGTACTTTTCGGTTGATGAGACGCTGCTTCCTAGGTAGGTGAATTTTATTCTTAATGCAGATGATATATAGTTAAATGGCATAAAGAGTTCCCATCAAATACAAATCTGGCCCAGTCCCGAGGGAGGCGCGATAGAATGCACCGACTGTATCTCTGCAGAGGAATAAGACTCTCCTAATGAGTGTCCTGTGGCTCAGTCGGCTGGGGCTGTAAAATACACCGACTGCATCTCTGCAGTGAGACAATATTCCTCCAACGAGTATCCTGATATATATCGTTAAACAATCTGGTGGTGAGGTTCCAATAATGCTGGAGCTTTGGGGAATGCCGAGTACCTCTTTATTGCCATCGCCCCCAGTTCACTCTGGCCCGGAGTGATAGCACCTGATAGGAGCCTATCTATGGGTTGAATAGAACTAAACTTTGTACTTATACTAAACTGAACTGTTTCAAATAGAAGTGTTTTTACATTTAACTGTTAGTTGGCTGAGTGGGTTTGATGGCCTACCAACTTTTGTATGTTATTTAGTGCCAAATACATTTTCATACAAATAAACAGTTCTAACTCAAACAATTCAGTTTAATTGTCAAAAACATTTCCATTTTAAGCTATTCAGTTTAGTCAATGAGTGCTAATTCAAACAATTTAGTTTAGTATAAGTACAGTTTTTGTTTACACACAATTAAATGTCAAAAACAGTTCTATTTTAAGCAATTCCGTTTAGCATAAGTACGCAGTTTATTTCTATTTGACCCATATATAGAACCCTATCAGGTGCTACCAATCTGGGCAAGAGTGAACCTAGGAGTGATAGCACTGAAGAGGTACTCCGCATCCTCCAACGCTCCAGCATCACTGGAAACTCATCATTTGATTGTTTAGTGTACTTATGCGCTTTAACCATTACACGACGAGGACATCCCCTCTTTGTATTAGATAGTAATACTTGATATCATGAAACTGTGTTACAAAAAACTCTTAAGAAACGAATACACAAAAATGTAAATGTACAATGAATACACTTCCTTAATTTCTAGGCATAAAATACACCTAGACAATTTGACGTACTTTTAAAACCAATCGGTTATTTGGCATTGAATAACCCATAAGGAGTTGATATGTTGTTAAATAACTCATATCACAGAGGGAGTTCTGATGGTGTAGTGTTTAACGTGCTGGACTGTGACATCGTAGAATGCAAGTTCGAACTCCAGTAGGGATATTGTGCTTTCTTTCGGATTTATAACCTTGAGAAAAGCATGAACTCTTTTATCCCTTCAGCTATAGGTTAAATAGTTCCCCTACTCTTCTACAAGGATATATTTGGCATTACATAACCAAAAAAGGTTGATATGCCATTAAAAAATAGAAACCAATTTATTATTGAAAAAGATTACGGCAAACCAACCAACCAACCAACCATCAACTTGTCTCCGAAGAATTCGCACAAAAGGAATATTTGGTTTGGTTGGGTTCTATGGCATATCAACCATTGTAGGTTATTTAATGTCAAATCTTCTTTATACATATATATTAAATATATATGATTTGGTTTGGTTAGGTTTTATGGTATATCAATCATTGTAGGTTATTTAATGCCAAATCTTCTTTATACATATATATAAAATATATAAGATTTGGTTTGGTTAGGTTTTCTGACATATCAACCTATGGAGGTTATTTAATGTCAAATCCTGTTTATACATATATACTAAATATATGATTTGTAAACTTGATTTCTTTTAAAAGTTAACTACTCGTTTAACAATTTTATTATGTCTTAAATAGGAGACTAGATCGCATCGGCTGGTGAGGTTCAGGTTCTGAAGTTGTGGAACGATGTGAAGTCATTCTTTCATGGCTATCACTCCTTCGTCCACTTTGAGTCAAAGTGATTAAACCTGTTGGGATCTCGTTATTAAGTAAAGTTGGTGACCTTAGTCGAGGGCGACCCAAAGGCTACCTTTTCAATAGCAACTACAACGAGGTGTAGGGAAGAGCGCTACTCCATTCTCTGGAATTCTCCACTTTACCCTTGATCCTTACCTTATAATATTGAGTGTTAAGCAAGGAGGGATCAAGTACCATTTTTTTTGAGTCTTTGGTATGACTCGACCTGGGATTGAACCCCGGTCTACTCATTATTCGAAATTTTTTTAACTATATTTTTTCTTGAAACGTTGATATGGGAGAATCCTCCTCATGTAGCGGTTAACGAGCTGGACAATAGCAAGTTTGAACACCGTATGCCCGCCAGCTATGGCTTTTGTTGTACTACTACAGTCCTTTTACAAATGTTGGCATTGAAAAACACACGAAATTTGAGAGTTGGGTTGGGTTTCTTTGTTTAATGGCATATCAACTCTTTTTAGGTTATTTAATGCCAAAGCAATTCCCCTAGAAGAACAGTAGTGGTACTATTTAACCCATGGTAGGATAAGGGGGTTCATACCTTTCCCAAAGGTATTTATCCGAAAGTGAACATAATTGCGCGACTGGAGTACGAACTCGCGTACTACAATTCCGCAGTTCATCGCTTTAACCATTACACCACGAGGACACCCCTACGAATTTTGATATGTCATTCACCAGATAAACCAAACCAAAACATTAGTATGAAGTGTTTATTGGATTAAAACGATTGAGAAATGCATTTAATTGCTTGCAAATAATCATTATTAAATTATACCTCTTGAAACAGTTAAAGCCTGCAAATTACTTGCATTAAGAATAGCTAATTGAAGTTATAATTGTTTGTGAACAATTTATATGATATATGAATAATTAATTTAAACGATCTAATTACTTGCTAAAATAATGACTTCGGCATTAAATTTTTCCAATAAAGACCAACATAATATTGTTTGGTTTTGGTTTCTTTGTTTAAGGGCAAATCAACCATTTGTAGGTTATTTAAGCCATTGCTCCTTGAAGAACAGTAGTGGTACTATTTAACCCATAGCTGGTAGGATAAGGGGATTCATACCTTTCCCAAGGACATTTGCCCGAAAGTGAACGTAATAGCGCGACTGGAGTACGAACTCGCTTACTACGATTCCGCAGTCCATCGCTTTAACCATTACACCTCGAGGACACCCACTGACCAGTAGAGAGAGAGAGAGAGAGAGAGAGAGAGAGAGAGAAAGAGAGAGAGAGAGAGAGCCTGAAAGTGAACGTAATAGCGTGACAGGAGTACGAACTCGCTTACTACGGATCTGCAGTCAATCGCTTTAACCATTACACCACGAGGACACCCCTTGACCAGTAGAGAGAGAGAGAGAGAGAGAGAGAGAGAGAGAGAGAGAGAGAGAGAGAGCGAAAGTGAACACAATAGCGTGACTGGAGTACGAACTCGCTTACTACGATTCCATACAATTAAGTAGAATTATTAATATTAGACAGGAATACTTGCTGCCACATACCTGCATGCATATTATTTGTATTTGATAGAAATATTTGATGCCTTTTAAATGAAGCTGTAATTATTTACTAAGGGTTACTGATTACTTAAAACCAAAAAAATAAACCCTTTCCAAATTATAAATCATCATCAACATCATCATGTCTTGCCACCAGTACGGATATCCCTGACCCTCTCTCGCCATTTCTTCCTATTGTTCATCGCCTCTGGCAGGTCTTCAGGGCTACATCCCGTATCCTCACATTGCTCGAACCAGACATGCAGGACTCTGCTGGAGAAGCAGGAACGAGCTCAAAGTGATGTACTCCTATAGATCCCGAAATATGGCCGGGCAAAAGCAGGACGACCAGCTCGAAATTATAAATAAATACTTGAAATCATACAACTGTGTACGAATTATTTATATTTGCTAGAACTACTTGAAATTGCACAACTTTGTCCTCGTGGTGTAATGGTTAAATCTATGGACTGTGGAATCGTAGTAAAATTGTAATATAACGTTATTGATTTTTGGTTGGTAGATATGATATTATGTGGAGGGTATCAACTAATCAAACATCAATAACTTTATATAACTCAAGTTTCGTTCCTGGATAATTAGCGTTGTTTCCTAACTGCTTATGTTGTAAAAGTATTGAAAATGGCCGTTATTCTCTTTAAACTGGATAACGTTATTTAACTGGAATTCTATACTTTACTTGTATGTGTTATTTCTTTATTACTTATATTATAAAATGTATAAGAATGGCCATTATTCCCTTGAAACATTGCTTTTGAGCATTGGATAATCATATTTACCCAACCCCTCCGCTCGGGCAGGATATGACACAAGGTCAATTTTTAAGCGGAGTTTAACAGGTTTGAATTCAGAGTTTTCCTTCTCCTAGACTAGTTGCCTCAGCAAGGCTGAAGAACCTAGTCTGCCCTACTATTTACCCATAGCTGGAGGGAGAATATTTGGATTCATACCTTTCCCAAGGGTATTAGTGCTATGTGAAAATGCAATCAGTCACATCCAGGATTTGAACTCGTGTCACCGTGTCCATTTCCTACGACGATAACCATTACACAACGGGCATCGGATAATGAAGTTTATAAATTGCTATGTAAAAACAAGGAAATTCATAAATTTTTAGAGGGTTTTGATAAAACAATAAATAAATCAATGTTTAGTAGTAAGTAATTTTTCGAAATTCTTATGAAAGCTCGAGATTAGTTGATCAATTATTAATTCTAATTTTTTGTCCATAAATTCAATATTAGGTTATTCCATGATATTTTCCTCTGAATAGCTTTAAAATATAATGCTGTTTATCAATTAATTTAAAGTAGATTTTTTAAAAATATTTTTTATATCAGAATGTTTAGTTCTAAAAGAAAAAAAAAAGTTTTTCATCTAATTTGTTATTAGTTTATTTATTGCTAAAAAACTATGTGAACATTCCCTATATTTGTTATTGGTATATTTTAAAATACGAAAACTATAAAGATCGTATTGATCAATGTACTTACTATTTCAGCTCAAAAGAAAACCTATTAATGAATAAATAAAGGGTAGAATATTTACTGAATTTACCTGGGATATCAGATATTGCACAGGGCCAATTATTATAGAGTTGGACCTAATGATTAAGTCAGAAAATTGCGCAATTTCTTCGGCATTTTTGCGGAGCAGCGCCTCAGCCACTTGCTCCTTTTAAGTACAGCTGATTGGTGTATCCAGGGAGGGAGATGGAAACCTAAAACTGGAGATTAGCCTTCATGTTCTCATTCAAGAGAAAATTTATTGTAAAAGAATCAAGACGGAAGAAGAAGAAGAAGAAGAAGAAGAAGAAGTTAGTTATGGGGAGATGAAGTAATTTGAGGTAAAAAAAGAAGGCAGTTTGGTTTCTTTTTTAAATGGCATATCAACCCTCGTGGGTTGTTAAATGCTTAAGCCTTTTTGTTTCAGAAAGACAGTCGTGGTACTTTTTAACGCATTCTCTCAGTTACGGGTTAAAAAGTTACTGTTCCAAAAATAAGCGTTGTCGCACGCCTGGAGTTCGAACTCACCTGCTTCGATGCCAACGCATTAACAATTACACCACATGGAAAGGCAAAGCAAAAACGGATGGTGTGCTTGAGAATAAGAAGATGAACAAAAAAGAGGCATTAGAAGAAAGATTGGTAGGAGAAGAAGGAACCAAATGTGGAGGAAGATTTGTTAGCAGGCAGGAAACGAGTAGAAAAACAGCAAGAAGATGGCAAAGGAGCCTAATAATAATAATAATAATAATAATAATAATAATAATAATAATAATAATAATAATAAGAAGAAGAAGAAGAAGAAGAAGGCTGGCTTTGTTTTATGGCATATCAACAGTTGTAGATTATTTAATGCCAAATCTTGTTTATAAATATATATATATTGTAAACAAATACTTTTGTAAACAAGCCAGAGCTCATTTGTTTGCACTCAGTTAAATAGTTAAACAGTTCTCTTTGACCCATATATGGGACCTGCGAGTAATGGCAGAGCTCCAGAACTGGGGCCTCACCATCAGATACAGTTTAGTGTTATACCCAGGATACCCATGGGGAGGGTGTTACCTTTTTGCAGAGATGCAGTCGGCGTATTCTACAGCCCCAGCCGACAAGAAGAAGAAGAAGAAGGGGATGAAGAGGAAGTTGGTGGAAGATTAGAAATATGAGGTACTTGATGTGAAGTCAGTAAATTTTATAGCCGCAGTCAGCTGGGCTGAGAAGAAGAAAAACAAGATGAAGAAGAACAAGATGTTGGAGATGAAGAGGAAGTTGGTGTAAGCGTAGAAAGAAGAAGAAGAAGAAGAAGAAGAAGAAGAAGAAGAAGAAGAAGAAGAAGAAGAAGAAGAAGAAGAAGAAGCAGTTGGTGGAAGAGTCGAAATATGAGGTTCTGAAGAAGAAGAAAAAGAAGAAGAAGAAGAAGAACAACAACAACAATACCTACTACTACTACTACTACTACTACTACTACTACTACTACTAATAATAATAATAATAATAATAATAATAATAATAATACGATAACAACTACTTCTACTTCTGTGTATTAGTTTGACTCTTGTAATTAACATCACTACTTCGGAAGCTGCACGTTGAACGAAACGTGCATTTTATTCAAAACAGTTCCTCCCCTACCTTGAAATTCAAAGAACATGCTCCAGTGATTTTTTTTGGTCGAAGCTCTTCTCAGATTCCATCTTTGTGAAACCTCGCCATCGTATCTGTTTTTTCCTCTACGTTTACTGAGCAGAATTTTTTCTACAGAGAAAATAGGAAAAGTCTCTCAGAACTAGAACTAGGGATTATGTAGGGTACTGAAAAATTGGTTAAGAAGCTAAATAAAATACGTGGGCCAAGTTCAGCAAGATAATAAAGTTATGTTTCTTTCCTGGTTACCGTCTTGCAATGAATTACACATTTTACACATTATTTCCACTTAACTGACTTTATACAACGGAATATTACCATGGCAACGAGAACATTGCCTACTTATCACCATCGAATGTTTCGTTTCTTTCGGTGAGCAAGAGGAGGGTGTTAAGATTTGTTTAAGAAAAAGCAGCTGAAAATGAGAAGCAAAGAAATACCCTTTACCGGTTGGGAGAGTCCCTGTGGCGTAGTGGTTAGCGTACTGGACTGCGACATCGTAGTAAGTGAGTTTGAACTCCAGAAGTGCTATTACGTTCACTTTCGGTCTGACACCCTTGGGAAATGCACGAACCACCTTATCCCTTCAACTATGAGTTAAATAGTACCACTATTGTTCTATTACAAGGGTGTCTTTGGCATTAAATTACGCACCAAGGCTAGAAAAAAAGTAAAGTTGGCAACCGTAGTCGAGGGCAACCAGAAGGCTCCCTTTTCAATAGCTACTACACCGAGGTGTAGGTAAGGGCGTTACTCCTCTCCCTGGATTGATCCACTTTACCCTTGATATATACCTTATATCGATGAGTGTTAAGCAAGGAGGTATCAAGTACCATTTAAAAGTCTTTGGTATGACGTAACCTGGGATTGAGCCCAGGTCTCCCGGACCATTGGCGAACACTCTACCCACTAAGTCAATGAGAGTATGCCATAAAACAAAGAAACCATATCTATCAGGTGGATGCGTGTCAAATTAATCATCCACTTTTAGAGGTGCAGGCTGAAAACTGTTGTCAGCATCCGATGCATGTCTCTACTTCAAATTATATAGTGCTTATGGCAGTGTTTATCACCATTGAAAATAGTCTTGACGAGCTGAGTTCAAATCCTGTACGTTTCATTTCACGCTAGTGTCGTTGGGAAAGGCATGAATTCGTCTATTCGCTCCACCCACTGGAATAAGCGAATAGTTGGGCAAATTGGATGCTTTAGCTGAAAAGGGCAACCAGATTATCTTTGAGGCGGACACATATTGAATTCGAAGCAGCTATTACTCCACTTAAAAACTGACTTCATATCGCATCCTACTTGTAGCAGAAGGGTTAGGTAAATTATGAATAATACTCTTTTTCATACAGATCTCTTATATCATATTTCTCGCGTTATACACGAATAGTTAATAATAATAATAATAATAATAATAATAATAATAATGATAATATTATGAGGGTGATGGTGATACCAGTTGTAACTGGCGTGCTTGGATCGGTCTCCAAAGCTTTGGAAAGGGAGCTGGAAGAATTGAAAATTAGTGGACGGATCAACATCCTACAAACTACAGCATCGTTAAGATCGGCCAGAATAGTAAGAAAAGTCCTGGAAACCAGAAGAGACTTGATGTCACTCTAGACGAGACAAGACTGGGTTAGGAAGGTGATCCACCGGAAATTGTGCCAGAAATTGAAATGTTACCATAGTGCCAAATGTTGCATGAAAAACTCAGAATCCGTCCTGAAAAATGAGACGCATTAAATTCTCTGGGATTTTGAGATTCATACAGATCACCTAATCCTGGCCACATTACCAGATGATGGTTCAAAAAAAAAAAAAAAATTGATAAAGAAAAATAAAATAAAATAAAGTTTTAAAAAAGTCAAAAGAATAAGAGAACCTGTTAAACAGTAAAATTTGGCGTCCCAGCCGATCACTGAGTGAAAATAAAGAAAAGGAAAGACTTGCTGTCACTCAGACTCCAATGAAAGACCATCAGCTAACGCTGGTGTTAAAAACTTTCAAGGAATGATAATGATAATAATAATAATAAAAAAAGAGAATATGCAAAATTGTCGATTTTGCTGTCCCAGCTGACCACAGAATAAAACTTAAAGAATGTGAAAAGAAGGATAAGTACCTCAACCTTGCTAGAGGATTGAAAAAACTATGGTACATGAAGGTGTAAATTTTACCAATTGTGATTAGTGCTTTTGGTGTAGTAACTAAAGAATTATTAAAGGGCATGGATGACTTGGAAGTTGGCGGATGAGTTGAGACCATCCAAACGACAGAATTATTGAGAACGGCCAGGATACTGAGACGAGTCCTGGAGACTTGAGGAGACTTGCTTTCACTCAAACACCAGTAAAAAGCCATCAGCTAAGAATGATATGAAAAACTCTAAAGGAGTGAATAAAAATAAAAATAAATAAATAAATAAAATAATAATAATAAGACCATACCTCATAATAATCAACAAAAGAAAGAGAATCTGAAAAATTGTTGACTTTGCTGCCCCGGCGGACCATAGAATAAATCTGAAGGAAAGTAAAAAGAAGGATAAGTACCTCGACCTTGCTAGAGAATTGAAAAAAAAAACTGTGGAACATGAAAGTAACGATTGTGACAATTGCGATTGGTGTGTTAGGCACAGTAACTAAAGGATTATTAAAGGGCCTGGAGGACTTGGAAGTTAGCAGACGAGTAGAGACTATCCAAACGACAGCATTGCTGAGAACGGCCAGAATACTGAGACGAGTCCTGGAGACTTGAGGAGACTTGCTGTCACTCAAACTCCAGTGAAAAACCATCAGCTAATACTGATGTGAAAAACTTTCATAATAATAATAATAATAATAATAATAATAATAATTACTTTTTAAATACAAATCCAATCTCTGCCGTAAGAGCTCACCTTGTATTAATTAACAAAGAAAAAGAAGTGTGAATGGTAATCTAATGGGAATTATGCAAGAGATTAAAATTTGACCAAACGGCCAAATGGCATATGCCCTAATCAGAATTCGCTCGAAAGAATGAGGCACAAAAAATTCTCCGGAGATTTGAGTTGGCTGGTTGTTTTGTTTTACAGTGTATCAACCCTTTTCGGATCATTTAACTCTAATCCAGAGCTTTGAGATACAAACGGATCACCTAATCCCAGACACAAAACAAGACCTAGAATTAATTAGGGGGAGGTGTCCTCGTGGTGTAATGGTTAAAGCGATGGAATCGTATTAAGCGAGTTCGGACTCCAGTCGCGCTATGACGTCCACTTTTGGACAAATACCCTTAGCAAAGGTTATGAACACCCTTATCTTCCTAGCAATGGGTTAAATAGTACCACTACTGTTCTTCTAAGAGAATGGCTTTGGCACTAATTAACCTACAAAGGTTGATATGCCATTAAATAAAGAAACCAAATCAAACCTATTATTAATTAGCAAGAAAAGAAAAGAACTTGCCATTCAGTCAAGTTTGCTATTCCGATCGATCACAGAGTGAAAATATAAGAAAGGCTAAAGATAGACAAATATTTGGAACTTTTCCTGAGACCCCCCCCCAAAAAAAAACAACAACAATATTAACAAAATATCGATTGTTAGGGTAATGATGATATATCAATTATAGTTGGTGCACTTAAAACGGTCTCCAATGGCTTGGCAAAAAGACTAGAAAAATGGTAAATCGGGGAAGAAAATGAGATCATCCAGACCACTGCATTGTTAAGTTCGACCCGAATACTGAGAAGAGTCCTTGAGATTTGAGAAGACATGCTGTCACATTGACTCCAGTGAAAGACCACCAAATTGTTTTAATAATTTGCAAATACCAATCATATTATCAAGACCGAAGCCTTACTTTTTATTCAATTTTAAGATCTGAAACTAAATTTTAAAATCTAAAACTAGATTGAAAAAAAAAAAGACGTGTGCAAAGTCACTCTAAAAGCACCGAAGTTATTCATTTATTTTTTGTTCATCTCTTACCTACTTGGAACCCTTTGACAATCAGACACGCAGGCTGAAAATCATACTCTGCTTCCTTAGATCGACAGTTGATTAGAAACGACAGTTCAAATGACGAATTCTATGATGGTAGTTTAATTGAGTACAATTACAGCAGACCTCTTTGCCACCAACTCTTTACCAATGTGTGAAAGCGTGTATAGTAGTCATTGGATGGTCGGTAATTCTTCCAAGTAGTGTATGCGTGAGTACTATTGTATGGTTGCATCACTTGGATTTTTACGAAATGCCTACATAAAAATAAAAAAAAAAGCTTGATGGGAACTACATGGATGTTGCAGGCTGTTCTGAACAAATCTTCGAAGCAGCAATTGTGTTGCCACTTACCTCCCATCACACAAACCATCCAAGTAAGACGAGCAAGACGTTCTGAGTTCTGCGCTAGAAGTAAGGACGAACACATAAGTGACGTTCTCTCATGGACTCCTACAGTCTAAGGTACTTTAGATGCAGTCAGCGTATGCTACACTCTCAGCAAACTGGGCTATGAAGAAAAAGGTTGGTTGGTTGGTTGGTTGGTTTGTTTTACGGCGTATCAACCCTTTTCGGGTAATTTAATGCCAAATAAAATTTTAACCAATTCCATTTAGTATAAGTATATTTTTTTGTTTACAAACAGTTAAATGTGAAAATAGTTCCGTTAAATGTAAAAAACAATTCTATTTCAAACAATTCAGTTTAGCATAAGTACACAGTTTAGTTTTAATTAAAAACAGTTTTTCTCAAACAATTCAGTTTATCGTAAGTACGCAGTTTAAATGTCAAAACAGTACTATTTCAAGCAATTTAGTTTAGCATAAGGACACAGTTTAGTTCTATTTGACCATAGATAGGACCCTATCAGGTGCTACCGGTCAAGGCCAGAGTGTATCTGGGAGCGATGGCAATGAAGGGGTACCTTACATCCCCAAAGCCCCAGCCTTTCTGGAACCTCACCATCAGATTGTTCGGTGTCATAAACAGGACATTCGTTGGGAAGGAGGGTCTTACTCTTCTGCAGAGAAGCAGTTGGTGTATTCTATAGCCCCAGCCGACCGGAAGAAGAAGAAGAAGAAGAAGAAGAAGAAGACGAGCAACTTTTTGCGAACACTAAATAACGCGAAGAGGACTTGCCAGAGAGTGATGACCAGTAGATTGGTTTGGTTTGGTTTGGTTTCTTTGTTTAATGGCATATCAACCTTTGTATGTTATTTAATGCCAAAGCTATTCTCATAGAAGGACAGTAGTGGTACTATTTAACCCATAGCTGGGAGGATAAGGGGGTTCATACCTTTCCCAAGGGTATTTGCCTGAAAGTGAACGTAATAGCGCGACTGAAGTACGAACTCGCTTACTACGATTCCGCAGTCCATCGCTTTAACCATTACACCACGAGGACACCCACTGACCAGTAGAGAGAGAAAGAGAGAGAGAGAGAGAGAGAGAGAGAGAGAGAATCTAATTACGCCTTGATGATGATATTGTTATATGAGGTTGAAAAATGTTTTAAAAATGGTCATTATTAGGAACTAGAATGAATATTTAAAAACAGATAATATTAGGTATTGGAATAAATATTCTTTATTTCAATCAGTAAAAATACCTTTCTGTCTTTATTAACTAAGCCACACAAAAGAGCATATTGATTTCACCCGTTTTCTACTTCCACTCCCAACCAAATACCCCCCGCCCCCAAAAAACACACACACACACCAAAAACATGGCTTCAAGGATTAAGTCGATGGTATATTTTGTCCGTGGTAGAGATTATGTCACAACGTGCTTCAGCTTTTCATTTCAACAAACTGTATTTTCCCTTTTTTCGTCCATGTTTCTTTCACCCCTCTAAGGAAATACCAAGAAGTGTTTTTGGTCGACCAACAAAGGTACACAAATAAAAGCAATCGCTCAAAGTCGATAATTATAAATGTGGCTTCCTTTCGGCAAAATACAGTTTTTAACTTGAATAAATAATATATTTCGAATTTAAGAACAGCTTACTCCAGCGTCTCCACAATCGTGGGCTTCCCAGTCAATGACAGGACAATCTATGAGGGAATCCTCATGGCCTATGCAATCAATAAAATCCATCAAAGCCGGACCCATTGCGTTGACGCTGGGCGTAACTTTATATGCAGTGCCATTGCTGAAAAAGAAAATATATAGTGTTAGATAGGGAGAGATATACACATATATTTATGGAAACTTAGCTGGTTTTGATACCAAAAAGTGTTAATTTTTGTGAAAAAATTGGCTTGGGAAGCTTTAATTTCATGTGTCTGTATTTTTTAATTTATAGACCAGTCGGCGCATTTGCAAAAGTTTTTGATTGGTTTGGTTTGATTTGGTGGGTTTTATGGCCTATCAACCTTTGTAGGTTATTTATCGCCAAATCCATTTTTATGTAAATAATCTGTTCTATTTCAAACAATTCAGTTTAGCATAAATACACAGTTTAATTGTCAAAAACATTTCTATTTCAAACTATTCAAGCAGTTATGTAACAATTCAGTTAAGTGTAAATACAGTTTTAATGTCGAAAAACAGTTCTATTTCAAATAATTCAGTTTAGCATAAGCATGCAGTTTAAATGTAAGTACGGTTTGTCAAAAACATTTCTATTTCAAGCTATTCAGTTTAATCAAACAATTCAGTTTTGCATAAGTATGCTGTTAGTTCTATTTAACCCATATATAGGGCCCTATCAGGTGCTACTACTCCGAGCCAGAGTGGACCTGGGAGCAATGGCAGTCAAGGAGTACTCCGCATTCCCCAAAGCTACAGCACTGCTGGAACTTCACCATCAGACTGTTTAGTGTCATATCTAGGACACTCATTGGGGGGGGTCTTACACCTCTGCAGAGGTACAGTCGGTGTATTCTACAGCCCCAGCCGACTGGGCAAAAAAAGTTTTTGAATTACGAGGTACTTCGCAGACTTACCCAGTCGGCTGGGACTGTAGAATACATCGACTGCTTCTCTGCAGAGGGGTAAGATCCTCCCCCCGCATCGAGTGTCCAGGATATGACAATAAACAACTTGATAATGAGGTTCCAGTAATGTTGGGACATTGGGGAATGCGGAGCACTCCTTCATTGCCATCGCTCCTAGGTTCACTCTGGCTCGGAGTGGTAGCACCTGATAGGGTCCTATCTTTAGGTCAGATAGAACTAAACTGTGTACTTATGTTAAACTGAATTACTTGAAATAGGAATCTTTTTATATTTAAACTGTGTTCTTATGCTAAACTGAATTGTTTCAAATGGAACTGTTTTTGAATGCTAAACTTGATTGTTTGAAATAGAATAGTTATTGAGATTGAAACTGTCCTTACGCTAAATTGAATTGTTTGAAATAGAACTGTTTTGACATTTAACTGGGTGTAAACAAAATCTATACTTATACTAAACTGAATTATTTCACTTAGAATTGTTTGACAAAACTGAATAGCTTGAAGTAGAAACGTTTTTGACATTTAAACTGTACTTATGCTAAATTTGATTGTTTGAAATAGATTTGCTTTGAACATTGAAACTGTACTTACGCTAAACTGGAATGATTGAAATAGAACTGTTTTGATATTTAACTCATATACATTCCGATTTATTTCTTTGGAAAGAAAATCTACATTGTTTTCTTTTAAGAATGCCTTTCGTTTCAACTCGTTAAATTTTTCTTAAAGCAAATGAAGGTTTGGTTATGTTCCTGCTGATCAGTATAAACAGCAGTTAACAACAGTTCACATTCATTAAGTTCAAAACCTGATAGATTTCTTGATAATTGCGTTTCCTCCAAAGATTTCTTTAATCTCACATAATATGTCCCTTTATTTTAAGCTAACAATTAATGCTATAATTCATTACACGAATCTCAATTATATTCTTAAAGATATATAGGCTCTAATTGATTTTATCTTTGCTTACAAGAAAATATTTTTTACTATTGTTTTTCAGCAAACTTTTTGCACATCTAAAGAAATATTTTTTTTAGAATTTTTATTCACTAATTTGCTACTTTATCTGCTAGATATTGTTTTCGATAAACGCAGTGATTCTGAGATTGTAACTTTACAGCTATCAAGGTGTGTGCTGAAAAATGCCAGGGCGCTGATTAGATGTCAGGTGTATTCTTCCTTACTACTAGAGTAAAAATTCCGACTTCTTCCCTTGGGTTTAAAATTGTTTCTTTGCCAGCTGAAAACTACTCTCCTGTGATGGGACCGGGCTTTATATTCACTGCCGGCCTGCTAGAATTCCATAAAATTCGGGAAGCAGGAAGTGCATGGTCATTTCCTATTTCTTTGTTCCCTTTTCCGCGGGAACCATTAAAACCAGCGCCAACATAGCTTGACAATGATACATTACATTGATAACATTTCTGATCTCTCTGTTTGTGTGAGGGGTCAAATAACAAAGCAATTCCATTTGGATGTTATTAAAACACACCAGACCCTACAAAAAGTTGCGAATAAAATTTGTTTCTTTTGAAACACAGCACCTCCAATATATATATATATATATATATATATATATATATATATATATATATATATATATACATTTTATATATGTTTTTCAACAATTAGACTAGTTTTATACCAGATAAATACCAAGAGATCTGGAGGGAGCATGATATATATATATATATATATATATAAATATATATATATATATAAACAGACTGCGATAGATAGACAAATAGATAGATAGATAGATTGACCCCAGTCGTGATATTGCATTCACTTTCGGACTAATACCCCTGGGAAAATTATGAAGTTCCTTATCCTCCCAGCAAACAATTAAACCGTATTACAGCTGTTCTTTTATTAGGAGAGCTGAGGCATTGAATAACCCATGTAGGTTAATATGCCATTAAAAGAAGAAACCGAACACTCTAGACAAGATAGGTACGTTGTTGGTAGAAAAAAAATGGAATAAATTAATAAATAAATAAATAGATGTATAAGAAGGAAAAGACTGGCAAGATAGATAGACACTGGAATAATCGATAGATTGAGAGACTGATCGATAGATAGGTAAATCCAAACAGCTTGATAGAGAAAAGGACATCAAGAAAAAATAGAAGATGGGTTAAAAAAGACAGGTTACGGATTCAGGTTTTGCGTCTACTTGACTGGTTACGCAACAAGGGTAGAGAGTCTAATGTGCTATACTATTTTACCCAAAGCAGAGAAGAGGAAGATACATTTGACACATACCTTTTAGTTGGAAGTGTAACACAAGGAGATTAAAGTGATGGATGGATAGAGAGATGTCGACATATATTGATATGAACAGACAATTATTGATGAATAGATTAGTAAATAGATGCTGACCTATATTAATGAGAGCAGACTAAGATAGATAGATAGATAGATAGATAGATACATACATACATACATACATACATAAAACGTGGATATATTTTGATAGGAGTACACTCAAATAGATAGATGTATAGATAAATAGAAACGGACTGAATGACACGGATAGATACATAGATCAAAACATGTTGATTTATATTGAGAGAAGTTGACTAGCATTGATCGATAACCAGAAACGGGCTGAATTACACGGATAGACACATAGATCAAAACATGTTGATATTTATTGAGGGAAGTAGACAAGCATAGATCGATATATAGAAACGAGCTGAATGAGACGGATAGATACATAGATCAAAACATGTTGATATTTATTGAGAGAAGTAAGCTAGCATTGATCGATAACCAGAAACGGGCCGAATGAGACGGATAGATACAAAGATCAAAACATGTTGATTTATATTGAGAGAAGTAGGCTAGAATTGATCGATAACCTGAAAAGGGCTGAATTAGACGGATAGATACGTAGATCAAAACATGTTGATTTATATTGAGAGAAGTAGACATATTGATGGATAGTCAGAAACAGGCTTAATGAGACGGATAGATACATAGAACAAAACATGTTGATATTTATTGAGAGAAGTAGACAAGCATTGATCGATATATAGAAACGGGCTGAATGAGACGGATAGATACATAGATCAAAACATGTTGATTTATATTGAGAGAAGTTGGCTAGCATTGATCGATAGACAGAAATGGGCTGAATGAGACAGATAGACACATAAATCAAAACATGTTAATTTATATTGAGATAATTAGGCTAGCATTGATCGATAGCCAGAAATGGGCTGAATCAGACGGATAGACACAAAGATCAAAACATGTTGATATTTATTGAGAGAAGTAAGCTAGCATTGATCGATATATAGAAACGGGCTGAATGAGACGGATAGATACATAGATCAAACCATGTTGATATTTATTGAGAGAAATAGACAAGCATTGATCGATATATAGAAACGGGCTGAATGAGACGGATAGATACATAGATCAAAACATGTTGATTTATATTGAGAGAAGTAGAATAGAATTGATCGATAACCAGGAACGGGCTGAATGAGACGGATAGACACATAGATCAAACCATGTTGATATTTATTGAGATAAGTAGGCTAGCATTGATCGATATATAGAAACTGGCTGAATCAGACGGATAGACACATAGATCAAAACATGTTGATATTTATTGAGAGAAGTAGGCTAGCATTGATCGATATATAGAAACAGGCTGAATGAGACGGATAGATACATAGATCAAAACATGTTGATATTTATTGAGAGAAGTAGACAAGTATTGATCGATATATAGAAACGGGCTGAATGAGATGGATAGATACATAGATCAAAACATGTTGATTTATATTGAGAGAAGTGGAATAGAATTGATCGATAACCAGGAACGGGCTGAATGAGACGGATAGACACATAGATCAAACCATGTTGATATTTATTGAGATAAGTAGGCTAGAATTGATCGATATATAGAAACGGGCTGAATGAGACGGATAGATACATAGATCAAACCATGTTGATATTTATTGAGATAAGTAGGCTAGCATTGATCGATATATAGAAACGGGCTGAATGAGACGGATAGACACATAGATCAAAACATGTTGATATTTATTGAGAGAAGTAGGCTAGCATTGATCGATATATAGAAACAGGCTGAATGAGACGGATAGATACATAGATCAAAACATGTTGATATTTATTGAGAGAAGTAGACAAGTATTGATCGATATATAGAAACGGGCTGAATGAGATGGATAGATACATAGATCAAAACATGTTGATTTATATTGAGAGAAGTGGAATAGAATTGATCGATAACCAGGAACGGGCTGAATGAGACGGATAGACACATAGATCAAAACTTGTTGATTTATATTGAGATAAGTAGGCTAGAATTGATCGATATATAGAAACGGGCTGAATGAGACGGATAGATACATAGATCAAAACATGTTGATATTTATTGAGAGAAGTAGGCTAGCATTGATCGATATATAGAAACGGGCTGTATGAGACGGATAGATACATAGATCAAAACATGTTTATTTATATTGAGAGAAGTAGGCTAGCATTGATCGATAGCCAGAAATGGGCTGAATCAGACGGATAGACACAAAGATCAAAACATGTTGATATTTATTGAGAGAAGTAGGCTAGCATTGATCGATAGCCAGAAACAGGCTGCATGAGACGTAGTGATACATAAATCAAAACATGTTGATATTTATTGAGAGAAGTAGACTAGCATTGATCGATAACCAGAAACGGGCTGAATTAGACGGATAGACACATAGATCAAAACATGTTGATATTTATTGAGGGAAGTAGACAAGCATAGATCGATATATTGAAACGGGCTGAATGAGACGGATAGACACATAGATCAAAACATGTTGATATTTATTGAGATAAGTAGGCTAGCATTGATCGATATATAGAAACGGGCTGAATGAGACGGATAGACACATAGATCAAAACAAGCTGATTTATATTGAGAGACGTGGAATAGAATTGATCGATAACCAGGAACGGGCTGAATGAGACGGATAGACACATAGATCAAAACTTGTTGATTTATATTGAGAGAAGTAGACAAGCATAGATCGATATATTGAAACGGGCTGAATGAGACGGATAGACACATAGATCAAAACAAGCTGATTTATATTGAGAGACGTGGAATAGAATTGATCGATAACCAGGAACGGGCTGAATGAGACGGATAGACACATAGATCAAAACTTGTTGATTTATATTGAGAGAAGTAGACAAGCATAGATCGATATATTGAAACGGGCTGAATGAGACGGATAGACACATAGATCAAAACAAGCTGATTTATATTGAGAGACGTAGAATAGAATTGATCGATAACCAGGAACGGGCTGAATGAGACGGATAGACACATAGATCAAAACTTGTTGATTTATATTGAGAGAAGTAGAATAGAATTGATCGATAACCAGGAACGGGCTGAATGAGACGGATAGACACATAGATAAAAACTTGTTGATTTATATTGAGGGAAGTAGACAAGCATAGATCGATATATTGAAACGGGCTGAATGAGACGGATAGACACATAGATCAAAACAAGCTGATTTATATTGAGAGACGTAGAATAGAATTGATCGATAACCAGGAACGGGCTGAATGAGACGGATAGACACATAGATCAAAACTTGTTGATTTATATTGAGAGAAGTAGACAAGCATAGATCGATATATTGAAACGGGCTGAATGAGACGGATAGACACATACATCAAAACATGTTGATTGATATTGAGAGAAGTAGGCTAGCATTGATCGATAGCCAGAAATGGGCTGAATGAGACGGATAGATACATAGATAAAAACATGTTGATTTATATTGAGAGAAGTTGACTAGCATTGATCGATAGCCAAAAATGGGCTGAATCAGACGGATAGACACAAAGATCAAAACATGTTGATATTTATTGAGATAAGTAGGCTAGCATTGATCGATATATAGAAACGGGCTGAATGAGACGGATAGACACAAAAATCAAAACATGTCGATATTTATTGAGAGAAGTAAGCTAGCATTGATCGATAACCAGAAACGGGCTGAATGAGACGGATAGATACATAGATAAAAACATGTTGATTTATATTGAGAGAAGTTGACTAGCATTGATCGATAGCCAAAAATGGGCTGAATCAGACGGATAGACACAAAGATCAAAACATGTTGATATTTATTGAGAGAAGTAGACTAGCATTGATCGATAACCAGAAACGGGCTGAATGAGACGGATAGACACATAGATCAAAACATTTTGATATTTTTTGAGAGACGAAGACTAGTATTGATCGATAACCAAAAACGGGCTGAAAAAGACGGATTGACACATAGATCAAAACATGTTGATTTATATTGAGAGAAGTTGACTAGCATTGATCGATAGCCAAAAATGGGCTGAATCAGACGGATAGACACAAAGATCAAAACATGTTGATATTTATTGAGATAAGTAGGCTAGCATTGATCGATATATAGAAACGGGCTGAATGAGACGGATAGACACATAGATCAAAACTTGTTGATTTATATTGAGAGAAGTAGACAAGCATAGATCTATATATTGAAACGGGCTGAATGAGACGGATAGACACATAGATCAAAACAAGCTGATTTATATTGAGAGACGTAGAATAGAATTGATCGATAACCAGGAACGGGCTGAATGAGACGGATAGACACATACATCAAAACATGTTGATTGATATTGAGAGAAGTAGGCTAGCATTGATCGATAGCCAGAAATGGGCTGAATGAGACGGATAGACACAAAGATCAAAACATAACGATATTTATTGAGAGAAGTAAGCTAGCATTGATCGATAACCAGAAACGGGCTGAATGAGACGGATAGATACATAGATAAAAACATGTTGATTTATATTGAGAGAAGTTGACTAGCATTGATCGATAGCCAAAAATGGGCTGAATCAGACGGATAGACACAAAGATCAAAACATGTTGATATTTATTGAGAGAAGTAGGCTAGCATTGATCGATATATAGAAACGGGCTGAATGAGACGGATAGATACATAGATCAAAACATTTTGATATTTTTTGAGAGAAGAAGACTAGCATTGATCGATAACCAGAAACGGGCTGAATGAGACGGATTGACACATAGATCAAAACATGTTGATTTATATTGAGAGAAGTTGACTAGCATTGATCGATAACCAGAAACGGGCTGAATGAGACGGATAGACATATAGATCAAAACATGTTGATATTTTTTTAGAGAAGAAGACTAGCATTGATCGATAACCAGAAACGGGCTTAATGAGACGGATAGACACATAGATCAAAACATGTTGATTTATATTGAGAGAAGTTGACTAGCATTGATCGATATACAGAAATGGGCTGAATAAGATGGATAGATACATAGATCAAAACATGTTGATATTTATTGAGGGAAGTAGACAAGCATAGATCGATATATTGAAACGGGCTGAATGAGTCGGATAGACACATAGATCAAAACATGTTGATATTTATTGAGAGAAGTAGACTAGCATTGATCGATATATAGAAACGGGCAAAAGGAGACGGATAGATGCATAGATCAAAACATGTTGATATTTATTGATAGAAGTACGCTAGCATTGATCGATATATAGAAACGGGCCGAATGAGACGGATAGATACAAAGATCAAAACATGTTGATTTATGTTGAGAGAAGTAGAATAGAATTGACCGATGGATAGAAACGGGCTGAATGAGACGAATAGATGCAAAGATCAAAACATGTTGATATTTATTGAGAAGTAGGCTAGAATTGATCGATGACCTGAAACGGGCTGAATTAGACGGATAGATACGTAGATCAAAACATGTTGATTTATATTGAGAGAAGTAGACTTAACATTGATCGAAAGTCAGAAACAGGCTGAATGAGACGGATAGACACATAAATGAAAACATGTTGATTTATATTGAGAGAAGTAGGCTAGCATTGATCGATAGACAGAAACAGGCTGAATGAGACAGATAGACACATAAATCAAAACATGTTAATTTATATTGAGAGAAGTAGGCTAGCATTGATCGATAGCCAGAAATGGGCTGAATCAGACGGATAGACACAAAGATTAAAACTTGTTGATATTTATTGAGAGAAGTAGGCTAGCATTGATCGATATATAGAAACGGGCTGAATGAGACGGATTGACACATAGATCAAAACATGTTGATTTATATTGAGAGAAGTAGAATAGAATTGATCGATAACCAGGAACGGGCTGAATGAGACGGATAGACACATAGATCAAAACATGTTGATATTTATTGAGAGAAGTAGGCTAGCATTGATCGATATATAGAAACGGGCTGAATGAGACGGATAGACACATAGATCAAAACATGTTGATATTTATTGAGATAAGTAGGCTAGCATTGATCGATATATAGAAACGGGCTGAATGAGACGGATAGACACATAGATCAAAACAAGCTGATTTATATTGAGAGAAGTAGAATAGAATTGATCGATAAATAGAAATGAGCTGAATGAGATGGAGTGGGAGTCTCAAACAGACACACACAGGGAATAATAAATGAATATAGAGATTGACAAATTCTGACCAATTGAGAGGAAAGATGATTTGAAAGAGGCCTTTTAAATGGTATATGAACCTTCGTGGGTTTTTTTTTAATGCCAAAGCAATCCTTGCTGAAGAACAGCAGTTGAGGTATTTAACCCATAGCCGAAGGGATAAAAGGGGTTCAATGCCTTTCTTTAGGATATTAGTCAGAAAGTGAACATAATAGAGTAACTAGAGTTCGAACTCGCTTACTATGATGTTGTAGTCCAGCACGTTAACCACAACACAACAGAGACTCCCATCTTAAATGGAAAGAAAGATACGATATAAATGAAAAAAGAAAGGGAGAAAGAAAGAAAAACATGTAAAACAAAAGAAAAAAAGAAAGAAAGAAAGAAAGAAGATAATAATACTTATTAATTGGTTTCGGTGAAAACTTGTAGCTTAGCCGTAGTTAAGAAAATAAACTAGGTAGGTAATTTTTTTTTTCATCACAGAGAAATTTTGGAGGAGTTGATATCTATCTATCGATCAATCTATTTGATGTGGACCCAATGTTGGGACCACGGAAGGAAAACACAGAACTCGGATTAGAGGTAAGAAAGATATATTAACTAAAGGATAAAAAGGCTAGTGTAAAGGTAAGTGGAGCTTACTATCCGGTGATGTCCAATATTGGAAGTCGTACACGGCTGCCTACTACTAGTCATCATCATCATCATGTCGTGCCGCCAGCACGGATATCCCTGACCCTCTCTCGCCACTTCTCCCAATCATTCATCGCCCCCGGCAGGTCTTCAGGGTTACATCCTGTGTCTTCACATAGCTGCTGTATGTAAGTTCGAGCTGGTCGTCCTGCTTTTGCTTGGCCATATGTGGGGGTCCATAGGAGTACATCACTTACGAGCTCGTCCTTGCTTCTCCAGCAGTGTCCTGCGTGTCTGGTTCGTCTAACTTGTATAGTTTTCCTGATGGTGCCTCGTGGGGTGTTGCCGCCAGGACTTGTTCAATATTGCTCTCAACTCCTGCTAATTCTACGGTATTACGATACTGCTCCTTGAGAGTGTTATCTCACATAGTAATATTATGCTGGAAGAGTCCATGATGCAGGTAAGTTTCGGTCTCATAACACTATCTATAACAATTTTTATATCTATCTATCTATCGATCGATCTTTACCAACCCCTCCGCTCGGGCAGGATATGACACAAGGTCAATTTTTAAGCGAAGTTTAACAGGTTTGAATTCAGAGTTTCCTTCTCCTCTTCTGCCTCACCAAGGCTGAAGAACCTAGTCTGCCCTACTAATTTCCCATAGCTGGAGGGTGAATAATTGGATTCATATCTTTCCCAAGGGTATTAGTGCTATGTGAAATGCAATGAGTCTCGGCCAGGATTTGAACTCGTGTCGCCGTGTCCATTTTCTACGACGATAACCATTACACCACGGGCACATCTATCTATCTATCTATCTATCTATCGTTCCAATCTGTTACTATCAATATGTCAACATCTATCTATCTAACTATCTATTCTTCCTGAAGAATAATGGGCCACATATTTTCCGAAAAGTGCTCCCGAATATCTGATTTCAGAATCTTTACTTCTCCTAGACTACAGTGACTGCATCTCTCACCTGAGAGTGTCAGCATTCTCAATGGCATTGAGTGCTACTTTCTTTTCTTCGCGCGTCCAATATATAACAATCAGTCTATCGATCGATGGAAGGATATCATTTCAAGTTTGAGTGGATAGACACAGGCTGAAAGATAATGACACGAAATAAAAGAGCGTAGGGAGATCAAGAAACCGATATACATGAACAAAAGTTTATTAATATTTCATCCTGGTACGAACGACAGAATTGAGGAAGTTTTAGCTAATATAATTCATTTAAATTTATTGTCTGTCATAGATGAATTACAACGCTGATCAGCCATTATTTGGGAGGGGGATATAAAAAAGACGTATCTCGTGACATCTGAAATTACACTGGCTCTTCAATCATGAAAGCTACCACCTGTTTTCGATGACATATTTTTTAATGAAATATATGCTGGTGACAATGACAAAGTAATTAGAGAAAGCATATGGATAATTGAAGAGAAGGGGAAAACTTAGATAGATAGATAGATAGTAAGGAAGAAAGGAAAGAAAGGAAGAAAAGACTGGAATAATATAGAGATAGAGAGAGAGAGAAAGAGAGAGAGACAGAGAGACAGACAGACATAAAGAAAGGAAGGAAGAAGGAAGGAAAAGACATAGATAGATAGATAGGTAGATAGATTGATTGATTGATAGTTAGATACAGACAGACAGACAGACAGACGGACAGAAAGGAAGAAAAGAAAGAAAGAAAGACAGAAAGACAGATAGATGGAGAGAGAGAGAGAGAGAGAGAGAAAGAGAGAGAGAGAGAGAGAGAGAGAGAGAGAGAGAGAGAAAGCCAGATGGATGGATAGACAGACAGAAAGGAAGGAAAGAAAGAAGGAAGAAAAAACTGAAATGATAGATAGATCGATAGATAGATAGTAAGGTAGCAAAAGACTGGAAAACTAGAAAAGCTGATTGATAGGAAGGAAGGAAGAAATGAAAAATATATGTCAAAAAACTGAGAAAGGTCTATATATATATATATATATATAGAGAGAGAGAGAGAGAGAGAGAGAGAGAAAGATAGATGCGAAAGAAGGAAGATAGATAGATTGATAGATAGATAGGAAAGAAGGAACATTTTAGATTGATAGATAGAAACATGTAGACATATTGATACTAACAGATTGGAAATATAGATAAATCGATACAAAGAGTGATATAAAAAGTCTGATAGATCGATAGATATGAAAAGACTGATCAAGCAAGCTAGAGAGAATGAAGAATTGGGTGGAAGTAACAGAGCGAAACAATAGATATATACCAAAAGAGTGATATATATATATATATATATATATATATAGAGAGAGAGAGAGAGAGAGAGAGAGATTGAGAGAGAGGGATAAATAGATGGGATGAAAAGCACCGGAACGATAGATAGATTGATAGAAAGGAACGACTGAAGGAATACACTGGAACAATAGTTCGATAGATAGGTTTGGTTTGGTTTGGTTTCTTTGTTTAAAGGTATATTAATCTTCATAGGTTATTTAATGCCAAAGCCATCCTTCTAGAAGAACACTAGTGGTACTATTTAACTCATAGCTGGGAGGATAATGGGGGTTCATACCTTTCCAAAGGGTATTCGCCCGAAAGTGAACGTCATAGTACGACTGGAGTTCGAACTCACTTTCGGCAGTCCAGTGATTTAACCATTACAGCACGTGGACACTTCCTGGATAAATTGGGAGAGAGAAAGATAAAAACGAAGGAATCTATTACAACAACAGATATGGAGATAGGAAGGAAAGAAAGAAGCAAAAAGATTGAGAATATTATTGAGATGGGAAAGGTTTATCTCTTCCTAAACACACGGACAGTTTAAGGTAACCCCATTTTTGCGGAGGATTGAGATAGATAGATAGATAGATAGGAAAATGCTGAAACCATAGATAGATAGGAAGGAAAAAAATAGATAACTATGTGCAAAAAAGACATGCAAAAATGAATTGTAAGAAATAGAACTGTTTGATCCTTTATATGTGTGTAAACGAATAACTGATGTTTAATTGAATTATTAGTGATACATAGCAATACTTGGAACCGTTTAACTTTAACTTATGCTAAATTGAATTCTTAGAAATAGAACTGTTTGATCATTTAACTGTAAGTAAACCAATTGCAGATGTTTAATTGAGGTTTAGGTTTCTTGTTTAATGGCATATCACTCCTATAAGGTTATTTAATGCTAAAGATCTCCTTCTAAAAAAACAGTAGTGGTACTATTTAACCCATAAGTGGGAGGATAAGGGGGTTAATAATTTTCTCAAGGGTATTTGTCCGAAAGTGAACGTAATAGCGCGACTGGAGTTCGAACTCGCTTACTACTATCCCGCAGGCCAGCGCTTTAACCACGAATGAGTAATGTTGAATTAACCATCTAAATACCAAACATTTATTTCCTTTCCATTTTCTTAATTAAATTGTGAGTTAATTTTTTCATTTTTTTTTTCAAGACCACTTTTATCCTTAATATTTAATTTCAAATATGCTAGAAAATGGAAGTCGCCTTTCAAGTTGGAAAACGTTAAACTTAAAATAACTAAAATCCAGCCTCTAATGAGTGCACACACCAGCCACCCGGGGATGATAGACAATTACTTCTAAATTACAGACTATTTGAAACTTCCTAACAGTCCATAATTACGACCTAGTTGACTTGTTTTTATTTATTTATTTTGAGGACATTCACCTCGCCAGAGTAAGTGGTTTTATGTGACATATAAACGATTTCATGGGTTGAAAGAGAGGACACTAGCAGGGTAATTTTTGTGTATTTTATTTCATATAAACCTTTGTGGGTTATTGATGCCAAATTCTGTTTTCATGATTATATAATTCTAAAGCAAATACTTTGCCAGTAAATATATTTTTAAACAAGTTACAGGTTGGAACGATAAAATTGTCGCCCTAGAAAAGACGACATGATTCTATTTCCCTTTAATGAAAACCGGTTTTCTTTTTTTGTTGCAGACCAACTAGTTGTGTACAAATCCCATGAGCGGTAGGAGCCTTCTTTCATGTCTTAAAGTGACACAGTGTTCAACGAGCGAGATCGGAGATGCACCACTGTACAACGCAGGCTCTCTACCGATCCAAGTTATAACAACAGGAACTTTGCCAGTACCCTCAAAATGCAAATCTGGATTGCCACGAATAACAGGGACGTGCCCATGGTGATGAAAACAAAGTTTCCGGCTACAGTTATGGTCTTTGGTGTGATTTCAAGTGAGTGCCACATCATGCCACATCATGCCACCTCACATCTTCGAAGTCGGCTTGAAAGTCAACACCAAAGTGTACTTGGATGTGCTGAAGAGTGTGATGATCCCCTGGTGCAATCAGGTGGCCGGTGGCAGACCCTGGGTGAGGCAGCAGGACTCGGCGCCGGCCCATAAGTCCAAAGAAACCCAGGCTTCGCTTCAGAAGGAGTGCTACAACTTTGTACTCTTCTCTCACTGCCCCCCACATCCTCCGCCGACCTGAACCCGCTGGACTGCTTCGTTTGGTCATACGTCGAGAACATCACCAACATGACCTTCCACAACACCAAAGCCAGTCTGATCGCAGCCATCTGCCGAGTATTCACCGAGCTCACGCCGGCGCTAGTGAAAAAGGCATGTTCTCAGTTCCAGATCCGTATCAAGGCGGTGATTAAGGCTGAAGGCGGCTACATTGAATAGATGTCAGCTCTACTACATAATCAAGTTACCTGAATTAATTTTTTCAATAAAAGTTTTAAAATAAAGCTGTAGGGTTGTTTTCTTTAGGACGACAATTTTATCGTTCTATCCTGTATTAGAACTCGTTTGTACACAGTAAAATCGTTTCAAGTATTCCAATCTTAAACTAATAAGTCTATTTATCAAGTATTCCTAAGTAATATAGATAATATGTACACAGCTGTATGGTTTAAAAAAAAACTAATAATAACGATAATAATCCTCAGTAAATGATTGAACAGTTCTATTTGATCTATCGATACAAATTATATTTTCATATTCATATAAGTTTTAAGGGAATAGTTTGCTGGTAAATTCATGTTTGAACGTGTTGTTTGAGCTCATTTATGTGCACACAATAAAATGGTTTAAAGTATTTCAATCTAACGCTAATAATTCTATTTATCAAATATTTCAATGGAATCATAAGTGATGGTGTTGACAGACTATATGTGTCAAGAAAAATAGGAGAGAGAGTGTAACACTATGTAGGTGGTCCGCCAAGCAGACGATCCTTTGGTCTGTTTTGGCACGAAACCAGACAAAGGATTTGGACTCGAGATCTCGACGTGACTGGAAGTAGGAAGGGAACGCCGGTCAGAGAGTGAGACAAAGGGACTGAGAAGAAGGCAGTTGGCGAAGGGTGACGCGAGTGGTCAGTCGACACCGGACAGCAGAGAGACGAGTTGGCATGAGAGAGGGTCTAGAGCAGTGAGGAAGACCGGTCAGGATAGGTTGGCATTCCTAGTAGCTTTGTAGAAGTTTCGCTAGAAATTCACGCTAGCATTAGTCTACATATGCATACAGGAAATGCAGAGTGTTACATAACTCCTCTTCTTGCGCTTGAATTTACCCAATCATATTGTTCGTTTGTTCTTTTTCTCCCGCTCCTTTGATTGCATTTCTTGTAGCTATGAAGAAATGTGCGATGCCCCTGTCGGAACCACTAGTTGATCACCGGCCGTAAAGTAAAATGGTTCGAAGAGGTTGATGTATCGAGGTGCCGAGGGGGTATCGTCACAAGAGGACTTACCAGCATTGAAGAGGGCGTTGACGCATCGACACAACGACTTGAAGACTACACAGAAAACCGCGGAGGAAGACTGGTCACAGCCACCACAAACGATTTTGACGACACGAGGATCAGTAGAACGAAAATAACCAGAAATAAAAAATGTGAAAAAGAATAGGTCAATGGACGTTTTAAGTGACTAACAAGCGACATCTCATACGAAAAAGGTGGACGTGGCTAAGAAAGGGAAACAGAATCTCTTCTAGAAGCAGCTCAAAACAACACCGTAAGGACCAACTGTATAAAAGCAGGAATAGATAAGACGAACCAAAACAACAGATATAGGTTTTGTGGGGATAAACACGAAACAATGAGTACAGCAAATTAGTGCAGAAATTAGTGCAGAAATAAGATAAGACTAGACACGACTGGGTAGGGAAAGGTGATTAAATGGGAACTGTGCAAGAAATTTAAATTTTTGACCATACGAATAAATGGTATATGTACAACCAAGAGCTTATCCTGGAGAATGAGACGCATAAACTTCTCTGGGATTCTGAGATACAAACAGATCACCTTATCTCGGCCGGACGACCAGACCAAGTTATAATCAACAAGAAAAAGAGAAATTGCCGAATTGTAGACTTTGCTGTCCCAGCTGACCACAGAGTAAAATTGAAAGAAAACGATAAGAGGGATAAGTACCTCGACCTTGCTAGAGAATTGAAAAAAAAAACCCTGTGGAACATAAAAGTGACGGTGATACCAATTGTAATTGGTGCTCTTGGTACAGTCACCAAAGGATTGGTACAAGAACTGGAAGACTTGGAAATAAGACGACGAGTGGAGACCATCCAAACAGCAGCATTATTAAGATCGGTCAGAATACTGAGGACAGTCCTGGCGACTTGAGGAGACTTAGTGTCTCTCAAACTCCAGCAAGAAACCATCGGTTAACGCTGGTGGGAAAAACTCGAAAAGGAGAGAAATAAACTGCCAATCGCTGTGAGGTAAAGTTATTAGGCTGACATGAAGTTGGCCGGGTTTCGATCCCAGGTTGAAACATCTCCCGTGTCTAACAACACTGATGAGTTGAGGTACAATAAATAATCTGTCTGTGGATGACGGCTAAACATCTCAGTAATATTCAAAGTTTTCCTGTAAATACACGGAAATATTTTTCTTTTTATTCCCAGTGAAATCTGTGACCATGGGTCTTAACGTATTATGTACTGGCCTTCCAACCAAACTACTGGTGAAAATCCGTGTCGGAGTGATTGACAGATGGTGGGTCAGGAGTCAATTTTCGGCTATTAGAAAATATGTACCAGTACTTATGTCCAAATTAAAGAGAACCAGCTATATTTTTAAAAAATAACATTGAGTAGTGTTTTATACACCAAAGGAAACAGAAATATATTTTTGGGCCGAAGTGAGTCCTCCAGCCTCTGTGAACTAATTTGTGCACGGGGGACGATTTATCATTTTCATATATTAAGAGAACAGATGCTTCCTCATATTTTCAAGTTTATGAGACTAGTCCAAAAAGAACATGTGTAAATAAAGGCGATGGTACCCATGGTGCAGTGGCTAACGTACATGAGTGTGACATCGTAGTTAGCGTGTTCGAACTCGAGCAGCGCCATTGAGTTCATTTTCTAACTAGTACCCTTCAAAAAGACATGAACCCTCTTTTTTTTCTAGCTATGGGTTAGATAGTACCACTGCTGTTTTTCTACGAGGCATTAAATTACCCACGAGGGTTATTTAACAAAGAAGCCAAAATGTGAGTTTTTGTAACAACGGGCTTGAAGCCTCAACCTTTCTTCGACGACCTTTGAATACCCCCAACGTAATATACAGTTAGGTTAGGTTATTCGATTTAATGGTATATCAACCCTTGGAGGTTATTTAATACAAAATACTGATTATACATACGCGGTGCCTTCAATAAGTTTCCAGACTTTTTGTACAGGCATTTAAAATTGTCGTAGACTCTTGAAAATTCAGTATGTTATTGCTATACATATTATGAGATGACTGGCCAATTTTCATGATTTCAGGTTCAAATCGACAGCTACAGCAGCAATTGGAATACACCCTATTAAAGCATGATTGTCACAGCCAGTGAATTTCAAAAATGCAATCAGGACGCGAGGAAGAACGATATGCAATAAAAGTCAGTTGTAAACTTGGAAGAAATGCCACAGAAACGTATGGAATGGTTTAGACTGCTTTTGGAGGATCTTGCGTGAATCGAGCATCAGTATTTGAGTGGCATAAGAGATTCAAGGAAGGCAGGGGGTCTGTGAGGGATAATAAGAGGTGTGGGGGGAGTAAGGAAGTCAATACATCTGAATTGATTGGCCAAAGGGTTAGGGTTACTATGTTGAGGTATTAAGGGAGTTCAGGAAGAGATTCCGTCGGAAGAGGCCAGTACTCTTCAAATCGGGTCAGTAGCATTTCCAGCAGGACAATGCACCAGTCCACAACTCTATCCTTGTCACAGACTATTTGACCAAGATGGGCATCAAGACAGTTCCTATGTCTCTCTATAGTCTAGACCTTGCTCCCTGTGACTTTTGGTTATTCCCTAAGCCCAGAGGCTGTCGTTATGAGACAAGTGAGAAGATGAAAGCGGCTGTGACGAAGGTCATTGACATGCTCACACAAGAGGACTTCGATGGGGCCTTCCAGAAGATGTTGGAACGGTACAACAAGTGCATTGCACCTGGAGGAGATTACTTCGAAGGGGACTAGAGTTTCATGCGTGTACTATCAATGAAAGAGCCCATACGAAAAAAGTCCTGGAAACCTATTTAATGATCCTCGTATATTATGATGTTTGAAGAGCAAATAAAGGATTGTAATCCGACAATATGTAGAAAAACTGATTTTAAGTTAACGATGGATGTTTAGAAATGTGAAATATTTCACATTTCTAAACATCCATCGTTAACTTAGAATTATCAATATCACCCTTTCATGATCCTGATGATGGTTCAGTAGAACCGAAACGCTATAGTGTCGACCTGTTAATAAATCATTCCTTCCACTTGGATCGTTGTTATCAGTTGTTCTACACATTATGATGTTTAAATGAATAGTTTATGGGTAACAATTTTTAAACGAGACTGAACTCGTTTGCACACGATTAAACGGTTTGAAGTGTTGCTATTTAACACTAACGGTTCTATTTGCACATGTTTAAATGGTTTAGTATTGTTATCTAAGACTAATCGTTCTGTTTACTCATAGTTAAATGGTTTCAAGTATTGCAATTGATTAAATAATCCTACTTGACCCTAACAGGTATCGCCATTCTAGGTTAGAGTGATCTTGACATTAATGATAATGAATAGTTTCCCCTCATTCCCTAAACGACAAGACTGGGGCCTCGACACGAGAAGGTTTCGAGTCATAAACAGGACACTCGTTGAGGGAGAGGTCTTATCTCTCTGCAATGGTGCAGCCGGCACATTCCTTAGCCTCAGCAAGCTGGGCGAACGTAACATACACCATCAAATATGGTACATAAAAACACGTGGATGCGGGTGCCTCCTTAGCAAACTAGATTAGCAAACTATTACTAATAAGTTCCAGTCTCATTGGATGCCCCCTTGTGTATGGCCTTGTGTCAGAGTCAGCAAGTGCAATGGTTATTTCTGACATTTAGGAGCAAGAAAAAAAACAACCCTCGAACAACACACCCTTCACAAAACTGAGATTTTTTTTTCTGTGATTTCAGCTTGCTATTCATATCAATCTGAAGCTGCTTATTTACTATGGGGAGGTCATATTGAAACTCTCAGTAACCTGATATTAACCTAAATACTTTCTAAAACGCCTTTAGAATCCATCGTCAGCTTCCTAGTTACACGAGTATCTGATTGTGAAGGTAATCTCGCAAGGCATTGTTTATTACGCTACTGATCATAAATTGGAAGTGCTAGTGGTGTAACGGTTATCGGTGACAAAAATGGATTCGTCTAATTGAGTTCAAATCCTGAACGAGGCTTTTAGAATTTCACGTAGCACTAATATCCTTGGCAAAGGTATGGATCTAGCAATTCTCCCGCCACCATATATATTGGTAAATAGTCTAGTTTGCTTTGTTTTGTTTTACGGCACATCAACCTCAGTGAGCAATTTAATGCCGAAAGAAGTATAGATATGAAATAATCAATCTTTGTGGAAAGGTAGTTTAGAAGAAAAATTAAGTTTTGTTTACGTTTTTTTTTTTGTAGAACAGTTTGTAAAAAAACTCTGGATTATATATCTTATTTTATTTCTATTTTTTATGCAGTCTTGCCTCCTCCGGAAATATAGTTTTTGTCGCTGCCTCGTACCAGACAGGACTTGACACAAGGTCAAAAGCCCGAAGGCCGATTAAAGTGGGGATAAAGGGGAGGGGAAGGTTGGGAACGAGCCGAGACTCGAACCCTGCTGGTCTGTGCTGCTCATTGACCCACTAAGTGCATTGTGGGTCTAATGAGGCAAGCAGTTTCACGAATCCAAATTTGGATCTGGGCACGTATACCGGGTTATAGCTTAAACTAGACAACAAGGTCTAGTGCTCTACATAGGGGACAAAGTTTGCAGCTCGTCCACCCGAAGGTGTCCCAACCAAAGTTGGGGGGCCTTTCGGCCTCGAGTCTGCCATTGATTTCGATATCCCATCCGACACGAATGCCAGACAGCCCAGCAAAGGTCGGGGAAGTATGTTTGTTTGTTTGATTTGGTTTTATGGCATATCAACCATTGCAGGTCATTTAATGTCGAATTTACTTTATACATATAAATTAGATATATATGTTAAATAGTTCCACGTATTGCTATGTATCAATAACAATTCAATTAAGTAATCCTTTCTTTACACAAAGCTAAATGATCAAACAGTTCTACTTCAAGGAAATCAATAAAACGTAAGTTATTTATTTGCTCTCAGTTTAAATGTTAAACGGTTCTATTTGACCCATAAATAGAACTCTATCAGGGACCACTCCTGGCGAAAATGGACCAAGTAGCGATGGAAATAAAGGAGTACTCTGCATTCACCAAAGTTCCATTATTATCGGACCCTCACCATCAGATTGTTTTATGTCATAATCAGGATACTCGTGGGGGGGGGGGGGCTTACCCTTCTGCAGAGATGCAGTCGGTGTATTTTACAGCCCCAGCTAGTTGGGCAGTCATTCATATAGTTTCAAGCAACTAATAATAATAATTCTTTAAAAAATAGTTATAGCTTGAAGTAACTATTCTTAAAACAAATTTTTTTAACATAGTTATATGGTATCAAGTATTCCTATCTAATACAAATAATCTTCAAGTACATAGATGGGACCCTAACAGGAATTAACATTCTGGTTCAGATTAGACGTGGGAGCAATGGCAATTAAGGGGTGACTCCACATTCCCCAGTGCTCCAAGACGTGAGCCTTCAGCAGAGATGCAATCAGCGTATTCTATAGCCTGAGCTCGGACAGAAATAGGCTCCACTAAGTTATTACTACTCAAGACACGCTACATACGAAGCGCTCCCTTGATCAATCAATACAAATTATAACTTAGATGATCGCTTGTTGGGGGGGGCTTTATTTAGTCGTAAATTAGCTAATAATGAATAAGACATAAAAGCTCTTTCTTTAATAACTGAATATACTGGCTTTTAAAGATATTTCTTAAATTCATGAAATAAATTTTTCCCAGCCAAAAATACGGATCCATATCCGATTAAAAGACAAGGATCAAGGGTAAGTGAAGCAATCCAGGAAAATCTAAACGATAAACAGTTCTATTTCTAACAATTCAATTTAGCATAAGTCCACAAAGTTAAATGGCTTCAAGTATTACTATGTATCGTTAACAATTCTTTTACACATCAGTTATTTCTTTTTGCCCAGTAGGCTGGGGCTGTAGAATACACTGACTGCACTGGGTTAAGACCCCCACCCCCAACGCGTGTCATGTTTATGACACTAAACAGTCTGATGGTTAAGTTCCAGCAGTGCTGGAGCTTTGGGGAATGCGGAGTACCCGTTCATTGCCATAGCTCCCCGGTCCAATCTGACCCGGGGTAGTAGAACCTGATAGGGCCCTATCTATGGGTCAAATAGAACTAACAGCATACTTATGCTAAACTGAATTGTTTGAGTAAACTCAATAGCTTGAAATAGAAATTTGTTTGACAATTAAACCGTACTTACATTTAAACTGCGTGCTCATGCTTAACTGAATTGGAACCATTGAACTGTGTGAAAATGATTGAGTTCTAACTTATTTAAAAATAAAGTTGCCAACCAACAGTTTAAAATTTACTTCTGTCTGTGGATGACTATATATGTTTGTTGTAGGTCCAAAGAAAGAATAAAAATATATTTTAAAAATAGGTAGGTCCATGAAGAGATTTGTATTTCATTTTAATTTATTTATTTTGTTCTTGCATACGTTTTATATATGTGTGTACTTCTTTCGATGGCTGTTTTATTCTCTTCTATAGAAGCCACTCTTATAGAGGAGCAGCAGTAGTTCCCCGATCGAACGGAAAAAAAGTACACCAAATGACGAATATGAAAATTTCGTCAATGCGCACCTCGAGGCAGTAGCTAAATGTATTCCAACAAAACTCAAAACTAAATATAGAGTCCCATGGGAAACTTTAGCGGTGAGAGAAAAACGTACACTAGTGAAAACAGCACCCAAAAACTATCGAAAAAACCCAATAAACACAAATGCCCGAAAACTAAAAACGGCACAATATCAATTAGCAGGCATATATATAAAGGAACAGACAGAATACATACAAAATCAGATAGATAAGATTAGAGACTCGGTGGAAGATAGACAATCTAGGATAGCCTGGCAAACAATAAACGAAGTGAGTAGAAGAAAGAACACAGCCAAAGCAAAACTTAAAGCTGCAAACCAACAAGAAAGAATAAAACTGTGGAAACAGCACTTCGAAAACCTTCTAGGAAACCCACCGAAAATAACACATGAACCAATCACCAGAATAATTAGTAAACAATTAGACATTAAACTAGGACCGTTCACACAAGAAGAACTCGACTCGGTTCTCAGAAAAATTAAAAATAGGAAAGCTGCAGGGCTGGACGAGATTCCCCCAGAAGTATGGAAGACCAGACAATTCGACGACATACTGCTCCGACACTGCAACGCAGTATATAATCAAAATCCGATAGATAGATGGATGAAGGGATGCATCCTCCCCTTCGCTAAAAATGGGGGGCCTCGGTTTAGCTAAAAACTACCGAGGCAAAACACTTACATCCATAGCAGCTAAAATCAAGAATGCCCTACTACGAAACCGCATAGAACCCAAAATCGACAACATACTTAGGAAAAACCAAAATGGCTTCCGAAGAAATAGATCCACGACCTCACAAATATTAACCATCCGTAGAATCCTTGAAGGTGTACGGGCAAAAAACCTACAAACGACATTAATATTTGTCGACTTTACCAAGGCCTTCGATTCCATTCACAGAGGAAAGATGGAACAAATCCTACTAGCATAAGGCATACCTAAAGAAACCGTAGCACAATAACGATTCCCTATAGAAACACCAAAGTACGATCACCAGATGGAGACACAGAATACTTCGACATTGTAGCAGGAGTACTACAAGGGGACACGCTAGCTCCATACCTCTTTATCATTTGTCTAGACTACGTACATAGAATATCGATTGACAAAATCAGAGAGAAAGCTTCGAGCTGACAAAGAAAAGAAGCAGAATGTACCCCGCAAAAACAATTACCGACGCTGACTACGCCGATGACATAGCGATACTGGCAAATACACCCAACCAAGCCGAAACACTACTGCATAGTTTGAAAGGAGCAGCCGCAGGCATAGGCCTCCATGTCAATGCACACAAAACGGAATATATGTGCTATAATCAAACGCGGGACATCTCCACTCTAGACGGAACCCCTCTTAAACTAGTAGACAAATTCACTTACCTAGGAAGCAGCATCGCATCAACCGAAAAGGACATCGACACGAGGTTAAAGAAAGCATGGACAGCTATCAATAGGCTATCGATAATATGGAAATCAGACCTAACCGATAAAATGAAACGCAGTTTCTTCCAGGCAGCGGTCGTGTCGATACTGCTATATGGATGCACTACATGGACTCTAACAAAACGGCTGGAGAAGAAGCTAGACGGCAATTACACAAGAATGCTGCGAGCAATCTTGAACAAGTCCTGGCGGCAACACCCCACAAGACACCAACTGTACGGCCACCTGCCTCCTATCACGAAAACTATTCAAGCTAGACGAACCAGACATGCGAGACACTGCTGGAGAAGCGGGGACGAACTCATAAGTGATGTACTCTTATGGACCCCCACACATAGCCGTGCAAAAGCAGGAAGACCAGCACGAACATACATTCAGCAACTATGTGAGGATACGGGATGTTGTCCAGAAGACCTGCCTGAGGCGATGAACGATAGGGAAAAGTGGCGAGAGAGGGTCAGAGATATCCGTGCTACCAGCAAGACATGATGATGATGATATATGTGTGTATGTTTCCAGCTTGTTGCTTTCGTCAGAGAACATATATTGCTCAAGGCCTTGAACTCACTCTTGATCGCAGTTTGAATGTTTTTCTCCGTTGGTTGTGGGTTTTATATAGAGGTCATCCTCTCTTTTTCTTAGAGTGTGTTTACCTTAGTCTGCTTTACCCCTCTTTGATATTTGATATTATATCAATTATCAGAGAGGGATAAAAATGTTCTCTGACGAAAGCAACAAGCTGGAAACATACAAATATATAACACGTATGTAAGAACAAAATATATATACAAATACAGGAGTTGGCATTAAATAACTATCCAGAGTTTACCATTAAACTAAATAATCTTACAAAATGTATTATTGTCAGCAAATTATTCGTATACTGAAGATATAATTGTATAGGAACAGTTACTTGAAATTATAGAATTGACTGATAACGTAGTGGCGTAGTCATTTAATAACAAGTCAAGTGTCAGCATACTGTAAAACGAAACAGCCAGCCAACCAATTATACTTGCAATTTTTAATAGGTAATATTTGTGTAGACTACTTGACTAAATCTCTCTCTCTCTCAGTCTTACTTTTTGTCTTTATACGCACATGATGAATACTTTGCTTTCCTAACTTTGTCTTATCTCTTATGGTTGAATAAAAGTTAATAACGAAAGCTGTTGGTAGTGAATTTAGTATGACTTTTCGTACAATACGATCATAAGTAGAATAGCTAGCCATAATAAATAAACAGATAAAAAAAACAAAACTTACGTGAATCCCAACATCCGACAAGCAACAGTGGCATCCAAATCATCCCAGAGACTATCACACACAGTGCTCCATAGATTATACAGGTAAATTTCCACTCGACCGAACGTCTTGTTGTCTCCGTCCGTGAGCCGAATGGTCAGGGATACTATGGAATCAAAAAATTCGTTTATTTCAATTTGAATTCGACTTTTTGAGGAAAGTTAAAAAGAATATTCCCAAATAAAACCGACATCTTGCTATTTTGAAAAATACTGTATATTACCCTTCGCGGATATTAAGTTCTCGTCAGGTCCCAATTTGTGTTTGTTGATAATTTTCTTGGACATGAAAAGACTCATCTCCAAAGATTTCTTTGAAAAAGCTATAATTGTAAACTGTGATTCCTGTTACCAACTTCGTAAAAATTTGACCTAATGAATCAAATTGCTTATATATATATATATATATATATATATGTACTGAAAAGTTGGGATACAACGAAACAGTCTGTCTGTGGATGACAATGTATACGCTCCCCTCCCGGGGATTAAGCACTCTGAAGAAGGAATTAACGGATGGCACTCACATAATTCAAAGCTTTTCTAATGAATTCAGTACTCTAGTATCCAGTAAGGCAAAATGCAAACAAGCGAAAGCTGATACGTCAAGTGTTGTGATTCCCAACAGACGTATGTCACCCGCCTGATGAGTGGTAACGTAAAGGTGGGCGGGTTTTGATCACAGCCTGAAGCGTCCAGCATATCTAGCCACACTGAAGAGTTATAATACAACGAAACAGTCTGTCTGTGGATCACAATATATATATACATATATATATATCCGAAGGCAATTCAGTGTATAAGGTTACTTTTGAAATATATATATATATATATATATATATATATATATATATATATATATATATATATATATGTGTGTGTGTGTGTGTGTGTGTGTGTGTGTGTTTAATTTTAGTGGTATATAGATATCAACTATAAACATTAGAATTTGTCATTTTCTCTAAGCCATTCTTCGATAAATTTCACATTATTTACTTATCTCAACCAGCACATATCAGATGATAGACCTCTGTTTAAGTCTGAAGCACTCTGTTTGATTTGCTACCATTTTGAATTGTCTCAAAATAAATATTTTTGTGAGATTAGAATAATTTTTACAATAAATTTATTCGAAACAATTTATGGACAAAAATCTGAAAAAAAAAAAGTATTTTGCGTTTTTTTTT
Organism: Sepioteuthis lessoniana; assembly: GCA_963585895.1. Taxonomy (NCBI): domain Eukaryota; kingdom Metazoa; phylum Mollusca; class Cephalopoda; order Myopsida; family Loliginidae; genus Sepioteuthis; species Sepioteuthis lessoniana. The sequence goes on along the minus strand of OY757913.1, from coordinate 93,030,286 downwards.
AAAGATTCCATCTTGTTAAAATCTTAACATTTTTTTTTTTTTTTTTTGCTGATACGATCAAAGAGTCTTGTTCGGAATTTGAACTTGGGTCGCAAATTACATTTCGTACAATAAGAAACCTAATTTTAACCACTCTTTTTTTACTCTCTCTCTCTCTCTCTATATATATATATATATATATATACAGGGTCAGACAAAATGATCTGACACATTTGTAGGTTTAATAAAAGACAAATAAAGTAAAGAAACAAAAAAGTGTTTTTATTTTCGAAAAGTACATATAATGCCATTCTTATTCATTAGGTTTTGAAAATTAAATCAGTCAAATGGGATCCGTTATTGTCTACACACTGTCGAAGGCGTTCACGAAAGTTGTCAATAACTCGGCAGGTCATTTCATGTGGAATGGCAGTAATTTCTTGACGAATTGCATCTTTAAGTCGTTCAATAGATTGAGAGCGATTACTGTATACCTTTCACTTGAGGTATCAACAGAGAAAAAAATCGTACGGATTTAAATCAGGTGTGTCAGATCATTTTGCCTGACACTGCATATATATGCATATCATAATCATCATTACGCTGTCTCTGTCTCTCTCTCTCGCCATCCGTCCCTATCGGTCATCGCACTTGGCAGGTTCCCTACATAACATCCAGTATCCACACGGATCTAATATAAGTCAACGAGTCAATTAGAGAACTTCGCTTATGAGTTCTTTTCAACTCCTCCAGCAGTGCCTTGCATGTCTTGTTTGTATAAATTCGATAACTTGTGATATGAGAGGTAGATAGCCGTACAGCAGCTGTTTTGTTTAGCGCTGCTCCCGGGATTTGCTCGAATTAACACGCATCATTCTGGTGTAGTTACCATCTAGCTTTTTCGTCAAACGTTTTATTCGAGTGTAAATGGTGACACTATACAGTAGTACTTATACTACAATAGCTTGAAAGAACTCCCGCTTTATTTCATCTAAGGGATCAGATTTCCTTATGATATATATATATATATATATATATATTCAGAAATATGAAAACAAGGTACTTAGAGGATGATATTATTTAGATGTCATATATTCACTAATTCACACACACACACACACACACACATTATATATATATATATATATATATATATATAGTATTCCTTGTCCAGTTAAACCGGAGTTGGGAGTAATTCCATCAGGACAAGAAATTATTCATGAATGAATATTTAAATTTTCCTGGTAAAGAGCTCAATGTACCATTAATACAGAGCAATAAATTCTTTAAGAAAAAACAACGAAACCAATCACAAAGGATTATAAATTTATTTCCATCCTGTTACGCATTTTTGAAATTTCCAAAAACACGAAAAAAAATTTTTATCAAAAAGATCTGAAGAAGTCCTGTTAATTTTTTTTCGTGTTTTTGGAAATTTCAAAAATGCGTAACAGGATGGAAATAAATTTATAATCCTTTGTGATTGGTTTCGTTGTTTTTTCTTAAAGAAAAAAAAAAAAAAATATATATATATATATATATATATATATATATATATATATATATATATATATATATTATCACGCACTAATACGCACATAATGTTTAAAAAAAGCTTTCTTCTACTTCAAAGATGACTGTGATGCTTGACAATAAGCAGCAGATTTTTTTCTATTCGGGTAATCTTTCTAAACCTTATTTAGATTTGTGTGGAAAATATCATTTTTTTTAATTAAAAAATTTGTTTGTTTTATATCAAGCTATTTGTTTGACTGCAAAAGACAAACAAACAATTCATTGAATAAAAATGTCGGTACAAGAACATTGTGCTTATTTCTGGTTATTTAAATCCTCTCTCTCTCTCACCTGGCGAAGTAAAAAAAGAAACAAAGAAATTACATTATAATATTCCCCGGCGGTCCAATAACTATTCATACCAATTTTTCTAGCTTTATATCAAGCTGTTTGGCCGTCTATAGAGAACAGACAGATTCTTCAATAAATATCTCATCCCTAAATTTCTATTTTATGGGTTAATGTGTATGGAAAGAGTTCAGGTCGTCAGATGAATAAATTATATCTTTATTTCGCTGCATCACAAATCGTAAAGAGTGATGCATGGGTTAATAGAAAAAACAGGTTGTTAGAAAACAAAAGCAAAATCAAAAACTAAAAAACGAAACGAAACGAAACGAAAAGTGACTTTGCTTGCCTTAACGAAACATGCTTTGATATAAATAATTGAATCTCGTCATATTCCGTATTGACAAAGCAAAACCATTGGAATCAGAATGTTTTCTTGTAATCTGTCTGGAGTCCTACACATAAAGAATTATCATTATTATACACTGTTGTAATCAGAGTAGTGACCTTATCTAGGCTTGTAATAGTCTCAACATTTGGGCCGTTGTAGCCTCCGGTCTTCTTCAGGTGTCAGTCGTAGTTGATAACCTTTTCTTTGAATATCCAACAAAATCTTTTATCCAAACAACGGAGGTAAATTATTCTGACCCCAACGTCAATGCTGAGAGGATATCTTAATTTTACCTTAGAAATTCTTTGAATGATGCCAAAATTTCTTAACGTCCGGTCGATAGGGTTTAGAAGACACTGATTGTATCCCCTGAATAGGAATAATACACAAAAATATGTTGTCCCGAGTAAGACACTAAATTGAATACGATGGTGAAGCTTTAGTTCTGATTATCTAGAGAGAGAAAAGTAGCCCTTCATCGTGATTACTCTCAGGTCCACTCTGACTCGGTGTGGTAGTACCTGTTAGGGTCCCATTTATGGGTCAAATATAACTGTTTAAAAATTATTCGTATTCCATTAGACCGTGTGCAAAAAAGCTCTTTAGTAGCAACTAAAAACAAGCCTCTTATTCAAGATCGTCATTTGTTGAGTAGCCCTTCATTGCCATTACTCCCATGTCCACTCTGATTCAGTGCGTTAGCAACTGTTAGGTTCCCATTTATGGGTAAGATATAACAGTTTAAATATTATTCGTACTCCATTGGACAATGTGCAAAAAAAACCCTCTTAAGATGCAAGACGGTTATTTGTAGAGTAGCCCTTTATTATAGTGGATATTCACTTGAAAACCTCTTTGACATCTGTCGATGCACCGACTGAAGTCGAACTATAGTTGAACGAAAATATCAGGAAACGCACCTGGTACCTGAAGTAGACAGGATGCCGGTGTTCTCGGTGGAAAAGCCACGTAAATTCCGTGGGTGGCATACTAGAACGAAGTGTGTCGATGTGCGTTGTGTAGGAGGCTGTGTGGAGTAGGTATGGCCGTGAGAATTAGTGTGGCTGGCATGCTGGAAGAAAGCGTGTCCACGTGCATTGTGTAAATGGCAGGCTGGAGGTGATATGACCATGAGAATCTGTGTTAATGACATGCCGGAGAGAGAAGTGGCAACATTATTGGCGTAGATGTCGGGAATGTTATATAACCAGGAAGAGTTTGATCTAAAGCAGTCAGAGGTTTCATCAAATAATCGTAATGACGATCAGCCGAATGTCTTCGACCCTCACTTACTTTATCCCTCTGTCTGTTTTGGGTGCAAAAACACGAAAAAAATTTTTTTTATCAAAAAGATCTGAAGAAGTCCTGTTAATTTTTTTTCGTGTTTTTGGAAATTTCAAAAATGCGTAACAGGATGGAAATAAATTTATAATCCTTTGTGATTGGTTTCGTTGTTTTTTCTTAAAGAAAAAAGTATATATATATATATATATATATATATATATATATATATATATACATATATATTATCACGCACTAATACGCACATAATGTTTAAAAAAAGCTTTCTTCTACATCAAAGATGACTGTGATGCTTGACAATAAGCAGCAGATTTTTTTCTATTCGGGTAATCTTTCTAAACCTTATTCAGATTTGTGTGGAAAATATCATTTTTTTTTCATTAAAAAAATTTGTTTGTTTTATATCAAGCCATTTGTTTGACTGTAAAAGACAAACAAACAATTCATTGAATAAAAATGTCGGTACAAGAACATTGTGCTTATTTCTGGTTATTTAAATCCTCTCTCTCTCTCACCTGGCGAAGTAAAAAAAGAAACAAAGAAATTACATTATAATATTTCCCGGCGGTCCAATAACTATTCATACCAATTTTTCTAGCTTTATATCAGAAAAAAGAAAAAAAGAAGTTGATTATATCTTATACATGAAAAACATGGAAACTTTTGGCATCAGTACATAAAACAGGCTGACCAAGTCGGCTGGGGCAGTAGAATACACCGACTGCATTTATGCAGAAAAGTAAGACTCCCCCAACGAGTGTCTTGGATATGACACAAAACAACCTGGTGGTCAGGCTTCAGTAATGCTGCAGATTTGGGGAATGCGGAGTTCCCCTTTATGGCCATCGCTCCCAAGTCCATTCTATTGGTCAAATAGAATTTAACTGTGTACCTATGCTCAACTGAATTGTTTGAAAGAGAACTGTTTTAAAGTATAAGAATAAATTTGGCATTAAATAACCTAAAATGGTTGATATGCCGAACCAAACCGAACCAAACCGAATAGAACAGTCACTTAGTGAAACGATTATCGTCGTTCAAAATGGAATTGGCGAGTCAAGTTCAAATCCTGGGGAATGCTCTTTGTATTTTACTTTTTGCTAATGTCCTAAAGAAAAGCCCTTAATTATCTGTTTCCTTTCCAACTGTGCTAATAGTAAAGCAATATTGTACTTTATTGATTAGAAAAACGTACTGTACTTTATTGCTAAGACGAACTTATTGTACTTTATTGATAAGGCGGACGCATTGTACTTTATTGATAAGACGGACGCATTGTACTTTATTGATAAGACGGACGTATTGTACTTTATTGATAAGACGGACGTATTGTACTTTATTTATAAGATCCCATAGACTTTGTCTTAAGGAAGCAACATTCATCTTTCTTTCAATCGTATGAAGCTCACCACTCCTCCCTCTCTCTCTCTCTCTCGAAGAACTGATATGGCTTTCCAAAGTTTCTGTTTCCATCAAGAAGCTCGATGGAAAAACACAAGGCTGCTGCGTTCTGTTTTGAATAAACACTAGAAGGAACAACCAACAAAAGAGCTGCTGTACGGCCACTTACCTCCCATCTTATAAATTCGCCAAATGAGACGAGCAAGACACACTGAAAAGGTAAGTACGAATTCATAAGCGACGTTCTCCTGGGGACTTATACACAAGAACAGATTGCCCAGTTAGCTGGGACTGTAGAATACACTGACTGCATAACTGCAGTGGGGTGAGACACCCCCTAATGAGTGTCCTGGATATGACACTAAACAATCTTATGGTGAGGTTCCGGCTGGGCTGGAGCTTTGGGGTAATGCATAGTACCCCTTCATTACCATCGCTTCCAGGTCCACTCTTGCACGGAGTGGTAGCACCTGAGAGGGCCCTATCTATGGGTTAAATAGAAATAACAGCATACTTATGCTAAACTGAATTGTTTGAGTAAACTGAATAGCTTGAAATAGAAACGTTTTTGACAATTAAACCGTACTTACATTTAAACTGTGTGCTTATGCTTAACTGAATTATTTGAAATAGAACTGTTTTTCGATATTAAAACTGTATTTACACATAACTGAATTGTTACATATAACTGCTTGAATAGTTTGAAACGGAAATGTTTTTGACAATTAAACTGTGTACTTATGCTAACCTGAATTGTTTTAAATAGAACAGATTATTTACATAAAAATGGATTTGGCGTTAAATAACCTACAAAGGTTGATATGCCATAAAAACACAACAAACCAAACCAAACCAAACCAAGAACACATCGGTGTTGGTTGACCAACAAAATCTTGCATTAATCAAATCTATGCGGATATTGGATGCCTTCTAGGTGACTTAGCTAGAGTGGTGGTCTATAGGGATAGGTGACGAGAGAAGGAGAGAGAAAGAGAGAGAAAACAAGAGAGAGAAAGAGAGAGAAAACGAGAGAGTGAGAGAGAAAGAGAGAGAGAGAGTGTGTGTGTGTGTGTGTGTGTGTAAACAGAGACTGTGCTATCGATATGCATTGGTGATGATGAGATAGAGTCGAATCGTCCAAAAAATATCTTTTAAAACTTTTAAAAATCCTGTATAAGACTTTTGTAGATTGTGTACAATTGCAAAAAATATCATTTAAATCGAAGAAAATGTCCGATATAATGTTATATAATTAAAGTTATGAATAATTATATAAATCATTTTTCGTTAATTATATTTTATTATTCCGTTTGGTAAAGCTTTGAACTAATCGCTGTCTCTTCGTTCAGGTGTCGTTGGAGACGGTGCCTGCGCGGAAAGGATATGACAATCATCATCTGTCATAATAAACTCCCAGACAGAAAATGTGGCAGGGCGAGCAGCTGGAATGAATCGAATCGGTGGATGATGTCATGGCCGGAAGATATGGCCAGAGAATTTTAGGATTTTGAAGAGACAGTAGATGAGTTTTTTGGATCTGATCAGATCAAATCAGTTTGTCACGACCGGCAGAGATGAGTTAGGATCTAAGACCCAACAAGATGCGCCGCGGGGAAAGGTGTCAAAGCAGTATAGTTACCATAGGTTCTTATGAATTGCATCTCTCCCCTCGTGTCGACAAGGGCTGAAGGCAGAAATAAATAAATCCGTTCGTAAAAGAAACGACAGAGTCCGCCAGTATTATAATTATTATTATTATACAGGCGGACTCTATCGTTTCTGATACAAAAGGATTTATATCTTTCATTATTATAACCGGCTCATTGTCCCAGAGGGTAGAGTGTTCGCCAATGGTCCGGGAGACCGGGGTTCAATCACTGCTCGGGTCATACCAAAGACTTTTTAAATGGTACTTGATACCTCTTTGCTTAACACTCAGCATTATAAGGTACATAAAGTGGAGCAATCCAGAGAAAGGAGTAGAGCCCTCTCCTATACCTCGTTGTTGTAGCGATTGAAAAGGGAGCCTTTAGGTCGCCCTCGGCAACGGTCTCCAACTTTACCTATTATTATTCATTCATTATGAGTATACAACAATAATACCGACAGAGATAGTACACAATTGTCTAAAAATATCCTTTTAATTTAATGAAAAATGCTGTATAATACCTATATAGATTGTGTAAAACTGGATAAAGATATAATTTGAATCTAAAAAATCCAGTATCATACTTATCAAGATAGTGTAAAACTGGACAAAAATATTTAAATAGATTGTGTAAGATGGGAAAAAATATCTTTTAAGTAAAAAAAAAAAGAAATCCTGTATAACTATGAATATAGTGTAAAATTGGACAAAAATATTTAAATGTAAAAATCGTGTTTCTTTAAAAAAAGATTACTGAGAGAAGAAAATGACTTTCTTTTCTTTTTAATTCAGCAGCCAAAACTACATAAAATCCATCTCAAATAATGAACATTTTTCAATGTATAATTATCGTACTAATAATAACAAAAGTTACATAATAAGGACATTATGGTTAACAATAAGGATAAAGATAAAAAAAAAACAAATCATTTGTCCTTACCGTTATCTGGCTTTTCGCAGATTACTCCGGCGTCTTGTTGGTGCGAACACCAGTTGCTTTCATCATAGCCACAATCAAAAATAGAGAATTCATTTCCTTGGCAGTCAACTTGACTCATTAGCACAGCACCATCCCCTTTTCCAAACCAAGCACTTTTGACAGGTTCACCACCCCTGGAAATAATCAAGCTGTGTGATAATTACTGCTTCTTAGTCATCCTGCAAGGAATTTTTTTCATGAAACGATCTTACTAATTACAAAAATCACCCAAGAAGCAAAAAAAAAAAAAAAGAAGAAAAAAAGCTTCCATAAATGAATAAATTAGAATTAAGAATTAAAAAAAGAGAAAAAAAAAAAAAAAAAGAACGAAGGTTCGAAAAAAAATTCAGTAAGGAAAAGTTTAGTTGTGGAACAAATACTTTCGAAAGTTAAAATCGAAGTTAAAACCGGATAAGAAATGCCAGATATCCGTATATAAAGAATACGTAGCAAGATCTCCATATAAGATAGACGACAAAATATAGGATATGGTAGGATATATATATAGAATAAACGACTGGGTTTAAGGTATGTCAGGATATCCAAGGATATCAATATATATAAGTGCATGAAAACAGGATATGCAGGTTGATGTACGAGATCGCAGGATATTCATATATATTGTATATGTGACAGGATATCCATGTAGGATAAATGATCAGCGTATACAATATGTCAGGATATAGAATATAGCAGGATATACGTATAGAACAAATGACAAGATTTATGATATACGACAGGATATTCATATAGAAGTGTCAGAGAGCAGGATATCTGTATATATAGCCTACAGGACAGGATATCCCTAGAGAATAAACCATAACATAGGATATGTCAGGATGTATAAAACATGTCAGGATATTCATATATTAGAGATTCCGATGGGAAGATATCCGTTAGATACGCCAGATTGGAAGATTTCTGTCTATATAGGATATATGCTAGGATACTGGTATAGTTATAAATGACAGCAAATAAGATATAGCAGGATATCCATGTGGAAGTGCAAGATAGTAAGATATTCACACACACACACACACACACACACACATATATATATATATATATATATATATATATATATATAGGGCCGGATATCCAAATATGAAATATGGCAGGGAATAGATTTTTGCAAGATATCCATATATAAGCGACAGATGACAGGATATCCCTATACGCAGGATATCTTTATAGGTCATATTATAAGATATAGGATATATCACAGGATATCTATATGTAAGATATAGAACAGGACATAATATGGCAGAATAGCAATAAAGAAGTGCTTGATGAAAGAATATCCACACACACACACACACACACACACACACACACATATATATATATGTTTGGAGATATCCTACCTTCGTTGATATACCTCGGTAGGATATCCATATATATATATATATATATATATATATATATATATATATACTAGTCTGTTGGTATAATGTTTAGATGTTCGACAATGGTCGGGTAGATCCGGGTCGAATTATAAGAGACTTAAAAATGTTGCTTAGTGCCCGCTTGCTTTGCACTTAGCATTATAAGGTACCGATTAAGGGTAAGGAGAGCAATCCAGAGAAAGGAGTAGCGTCCTTCCCTACACCTTGATGCAGTAGCTATTGAAAAGGGAGCCATCAGGTCGCCGTTGACAACGGTCGGCTAACTTATATATAACTAATTAAAAAAGTGTCACCGCCACGTAGACCTGGTTAAAACAACTTTCTGTCAAACTGGTTGGTTAAAGCAATAGCCAATCAAATGAGTGAAAAACATGGTCTACGTTGGCAAATCTTTAAAAAGCAAACTTAGCTGGTAAGGTTTTAGTTTTTGGGTGGCGAATCGGGACTGACCACCCCAAGTGGAGTCCAGGTAGCGAGAGTGGTATTATGTTGAAAACTCGAAACTCCTCAATGACTCAGCTAAAAGACTTAACTGATGACACCACCCAGTGCCTTTTTTTTAATCAAACAGGCGTATTTCTTACACTATATATATATACGCAGTTAAATGGTTTCAAGTATTGCTATTTAACACGAATAATTATATTCAACATTATTTATTTGCTTGCACACTGTTAATTGGTTCCAAGCATTTCATATAAAATACTGATAATTCAATTTTGCATTAATTATTTGTTTGCACACAGTTAAATAGTTTAAGGTGTTGTAAATGATTAAACTGTTCAATTTGACCCAAAGATAGGGCCCGAAAGTGTACTAACAATCCAAGTCAGAGTGACCCAGGAAGTAATACTAATGGAGAGGTACTCTCCAAATCTTCCAAACTGGAGTCTCAACATCAGATGGTTTAATGTCATAAACAGAAAATTCGTTGAGGGATGGGTCTTATCCCCCCTGCAAAGATGTAGTCGGTGTATTCGACAGCCCCAGATTACTGGGCTATATATGTATACATGTATATTTACTGACTGTATCTGGTGGGAGTGTTTCCACTTTCATTTAGTTATTATTACTCCCTGGTCCACCCAGACCCGGAGCGGTATGACCATTTTGGGTCCCATATCTGAGCTGAATAAATGTATCTAAGATTTATGTAAAATGATTGAATGGTAAAATTACAGTGACTCTTCGAGCTGTCAGCTGGGCTTAATACTCCGCCCGCATCCTCAGTAGAGGAGTAAGACTCCTACTCAAAAAAGGGATGTGTTTAGTGTGACACTAAATGCATCTCAGAGTATGTCTTTTGTTCTGAAGCTCTAGGGAATATGGAGTACCCGTTCATTATCATTACTCTCAAACTCACTCTAACCCAAAGCTGTACTTTGGTTGGGTTTTATGGCATATCAACCATCGTACGTTATTTAATGCCAAATCCTCTTTATTCATATATATCAAATATATATGATTTGGCTTGATTTGGGTTTATGGCATATCAACCATTGTTGGTTATTGAATACCAAATCCTCTTTATATATATATATTAAATATATTTAATTTGTAAACATAAGTCAACAAAGTTAATAGTTCCAAATATTTCTTGGTATCACAAACAATTCAATTAAACATCAGTCATTTATTTATAAGCGCTTAAATGATCAAACATGCGCTTAAATGATCAAACTCACGCTTAAATGATCAAACACGTGCTTAAATGATCAAACTCACGCTTAAATGATCAAACACTTATTTTTCAAACAGTTCAATTTAGCATAAATCAAAATTAAATGGTTCGAATTATTGCTATGTATCATTAACATCAGTCATTTGTTCACGGTCAAACAGTTCAATGATCAAACAGTTTTCTTTCTGAGAATTCACTAAAGCGTAAGTCAAAATTAAATTCTTCCAAGTATTGCTATGTATCACAAACAATCAGTCATTTGTTTACACCCACTCAAATGATCAAGTACTCCTTTTTTTAAACAATTCAATTTAGCATAAGTAATTTGTTTACCCTCAGTTTAAATGTGAAACAGTTCTGTTTGACTCATAGATAGGACCTTATCAGGTGCTACCACTTAGGGCCAGAATGGACCCGGGAGTGATGGCAATGAAGGGGTACTTTGCATTTCTCAAAGATCCAGGGCTGAAACCTCAACGTCAGATCGTTGGGAGTGGTATTCTTACTCCTCAGCAGAGATGCAGTCAGTGTATTCCACAGCCCTAACTGGGTGGGCAACCCACCATCAGATGGTAACATGTCATATGCAGTACACTCGTTGCACGGGGGGGGGGGTCTTACCACACTGAAGAGATGCAGTCGGTGTATTCTATAACCCCAGCTGAATAGGCAACACATCATCAGATGGTCTAATGTCATATCCAGGACACTCGTTGGAGGTGTCTTACCCCTCTGCAGAGATACAGTCGGTGTATTCCACAGCCCCAACCGACTGGCCTTCACATAATCCGATGGTCTAATGTCATATCCAGGACACTCATTGAAGGTGTCTTACCCCTCTGCAGAGATGCAGTCGGTGTATTCCACAGCCCCAACCGACTGGGCTTCTCATGATCAGATGGTCTAATGTCATATCCAGGACACTCGTTGGAAGTGTCTTACCCCTCTGCAGAGATGCAGTCGGTGTATTCCACAGCCTCCCCAGCCGACTGGACAAGGAGAATTTGTACATTTTATCGTCCGATCTATGAGACAAATAGAACAGTTTAATTATTTACTTTACTTGAAACCGCTTCACTATATGCAAACAAACGAGCTCAAAATTGTTTTAAAATGATGTTATTTACCAACTATTTGCTTACAAATCATATATATATATATGAGAGCATGTGAACAGGATTTTTCAATTAAATAACCCACAACGCCAATTTCAGCCGGGCAAATCAATAAAAAACAAAGTTTTAATATTAAACGTGATGAAATTAAAATAATGAATATTGTCAATGATAACTCTTTTAATCTGCATAATAGTCTTTTAAATAATTATAATATGTATATAAAAGGTATTCTAAAGTCTAAGCTTATAGGAAGTGCTAGGCAGCTAATTTCGGCCGACTATCACAAATTTTAACCTTACATTTGGTATATAAGACGCAGGGTAATTTAGAAAGATATCTTAATGAAAAAATGTGCGTTTTATATGCCCTCAAATACAGTAATTAGTATTTGTTAGGAATACTTGAAACCATATAACTCTGTGCAAACAGATCATCATCATCATGTCGTGCCGCTAGCAAGGATATCCCTGACCCTCTCTCGCCACTTTTCCCTATCGTTCATCGCCTCTGGCAGGTCTTCTGGGCTACATCCCGTATCTTCACATAGCTGCTGTATGTATGTTCGAGCTAGTCGTCCTGTTTTAGCTCGTCCATATGTGGGGGTCCATAGGAGTACATCACTTATGAGCATGCTCTTGCTCCTCCAGCAGAGTCCTGCGTGCCTGGCTCGTCTAACTTGGATAGTTTTCGTGATGGGAGGCAGGTAGCCGTATAGTTGGTGCCTTGTGGGATGCAAACAGATAGTTATTATTAAACAGCAACAGTTGGTGGTGTAATGGTTAAAGCGCCGAACTGCGGAATCGTAGTAAGCGAGTTCGAACTCCAGTCGTGCTATTACGTTCACTTTAGGGCAAAAACATTTGGGGAAGGTATAAACCACCGATTCGTCCTAGCTATGGGTTAAATAGTATCATTATTGTTCTACAAGGATGGATTTGGCATTAAATAACCCAAGAAGGTTGATATGCCATTAAACAGGAACTGTTGCTTGAAGACATATGATTAATTTTAAAATATCAATATCAAATATAACGTCTCGGTAGGTTCTCGTGTCGTAATTGCTGACTTGTTGGACTATGGCATCGTAGTAATAGAAGAAAGTCTCCTGTGGTTATTTCGTGGAGTTGAAGTCAGCAACGATGTCCCATTTTTTAAAGACTCTCTCCTTGAAAACGTCAATCCCTCAAAATACCATTTTTTTCTGTTATTCAATAAAACATGGGCCAATGTGGGAAGTCTCTACGATGCAGTTACTAAAGTGCAAGAAATTAGCCTTGAAACAAAAACCACGCTATTCCGTTCACTTTCAGTCCCTTAGGAAAATGTATTAAACCCCTTTATCCCACGCCCGCTATCGGTTATATATACCGATTTTTAGCTGGATCGTTTGGCTGTCTTGCCGGCTAGTGCTCAAGATCAATGATAGATTCGAGTTCGAAAGGCCCCCGACTTCAGCCAGCCGACCTGCGAGTAGTCGATAAAATCATTGATTGAGCGGTATAGCTGTAGTATATTGACCTCCGACCCGGCCAAACATGCCATTCCAAAGACGGTGGAAGTTCTATATTCCGTTGGCGTGGGCAAGCTTGGCTGACAATATGGGACGGGTTAAAATCCCACGGTACAGTCACAAACTAATGCATCGGAAGAGAGTGAACTGTGAACTGCATGACAGTTATTTCTGCTCGATGACGATCAAACATGCCATTCCAAAGACGGCGGAAGTGCATATTCCGATGGCCAGTTATGGGAAGATATTGAGTGGGCGTTGAACTATTATATAACTCAGTGCACTGGAAATTCAAGGGGTTTGGAGATCAGAACAGTTGGAGAAATGAGGCTGTAGAGAAAACAGCACCCAGCAGAGAGCTGGACCCTCGGGTCTCCAGTTGAGCAGCCCGGGAGAACGGGAAAGAAACGTGGTCAATATGTTGCAGTTCTATTCGGTCTCCAACTCCCTCTCACACACAACCCTTTCAAATAAAGTGAGAGGTATATTTTTCTAAAGACTGTGTCGTTCGTCTTTATTGTGTCGTCCTTATGATTCTGCATGCATGCATCTGCATATGAGTATGCAACAAAGACCTTCTGGTCTAGTTCAAGCTATGGGCATGCACTTAGTGAGTCCAAGTCCCCTCAAAGGTCATTTGGCTCACATTACATTAAGAGAGTCTATGACCAACATAGTTCAGCAGTGTGCGAGTCTTAGTTCGTGCCTGACGTCCCCCTTCCCTAAACCCCCCACAATAAAAAAAAAACTTGTGTCAAATCCTGTCTGGTGAGAGGCAGAGATAAATATCCCAACTATGGATTAAATAGTATCATTATTGTTCTACAAGGATGGCTTTGGCATTAAATAACCCACGAAGGTTGATACTGAAAGAACGAAACATCAATAAAATCAGGACGAAAAATGGAGAAAGAAAAATTAATAAGATATACAAACGACAGGTGCAACATTCGACATATCACTTGGGCATCTTTGACGTCCCATCCGTCGTCACAAATGGTGCTCCACGCTCTTCCGGTATATACCTCAACCCGGCCGCGATAAGCACCGTCAAGTCCAGCAAGCCGTACAACTTCTGCATCTTGAACAGAAAAAAAAAATACAATAACATTTTATTGAATATGCTTTCTTTATGAAAATTACATCTTCGAACTTGTAGAGGCACTTTTTGTGTAATGATATCGTTATCGGAAATGGACTCTGTGATCCAGGTTCGAACCCTACACTCAACCGTTTGCATTTCAAATACCACGAAAAACCTTGGGAAATGTATGAATCCAATTATTCTCTTATGGCTAAATAGTATCGCTAGCTGGTGTCTTAAATATTGGTATGACAACTAGTCTATATCACTTTTTAAGGGGTTGGTTTGGTTGAGTTTGGTTTGTTTTTATGGCATATCAATCATTGTGGGTTATTTCATGAGAAATCCCTTTTATGTATATACATCAAATATATGATTTCTTAACATATAGATGCAGATAACATTTTTAAACGAGCCTGACTCATTTTTTTCTTTTAAAGCGTTTCACTTCTTTCTAATACGGATAATTCTATTTACTATTAATCATTTCTTTGCACATACTTTAATGTTTTTAAGTATTGCGATTAAACATCGTTCATTTGCTTACACACAGATAAATGAACAAACAGAAGCCTCACTATCAGATTGTTTAATGTCATATCCAGGATACTGGTTGCATAAGTCTGCAGAGATGCAGTCGATGTATTCAGCAGCACCAGCTGACAAGGCCATTTTAAAGGGTTGGTAAATATCTACTAGTATATCTACTAGCTTGGCAAGTGCAACCACAGCCTCATCGCGTAGGCCTAAAATATGTTGACTTCATTCTCTGCGGAGGAATCGGACACTCTATAAAAAATGTCCTTAGTATTACATTAGACTGCGCCTGGCAGAGAGGATGCAGTTCTGTGACTCCGGGGAGTGTTGAATCACTCCTTCATTGGCATAACCCCCAAATCCACTCTGAATAGTACTGAAGGACAACGTCTTTAACCGTAGGGGACAACCAGTCTAAGAGAAGGACAATTCGAAAAAAAAAAAAAAAGAAAACGACAGAAGGAACATTAGGTCTTAATACAGTCCGAAATCCTCACCAGTCTCATTTCTGCGACGTCACCAGTGCCAAGTTGTATGCTATCTGACTTTTCTTTGAGGCAGATTCGGCGGCATAGTGAAGGGAGATTCGCTGCAAGGGCAACTGCTGATTTTCCATTCAGCACACTTTATCCTGGTATCCTATTTTATGGGGATACGCATTATACATTCTCATCGATGGCCACTGGGTGAGAGGCGTAATGGCTGATCTACTGGACTGGGAAATCGTAATAAACGAGTTCGAACTCCAGTCGCGCTATTACGTTCACAATCGGAATGAGAATGCTAAGACTGGGCTGATTTGGCTTTTTTGTGGCTCATTTAATGCCAAATTCTGTTTTTACATATATATCAGATATATGATTTGTAAACATATTTTGTTGATATACACAGTGAAATAACCAAACAGTTCTATTTGTAACAATTCAATTTAGTCCTAGAGAACAAAGTTAAATGATTCCAGGTATTGCTATTTATCACGAACAATTTTAATTAGACATCAATCATTTGTTTATTCACAGTTAGATTATCAAATAGCTCTATTTCTAACCATTCAATTTAGTATGAGTCATTTGTTTGCATTCAGTTTATCATGAATTATTTGTTTCCACAGTTTAAATACCGAACAGTTCTATTTAACCCATAGATAGGACCATA
This sequence comes from Sepioteuthis lessoniana, assembly GCA_963585895.1. Taxonomy (NCBI): domain Eukaryota; kingdom Metazoa; phylum Mollusca; class Cephalopoda; order Myopsida; family Loliginidae; genus Sepioteuthis; species Sepioteuthis lessoniana. Next base: position 93,014,232 of record OY757913.1, on the reverse strand, counting down.
GTAGGTGCTACCACTCCGAGTCAGAGTGGACCTGGAAGTGATGGCAATGAAGGAGTACCCCGCATCCCTCAAAGCTCCAACATTACTGTTGCCTCACCATCAGATGGTTTTATGTCACTCGTTCGTGGGTGTCTTATCCCTCTGTAGAGATATAGTCGATGTATTCTACAGCGCCAGCCACTTGGGCTGCGAAAGGCATGAACCCTCTTAGTTATGGGTTAAATAATACCATTACGTTTCTTTTAAGAGGGTGACTTTGGTATTAAATAACAATCCATGATGTTTGGTAGGCTTTTAAATAAAGAAACCAAACCTCTGACCATTGCCCTGTACATACGGACGTCGTGTAGTTGACAGTAATTCTTTCAGCGTCAATCGATTTCGCAAATCGATTGATACAGGTAATCCATACGTTCGTCAGATCAAAATCGTACGAAAGAATGCCAACTCCGAGGAACCAAATAAACAACAAGTATTTTTGGTATCTTTTCCCGCCTCACCGGCTCCGATTTGACGCCAACATGTCGCCATTTTTCGATTACTGAAACTATAGGAGTAATTTGCCGAACAACATTTTTTCTTTTGGTGTGTGATTGTCCATTATGTCTTCGTGAACTTAGTAAATATTTTAGCATTCATCATTAGCTGGACCTGTGGAAATCTCACGACAGTGTAACAGCTGAAATTACCCTCCATTTCAAGCTTTTTCTTTTCATTCATTCCATTTTCTCTGTATCTCTCTAATCCTTTGTAATCGATGCTCATAGCCAAGGTTCAAAGCGCGGTAAAAATAAGGAATATCCGTACCGTGTTTTGAAGCTGGACTGCCACCCACGTTTTTTTTAAAAGTAGAAATATAAAAACAAGAATTATTTTCATATGAAAAAAAAAATGGTAAAGAATGCACAAATATTTTTGAATACATCCAGTTTTTTCTCCTTTTTTTCCAGATCTGGGAGCTGGGGCTGCTGAGTACGCCAACAGAATCTCTGCAGAGGGTGCAAGACCCCCTCCCACCAACGAGTGTATAGGGTATGACACTAAACTTCAGATGGTGAGTTTCCAGTCCCGGAGCCTTCGTTAATGTGGAGTACTAAGTTATATAACCTTTATATATATATATATATATATAGGTCATCTCAAGAAAATCAATAGTCAGGGGTCCTTCACGTCCCAGAAGACTGTTAACACGACCTTCTTTACTGATCACTACGCCGTGGACTTTTTTCTTTATCGGAGAGAGTGTTTGCATTTCATATACTGGCGTTTTGTCTCAACCTCGTAATGGCAAACCGGTGTTCGACCCATTAGTAAACATGCTTTTTTGTTTGTTTGTTTTCGTTTTGTTGTTGTTGTTGTTGCTAAAATACACTTTTCCGCGCAAAGCACACATAAGTCTGTAAATTGCTCATGAGTTGCACTTCTCAGCAACCAAAAATTGGATCACAGACATCTATTCAAGACATTAGTATTGAGCTTATTCTACTACAATTTTGAATAGCCTCAAATATTTTTTCGAAATTAGAATATGAAAAATAGATTATGAAGTTGCTTTTTTAAAAATATTTTTTCGGAAAAATTCCTTATCTATTGAATGAACCTCGTATATATATATATATATAGTCATCCACTGACAGACCTGTTTCGTTCTATCAGAACTCTTCAGTGTGGTTAGACAGGCTAGATTAACGAAACTGTGATCGAAACTCGGTTGACTCAAACGCCAATCCAAGATTCTACCACGCAGCCACAAGGAAACTAGCGCAAGTAAAGGAAATTTAAACGCCTATGTATCACATTTGTTTTTGTTTACATATATCCACTTAACGGCTACCGAGAGCTTGATTCATATGAAGAGCCTTGCATTATGCTAGTGGCAACCATTTACTTCCCTCGCTAGAGAGCAGGGGTAGGGGAGCATATATATGATTGAACATTATAGATATTTTTGTTGACAAATAATTATGTTCATCCTTTCGAGTTGCTGTATTGATTTTATTATATCCGTCGGTAATTGGTTACTAAACCTTCCATAATTAGTTATTTCCCTAGTACTTTCAGCTTAATGATTGGTCATATTCAGGGGTGAGTTTATTGCAAAAGTAATGTACCTTTTGTATGTTCATAACTAATTTGTAAAAATGACCGTTTATACTGGTGTATTGTGTAGCGTTTATTTTTTGAATTTGTTTCTATAAGTAACATCAGTAGCTAAAGACATTTAAGTACATTAGCACTGGATTCAAAATTAATTCTATTAAGTTTGGGTTGTACACCGGTCCAATGGGTTTATGAGTAGAGTGTTTATCAATGGCCCGCGAGAGCGGGATTTAATCCCAGGTCGTGTCATACTTAAGACTAAAAAAATAGTACTTGATCCCTCCTTGCTTAACACTCAGCATTATAAAGTACCTATCAAGGGTAAAGGGAAGCAATCCAGGAAAAGGAGTAGCGCCCTCCCCTACACCTCGTTGTTGCATTTATTGAAAAGGGAGCCTTCGGGGTCACCCTCGACTGGTTTCGCTAACTTTAGTGAATATTTTTAATATGTAGTGCCTTGAGAATTTCCGGAAAGTGGAACATTATATTGTCAAAACGATTATCTTGGACAATTATTTTGGTCCAAATTCTGCTGAGCCTCTGCAATCAATAATTTGAATGCGTAACATTCTAGTATATTTACATCTTCGATTCTCTGCTTATCAATGGATATAATGTTTATTTATAAAAACATGATCACATATTTATGAAATTTTATTTTTAACTATTTATATCTATTGTCATCCACAGACAGAGAGTTTCGTTGTAACAAAACTCACGAATGTGGCTAGACAGGAAAGATCCTATTTACCATTACACCAAGGGTATCTCCAAGACAGGCGAGATGCCTCAAGCTGAGATCGAAACCCCGCTGATTTTCTAGCCATGGCCACCAGCAAACTCAGTGGATTTTAGTGCATGTGTATCGCTTTTTTTTTTGTTTACATATATTCGCTTAGCCATATTTACCAACCCCTCCGATCGGGCAGATTAGACACAAGGTCAGTTTTTAAGCGGAGTTTAACAGGTTTGAATTCAGAGTTTTCCTTCTCCTAAACTCCAAGGCTGAAGAACCCATTCTGTCCTACTATTTACTCATAGCTGGAGGGAGAATAATTGATTTCATACCGTTGCCAAGTGTATTAGGGCTAAGAGAAACGCAATCAGTCTCTTCCAGGATCTGAACTCGTGTCGCCGTGTCCATTTTCCTACGACGATAACAGTTATATTCGCTAAACGGCTACCGAGTGCTACATTCATTAGAAGAGCTTTGCACTACGCGAGTGGTAACCGGTAATTCTTCCACTGGAATGTTCAATATACATATATATATTTATATATATATATAAACACTCACGCACACGCACACACGCGCACACGCACCACTTTCTCCCCCCACACACACACCACTCAACTATACACACACGTATATACATTCAATAATATATATTATGTTTCACGAAAAATAATGAAAGCCGAGTTGCTTTACTTGAGTAGAAAATTTCATATATAGAAGAATATTTGTGGTGTACGAATAATTTTATATATTTCTATTATTCATACGGATGTATAAATTCTCTTCAAATTATATATATATATATATGTGTGTGTGTGTGTGTGTGTGTGTGTGTGTGGTTAGGTAGCAGTCGTTCATTTAAACATGTTTCATTAAATAGTAAAGATACATTTTGTCTATAAAACTTTAAGATCCTTTCGAGTTTCCTGATAAGAATCTTAGTTTCAGGTTGGAATTGGTGGATGAATTTACCAAAATGGTCCCGAGACCTTAATCAGGAATCTTAAAAAGGATCTTAATTAGATTATACAGACAAAATTTGTCTTTACTATTCAATGAAACATATATATATATATTTATATATATATATATATATATATATATATATATATATATAATGTCTATCTGTATTTTTATATCTTTTATATACACTTTTATATATTATTCCATAAACCTTCATCAGCTTTGGCGATCGTTGTCAAGAGCGACCCGACAGCTTACTTTTCAACAGCTACTATACCGAGGTGTAGTGGGGGGCGCTACTCTTTTCCCTGGCTTGCTCCACTTTCCGCTTGAAACGTACATTATAATACTGAGTGTTTATTTTTACCAACCCCTCCGATCGGGCAGGATATGACACAAGGTCAATTTTTAAGCGGAGTTTAACAGGTCTGAATTCAGAGTTTTCCTTCTCCTTGACTATTTGTTTCACCAAGGCTGAAGAACCTAGTCTGCCCTACTATTTACCCATAGCTGGAGGGAGAATAACTGGATTCATACCTTTCCCAAGAGTATTAGTGCTATGTGAAATGCAATCAGTCTCGTCCAGGTTTTGAACTCGTGTCGCCGTGTCCATTTCCTACGACGATAACGATTACACCACGGCCACCTCGAAAATATAAATAGATACAGAGTGTTAAGCAAGGAAGTATCAAATACAATTTTTTGAATTCAGGGTTCAATCCTAGGTCGAGTCATACTCAAAAAATGATACTTGCTACGTCCTTGCTTAACATTCAACATTATTATATACGGAACCAGGGTAAGTGGAGTGAACCAGGGAAAAGAGTAGCGCCCTCCCCAACTCTTCGGTGCAGTGGGTAATGAAAAGGTAGCGTTTGTGTGACCTTTGACAACGGTCGACCAACTTAATTTGCATCATCTTTTGAATTTTCATGAATTTTATATTTTGTTTATTTACATTTATAGATTTGACCGGCTCATTGGCCTAGTGGGTTGAGTGTTCACCAATGGTACGGAAGATCTGGGTTCAATCCCAGGTCGCGTCATACCAAAGACTTTAAAAATGGTACTTGATACCTCCTTGCTTAACACTCAGTAAGATAAGGTACGTATCAACGGTAAAGTGGAGCAATCCAGGGAAAGGAATAGCGCCCTCCCCTACACCTCAGTGTAGTAGCTATTGAAAAGGGAGCCCTCTGGTCGCCCGCGACTACGGTCGCCAACTTTACTTTTTACTTACATTTATAGATAATTTGATGCATTTGAAGGTATAATCTTATATGCTTTCAAGCATAAATCATTACTGCTTTATCTACATTTCAACCAAACTTTTAAGTATTTTTCCACACAATTTACATACATTTATTTTTAATCCATAATTTTATATACTTTTGTCTGTAATTTTTATTTACTTTTTTAATATAATCTTATGTGATTTTATGTATAATTTTATATGTATTTATATATCATTGAATATACTATTGTATATGATTTCGTATATATTTATAAACTTTTCCATTCTAATATACATTGATATACAAATTTTCTACCCTTATATTCTTATATAAAATTTTATACTTAATTTTATGTACTTTGATATATAAATTTCATGCAATCTTTATATAATTTCGGTCTCTTTGTATAATGTCATATCAAACTTCGTGGATTATTTAATGCTAAATCCATCCTTATAGAAGAGTCATGGTATTACTCACCCATAGTTGGGAGGGATAAGGTGGTTCGCGACTTTTCCAAGGGTATTAGTCTGATAATGAACTTAATAGCGTGACTGGAGTTCGAACTCGCTTACTAAAATGTTGCAGTCTAGAAGGTTAGCCATTGCACCACCGTGATTCAATCTCTCTCTCTCTCTCTCTCTTTCTCTCTCTCTCTCTCTCTATATATATATATATATATATATACTCATCCCTTCTGCACAAACAGGAGGTTTGCACAGTCGGCTAGGGCTGTAGAATACACCGACAGCATTTCTGAAGAGGGGCAAGACCTCCCCCCAATGAGTGTCTTGGATATGACACTAAAAAGTCTGATGGTGAGGTCCCAGTCATGCAGGAGCTTTGAGGAATGCGGAGCACCCCTTCATTGCCATTGCTCCCAGGTTCACACTGCCGTGGTCGCACCTGATAGGGCTCTATCTATGGGTTAAGTAGAACTAACGCTATACTTGTGCTAAACTGAATTGTTTGAATAAACTGAATAGCTTGAAATAGAAATGTTTTTGACAATAAAACCGTACGTACATTTAAACTGTGTGCTAATGCTAAAATGAATTATTTGAAATGAAACTGTTTTTTGACATTGAAACTGTACTTACACTAAACTGAATTGTTTAATATAGAACTGCTTTGACATTTAACTGTGTGTAAAGAAAATCAGCACTAATACTAAACTGAATAAGCTGAATTAGAACTGATTGACTAAACTGAATGGCTTGAAATAGAAATGTTTTTCACAATTAAAATGTACACATTTAAACTGCGTACTTATCCTAAACTGAATTGTTTGAAATAGAACTATTTTCATAAAAATGGATTTGGCGTTAAATAACATACAAAGGTTGATATGCCATAAAACCCAAACAACCAAACTAAAACAAATAGGAGACGACAAAAGGCCGAAATTAAGAGTAGTTTAAAAAGTTTGAATCCAGCGATTTCGTTCACTAAGACCGGGAAAGGTATATGTCTTCCTCTTTTCCTTTTGCTTCCATGTAAACATGGAGGTAAAAGGAAGACGTATACCTTTCTCAAGGGTATTAGTTCAATGTGAAATGCAAACTGCCTTGGCCAGGATTTGAACTCGGGTCATACATGTGCAAGTAATAAATAACATTACTGGAACCATTTAACCGTGTGCAAACGAAGGATTGATATTAAATCGAATTATCAGACCTAACCGATAAAATGAAACGCAGTTTCTTCCATCGACACGAGGTTAAGTAAAGCATGGACAGCTATCAATAGGCTATCGATTATATGGAAATCAGACCTAACTGATAAAATGAAACGCAGTTTCTTCCAGGCAGCGGTCGTGTCGATACTGCTATATGGATGCACTACATGGACTCTAACAAAACGGCTGGAGAAGAAGCTAGACGGCAATTACACAAGAATGCTGCGAGCAATCTTGAACAAGTCCTGGCGGCAACACCCCACAAGACACCAACTGTACGGCCACCTGCCTCCTATCACGAAAACTATTCAAGCTAGACGAACCAGACATGCGGGACACTGCTGGAGAAGCGGGGACGAACTCATAAGTGATGTACTCTTATGGACCCCCACACATAGCCGTGCAAAAGCAGGACGACCAGCACGAACATACATTCAGCAACTATGTGAGGATACGGGATGTTGTCCAGAAGACCTGCCTGAGGCGATGAACGATAGGGAAAAGTGGCGAGAGAGGGTCAGAGATATCCGTGCTTCCAGCACGACATGATGATGATGATGATTTGTATAACTATCTGTAAAGCAATATTTGAAAGCATTTAAAATTATTGATGTTAGCAATACTTAACCATTTCACTGGTTGCAAACAAATAATTAATATTGATCTCAAGTATTAGTATTAGATTGCAACACTTGAAATCATTTGTTTGATATTAAATTGAAATATTAACGTTAGATAGCAATACTTGAAACCGTTTAACTATGAACAAATAAATAATTGTTGCGAAATAGAATTATTACAGTCAGCAATACTTGAAACCATATACCTGTGTGCAAAGAAATGATTAATACTGAAAAGAATTGCAAGTGTTAGTAATACCTGAAACAAATAATTGGTATTAAATAGAATTATTAGTTTTCCATAATAAAATTCGAAACCCTTTAACTGGTTGCAAACAAATGATTGATATTTAATAGAAATATCTATGTTAGATAACAGTATTTGGAAACCCCTCTGAGTAAACAAATGGTCTCTGGCTCGTTTAAAATTTATTTTACGTCTAAACTGTTCACTTTTGTTTATATATATATATATATATATATATATATATATAGAGAGAGAGAGAGAGAGAGAGAATTTGGTATTGAATAACCCAAGAGGGTTGACATGTCATAAAACATGACTAAACCGAATCATTTCTTAAGACCGTACCCATTCCAAATTTTTTGAAAATACAATTTTCTTACTTACCGTAATGTGACATCTGTGGAGCAGATTGGAGCTTTGCGATCCCCGCAAAAATAAGAACGACAAAAAAGTAGTGCATATTATATTTTGTTTTAACTTTTTCGGAGCGTGTTTACTTTCTTTAGCGTAAAGTTATCTGTCAACAATGTCCCTGTCTCTTTATCTATGTCTCACTCTTGTCTCTCTGTCGTTGACTATATCTCTCTCTCTCTATCTCTTTCTTTCTCTCTCTCTCTCTATCTATCTATCCCTCTCTCTCTATATATATATATATATGTATGTATAATGGTAGGAAGGAAAGAGAGTCTACTTCAGGAAATGCACGTGGATACTTAGGTATTCGGTGAACGCTATACTTTCGTTAGTGTTCCACGCTATTTTCGTCAAGCTGAGTTCTTTTTCAGATCGGAAGCCTTTCGCTTGGCTAACCCATTTAAATAAATTGTAATTAAAGTAAGCGAAGGAACAAGAGAGAGAGAGAGAGAGAGAGAGAGAGTAAGAGTTAATTAGAAAAGAAAAAAAGAAAAAAAGAGCGTCTAATTTTCCCTTGAACATCTCCGCCTTCAGATATAACTGTCGGTTTGTCAAACGATTTTAACTCGTCAGTCAACTAAATAGTAAAAAAAAAGTGTTAGTTTTTCCTTCACAACAAGGTGACTTCTTTGTAATGCATGTATTTACCTAGCCTCTCTACCAAGAACAGGAAGTGACACAAGGTCAATTTTCGACAGCTGGTTTGAATTTAGAATCTTTTTTTCTCTATGATTGGTTAACATCGAAAAGGGTGATTCCACTTTTCGCAGAACTCGAGAACTCTGTCCATATGGTTTCAAGTATTCCTAACAAATACAATTAATTTGCATACAGCTATATGGTTTCAAGCATTTCTATTCAATACAAATTATTTTCAAGTATATCTTTTGACTCATACAATAACAGGTATTACCACTTCAGGTCAAAGTGGACCTAGAAGTAATGGTATCGAAGTGAAGACTCCGCTTTCTCAAGATCTAGAGAACTAAATCCTCTCCATCGGACATATTAAAGTGTCATTCCGGTGCACAGTCTATTTGCAGAGGATCCTGCCGACTCGGACATTAGCATGATGGTTAGAGTGTTCGCCAATGGGCCTGGAGACCTGGGTTCAAGCCCAGGTCGAGTCATAACAAAGAATTAAAAAATAGTACTTGATGCCTCCTTGCTTAACACTCAGCATAATAAGGTATGGATCAAGGGTAAAGTAGAGCAATCCAGGAAAGAAGTAGCGCCCTCCCCTACAGCTTGATGTAGTAGCTATCAAAAAGGGAGCCTTCGGGTCACCTTCGACAACGGTTGCCAACTTTACTTTTACTTATAAATGATTTGAATAACCTTAATAGCAGTTATAAAGTGAAGTATGCTGTTACATAAAGAGTGAATGAAACACTAATTTTCTTGAGATTCAGCACATTTATTCCAGTGTGTTTTCACAGTCGAAGCGCCTCTTAAGCACCTTTAAAGTCCTCCATGTCCGAAAATCTTACCGTTTACATGAATTTTCAGTTTAGGAAATAAGTTGCACAAAACTGAACGTCGAGAGAGAATAATATGGAGGGTGCTGCTCTTGTACAATCCAGTGTTTCTCCGCCCTTCCCTAAAAATCGCAGCAAATAAAATGGTTTCAAAATTTGGCATTGACCTATCTTGACAGCTATCTAGACGTTTAGACGTCGTCCATTTATTGCAAAAGTTGCTCAGTTATGTACGGGGGTTTCCCCGTGAGGCATGGGTTAAAGTGTCAGACTGCAGCCTCCAAGTAAGCAAGTCGGAACTTCAGGCGCGCTATTATGTTCACTTTCGGACTAATACCCTCGGGAAATGTATGAAACCTTTTATCCCCACCCCCTTATCAGCTATAGATTATATAGCGTCAATGCTGTGTTATATTGTCATCTACAGCATCATAACGACACAATAATAAAGACGCAGGAAGACTTCTTTAACAAAATATTTACCTCTCACTTTATTGCAAGGGCTCGAAAAGGGTTACTCAAGGTTTGCGTATGAGAGGGAGCTGGAGACCGAACAGAACTGAAATATTTTGACCCTCCACTCTTATGGCCGTCAACGTTGTGTCGTTCTCGTTCTCCTGATGCTCAACCGGAGGCCCTGGGGTCCACTCTGCTGAGTGCTGGCTTTCTTTACTGCATCTTATCAGCACCTTCTCTGGTCCCCAAACTCCATCGGGGTTCCTGGGGGCCCCCTCGGCCGGGTGTGGCTTTCCCTACCACATCTATAAATCCCTCCAACTGTAACTGCAACTGCCACTTGACTTCTGTCTTGACTGAGTTATATAATAGTTCAACGCCCACTCGATCGGCCACCCGATCTTTGGAATGGCATGATTGATCGTCATCCAGCGGAAATAACTGTTATGCAGTTCACTGGTCACTCTCTTCCGGTGCATCAGTCTATGAGTATATCATGGGCTTCACCTTGCCCCATTTCATCAGCCAAATCCACCCACGTGATCTCTTTCGGATACTGGCCATTGGAATGTGTCACTTCCTTCCGGTGCATCACTTTGTAATGGCATGTTTGCTCGGGCCGAAGGTTAAAATAAAACAGCTGTTCTACTACAAGGATGGGTTTTGAATTAAATAACCTAAGGAAGTTGATATGCTATTAAACGAATATAAAGAAGAATGTATAAAGAACCTGATTCTTCTAATCTCTTGGCATAAAATAACCCGAGATGGGTTGACATACCGTTGTAATTAATCAATCACTTAGAAATCTCCTAATTTCAATATCTCATAAGTTTGTCTTCATCAATTGGCGATTGGACTTCTTGACTCAATTTGAGAACAATTTGAAATGACCAATAGTATTGTTTCGATTAAATTATTTGAATTCTGATCAATTACGTGGTGCGTTCAATAAGTTTCCAGACTTTTTTTGTACAGGCAATTAAAATTGCCGTAAAGTCTTGAAAATTCACTATGCTATTGCTATACATCTTATGAGATGACTGATCAATTTTTATGATTTCAGGTTCAAATGAACAGCTACAACAGGAATTGTAATACACCCTACTAAATCCTGATTGTCACAGCTGGTTAATTTCAAAATTGCAATCTGGACGTGAGTGAGGACACTTTAAAAGAATGATATGTAATAAAAGTCTGTTATAAACTTGGAATAAATGCCTCAGAAACGTATGGAATGCTTCAGACTGCTTTTCGACTATCTTGAATGAATCGAGCATAAGTTTTTGAGTGGCATAAGAGATTCAAGGAAGGCAGGAAGTCTGTGGGAGATGATGAGAGGCGTAGGAGGAGTAAGGAAGTCAATACACCAGAGTTGATTGGCCAAAGGGTTAGGGTTAGGGTTACTATGTTGAGGTTTTAAGGGAGTTCAGGAAGAGATTCCTAGGCAAGAGGCCAGCTCTCTTCAAATCGGGTCAGTGGCATTTCCGTCAGGACAATGCACCAGTCCACTACTCCATCCTTGTCACAGACTATTTGACCAGGATGGGCATCAAGACAGTTCCTCACCCTCCCTATAGTCAAGACCTTGTTCCCTGTGACTTTTGATTATTCCCTAAGCTCAGAAGCTGTCGTTATGAGACAATTGAGTCGATGAAAGAGGCTGTGACGAAGGTCATGGACACGCTCACATAAGAGGACTTCCATGGGGCCTTGAAGAAATTGTTGGAACGGTACAACGTATTCATTGTAGTCGGAGGAGATTACTTCGAAGGGGACTAGAGTTTCATGTGTGCACTATCAATAAAAGTGCCCATACGAAAAAAGTCTTGAAACTTATTTAATTTTCGTCATAATTGAAGGGATAGTTGGTTTTGCCATTATCCGTTCATCTACGTTTACAAATACACTCATTCGTTGGTTTTATGTCACGTGATCATCCGACACTTGTGCACAGGTTTAAAAAAGAGTAATAACGCAGAAAAATTACCGAAAGAATTTTTTTGGTAGTGCGCTTAGCGTAACGGTTCTCGTCGTACTAAGTAGAATCGAGTTCAATTCCTGGACGAGTGTGTTTACGTTTCAATTCGTGCTAATGCTACCAGGAAAAGCATGAATCTTATTATGCTCACAGAAATGTGTAAATAGTAGGACAGGCTGGTGTCTATCACTTTGGAAAGCAGTCTAAAAAAAGGAATACAATGAATATAAAACAGCCGTACGCCGCTTAGAAACTGACTGACCTTGTGCCACGTCATGTTCTTCTTGAATTGTTGGGAAAACCCTACAAAACCTGTTTAATTTGGTTTTGCTTAGCGCTGTCAAAAGAAGATACAAGAGCACCTTTCCCAGTTTCTTTCTTATTTATTTATTTATTTATTTATTTATTATCTCGTGACAGAAGAAAGATGGCTGTTAGTATTGGTTGAAACAGCAAAAGCACTGAGTCAGGTCTATAAAGGAAAAGAAACAAATGAAACTCATAATATCACATGACTGTGAGTGTCCAGCTTACTCACCTGGTAGAACACAAGTTTCATATATCATGCCTGTCTTTATTGATGAATGTTGACACTGCTTCTCTTGGGGTGGCATGTGCTTTCAACCAGTCAAGCAGACCCCAATTATCACGATGTAAGCCCATGGATGAAGAGGAGATTCTCACACCGGTGCCGACCAGTTTTAGAATCTTTGCCTACTGTTAATTCTACTGAATATATTTCCAAAGTTGACAAAAGAGGGCTTTGCTAAATATATTTAAAAGATCCTTGTTGGTTGGTTGACTGTTTGGGTTATATGGCATATCAACCTTAGTAGGTTATTTAACGTCCAATCTATTTTTATGCAAATAGTCAGTTCTATTTCAAACAATTTAGTTTAGCATGAGTACACAATCTATTTTCAAAACATTTCTATTTCAAGCTATTCAGTTAATTCAAACAGAGCTAATTCAGTTTAGTATAAGTACTGTTAAATGTCAAAACAGTTCTATACTAAACAATTTAGTTTAGTGTAAGTACAGTTTCAATGTCAAAAATAGTTCCATTTCAAACAATCCAGTTTAAAGCACGCAGTTTAAATGTAAGTACAGGTTAAGTGTCAAAAACATTTCTATTTAAAGCTATTCAGTTTAGTCAAACAGTTTAAATTCAAGCAATTCAGTTTAGTATAAGTAAGCAGTTAGTTCTATTTAACCCAGAGATAGGACTCTGTCAGTTACTACTATTCCGGGCCAGAGTGGACCTGGGAGCAATGCCAATGAAGGGGTGCTCCGTATTCCCCAAAGCTCCAGCATCACTGGAACCTCACCATCAAACGGTTTAGTGTCATATCCAGGACACACATTGGCTGGGGGTCTTAACCCTCTGCAGTGGTGCAGTCGGTGTATTCTACAGCCACATCCGACTAAGCAAAAAGATCCTTGCTTTATAACCTATAATGGCTTCAGTCATTTATTATAATATACCCCCAAAACTTCCTTTTTTATCAAATGGAATGTTCCAAATTTGTCTTTGTCACCAGTGTAATATTCACAACATTTCGGCCGATGCGTCCTTCGGTCTTCTTCATATTTCATATCGAACTCAGGATCCCTCACAGAACTTTGAACCGAACCCTTTATTAAATCTACGCGGGTAGGTATAGGTGTTTGGTTAAAAAGTGCTTTTAAGTGATATCATCTGCTGGTTGCAGGCTCAATCTCAAATACAGGCAAACAAACAGTACTTACTATGGATCAACACTTGTACCTGCTAATGGTTAACTGAATTAGAACCATCTACGTTCGTGGATAGAAGGTTGAGTTTTCGCCAATGGTCCGGGAGACCAATGTTCAATCCCAGGTCGCGTCTTACCAAAGACTTTAAAAATGGTACTTGATACCTCCTTGCTTAACACTCAGCAATATAAGACATGTATCAAGGGTAAAGTGGAGCAATCCAGGGAAAGGAGTAGCGCCCTCCTCTACACCTCGGTGTAGTAGCTATTGAAAAGGGAGCCTTCAGGTCGCACTCGACTACGGTCGACAACTTTACTTACTTTTACTTTTATATGATTTCACCTTCTTAATGACAATAATAATTTTTGTTCACATTTTATGGTTTTAAGCATTCCTATTTAATTCTAATCATAATCATCATCATGTCGTGCTGCTTGCACGGATATCCCTGACTCTATCTCGCCACTTCTCCCTATCATTCATCGCCTCTGGCAGGCTTTCAGGGCTACATCCCGTATCCTCACATAGTTGCTGTATATATGTTCGAGCTGGTCGTCCTGCTTTTGCTTGGCCATATGCGGGGGTCCATAGGAGTACATCACTTATGAGCTCGTCCCTGCTTCTCCAGCAGTGCCCTGCATGTCTGGTTCGTCTAGCTTGGATAGTTTTCGTGATGGGAGGCAGGTGGCCGTATAGTTGGTGCCTTGTGGGGTGTTGCTGCCAGGACTTGTTCAAGATTGCTCACAACATTCTTGTGTAATTTCAATCTAGCTTCTTCACCAGCCGTTTAGTTAGCGTCCAACTAGTGCATCCATATAGCAGTATCGACACGACCGCTGCCTGGAAGAAACTGCGTTTCATTTTATCGGTCAGGTCTGATTGCCATATGATCGATAGCCTATCGATAGCTGTCCATGCCTTCTTTAGCCGCGTATCGATAACAAGATCTATTTAATGATCTTAATCATTTGTTTGAACATAGTTATAGTGTTTCAAGTATTCCTAATTAATTTCAATAATTTGTCTACACATTTATGGCTTCAAGTATCACATGATAAGCGAATGCAGCAAATTAACACAAAAGGAGTATAAGGCGAGACACAACTGAAAAGTCAAGAAAAGAAGGAGGAAAACACAAGTATCAAAAGAAGAAATCAAATGGAAAGGAAAACAACTGTATGGATATGTCAAGCGACAAACAAGCGAAATCTCACACGGGAAAGCTTGAATATGGCTAAGAAAGGGGAGCCTTAAGACAGAACCTGAATCTTTCCTGATAGCAGCACAAAACAACACCATAAGGACTCACTATGAGAAAGCAAAAATAGACAAGACGCAACAAAATAGCAGATGTAAATTATTTGGTGAGAGAGACGAAACGATCACTCACATAATAAGCAAATGTCGTAAATTAGCGCGAAAATAGTATATCACAAGACAGTAGAGGATAGTGAATACGATCCACTGGGAAATGTGTAAGAAATACGAATAAATGGTATATGCACAACCCAGCACCTGTCCTAGAAAATGACACGCATAACCTCCTATGGGACTTTAACATACAAACGGATCACCTAATCCTGGCCAAAAGACCAGACCTCATAATAATTAAAAAAAAGAGAATTTGCAAAATTGTCGACTTTGCTTCTCCGGCGGACCACAGAATAAATCTGAAGAAAAGTGAAAAGAAAGATAAGCACCTCGACCTTGCTAGAGAATTGAAAAAGCTGTGGAACATGAAAGTAACGATTGTGCCAATTGTGATTGGTGCGTTATTAAGAACGGCCAGAATACTGAGACGAGTCCTGGAGACTTGAGGAGACTTGCTGTCACTCAGACTCCTGTGAAAAACCATCAGCTAACGCTGATGTGAAAAACTCTAATGAGTAAAAATAAATAATAATGAAACTGAAAGGAGGCAAAAAGAAGATAAGTACCGAGACTTTGCTAGAGAACTGAAAAAATATAAGGATGACGGGGATACCAATTGTAATTAGCGCACTCGGTACAGTCACCAAAGAATTGGTACCCGAACTGGAAGATTGGAAATAAGAGGACTAGTGAAGACCATTCAAACTACAGCATTAAGATCAGCCAGAATACTGAGGAGAATTCTGGAGACTTAAGGAGACTTATTGTCACTCAAACTGCAGTGAGAAACCATCGATTACAGCTAATGGGCAAAACTTGAAAAGTAGTAATAATAATTTTTGTGGTCTTCAGATAAGACCGGTGGAAAAACAACTCAAACAACGGGTGATAGGTAAACGTTATTGTATTAGCAGAAAAAGGAAGTCATACAAAGGAAGTACTAGCTGTTCTCGGTTGTTGTCTGTCTGTCTGTCAAATGTATCGTAAGTAACCAAAAGTTGTCTTTATGTTTAGGTTGGACGAGTCCATCTTTGGGGTATGGTAAGATACGTCCCCATAACACATATTAAATATATTTATGATTTGTAAACACACTTTGTAGATAGCATTTTTAAACGAACCTGGCCTCTTTTTTGCTCATAGTTAAATAGATTCAAGTATTGCTATATATCAGGCCCAATTTAACACCAGTCATTTATTTGCCCACAGTTTGTTCTATTTGACCCATAGATAGGACCCTATTAGGTGCTACCACTCCAGGTCACAATGGACCTGGGATCAATGGCAATGAAGGAGTGCTCCATATTCCCCGGTTGGAACCTCGCCATCAGATGTTTTAATTGTCATTTCAGGACACTCGGTGGGATGGGTGTATTAACCCTCTGATGCAGTCGGTACATTCTACAGGCCAAGCAGACTGGTTTACCTCAAGTATGGGTTAAAAAGTACCAGTAGTGTTTTTTTACAATGATGGCTTTGGCTTAAAATAACCCATGAAGGTTGATATGCCATGAAACAATGAAAGTGAAGAAGTCTAAACCAGGTCTGTTTGACCCCGAGATGGGATTCTGATAAATGTTAGCGCTCCATATCAGAGAGGATATGGAAGTAGTTGTAACTGATCCCAGACTCCACATTGTTCCTCATCGGATGAAGATTAGTCACAGATCTGGAGCAATCTGTTTTAATGGGTATTATCCCTTCTCAGGTTAATCTGTGTGGGGCCATTCCTAGCATGACTTACACGACAGGTATTGGGCTATTTGTGCGCGTGTATGTTTTTTCTTTGGGCATGTGTGTGTGTGTGTGTGCTTGTTTTTAACTGAATAGATTCGTTTATCTCTTTGTTTTAATGACATAAAAATCTTCGTGGATTATTGAATGCCAAAGTCTTCCTTGGAAAAGAACAATTGCGGTAATATATAACTCCTAACTGGATAAAAGGGTTCTTACATTTCGCATTGTCTCGAAAGAGAACGTAATTACCTAAGTGGAGTTCGAACTGGTTTTCTACGATATTGCAGTTTAGCACGTTAACCACTACGTCCAGGTGACTTCCACTGTATATTGTTAAAGATTTGTTCATTTGATTCGTTTATCATGATTCATATGAAAATGGTAATTATTCTGCGATAAATAATTTTCAATGAAGAAAAAAATTAGATAGATTTTTTCCTAAAAAAACAAAAACGTGATGCGGTTAACCAAGAACAGGAAAAACCTGAGGAAAGGCGATCACCCAACCAAACCCCACGAGTGGTTATATACCACACCTGCCTGCTGATATATATATATATATATATATATATATATATATATATATATAGTGTAGCCGTTCGAAGTTGAGGGCGACCAAATAATGATGACTGTTAAGCAAGGAGGCATTAAGCACCATTATTTGAGACTTTTGTATGAGTCAACCTGTGATTGAACCTGGAAAGTTGGCGAAGACTTATGATATATATATATATATATATATATATATATATACGCACATACTTTTGTATATATATATATATATATACAAATATGCATAATTATATATATGTATATATGTAAATGCATATGTATATATGTATATATACATACATATACACATATGTATCTGTGTATATTAATATTTATGTATGTATATATATGTTCATGTATATACTTATATACATTGTAGAAGTTTATGGTTCTCGCTAGGTGAGTTAATGGAGGACGAAATATTGTAGTATTATTAAATAGAGATCAATATTAAATGTAGAACTTTTGTTTTGGTTGTTTCGGTTTAATGACATATCAACATTTGTAGGTTATTTAAAGCTAATCCAATTTTTATACAAATAATCAGTTCTGTTTCAAACAATTCAGTTTAGCATGGGTACACAGTTTAATTGTTAGAACATTTCAATTTCAAGCCATTCAGTTTATTCAAACAGTTCTAATTTAGCTAATTCACTTTAGTATAAGTATAGAATTTGTTTACAGATAGTTAAATGACAAAACAATTCTATATTAAACAATTCAGTTCAGTGTAAGTAGAGTTTCAATGTCAAAAACAGTTCGATTTCTGCAATTCAGTTTACCATAAACACGCAGTTTAATGTAAGTACAGTTAATGAAAATAGTTCTTTTTCAAACAATTCAGTTTTGTACAAGTACGCACTTTAAATGTAAGTAAAGTTTAATTGTGAAAAACATTTCTATTTCAAGCTATTCATTTTAGTCAAGCAGTTCTAATTCAGCTAGTTCAGTTTATAAGCATAGATTTCGTTTACACACAGTTAAATGTCAAAATTGTATACATTACAGTTTGGTGTAAGTACAGTTTCAATGCCAAAAAACAGTACCATTTCAAAAAGTTCAATTTAACGAAAGAACGCAGTTTAAATGTATGTACGGTTTAATTGTCAAAAACATTTCTATTTCAAGCTATTTAGTTTAGTCAATCAACTCAGTTTAGCATAAGTAAGCAATTAGTTCTATTCAAACTATACATAGGGCTCTATCAGGTGCTAACATTCCGGACCAGAGTGGACCTGGGAATAATGGCAATGAAGGGAGGCTTTGCATTCCCAAAAGCCCCAGCATCACTGGACGCTCACCATCGGAATGTTCAGTGTCATATTCAGGATACACTCATTGGAGTCGGTGTATTCTACAGCACCAACCAACTGGACAATACACAAAGTTAGATGTCCAAACAGTTTTATTTCAGATAATTCAATTTAGAATAGGTACGCAGTTTAGACGTCAAAACAGTTCTATTTCGAACAATTCAGTTTAGCACAAGTAGGCAGTTTATATGTCAAAGCAGTCCTATGTTTAAAAATTCAGTTTAAGATAAATACGCAGTTTGGATGCAAAATCAATATAGTGATGGAAGCACGGTTTAGTTTTTTTTAACCCATAGATAGGACCCTTATCAGGTGCTACCACTTCGGGCCAGAGCAATAGAGCATGTATATATATATATATATCAAGTAAAAGTAAAGTTGGCGGCCTTCGTTGAGGACGACCCAAGGGCTCCCTTTTCAATAGCTACTACAACAAGGTGTAGGGGAGGGCGCTACTCCTTTCCCTGGATTGCTCCACTTTACCCTTGATCCGTACCTTATAATGCTGAGTATTAAGGAAGTATCAAGTACCATTTTTTAAGGTTTTAGTATGACACGACCTGGGAATGAACCCAGGTCTCTCGGTCCATTAGTGAACACTCTACCCAAAAGGCCAATGAGCCGGTTATATATATATATATATATATATATATATATATATATATATATCATTATCACCATGTCGTGCTGGTAGCACGGATATCCCTGACCCTCTCTCGTCACTCCTCCCTATCGTTCATCGCCCCAGGCAGGTCTTCAAGACAACATCCCGTATTCTCACATAGCTGCTGGATATATGTTCGTGCTGGTCGTCCTGCTTTTGCACAGACATGTGTGGGGGTCCATAGGAGTACATCTCTTATGAGATCGACCCTGCTTCTCCAGCAGTGTCCTGCATGTCTGGTTCGTCTAGCTTGAATAGTTTTCGTGATGGGAGGCAGGTTGCCGTAGAGTTGGTGTCTTGTAGGGTGTTGCCGCCAGGACTTGTTCAAGATTGCTCGCAGCATTCTTGTGTAATTGCCGTCTAGCTTCTTCTCCGGCCGTTTTGTTAGAGTCCATGTAGTGCACCCATATAGCAGTATCGATGTGACCGCTGCCTGGAAGAAACTGCGTTTCATTTTATCGGTTAGGTCTAATTTCCATATAATTGATAGTCAATTGATAGCTGTCCATGCTTTCGTTAACCTCGTGTCGATGTCCTTTTCGGTTGATGCGACGCTTCTTCCTAGGTAAGTGAATTTGTCAACTAGTTTAAGAGGGGTTCCGTCTAAAGTGGAGATGTCCCCCGTTTGATTATAGCACATATATTCCGTTTTGTGTGCATTAACATAGAGGGCTATGCCTGCGGCTGCTCGTTCCAAACTATGCAGTAGTGTTTCGGCTTGGTCGGGTGTATTTGCCAGTATCGCTATGTCATCGGCGTAGTCGGCGTCCGTAATTGTTTTTGCGGGGTACCTTCTACTTCTTTTCTTCGTCAGCTCGAAGCCATTCTCTCTGATTTTGTCAATCGATGTTCTAAGTACGTAGTCTAGACAAATGATAAAGAGGTACGGAGCTAGCGTGTCCCCTTGTAGTACTCCTGCTACCATGTCGAAGTATTCTGTGTCTCCATCTGGTGATCGTACTTATGGGCATATATATTCATTTATATATATATATATATGTGTGTGTGTGTGTGTGTATGTGTAGTTATATGTATATCGATATATATACATATATACATATACATATATATGCATATATATATATATATGTGTGTGTATGTATATATACATATATAAGTAGATACGTATATATATATATATATATATATATATATTTGGATATATACATGTATCCAAATGTATAGATATACAAAAACATATTTGCCCAGACAACAGGGGCTGTAGAATTCACCGACTGCATCTCTGCAGACGAATTAAACTCTCCCGCCCCCGAGTGACCTGGATATTATATAAAATAATCTGATGTCGAAGGTTCAGTGATATTGGGGCTTTGGGGTATGCGTAGTACCCTCACCCCCGACAATCATGGCCCAGAGTGGTAGCACCTGACAAGGTCTTATCTATGTATCAAGAAGAAGTAAACTGCCGACTCATGCTAAACTAAATTGCTTCAAATATAACTGTTTTGATATCTAAACTACATATGTATGCTAAAGTGAATTGCTTGAAAAGGAAATGTTTCTTATGCTGAACTGATTTGTTTGAAATAGGAATTCAAAATGTACTTAAGCTTAACTGAATTGTTTGAATAAGACGTTTTTAACTAAAGTGAATAGATTGAAATAGACATGTTTTTGACAATTAAACTGTGAACGTACGCTCAACTGTTTTTTTTTTGTATAAAAATGGATTTGGCATTAAATAACCTACAAAGTTTGATATGCATTAAAACCCGAACAAACATATACATACATATGTCTATATATACATATATACACATATATATATAAATACATGTATATGTAGACGTAAATATATATATGTATGTTTATGTATATATGTATATTTACGTAATCATATATATATATATATATATATATATATCAGCCCCTCCCCTTTATTAACTTTGAGTTAAAGGTTTCGACGTAAGAAGGAGAGACAATCTTGCTATGCTGTCTTATTCATTTGGCCCCTATCTCGTGCGGTACCAACGACGCGCAAATTCATCTCGCCTCGGCGAGCCCCAAAAGTCGACCGTCTTCGTCCAGTGTCTCGTCTCAACTCTTCTAACTTTCTTTCAATTCTCCACAAACCTCTGCGCGCTTCCGCTGCGTGACGTCACTCGCACTACGTCACCCGTTTCGTCTCGGACTATTGTGACATATCTGAGTGACACCTTCATCTGTCCGCGTGAGCCCGCATTAACACATGCCTCAATGTTGCACCCAACTAACCCATCTGCTGGTTCTCAGCCTAACTAAACTCAAAGGCATGAACCGAAATCCCTCGGCCATTACGTTATATATATGTGTGTTCAATAATTATATATATATATATATATATGGTTGTCCCTCTCTCTGTCTGTCTGTCTGTCTCTCTCTCTCTCTATATATATATATATATATATTGTACAGGAAATGCGTTCTTTTTTAATTAAATGAATGAAATCGAATAAAGATAGAAATAAAAATTTTCGGACTCTAATGACCTCACTTATATTTTGAATCAGAACACTATGAACGATAATATAACACCAAGAATTGTCCCTCTTTTTAATTTCATCTTTTCACATGAAAATAATTTTTCGGGTGAGACGGCATTAGATAATTACATCACCTTGAAGATGGTTTAAAAAACTATTTTAATTAAACATAGGCATCTTATACATCAATAAATGCATACTCTGAATAATTTGTTCGTCACACTTACAAACCACCGAATTTATTCCCCTTTTTCTGTAACACACATATATATATATTATCATCCACAGACAGATCAGAACTCATCAGAGTGGCTGGATATTAGCTTCTTGTCGCTGGGATCGAAACCCGGTTGATTCAAACGCCAAGCCAAAGCCTCTAACCCTTCAGCCACGAGGAGCCATTAGCTGCGAAGTAAATTTTAAACGGTTATGAATCACAATTACTATTGTTTACATACATCCATTCAACAGCTACCGAGACCTCAATTCATATATGAAGAGGCTTGCAATAAACGCTATATATATATATATATATATATATATAAATTGCAATAAATGCTATATATATATATATATATATATATATATATATATATATAAATTTGGTGACCTTAGATTAGGGTGACAAGAAAGCTCTCTTTTCAACAGCTAATATGGTGAGGTGTAGGGGTGGGTGCAACTCCATTCTCTAGATGGCTCCACTTTTCCTTTGATTCTTAAATTTTAACACTGAGTGTCAAGCAAGGCTTGCTTGACACTCAGTGTTAAAGTGGAGAATTTGTGTGCGTCTAAGTTGAAGGACTATATTTACTGCCCCAGTTACCTTACCTTAAAGGGGGTGTACTCGTGGTGTAATATATTAATCAATGGACTGCGGAATCGTAGTAAGCTATTGCATTTACTTTCGGATAAATACTATTAGGAAATGTTTGAACCCCCTTATCCTCCCAGCTATATGGTGAAATAGTATCACTGTTTATTTAAAGGGATTGCTTTGGCATTAAATAACTTACAAAGGTCTATATGCCATTAAGCAAAGAAACCAAACCAAACCTTAACTTAAGAAAATGGATGTTAGTTGTAAGCACACATGAAATTTCCAGAGAATAAAGTCGTAAAAAACAAATATGTTACAAAATAGCCAAACGAAGAATAATAAATTTTGCTGTTTCATTGTTTAACAACTGATTTATTTCTCTCATTAGGAGAACAAATTTTAGGTCATGCCTTGAAATAATGAATAATTTACGATATCACTTCAATTATCACAGCCATCATCACCTCTATATCGATTTAGGATTGGTGCCATACAGAGCAGTGATGGAGGTGATTTTGTTCGTTTGTGAAATATTTATGAGCGTGCATAGAATTCAAGTTAAGAAAGAATTATATATATATATATATATAGTCATCCACAGACAGACTGTTTCGTTCTATCAGAACTTTACGGTAGACTGTGATTCAGACCACTCGTCCACCAAGCGGACCACGTTGGCTAAGGGAATTTTAAGGTATTTTAATTTTTAGAAACAGCATCCTTTGTTTACATTTTTTTTATACCCTATCGGCTACCAGAGTGCTTAATTCTTTCGAAGAGTATATATTATCATCCACAGACAGCCTGTTTCGTTCTATCCGAACTCTTCAGTGTGGCTAGACACGCAGGACGCTCGGAGCCGGAATCGAAACCCGTCCAACTTGACGCTAAACTGTGATTCAGACCACTCGTCCACCAAGCGGACCACGTTGGCTAAGGGAATTTTAAGGTATTTTAATTTTTAGAAACAGCAGCTGCAGTATCCTTTGTTTACATTTTTTTATACCCTATCGGCTACCAGAGTATCCTTTCAGCGCTGGACGTCAACAAATTTTGTTTAGCAAACAAAGAAATGTAATTCCGTTGATCAAAATCAATTACTATCTCCATCCACTCATATCGATCCCGTTGGACCAATTTCAGTCTAGCTCCTCTCTATCCATCAATCTAACTATCTATGAAAATAGTTCGTACGAGATTCGATCAAAAAGTTGTAAAACGTCACTAAGAAAGAAGAGTACTGCAGAACATTTTGATTGTAGCAACACTCTTTCGTCTAATGAAACAAGAAAAATTATCAAAATATTTCTAGTTTTATTAGAATTGGTAGGGCTTTGCGCCCAACAAAAATGTCCATCACTGCTATTCTTTCTGGGTGAAGCTAAAACCTTTTCAACGACCGTCGTATTTATTTGTCTGATTGGTTGGGTTGGGTTTTATCGGATATCAACCATTGTAGGTTATTTAATGTCAAATCCTCTTTATACATATATATTCAATTTATATGATTTGGTTCGGTTGGGTTTTATGGTAGATCAACCCTTGTAGGATATTTGATGCTAAATCCTCTTTATACGTATATATGAAATGTATACGAGTTGGTTTGGTTGGGTTTTATGGCATATTAACCATTGTAGCTTATCTCCCTTTACATATATATTAAATATATATAATTGTGTTTATTTGGGTTTTATGGCATATCAACTTTTTGTAGGTTATTTAATTCTAAATCCTCTTAATATGAAATATACATGATGCGATTTGGTTAGGGTTTATGGTGTATCACCCCTTGTATGTTATTTAATGGCAAATCCTTTTTATACATATGTATCAAATATGTACGATTTGGTTTGGTTGGAATTGTTTTGCTTGGTGTGGTTTTATGGCATATCAACCCTTGTATATTATCAAATGTCTAATCCACTTTTATACATATATATTTGATATAGATTTTCTAAACACATTTCGCAGATAACATTTTTAAACGAGTCTGAGCTAACCTTTTTCACAATTAAAGGTTTTCACTTATTTCTGTCTAATATGAATAATTCTATTTACTATCAATCATTTGTGTGCGCACAGTTAAATGGTTTCAAGTATTTTTATGTATCACTAAGAATTCAAATAAATATCAGTCAGTTTTTACAGACATTTGAATGATAAAGGTCCTTTTTCAAACAATTCTGTTGATTGGTTGGTTGGTTTGTTGGGTTTTATGGCATTTCAACCTTTGTCGGTTATTTAACGCCAAATCCATTTTTATGTAAATAATCCATTCTATTTAAAACAATTAAGTTTAGCATAAGTACACATTTTAAGAGTCGAAAACATTTCTATTTCAAACTATTCAATCAGTTATATGTAACAAATCAGTTAAGTGTAAATACAGTTTCAATGTCGAAAAACAGTTCTATTTGAAATAATTCAGTTAAGCATAAGCACGCAGTTTTAATGTAAGTACGGTTTAATTGTGAAGAACATTTCTATTTCGAGCTATTCAGTATAATCAGAAAATTCAGTTTAGCATAAGAATGCTGTTAGTTCTATTTAACCCATACATTAGGCCCTATCAGGTGCTACCACGCCGGGCTAGAGTGGACCTGGGAGCGATGGCAATGAAGGAGTACTCCGCATTCCCCAAATCTCCAGCACTCCAATAACCTCACCATCAGATTGTTTAGTGCCATATCCAGGACACTCATGGGGGGTTTACCCCTCTGCAAAGAGGCAGTCGGTGTATTCTACAGACCCAGCCGACTGGGAAACAACTCTGTTGAGCATTAGTACACAGTTTAAATGTCAAAAAGTTCTATTTGACCTAAAAGACCCATTCACGTGATACCACTCCGGTATAGAGTGGACTAATTATTTTCTCAGTTTGCTCAGCTGAAATTGGGGTGCGTCGCTCACACCTGTGTGTATTATATGCCGTTAAATGCGGTAGTTATGTTTTGTAATTAAAAATTCAATTTATTTAGGAGTGAATGGAAATTAAATTTGGCAACAAGGGATTAATCAAATAAAAACTTTGAAAACCCTTGGTTCAAACCGTAGGGATAGGGTTGGTGAGATTTGTTAATTTTGATTACTGATTCTTAAAACTGTTTGAAATTCATTTCTCTCTTGATAAATGTAGCACAAAACTAATACTATTCTTTCAATGGATGTCCTTGGTATTAACTTACCCACGAACGTTGCTATGCCATTAAACAAGAAAACCAAATCAAATCAAACCAATTATAGCTTCAAGTAATTATTCTTAATGCGAAAAGATACAGGCTGTTGTCCTGAAGACCTACCTAGGGCGATGAACGATAGGGAGGAGTGGCGAGAGAGGGTCAGGGATATCCGTGCTACCAGCGCGATATGATGATGATGATGATGAAATATCCCTACCGAATACGAACAATTTTAAACAGATTTATTGGACCCATAGATAGGATTCTAACAAGTACTACCACACCCTGGTCAGAGTGGACCTGGGCGGTCTCACCCTTCAGCAAGGGAGACAATCTATGTATTCCAAGCCCAAATGACAAGGCGAACATATAACTGCGTATGAATTATTAATATTAAGAATAATTAATTGTTTACAAATGATTATCACTAGTTACTTGGAGCCATACAATTGCTTGGAAAAAAATGAAATCTGACTTCGGTTGTAAATAACCCAGCAAAGGTTGATGTGCCCTAAAACATACCAACCCACGAACCAACCAGCAATTGATTCGCAGATCTTTATTAATGACTTATTTTTTTCATCCTGTTGGGCCTAAATTTTTGAGACCTTGAGCCATCCATATATGTAAATACGCCTTTTTGGGATGAGCCATTTGCATATCAAATATTGTTAGGCGATAAGAACAATTTCGTGGGTATTTTTATATTGTTATCGTTTAAGTCATTGTCAGTTACGTAATCCATGTACGAGGATCATTAAATAAGTTTCCAGACTTTTTTCATATGGGCACTTTTATTGATAGTACACACATGAAACTCTAGACCCATTTGAAGTAGTCTTCTCGTGCTGCAATGCACTTATTGTACCGTTCCAACAATTTCTGGAAGGCCCCATGGAAGTCCTCTTGTGTGAGCGTGTCAATGACCTTCGTCACAGCCTCTTTCATCGACTCAATTGTCTCATAACGACAGCTTCTGAGCTTAGGGAATAATCAAAAGTCACAGGGATCTAGGTCTGGACTATAGGGAGGGTGAGGAACTGTCTTGGTGCCCATCTTGGTCAAATAGTCTGTGACAAGGATGGAGTTGTTGATTTGTGCATTGTCCTGCTGGAAATGCCACTGACCCGATTTGAAAAATGCTGGCCTCTTCCGACGGAATATCTTCCTGAACTCCCTTAAAACCTCAACACAGTAACCTTAACCCTAACCCTTAGGCCAATCAACTCTGGTTACTGACTTCCTTACTCCTCCCACACCTTACATCATCCCTCACAGACTCCCTGCCTTCCTTGAATCTCTTATGCCACTCAAAAACTGATGCTCGATTCATGCAAGATGGTCGAAAAGCAGTCTAAAGCACTCCATACGTTTCAGTGGCATTTTTTCCAAGTTGAAAACAGAATTTTATTGCATATCTTTCTTCTAAAGTGTCCTCAAGTCAAGATTGCATTTTTGAAATTCACTTGCTGTGATAATCAGGCTTTAGTAGGGTGTATTTCAATTCTTCTGTAGGTGTTCATTTGAACGTGAAATCATAAAAATTGGTCAGTCATCTCATAAGCTGAATTGCAATAACATAGTGAATTTTCAAGAGTCTACGGCAATTTTAATTGCCCGTACAAAAAAAGTCTGGAAACTTATTGAAGGCACCAAGAATTTATTCATTTTTACTTAACAAAAGATATTTTTTTCACAGTTTATAATCATGACAAGAGTTGAAGAATCGGTCGGACAAAATAGTTACCTAAAAGAATATGAAGGGGCCCAAGTATCCGAAAAAAATCTGGTACGCATATCGAGGATTTAATTGTCTATTTATTTTCTTTTTTTGTCCGATTAGACCCTTATTGACCGTGAAGAAGGCAGAAACACAAGACTTGATGGTATATTTTTTAATAAAACTTTTAAAATCTCAACGTACAAAACGTCACCTTTGGAAGATATTGAGGAGAAAAACGCCTGCTATTCGGAGAGGCTAACGAAAAAATAGTTATTTGGGCTCGTCACACAGCACTCCGGCGTCTTCACGATGGGAACAGCAATTTTCACCATACGAGTAACTGCAATAGTTCAAAGATCGTTCATATCCTTGGCAATTTACAGATGTTAAGGTGATATTTCCAGTACCACGATCAAACCAGGACTTTCCGTATGCAGTCCCGCCTCTGGGAGAAAAAAAAAAGGAATTGTACGGCATTAAACAAAGTTGATAATCAGAGAAATAAATAAAAAAGTTAATTAGTCATCAAGTACTGAACCTAATAACAAAAGTTTGATCCCGAATTCAAACACCTGTGGAGGCGGTGAATGTCAGCTGAAAGATTAAAGATTTTGTGCCATCGTGTGAACTTAATGAAAAAGAAAAAAAAAAAAGAAAGATTGCGAATTGTCGATGTGTACCGATTGATTGACTGAGAGAAGTCACATGTCTATAAAGTTCTTATTCTTTCTTTTAGTTAACTGGGGTTCTTTGAAAGTGCCATAAGCAATTGGACAGTTAAATGTCCAACAGATCCGTAGATAGGACCCTATCAGGTGCTACCACTCTGTGCGAGAGTGGACCTGGGAGTAATGGCAATGAAGGAGAACTCCTCATTCTCCAAAGCTCCTGCATTACTGTAGCCTCGCCATCAGATTGTTTAATGTCATATTCAGGACACTTGTTGAGGGATGGTCTCACCTCTCGGCAGAGAAGCAGTTGGTGTTTTCTACAGCCCCAGCCAAATGAGCAGTACATGTCTGGAGTCAGCTTAATCTGCACCAGGTAAATGCCGTTTAAGAGAGAGAGAGAGAGAGTGTGTGTGTAAGAGAGAGAGAAAAAAGAGAGAGATATGTGTGTGTTTAAGAGAGAGAGAAAGAGAGAATGTGTGAGTGCGAGAGAGAAAGAAAGAGAGAGAGAAAGAGAGAGCTTTTGTGTGCAAGAGAGAGAGAGAGAGAGTATGTGTGTGTGTATGTGTAAGAGAGAGAAAAAAGACAGAAAGATAAAGTGAGAGAGTTTGTGTGCAAGAGAGAAAGAAAGAAAGAGAGAGAGAGAGAGAGAAAGAAAGAGAGAGAGAGAGAGAGAGAGAAACTGTATGTGTGTGTGAGAGAGAGTGTGTGTGTGTGTGTGTAAGCCAGAGAAAGAGAGAGAGAGTGTGTGTGTGTGTAAGAGAGAGAGAGAGAGAGAGAAAGAGAGAAAAGAGAGAGATGTGTGTGTGTAAGAGAGAGAGAAAGAGAGAATCTGTGTGTGCGAGAGAGAGAGAAAGAGAGGGAGAAAGAGAGAGCTTTTGTGTGCAAGAGAGAGAGAGAGAGAGAGAGAGAGTGTGTGTGTGCGTGTGTGTGTAAGAGAGAGAAAGAGAGAGAGAGAGAGAGAGAGAGAGAGAGAGAAAGTGAGATTAGAAATGTAATGCACGTGTCTAAACAGACTACATTGAAGAAGAATGGATTATATTCGTAGTATACTTACGTCATTCCCAGGGAGCGACATACAACCTTAGCATCCTTGTCATCCCACTCATCATCACAGATCGTACCCCATTCTCCATTGATGAAAACTTCAACACGGCCGTAATAGATTCCACCAAATCCTGCCAGACGAATTCCTTGCATTCTTCTAGCACCTGTCGTCAAAAAGTAGAATTATTCAGTTGCGTCAGTATTCATCCCATTGCTAGGAGCGGACAAGAGAAGACAGACGAGTAGATGGGATGACAAAGAAATTACAGAAAAAATATCTCTCGCTTTATTAGTGTGCTTAAGCCTCCCTCCAAGTCGACCTCAAAACAAGGAGACGTGAAGGGAAGTGTTTTTTTTTAATGCAATGAAGGAAAGATCCCATTTTTCCATAAACCATAGCTAACTCCCGCCCAATGGGGAATTCCTTAGCTTCGAAATTTAGGTTCATTATTTGTCCTCCGTCGGTTTCTAACTGATTGACCCTTTTAAAAACCCTTAACTCTAATGTGACCCTTTCTCTCTCTTACACACACACACACATCTCTCTCTTTCTCTTTCTCTTTCTCTTACCCATACCCTTTCTCTCTCTTTCTCTCTCTCATTCTCTTACACACACACACACACACATTCTCTTTCTTTGTTCTTAGATAAACAGACAGTCACAATGTTCATCGTGGATGGGAGGGCAGCCACTATATGTTAATTACTAAGCATTGCTTAGTGGGGGGATCCCCCCTACCTAGGGCGTAATAGCTAAAGTTGCATAATGGCTAAAGTGCTGGACTGCAAACTCCAGGTAAGCTAGTTCG
This sequence comes from Sepioteuthis lessoniana, assembly GCA_963585895.1. NCBI lineage: Eukaryota > Metazoa > Mollusca > Cephalopoda > Myopsida > Loliginidae > Sepioteuthis > Sepioteuthis lessoniana. Next base: position 92,984,224 of record OY757913.1, on the reverse strand, counting down.
AACTCCAGTCACGCTTTTACGCCCATTTTCGAACAATTACTCTTGGGAAAATCATGAACCTTCTAAGACCCAAGTTATAGCCTGATAGCATCACCGCTGTTCATTTACACGGATGGTTTGGGCATTTAGTAACCCACGTAAGTTGATATGCCATTAAACTAAGAATCCTAACCAAGTTGTTTCGCTGTGTCACAATACCGGATGTATGCGGGCACTCAATGAGAATCAACCTCACTGGTAATGGTTTGCTAGTCTAGCTTGCTAACCATTACACCACTCGAGGCAACTAATAAGATAAATAGCACATGTTTTTTGCCAATACTTTTTTTCTTTTTCTTCTCGATGTTGAATAACAATAACACATATCTCCGTAAAGCGTCCAGTTGGCAGGTCGTAGCTCAGTGCAGTCTTTCTTACAATGTTTAGCTTTCTGTCTTCACTACCGATTGTTCTTAGCTATCGCAACTAATTGCCTTACGCGACCTGACAAATCCTACATGGCGCTGCGAACAGTGTCTATAACACCTGATGATTGGGAACGCTTCTTGATTGAAGCGAGCATATCCACAACCTCTTCCCGGGTATCAACATACCGCAGACAGAAAGCTAAGCATTGTAAGAAAGACTGTACTAAGCTACGACCTGCCAGCTGGACACTTTACGGAGGTATGTGCTATTGTTATTCTACACTCGACAACTAAATCTCTTTTTTGTGTCTTTGATATCATCAAAGCAATGTCTATTCTACAGCCTTCTTCAGGTGTCCTTGTTTGTATGAAAAGCAAAAGAGAAAATTTAGGTATAATAATTTTTAATTCATCTAAGCAGCAAGATTTATATCTCCAGTTATTAATAGACCCACCCTTCTGATACAGATTAGTTTGGCTTGGTTTTATGGCATGTCAACCATTGTTTGTTATTTAATGCCAGTTTCTTTACATATGTATTTTACATTTTATAGTTTATATATATATATATATATATATATGATTCGTGAACATATTTTGTTGATACACACGGATAAAAGATCAAACAGCTCTATTTCTAACAATTCAAGCAAGTAGCAGTCATTTCTTTGTACTCTGTTTAAATGTCAAACAGTTCTATTTGACCCATAGATAGGACCCTAAGGGTGATTCTACTCTGGGCCTGAGTGAACCTGGGAACCATGGCAGTGAAGGTGTATCCTTAAAGCTCCAGCCTGAACATCAGATTGTTTAGTGTCATAATATCCAGGACACTCGTTGGTGGCGGAGGGGTCTTACCTCTCCGCAGAGCAGCAGTCAGTGTATTCTACAACCCCAGGCAATTGGTTTGGTTTGGTTTTATGGCATATCAGTCATTGTCAGATATTGATGCCAAATCATATTTTTATACACCTATTAAATTTAGGATTTATAAACAAATTTTGTAGATAAACATGGTTATATGATTTTACAATTTAATTTAGCATCAGTCAAAATTAAACGGTTCTAAATATTGCTATGTATCACTAACAATTCAATTAAACTTCAGTCATTTGTTTACACACAGTTAAATGATCAAAGTGTTCTTCATCAAACAATTCAATTTCGCACTAGTCATTTGTTTGCACTCAGTTTAAATCGTCCAACAGTTCTATTTGATCCATAGATAGGACCCTGTAAGGTGTTACAAGCCCAGGTCAAAGTTAACCTGGGAACAATAACAATGAAAGGGAACTCCGAATTCTCCAAAGCCCCAGCATTACTGGAACCTCATCATCAGTTTGTTTAGTGTCATGTACAGGATACACGTTGGATTGGGATCTTATCTCTCTGTAGAGATGCAGTCAGTGTATTCTACAGCCCCATCCGACTGGGCTTAATTGTTTCAGAAAGGATTTTTAGTCCATTTTCATTTTGGGCAAATATCTTAATATGATATATATAAGCTGGATTAATATTTCTGTGGCATTGTCAATTTCTAGCCTCCAGTGCATTTTCTTTGGATGTAATTATTGCGATAACAAATAGTGGCGAGCATGAATCTATCTGGAAGATGGGTGTTTTTGATTTTAATTTCTGCAAGATTCGTCCTCCTGCTGATATTTCCATTCTCCAGTTTTCCTTAGCTTTCGCTAAATTATAGAAAGGTGTATTTCTCTTGAAAAAATGAACTGGGCATCCTTTTAAATGTATAACAATTTATCACAAATTATACATCTGTAAGGATTTCCGTGAAAATAAATAGAAAGCATCTCTTTTGGAGTGGCTGTACTAAGCATGTTGTGGTTTTAAGATATTTTTTTAAAAATCGGTGAAGAGATGTCTTTGGAAAAAAGAAAGAAAACAATTTCATTTCCTTTTTTGTTTGTTCCATTGGTTTTTTTTTTTTTTTTGCATGTTATCCTCTGTGTAACATACTGACCCTCGACCGAGCCGTCAATCAAGTGATGCACCTGTGTAAATAAGGAGAAAAACGGTGAGGCAGGTGCATCCAGTCGAGGATCTCGGAATATCATCTAGACCTGTGGACGTGGTTGAATTCGGTTCAGATGCGTACGCCCACAGGAAGTAGGTTGACATCAAAAAACAAATAACTAGGTGCCACAGACGGCTTGAGTCAGTGAGTTTGAGTTCAGTTCCAGTCGCCGTTGGAGTCAGTTGGGGACAAGATGCCAGCATGAGAATCAGCTTGCAGACTGAGGGGTTGCGGCCCTCAGTGACCCACGGTTGAGCAGCCCATCCAGGACGCAAAAGAAGTGCCGCTATGGTCAGAAGAACCTTTGGTCAATATGTAGCAGTCCGTCCCCGTCTCCAACTCACCTCTCACACACAACCAACTGCAACCCTTTCGAATAAAGTGTGAGAGGTATATTTTTATAAAGAAGTGTGTTCGTTCGTTTAATGAAGTTCGTCATTATTGTTGACTATGTTTCCGCGTATATATGTATATGTATATGTATTATGAGTATACAACACTCTGTAGGTTATTTAATGCCAAATCCATTTTTATACAAATAAACAGCTCTATTTCAAACAATTCAGACTAGCATTAAATGTCTAAAACGTACTATTTTAAGCAATTCAAAAGCAGTTTAGTTCTATTTGACCCATAGATAGGACCCTATCAGGTGCTACCACTCCGGGTTAGAGTAGACCTGGGAGTGATGAAAACTGTGGGCAAAAATAAAATCATTAGTATTACATAGAAATACTTGGAACCATTTAATGGTATGCAAACAATAGTAATAATTAATCGCGTGAAAAAATTACTCTAACTTTTAAAAAAATGAAATTACCTTCATACTATTCTCTTACAAATCTGATATGCGTATTTATTTGTGTGCAAACAATCGACTCGTGTTAAAGCGAATTATTGATATCAAATAGCTATATAATTTATCTAAATTTGTGAGATCAAGCTTGATAATTATTATAACATGGTTTATCCAGACTATTGACCTCAACTTTATTGTTATAATCACAACGATTCGGCTGATATGTCCTTCGGTTTTCTTCAGGTGTTTTCAGTGAAATCACCAGGAAGCTGCTGGTTCAATCCCCACAACTGGTAAGAGTAACAAGAAATACTTACAATAATTTAACCTTTCTACTCGGTTAACAGAATAGGAACAGTCTACCCATGAGGTTAAAAAAAAGTGTTTAATTCGAGATTCTGTGTGAACTCCCAAGTTCAACCTGAAACACCTGAAGAAGACCGAAGTACATATCGGCTGAGATGTTGTGATTATAACAATAAAGAAGAGGTCAATAGTCCGAAAATTCAAAGTAATAATAAATAGCTACATTTGAAGTCATTTGACTGTGTGCAAACAAATGAGCTCTGGCTTTTTAAAAACCAACAAACCAACCAACCAACCAACCAACGAGCAAAGCAGAAGTCAATGTCAGTTAACTAGTCAATATATCAGAGTCAGACAGTGCAGTGTTACCGCGGCGTAATGGTTAAAGTGCTGGGCTGCAGCCGCGAAGTAAACGAGGTTGAATTCCAGTGTACCTATTATATTCATTATTGTACAATTACTCATGGGGGAAAGATTAAACCTTTTATCATTTAAGCTATGGGATGAATAGTCTCATAGCTGCTCCTTTTACATCTGATATGCTATTAAACAAAGAAACTGAACCAAATAAATAAATACGGATAAAAACCAAAAGTATCCCTCAAAGGTTGGTATTTCATTAAACAAAGTTAGTAAACCAAACCTGACCAGTCGTCACTTACGTTAAATAAAAGCAAAGTTGGCGACCTTAGTCGGGGGGACCCGAAGGACCCTTTTTCAATAGCTACCAAACCGATGTGGAGAGGAGGACGCTACTCCATTCCCTGAAGTTTCACTTTACCCTTGATCCTTACCTTATAATGCTGAGTGTAAAGCAAGGCGAAATCAAGTACCATTTTTGAGTCTTTGGTATGACTTTGGGATTGAAACCATTTTTGAGTCTTTGGTATGACTTTGGGATTGAAACCATTTTTGAGTCTTTGGTATGATTTGGGATTGAAACCATTTTTGAGTCTTTGGTATGACTTTGGGATTGAAACCATTTTTGTGTCTTTGCTATAACTTTGGGATTGAAACCATTTGTGAGTCTTTGGTATGATTTGGGATTGAAACCATTTTTGAGTCTTTGGTATGATTTAGGATTGAAACCATTTTTGAGTCTTTGGTATGACTTTGGGATTGAAACCATTTTTGAGTCTTTGGTATGACTTTGGGATTGAAACCATTTTTGAGTCTTTGGTATGATTTAGGATTGAAACCCGGTCTTTCGGACTATGAGCAAGCAATCAACACGTTTGGCCAATGGCGCCGTAAATAAACGCGTATGAAATTAATTAAATATTGAATTATAAAACATTACTAATTTACTAATATTTCATACAATTTACACAAGAAAAGAATAAGGAAAATAAAAATATATCACAAAGTTTTGAATTATTTCTTCATAGGAAGGATGGGTTTGGTGGACACTGAATTCATGAATATCAGGTTTGTGAGTTTGAGCAGCAAATAACCGTGTTCAAAGTAGAAATGTTTTTCCATATGTTTAGTAAATAATTCACTTGGTTCAAAGCAGATTTAACTATATACGAAAGAAAAAAAGGTAGTAAAATGAGGTCAAGAATTGCTAAAATCTTTGGACATTTTACAGTAGTTTTTTTCCTTCGTTCATTCGGTATTTTTCATATGATTCGTTTAAATAGTTGTTTTTAAATGTTTTCTTTCGTGAAAATATGATTATATGTATCTTTACCTACACCTAAAGGATCGATTTTTCTCTCCTTAGAGTCAGATCATTCATTCATTTAGATTTCCTGTTTAGAATGTAAATAACACATCCCACCCAATCAAGTGTACAATATTTGGCAACTAGTGTACATGATCTCGAGATTGTTTCTTCTGTTATTAAGAGATTTATAGATGCAAATTCGTAATTTACTCACCGGGAACCCTATGCTTTTATTCACACTTCCAAAATTTAATTCAGTCCGAGGGGGTCTATTAATTTTGTGAACCTAAGTCAAGGATGCATAGTGTAGTGTCCTCCTGGCGTAATGGCTAAAGTGCTGGACTGCAGCCTCAAAGTAAGTGAGTTCGGTATCCAGTCACGCTCTACCATTAACTTTTGGACAAATACGTTTGGGAAAGAACCTCCTTATGACCTCCAGCTATGGTTTAAATTGTATCATAGCTGTTACTTTACAAGGTTGGTTAAGGTATTGAATAATCCCCGAAAGTTGATATACCATTAAAGAATGAAAACAAACCAGACCATAAAAATACAAGGATTCGTCGACCCAACTGTAATTGAAAACGCACCTTTTATTCTTGAATAATGTTTTTAATAGGAAGGGTGGTTTTTTTTGGGATTGATTTTAAAATGTTTTTGGTTTCAGCGTCAACGAGTTGACAAAATACATAAAAGTCATTACAAATGGAATATTGAAGTATATAGTAACTCCTACACCAAAAAGTTCCTGGAAATACTAAAATTGATTAATAGAAGTTACTTTGTCGGCAGAACTTAGAATACACTGTTGCCCCCGCAGAGGGGTAAGACTCCCCCACCTCCTTAAAAAGTGGTCTTATGGTTATGATACTAAACTGCATTTGAGAGTGAATATCCAGTTCCGCTGATTCACGGGTGGGTGGAATACTTATTCATTGCCATCACTCCCAGGTCGACTTTGACTCGGAGTGGTCCTTTACAGGGCTAAGTTCATCGCTCGGCATCAAAGGGGTCTCAGTAGGGCAATGCCGATTGGATCAAGTATTTTTTGCATCTGCTGCGCCCGAGTTTCGATTGGTACATGGGTCCCCTCATTAGAATAGCCTTGTGCCAAATCCTATTAGCTAGGTTAGATAAATAATCACACTGACCCAGAGTGGTAGTACCTGTTTGGATCCTATCCATAACTCAAATAAATCTGTTCAGAAATATTCTTATTCGATAGGAAAGTGTGCAAAGGAAAAAAAAAACAACTCTTAAGAAAAAACAGCACAAAAAATCTACATATCCCCGTACAGCGAGTGCGATTAACTAATATCTTGGTATGAAATGACACTAGAAGGGTTATAATGCCTTTAAAATCAATTAGTTATAATCATAATCATTAACTAGTGAAAAACCGTGGTTTGCTTTGGTTTTATGGCATATCAAACTTTGTTGGATATTTAATGCCAAATCCTGTTTTTACATATATATTAAACCGCCCAGTCGGCTGGGGCTGTAGAATATACCGACTGCTCCTCTGCAGAGAGATAAGACCCCCCTCCAAAGATTGTCCTGTATATGACACTAAACAATCTGATGGTGAGGTTCCAGCAATGGTGGAGCTTTGGGGAATGCAGAGTACCCCTTCATTGCCATCGCTCCCAGGTCCACTCTGGCCCGGAGTGGTAGCACCTGATAAGGGTCCTATCTATGGGTTAAATAGAACTAAACCGTGCTTCTTTCACTATACTGATTTTTGCATTTAAACTGTGTATTTATGCTAAACTGAATTGTTTAAAATAGAACTTTTTTGACATTGGAACTCCGTACTAGTGCTGAACTGAATTGCTCGAAATAGAACTATTTTTGACGTCTAAACTGTATACTTATGCTGAACTGAATTATCTGAAATAAAACTATTTGACATTAAATCTGTGTATTGCCAAGTCGGCTGGGACTGTAGAATACACTGAGTGCACCTCTGCAGAGGGGTCAGACCCACCCTAACGAGTGCCCTAGATATGACAATCTGATAGTGAGGTTCCAGCTGTGCTGGAGCTTTGGGGAATGCGGAGTACCCCTTCATTGCCATCGCTTCCAGGTCCACACTGGTCCGGTGTGGTAGCACCTGATAGGGCCCTATCTATGGGTTAAATAAAACATACAGCACACTTATGCTAAAATGAATTGTTTGAGTAAACCGAATAGCTTGAAATAGAAATATTTTTTACAATTAAACCGTACTTACATTTAAACTGCGTGCTTATTCTTAACTGAATTATTTGAAATAGAACTGTTTTTCGACATTAAAACTGTATTTACACTTAACTGATTTGTTACATATAACTGCTTGAATAGTTTGAAATGGAAATGTTTTTGACATTTAAACTGTGTACTTATGCTAAACTGAATTGTTTTAAATAGAACAGATTATTTACATAAAAATGGATTTGGCTTTAAATAACCTACAAGGGTTGATGTGCCATAAAACCCACCAAACCAAACCAAATATATATTAAATATATGATTTGTAAACATATTTTTAGATACACACAGTTAGATGATCAAACAGTTCTACTCCTAAGAATTTAGTTTAGCATGAGTCTAAAAAGTTAAATGAGTTCAAGTATTGCTATGTATCACTAACAATTAAATATCAGTCATTTGTTTACTCACAGTTAACGGATTGAACAGTTCTATTTCTAATCATTCAATTTAGCATTAGTCATTTGTTTACACTCAGTTCAAATCGTCAAACAGTTCTATTTGATCCATAGATAGGACCCTGTCAGGTGTTACCACACCAGGTCAAATTTAACCTGGGAACAATAGTAACGAATGGGAACTCCGCATTCCCCAAAGGTCCAGCATTACTGGAGCCGCACCATCGGTTTGTTTAGTATCATATCCAGGATACACGTTGGATGGGGGGGTCTTACCCCTCCGTAGAGATGCAGTCGGTGCATTCAACAGCCCCAGCCGAGTGGGCGTAAGAGTTTTTGAAAGGATTTTTAGTCCTTTCTTTATTTTGGCAAATATCTTAATATGATCCGTATATATAAGGCGGATTATCATTTCTGTGGCTTTGTCAATTTCTAGCCTCCAGTGCATTTTCTTTGGATGTAATTATTGCGATAACAAATAGTGGCGAGCATGAATCTATCTGGAAGATGGGTATTTTTGATTTTAATTTCTACAAGATTCGTCCTCATGCTGATATTTCCATTCTCCAGTTTTCCTTAGCTTTCGCTAAATTATAGAAAGGTGTATTTCTCTTGAAAAAATGCACTGGCCATCCTTTTAAATGTATAACAATTTATCACAAATTATACATCTGTAAGGATTTCCGTGAAAATAAATAGAAAGCATCTCTTTTGGAGTGGCTGTACTATGCATGTTGTGGTTTTAAGATATTTTTTTAAAAATCGGTGAAGAGATGCCTTTGGAAAAAAGAAAGAAAACAATTTCATTTTTTTATTTGTTTGTTTCTTTGGTCTTTTTTTTTTTGCATATCATCCTCTGTAGGTTATTTAATGCCAAATCCATTTTTATACAAATATGTAAGTAATGTTGGCGACCATAGTCGAGAGTAACCCGAAGGCTCCCTTTTCGATAGCTACTACACCAAGATGTAGGGGAGGGCGCTACTCCTTTTCCTGGATTTCTCCACTTTACCCTTGATCCGTACATTATAATGCTGAGTGTTAAGCAAGGAGGCATCAAGTACCATCTTTAAAGTCTTTGGTATGACTCGGGCCATTGGCGAACACTCTCAGTTTAGCATCAGTACAATTTCAATGTCGAAAAATAGCTCTATTTCAAACAATTCAGTTAAGCATAAGTAGGAAGTTTAAGTGAAGTACGCAGTTTAAATAAAAAAACAGTCCTTTTTCAAGCAATTCGGTTTAGCATAAGTACACAGTTTAATTCTATTTGACCCATAGATAGGACCCTATCAAGTGTTACCACTCCGGGTCAGAGTACACCTGGCAGAGATTGCAATGAAAAGGTACTCCGCATTCCCCAAAGTCCCAGCATTACTGGAACCTCACCATCAGATTTTTTTAGAGTCATATTTCAGGACATTCTTTGGGCGGGGTCTTACCCCTCTGCAGAGAAGCAGCCGGAGTATTCTACAAATCCAGCTGACCGGGCCTCGTTAGGGGAGTCTTACCCCTCTGCGGAGATTCGGTCGATGTATTTTCCAGACCCAAGAAAACAATTTTAGAAGGAGAATGAAAACATAGATTGAATCGTGAAAGCACTAGAACATTAAGAGAAAAAGAAAACTACAAAAGAATATCTGAAGCGGATACCATCAAGCAAACAGAGAGAAAAGAAAAGATAAGAAAAAGGCACCAAAGAAGAACAACAAAATACCTCGAAACCAAACTCTGCAACATGAATTTTAATCTAGGAAATGCATATCAAGCCAGTTCTTTTTGTAAGATACTCCAGGTCATTTTTAAAGTAGACAAGGAAAGAATTCAGACTGACGTACCAAATAACCAGGAAACTAATGAAGATGCACATAGCCTTACACACGAGAGATGACCTAGACAGACTCTTTGTGACTAGACACAATCAAAGCAAACTTGCCCAGGGCACTGCAGAAATGGGCTTTAATAATTAGAAAATTCCTGGAGATTTTGCGAGACTAGTAGTCACTTGGACTTCATTGAAAGTAATTTGTTGGTATTTAAGTAAGAACTTCCATTAGAAATGAAGCGATTTATCACATAATAAACTCCGTTATGTTCTTTAGCAAGTTCTAAGTATTTGTCACTGTTTATGCTATCTTTTATTTTTACTCTGTCGTCCACTGGAACAGCAAAATTCACGAGACGGAAAATTATTATTACCCCTTTTTATCTTCGTATCTCAAAATCCCAGAGAATTTTATGCTTCTCATTTTCTACGATGATAGTATGGTCAACTTTTGATCTCTTGCATAATTCCTTGTGGATAATCTTTCCCACCCATTCGTGTACTCCAGGGGACGACAGAGTAAAAATAAAAGATAGCATGAACAATGACAAATACTTAGAACTTGCTAAAGAACATATGGTTCAATTTAATGCATACCGAAGTTGACACGCTTGAAAAGGTCTCCATGGCATAGAGGAGAGTGGTCCTAGTTGGCTGGGGCTGTAGAATACACCGACTACATCTCTGCAGAGAGGTAAGACCCCACCTAACGAGTATTCCGGATATGATACTAACCAATCTGATGGTGAGGTTCCTGTAATGCTGGATCGTTTGGAAATGCGGAGTATCCCTTCATTGCCATCACTCTTAAGTCCACTCTGGCCCGGAGTGGTAGCACCTGATAGGGTCTCATCTAAGTCAAATAGGAGTAAACTGTGCACTTATGCTAAACTAAATGGCTTGAAATAGAACTGTTTTTACATTTAACTGTGTGTAAAAAATGACAAATGTTTAAGTGAACGGTTAGTGATACATAGCAATACTTAAAAATTATACTGTGAACAAACAAATGATTAATAGTAAGTAAAATTATTCCCATTAGATAAGTGAAACTATTTAACTGTAACACATAGCAATGCTAAAAACATTAAACTGTGTGTAAAAATGATTAATAGCAAATGAAATTATAAGTGAAACCATTTAACTGTGGGAAAAAGCTCAGTCTCGTTTAAAGATGTCGACAAAATGTGTTTTAAAATCATAAATTGGATATATATATAAAAAGAGGATTTGGCATTAAATAACCTACAATGGTTGATATGCATTAAAACCAAACCAAACCAAATCATATATACCTAATATATATGTAAAAAGAGGATTTGGCATTAAATAACCTACAATGGTTGATATGCATTAAAACCAAACCAAACCAAATCATATATACCTAATATATATGTAAAAAGAGGATTTGGCATTAAATAACCTACAATGGTTGATATGCATTAAAACCAAACCAAACCAAATCATATATACCTAATATATATGTAAAAAGAGGATTTGGCCAATAATATTTAATAATAACCTACAATGGTTGATATACATTAAAACCCAACCCAACCAATTCTATTATATTTAATCTATATGTATAAAGAGACCTACAATAGTTGATATGCCATTAAACCAAACAAAAGCAGATCATATATATCTTATACTTACATATAAAGAGGATTTGGCATTAAATAACCTTCAATGGTGGATATGCCATCAAACCAAACTAAACCAAACCAAATCATATATATTATATTCATATGTATAAAAAGGATTTGGCATTAAATAACCTACAATGGTTGATATGACATAAAACCAAACTAAATCAAATTATATATATCTATTATATATGTATAAAGTGATTAGGCATTAATTAACCTACAATGGTTGATATGCCATAAAACCAACAAAACCAAATCATATATATTTAATATGTGTATAAGAAGGATTTGGTATTAAATAACCTACAATTGTTGATATGCCATGAAACCAAACAAAACCATTTGAGAAGAGACTGGAGGAATGGAAACGATCCAAACTACAGCATTGTTGATATTGTGTTGTACAAGCATGAAAAACTATACATACACATATGCAAATGCATGCAGAAACATAACGGCGCAATGAAGATGAGCGGACACAGGTCATTAGAAAAATATACCTCTCACTTTATTGAAAGCGTTGTGTGTGAGAGGGAGTTGGAGACCGAACAGAACTTTAAAATATTGACCCCCCAATCTTATGGCCATAACAGCGTTTCTTTCCCGTTCTCCTGGGCTGCTCAACCGGGGTCCTGGGGCCCAGCCTTTCTGGGACAGGGTCCTCATTCCAGCTTCTTCTCTCCAACTGCAACTTCTCAATCGGGGGCCTTAGGCCCCCCTCTGCTTGGTGCTGGTTCTCTCTACCGCATCTTATCTCCAACTAACTCGAAGTTCCTGTGCACCGAGTTACATTATTGTTTTACGCCCACTCAATTCAACCTGTCGACAGTCAAGGTTATCCCCTTGATACCTTCGACCGGATGCACCTGTTATTTACACAGGTGCATTTCCTATTTTGACAGCTCGGCCGGAGTCAATATGCAACAATTGGCCAGAATACTCGCGCAAAAAGTGAAATGAAAATAATAAAGATTCAGAAGTCCGGGCATGACTGGATTGAAAACATGATACACTAAGAATTGTGCAAGAGATTAAAATTTGATCATGCTAACAAATGACATGTGTATTTGCCAGAATCCCTCCTAGAAAATGAGGAGTATAAAATTCTCTGGGATTTTGAGATATAAACGGGTTACCTAATCCCGGACAGAAGACCAGACTTAGTATAAATTACAAATTGAAAAAAAAGAGAACTTGCTACATTGTAGATTTTGCTTTTTCAGCAGGCCACTGAATGAAAATAAAAGAAAGTGAAAATATAAACAAATACAAGGACCTTGCTAAAGAACTAAAAAGCCGTGAAACATGCGACTGGCAGCTTTAGCAATTGTGCCTCTGCCCTTGGATAGTTTTCAGAGGGTTGAAAAGTAGACACGAGGAAATGGAGATCAGAGTAAGAATCGAAACCAGACACACCACAGCATTGTTAACATAGACTAGAATACTCGGCGAAGACCTACAGACCTAAAAAGACTTGCTGTCACTCAGTCTCCAGTAAAAGATCACCTGTAAAAACTGGTATGAAAAAACTCGCAAGACTGAAAATAATAATTTGGTTAAAAGAAAAGTACTTACTGTTTCGATTGATGACGACGCTGTTTGGACAAAACGACATAACTTCGACTAACAGGGAAAAAGCAATGATAATTTTCAGCATGTTGAAATAAAATCCCCCTTTTAAAAACATAACTTCCAAGATGTCAATGCAACCTTACTTTAAAAAACACTGTTTGCAAATAATTTATTCCTCAATATATATATATATATATAGTCTAAAAAATAATCGTGTGTTTTGTTGCCTCAAAAGTGTATCAGCGCTCCTTTTGTTTTGTTCGTTTTACTTCCGTCGTTCAGACACTTTCTTAAGTCCATGACAATGACGACAGGAAAACTGACGCAATTGATAGCGACTGCCATACCCGGATGTAATAAGGACATTAACATGTACAGCCTTTTGGCAGATGTTTACTTATCCCCACCCTACGCTCACAAAAAGGAGTGGATTTTATAATGTTTTTTCAGTAGTTGAGGCGTTATCTGCTCACAGGATATAAGTAAATAAATACATAAATAAAAGCAGCATCAACGACCATCTGGTAGTTGGTTTGATTTGGTTTAGTATTTTGTTTAACAGGATATCAACTATCGTGTCAAATCCATCCTTGTAGAAGGACAGTACTGGTACTACTTACCCATAGCCGAGTGGGGATAAAGTATCAAATTGCATAAATAAATACGAAGCCTGAACTTATTTCTGGATTGCTACCTATTTATATTTTCCTTTGACGATGCTTAATGTCATTGGGTTTGGTAATAAATAATGCTTAATGATATCTGTTTTGTTTGTATAATCATCATCATGTCATGTCGCTAGCACGGATATCCCTGACCCTCTCTCGCCATTTTCCCTATCGTTCATCGCCTCTGGCAGGTCTTCAGGGTTACATCCCGTATGATCGCATAGCTGCTGTATGTATGTTCTAGCTGGCCGTCCTGCTTTTGCTCGGCCATATGTGGGGGTCCATAGGAGTACATCAGTTATGAGCTCGTCTCTGCTTCTCAAGCAGTGTCCTGCGTGTCTGGTTTGTATAATACTCCACTAAAAATAGTAAAATACTGGTCTAAAAGAAAAAGAAAAATGATCTTTAATTAAAAAATGATTTCTTTGTATATATTCCAATTTGTCTTATCACTTTTAAACACCTTTATCATATTTACCCAACCCCTCCGCTGGGGTAGGATATGACACAAGGTCAATTTTTTAAGCCGAGTTTTAACAGGTTTGAATTCAGAGTTTTCCTTCTCATGGACGAGTTGCCTCACCAAGGCTGAAAAACCTAGTCTGCCCTACTATTTACCCATAGTTTAAACACCTTTATATATGTATTTCTCATTTGCTTCTGTCATCTCAGCAAGCATCCATCGCTATGTGAACTATTTTGATAACCAAGTCCTGACGATGGTTACTGAAACCGAAACGTCATTGTAATATATTCACCTATTTGGAGGTGCCCGTAGTGTAATGGATATCGTCGTAGACAATGGACACGGCGACACGAGTTCAAAACCTGGACGAGACTGATTGCATTTCGCATAGCACTAATACCCTTGGGAAAGGTATGAATCCAATTATTCCCCCCTCCAACTATGGGTAAATAGTAGGGCAGACTAAGTTCTTCAGCCTTGGTGAGGTAACTGGTCTAGGAGAAGGAAAACTCTGAATTCAAACCCGTTAAACTCCGCTTAAAAATTGACCTTGTGTCATATCCTGCCCGACCGGAGTGGTGGGTAAATAGGATAAGCTATTTCAGTCCTACAGAACGAGTATGTCAAATAGACAAATGGATTTGTAGCTAAATATGATAATATATTCACCTATTTGGATTATGTTTTTTCTCCTTCGTATATATATATATATATATATGGTTTGGTCTCTTTTTAATGGCCTATCAACCTTCGTAGATTATTCAATGCCAATGCCATCCTCGTAAAAGGACTGTAGTCATAATATATAATCCATAGCTGGGGGAGGTTAAGGAGTTGATGCCTTTCCCAGGGTTATAAGCTCGAAAGTGAATACAGTAATGCAATCGGAGTTCGAACTCACGGTTATGCAGCAGTTCAATACGTTTGCCATTCAGTACTCACTTCAGATGTTCTAATGATTCGCGGGATAGTTTGGCAGTCCATTGTCAGTGAGTACCATTTTCTCAGCGTGCCGTGTTTTCCTGACCTTATGTCAAACTAAGTTAAGCTTGATGAAACACTAGAGCTAGAATTATTTTTTATGCATCCGGTTATTCTATTATATTTTTCTGTGTATGACTTGTAAAATATGACAGCATTAGTTTAAATAATTTAATCTAGTTTGTGTTAGGTATATGCTAGTAAAATTAGTAATAATCCAAGCGAGCATTTGTTAAAATAGTATACAAATGTTGGAAGTCATTCCGTTTCCAGAAGTGTTTCAAAGAGGTCAGTAAATTTATTCTACAAAATTGTTCATTTAAAAATGCACATATTTGATTTAAAATAGTTATGTCTTAAATCTCCGCTGTATTGTGTTCTCAAATGAGAAATATAGTGTATTTTAAATGTAAGGATATGTTTAGCAGTAAAAAAAAAACAAAAAAAAAACAACAAAAAAACAAAACAAAAAACAAACCCAAATTTAATGACTCTGGTCGAATGCATTAGTATACACGGCAAATAGGTTTAGAATCTTTTCTAAAAGCTTAGAAGCCTCAGTTTGCCCACCCTCATAGCAGTTAATAAGAAAACAAACAACCCAAGTCAAATTCGAACTCCACCTCTACCTAAAAAAAAAAAATAAAATAAAAACACATGTTAGGGCCTGTATCGGATGACAGGTTAAAATATACCCCAAAATTTCTTTAAATATACATTAGTCCTCGACTTTAACTAAGTTAAAAGTTTGGGTAAAAGAAGGACTTTTTTTTACACGTACACATGGGAAGCAGCATGACGTACGTGAAGGTATTCCAATGCGCAATGCCTAACTTTTCCTGAACGTGTGAGTCTTGCGGCTTAACGCTCAGGATAGTCAGTTCGATCGGGGAACTACTGCTGCTCATCTATAAGAGTGGCTTCTATAGATGAGAATAAAAACAGCCATCAAAAGATAACCATGACTCACACTCAAACCACATGCATAAACCGCATCGCTCTTCGCGCGGGTAAAAAATGGGCGCGTCCTGCTGAGGTTGGAGCCCTGGCCTCGGTGTTCGAAAAATCAGCTACAGAGCTCAAACAAAAACTACTAAAATGCAAACAAACAATACAGATAGCGACATTTAACGTTAGAACCCTAAATAGAATAGGTCAACTACCAGAGCTAACTGCATCAGCCGTAGAACATAAGATAGACATAATTTGCATACAAGAACACCGATACACTCACACCGAAGATATCAAATATCACGAAACTGGCAATGGATGAACGCTGGTCACTGTATCGGCATAGAAAAACTCTGTCAATGCCTCGGTAGGAGGGGCGGGAATGCTTATAGGACCAAGAGCGTTAAAAACACTAAACAGCATTGAGAGAATACAACCTAGAATGATGGCCGCAACGTTTAATGGCAACCCCAAAACAACAATCATCTCCTGCTATAGCCCTACCAATGTTAGTGAAGAAACCGAACTAGTCTCCTTCTACGAGGAGCTATCCTCCCTAGTGCGTAGCATTCCGAAACACAACCTGCTAGTCATTGGCGGAAATATGAATGCACAAATCGGGAAAAACAGAAACAACAAATACAGCCTACACAACACGTCAAATAGGAATGGACAACATCTAATTGATTTCATGATAGAAAATAGATTAAGATGCCTCAATACAAACTTTCAAAAAAGGGAGGGAAAATTATGGACCTACACATTCGCGAATAATAGTAAAGCACAGGTAGACTACGTCTTTATAAACAGGAAATGGAAAAATAGTGCGATGAATTGCGAGGCATACTCCTCTTTCGAGGGTGTGTCCTCCGATCATCGAATAGTCACGGCCAAAGTACGACTAAGTCTACGAAAAAACGCCACACGAACAGCGACAACTAAGCACTATGACTGGGCCCTACTTAATAACAGATATATTAGAGACAAATATGCATTAGAATTAAGAAACAGATTCGAAACACTACAAGAGAAGACAGAAAAAGGTACCCCAAATGACGAATATGAGAATTTTGTTGAAGCACACCTTGAGGCGGCATCAAAGTGTATTCCAAGAAAACCTAGAACTAATTATAGTCCCTTGGGAAACGTTAGCGGTTAGAGAAAAACGTGCATTCGTGAAAACTGCCTCCAAAAGCTATCGGAAGAAACCAACAAACACAAATGCCCGAAAACTAGAAAAGGCACATCATCAATTAGCAGGAATATATCTAAAAGAACAGACAGAATACATACAAAATCAGATAGATAAGATTAGAGATTCGATGGAAGATATGCAAACAATAAACGAAGTAAGTGGAAGGAAGAGCACAGCGAAAGCAAAATTGAAAGCTGCAAGCCAACAAGAAAGAGTAAAACTGTGGGAACAGCATTTCAAAAATCTACTTAGAAACCCACCGAAAATAACGAATGAACCGATCACCAGAATTATCAGTAAGCAATTTGACATTAAACTAGGTCTGTTCACCACAGAAGAACTCGACTCGGTTCTTAGAAAAATTACAAATAGGAAAGCTGCAGGGCTGGACGAGATCTCCCCAGAAGTGTGGAAGACCAGACAATTCGACGACATACTGCTCCGACAATGCAACGCAGTCTATAGTCAAAATAGGACAGAAAGATGGAAAAGGGATGCATCCTTCCTTTCCCTAAAAAAGGCGACCTCGGATTAGCCAATAACTGAGAGATAACACTTACATCCATACCAGCCAAAATCTACAATGCTCTACTACGAAACTGCATAGAACCCAAAATAGACAACATCCTTAGGAAAAACCAAAATGGCTTCCGTAGAAATAGATCCACGACCTCACAAATATTGACCATCCGTAGAATCCCTGAAGGCGTTCGGGCAAAAAACCTACTGGCGACATTAATACTTGTCGACTTTACCAAGGCCTTCGATTCCATCCACAGAGGGAAGATGGAACAAATCCTACTAGCATACGGCCTACCGAAAGAAACCGTAGCAGCAATAATGATTCTCTACAGAAACACCAAGTGAAAGTACGTTCACCAGATGGAGACACGGAATACTTCGACATTGTTGCAGGAGTACTACAAGGAGACACGCTAGCTCCATACCTCTTATCATTTGTCTAGACTACGTGCTTAGAACTTCGATCGACAAAATCAGAGAAAATGGTTTCGAGCTGACGAAGAAAAAAAGCAAAAGGTACCCCGCAAAAACAATCACCGACGCCGACTACGCTGATGACATAGCGTTACTGGCGAATACGTCTAATCAAGCAAAGACACTACTGCATAGTTTGGAACGAGCCGCAGCATCAACGCACACAAAACTGAATATATGTGTTACAACCAAACAGACAACATTACCACACTAGACGGAGCCTCTCTAAAACTTGTAGACAAATTCACCTACCTAGGAAGTAGCGTCTCATCAACCGAAAGAGGCATCGACACACGACTAACGAAAGCATGGACAGCTATCGATTGGCTCTCGATCATATGGAAATCAGACCTGACCGATGAAATAAAACGCTGTTTCTTCCAGGCAACGGTTGTATATATACTGCTATATGGATGCACTACATGGACGCTAACTAAACGACTGGAGAAGAAACTAGACGGCAATTACACAAGAATGTTGAGAGCAATATTGAACAAGTCCTGGCAACAACATCCCACAAGACACCAACTATACGGCCACTTGCCTCCCATCACGAAAACTATACAAGTTAGACGAACCAGACACGCAGGACACTGCTGGAGAAACAAGGATGAGCTCATAAGTGATGTACTCCTATGGACCCCCACATATGGCCAAGCAAAAGCAGGACGACCAGCTCGAACATACATATAGCAGTTACGTGAGGACACAGGATGTAACCATGAAGACCTGCCAGAGGCGATGAATAATAGGAAGAAGTGACGAGAGAGGGTCAGGGATATCTGTGCCGGCTGCACGACATGATGATGATGATATTTTATGAAGCCAGAATATTCAGTTATTAAAGAAAAATGATTTGCATATTATCTGTTATTAGTTTATTTACTGCTACTAAAAAGAAATCTAAGTGAACATTCCTTTAGTGAGCCACTTCCATAATTTTTCCTTGGTTAATAATCTATTCAATGAATATTTGACAAAGGCAGAATGTTCAGCTATTAAACTAAACTATTAAACTAAAATGCTTTGTGTCTCACCTGTTATTAGTTTATTTACTGCTAAATGAAAAAATCTAAGTAAACATTTCTTAAGTGAGTTACTTCCATAATTTTTCCCTGGTTAGCAGTTTATTTAATAAATATTTGACAAAGTCAGAATGTTCAGCTATTAAACTAAAATGTTTTGTGTCACAGCTGTTATTAGTTTATTTACTGCTAAAAAAAAATTAAGTGAACATTCCTTAAGTGAGCTACTTTCATGATTTTTGCCCGGTTAATAGTTTTTTAATGAATATTTGACAAAGCCAGAATGTTCAGCAATTAAACTAGACTATTAAACTAAAATGTTTTGTGTCTCACCTGTTATTAGTTTATTTACTGCCCCGCCCAAAAAAAAATCTAAGTGAACATTCCTTAAGTGAGCTACTTCCATGATTTTTGCCCTGTTAGTAGTTTATTTAAGGAATATTTGACAAAGCCATAATATTCTGTTAAAAATGTTTTACTTCTAATCAATTATTTTTTTATTCACCGTGAATATTTTAAAATGCAGCGAACATTTCCTAAGTGTGCTAATATCATAATTATAGCAGGGTACGTTTACTAAAGTAGTTCCTACTTAGTCGGGGTGATGGGGTATTATGATCCAAGAGCCCCATGATATTTCATGCGACAAACAAGTGATATCTCTCACGAGAAAACTTGCAGACGGCTAAAAAAGGGAAACTTAAGAGAGCAACTGAATCTCTTCTGATTGCAGCCCAAAACTACGTCATAAGGACTAACTAATTCAAAGCAAGAATCGGCAAGACAACGAAATAGCAGATACAGATTATGTGGTTTGGTTTGGCTTCTTTTATTTAATGGCTTATCAACTTTTGTAGGTTATTGAATGCCAAAGCACTCCTTTTAGAAGAACAATAGTGGCACTATTAAACCCATAGCTTGGAGGATAAGGGGTTTCATACCTTTCCCAAGGGTATTTGTTCGAAAGTGAATGTAATAGTGCGACTGGAGTTCGAACTCGCTTACTACGATACCGCAGTCCATTAGCTTTAACCATTAAACCACGAGGTCACCCCTCGAGATTATGTTGTGATTGAGACGAAACGTCAATCACATAATAAGCGAATGCAGTAAATATTCGCAAAAAAATATAAAACAAGACACAATTGGGTGGGGAAGGTTATTCATTGGGAATTACGCACGAAGTTTAAATCTAACCTATGAAATAGGTATATAGGGATTTTTTTTCTGGCGTGACTTAAATCAAATTCTCATTGTGAACAAAACAGTATCAATTTATACATTCTTAAATCAATAAGGTGCTCAAGTATTGGCCAGAAGAGCACGGCAAACCCTCAAAGAAGTCGTTATCTTACCTCCCCTGTCGGCTTCCTTACAATTTCATGTATTTAAAAAGAATGCCCAATGAAACACATCTTATGACTGTATATTGTTTAATACTTTGAGTAATGAAGCCGAAATGAGGTGAGATAACAGTTTATATATACTTTGGGAAAATACGGCGCCTTCCTGAATTCATTCCATTTAGAAATCACATAAGAAAAGTTGAATGTGTTATATAATAGCTGAGGGATTTCGGTTCATGCCTTTGAGTTTAGTTGGGCTGAAAACCTTTCGGCTCAACACATGGGTTCGTTAGGTGCCACATTGAGGCAGGTGTTAACGCGGGCACGCGCGGGCGGATGGAGGTGTCACTCAGATGTCATAATAGTCCGAGACGAAACAGGGTGAGGGTGACGTCACGCACCGGAAGCGCGCGGAGGTTTGTTTGAGAATTTGAAGAAAGACAAAGTCGAGTACTAGACGCCAAACGAGAAGGATCGACTTTTGGAGCTCGCAGATGCGAGGCGAACTTGCGCCCTATGGGGGCCGCGCGAGACGGGGGCCGCTCGAGATGGGGGCCGCTCGAGAGGGGGGCCAAATGAATAGTTCAGCATAGAAGATTGTGTCTCTCCTCCTTACGTAAGAACCTTTGGCTCAAGGTTAATAAAAAGGTTTCGTACCTAAACAAGAAGTCGTTACGTGTTTTCGAATTCAGAGATTTATATGTTCTATCGTAATCAACATTCGATGTCCATTTCACCCATTTCACACATGGCCATATTCGTGTATATGGCTACGCAAACAATGTATCAAGGATAGAATAAGCAAAGGCAGACGCTGTTCTATTCAAACAAACATTTTTCAACAAGAATATGCTGCCAATATATACCTATATATATAACGGTCACAGTGGACCTTGGAGTGATGGAAATGAAGGGGTGACTCCACTTCCCTAAAAACTCCAGCATTACAAGAGCCTCACCATCAAGTTGTTTAATATCATACCAGGACTCTCGCTGGAAGGGATTACTTCGCTGCAGAGATGTAGTCAGTGTATTCTACATCCCCGGCCGACTGGGCTATTTTTATATCGAGTAAGAAAGAGAACATTCTGTGGATTTTAATCCGAGAGACTTGGTTCTCTAAAGTCGAGAAAATGCCACAAACGGCGAGTTGACTGAGAATTGCCCACTGCACTTTAATCGTCTTTGTGTACACAAAATATCAGCCTCCACTTAATGCAAAGATTTCTTTGATATATCTTTAAAAATGCTAACTATTGATATAAAATATTCAAAATCTACTAGAAAAGAATCTTCTTATCAAAATCATTATCATCATCATTATTATTAATGGAGTTTTTGTTATACCAGCAGTAGCTGATGGTCTTTCAATAAAGTCTGAGTGACACCAAGTCACCTCAGGATTTCAGGACTGTACTCAGTATTCTGGCCGATCTTAATGTTGTAGTCTGGATGGGCTCTGCTAATCCTCTGATTTCAAAGTCATCGAGACTCTTTATTGATCCTTTGGTGACTGTATCGAACGCACTAATTACAATTGGCGACACTGTCAATTTCATATTCCATAGTTTTTTCAGTTCTCTAGTAAGGTCCAGGTAGGTATCTTTCTTTTCATTTCCTTTCAGTTTTCCCCTGTGGCCAGCCGGAACGGCAGGTTCTCTTTCTTTTTTTTGTTGTTGTTGTTGTTGACTATCACTAGGTCTGGTCGTCTAGCCGAGATTAGGTGATCCGTTTGTATCTGAAAATCCCAGAGAAGTCTGTGTGTCTCATTTTCCAGGACGGATTCAGGGTTGTGCATATCATCATCATCATCATCATCATGTCGCGCTGGTAGCACGGATATCCCTGACCCTCTCTCGCCACTCCTCCCTATCGTTCATTGCCCTAGGTAGGTCTTCAGGACAACATCCCGTATCCTCACATAGCTGCTGAATGTATGTTCGTGCTGGTCGTCCTGCTCTTGCACGGCCATGTGTGGGGGTCCATAAGAGTACATCTCTTATGAGTTCGTCCCTGCTTCTCCAGCAGTGTCCTGCATGTCTGGTTCGTCTAGCTTGAATAGTTTTCGTGATAGGGGGCAGGTGGCCGTACAGTTGGTGTCTTGTGGGGTGTTGCCGCCAGGACTTGTTCAAGATTGCTCGCAGCATTCTTGTGTAATTGCCGTCTAGCTTCTTCTCCAGCCGTTTTGTTAGCGTCCATGTAGTGCAGCCATATAGCAGTATCGATGTGACCGCTGGCTGGGAGAAACTGCGTTTCATTTTATCGGTTAGGTGGTCAAATTTAAACTTTTTGCATAATTACCAGTGGATCATCTTCTCTATCCAGTCATGTCTTGTGATATAATATTTTTGCGTTAATTTACTGCATTTGCTTATTATGTGATTGATCGTTTCGTCTCTCTCACGAAATAATTTACATCTGCTATTTAGATGCGTCTTGTCTATTTTTGCTTTCTCATAGTGAGTCCTTATGGTGTTGTTTTGTGCTGCTATCAGGAAAGATTCAGGTTCTGTCTTAAGGCTCCCCTTTCTTAGCCATATTCAAGCTTTCTCGTGTGAGATTTCGCTTGTTTGTCGCTTGACATATTCATACAGTTGTTTTCCTTCCCATTTGTTTTCTGGTTATTTTTCTTCTTTTTATACTTGTGTTTTCCTCCTTCTTTTCTTGACTTTCCTGTCAACGTCATCTCTGGGAGGTAAGATCTTATGCATTTTAATGAATTTTCTTGTTCTCTGGTCCATTAGTTGGAGTTCTTCGCTTCTCTACTTTAAGAATGGCCCCGAGTATCTAACGAGAGGGACAACCAAGGTATTTATCCCTTCGATGCGGTTTCTGCTATTTAGTTTTGTTTCGAGTAGTTTTCTCGTTCTCCTTACATATTCTTTTTTTTTTTCTTTCAACTCCGCATATTTAATAATGTCGGCTAGAAGTATTACCATTATTTGTAGGTTTCCTTTTCTCCAAGCATTCTGATTTTTTCTTGGTTTGGTAGTTCTATAACTTTTGTCATTTGTCGTTTTTTGCTTTTTATTAACTTGGCACATTTTTCTATGGGAAATTCCATCTCTGTATCATGACAGAATATTTTTACTGCCCGTATTAGTGTCTACGGTTCTTTCTCATTTTTGCCAAACAGTTTGATGTCGTTCATGTACATTAGCTGGTTGATTTTTTCCTGTGATTTATGGAGTTTGTATCCGCCTGTGAATTTTCTAAGTATGTGATTGTGTGGCATCATCGCTATTGCAAATAGTAGCAGTGATAGGGAAGATCCCTCTCAGAATTTTTTCCTCGGTTAAGCTTTTACTCTAACTTTTAGTTTGACTCTCCAGTTCTCCATAGTATGTTTTATAAACTTTAGGACTTCGCCGGATATCTTACACATCTCGAGAAGTCTATTATTTTGCTTGGCGGGACCGTATCATATGCCTTTTTATAGTCAATCAACGCAATAGTTAGATTTTTCTTTCACGTCTTGCTCTCCTTGAGGATGTGTTGATCAATGTAGAGTAGCTCTCCTGTATCTCAGCTATCCTTTTTGTTCCTCGGGTATCAGTCTGTGGTTATTTAGCAAATCGTAATTCTCCTACCTAATTTGCGCCGTTATTATTTTCACATCATCAGTAGGCAAGTTATGGGTCTGTAGTTGGGGTGGTTCCTTTTTGGGGATCCGGCTGGTCTTTTCTTTTGTCTTCCATTTGGGTTTGTCTGTTTCTTCTAGGCATCCATTCATTTCGATAGCCAGTCTATCAGAAATGGAAGTAAATTTTTCAAACCAGTATCCATGTATGCCATCGTGGCCTGGTATTTTCCAAATTGGTACTTTTTTGAGTGTTGTTCTGAGTGAATGGAGGTGTATTTCCGCTTTCGGTCTTTCTCGGAGTCCTAATTCTTTTTGCATGTTGCTTATCCATTCGGCTTTTCTGTTATGTTATCTTCGTTGACATTTTACTCCAAAAATGTTTTCGTTTCCTTGTCATTCAGTTGTTGGTATGTGTTTCCCCCCTACTTGCCGGTAGAATTTTTTTTTCGTTGTTTTGGAATCTCCTGTTTTGTCTTTAATGTTTTATCCTGTCTTGATATCTTTTTACTCTTCTTTCTTTCGGCAGTGCCTTTACGTTTAATTCCTCGAGTTGTATTGATTGTTTTATTTGTGTTACGACCTTGTCTTATCATTTTTACTTGTTGTCGTAGATTTCTTATTTGTGTTTCCTGTCAAATTTCACATCCAGGATTCTTCTCAGTATTCTGGCCGATCTCAACAACGCTGTAATTTGGATGGTCTCCATTTGTCCTATTGTTTGCAAGTCCTCCAGTCCCTTTACTGATCTTTCGTTGACTATATCAAGCGCACCAATTACAATTGGTATAATCGTCACTTCCATGTTCCACAGTTTTTTCAATTCCCTTGAAAGGTCGAAGTATTTATCCCTCTTTTTGTATCCTTTCAATTTTACGCAGTGGTCAGTTTTTGATGGCTGTAATCAGTCCCCCTTCGTGTTTTTCTATGTATTATTATTATTATTATTATTTACCCCTTTAGAGTTTTTCACATCAGTGTTAGCTGATGGTTTTTCACTGGAGTTTGAGTAACAGCAAGTCTCCTCAAGTCTCCAGGACACCTCTCAAAATTCTGGTTGTTCTCAGCTATGCTGTCATTTGGATAGTCTCTACCCGTCCGCCAACTTCCAAATCTTCCAGGCCTTTTAATAATCCTTTAGTTATTGTGCCAAAAGCACCAATTACAATTAGTACAATCGTCATTTTCGTGTTCCACAGCTTTTTCAATTCTCTAGCAAGGTCAAGGTACTTATCCTTTTTTGCACATTCCTTCAGATTTATTCTGTGGGCCACCGGGACAGCAAAGTCGACAATTTTGCAAATTCTCTTCTTTTTGTTGATTATTATAAGGTCTGGTCTTCTGGCCGAGATTAGGTGATCCGTTTGTATGTTAAAGTCCCATAGGAGTTTCTGTGTGTCATTTTCTAGGACAGGTGCTGGGTTGTGCATACCATTTGTTAGTATGGTCAAATTTAAATTTCTTGCACATTTCCCAGTCGTGTCTCGCCTTGTACTTCTTCTGTGCTAATTTGCATTATTGTTCACTCATTAGAGCTTTTCACATCAGCGATAGCCGATGGTTTTTCACTGAAGTCTGAGTGACAGCAAGTCTCTTCAAGTCTCCAGGACTCTTCTTAGTATTCTGGTAGTTCTCAACAATGCTGTCGTTTGGATGGTCTCCACTCGTCCGCCAACCTCCAAGTCCTCTAGTTTCCTTTAGTAATCCCTTAGTTACTGTTCCAAACGCACCTATTACAATTGGTATAATTGTCACCTGCATGTTCCACAGTTTTTTCAGTTCCCTAGCAAGGTCGAGGTATTTATCCTTCTTTTCACATTTTTTCTGTTTTATCCTGTGGTCTGCCGGGACAGCAAAGTCGACTATTTTGCAAGTTCTCTTTTTTTTTTGTTGATTATTATTATTATTATTATTATTATTATTATTATTATTATTATTATTATTATTACTTTGAAATCATGATTTATCTCCTGTAGAGATTAAGAATTTGCCTTTGGAACAATTTAACTTTCTTATGAAAATTAATCTTTTTGTAAATTGTGAAACAGTTTCCTACTAGTTTTAACTGAATACATCCAACAGAGATACAACTGAAGTTTGTAATTTGAGTTTGATATTTAAGCTGAATTTAATTATTCCATTAATGATATGAGCCATTTCCATTATTAAGCTATATTTATACTTCTTTGATATTAATTTCATTCTAAAATGAAATTTTCTGTTTAATATTTTTTCCTATCTTTATATGTGACTACCAAATATTGCAGTAATGTAATCAATTTACTATTCAATTTGAATAGATTTTTTTTTCAAATCTTTTGAAATATTGTTCTTTAGGCTAAATTATTAATTTGAATATTTTCCCCAGATGACAAGAACACAGAAGAAAAAACATTATTATGGTTATCAATGATTGAGGAGTTAGCTATTTCTTATTAAAAGACAAAGCCAATTTAAAAGATAAACGGTATAATATTCGTATTATGGACCCCCACATATGGCCGAGCAAAAGCAGGACGACCAGCACGAACATACATTCAGCAACTATGTGAGGATACAGGAGGTTACCCAGAGGACTTGCCAGAGGCGATGAACGATAGGGAAAAGTGGCGAGAGAGGACAGGGATATCCGTGCTACATGATGATGATGATATTCGTATTGTCCTAACAAGTAGAGTTGTCACTAATGGCCCAGGAGACCGCGGTTCAATCCCAGGTCAAATTATACTGAAGACTCAAAAACCGCTATTTGATACTGCCTTGCTTAACATTCAGCATTATCAGGATCAAGGGTAAAGTAGACCAATCCAGGGAATCAAGTAGCGCCCTCCCCTAAACCTCGGTGTGGTAGCTATTGAAAAGGGAGTCTTCGGGTCACCCTCGACTAAGGTTGCCAATTTTTTAAAAGAACATGTAAAATAAAAGACATACGTGATGCATTCAATAAGTTTCCAGACTGTTTTTTTTTCAGGCAATTAAAATTGTCCTAGACTCTTGAAAATTCACTATGTTATTGCTATACATCTTATGAGATGACTGACCAATTTTTATGATTTCCGGTCCAAATGAACAGCTACAGTAGGAATTGGAATACACCCCACTAAAGCCTGATTCCCACAGCTGGTGAATTTAAAAAATGTAATCTGGACGTGAGAACACTTTAGAAAAACAATATGCAATAACATTCTGTTTTCAAGTTGGAAAAAATGCCACAGAAACGTGTGGAGTGCTTCAGACTGCTTTTGGAGCATCTTGCATGAATTGAGCATCGGTTTTTGAGTGGCATAAGAGATTCAAGGAAGGCAGGGAGTATGTGAGGGATGATGAGAGGTGTGGGAGGAGTAAGGAAGTCAATACACCAGAGTTGATTGGCCAAAAGGTTAGGGTTAGGGTTACTATGTTGAGGTTTTAAGGGAGTTCAGGAAGAGGTTCGATCGGAAGAGTCCAGCACTCTTCAAATCGGGTCAGTGGCATTTCCACCAGGACAATGCACCAGTCAACAACTCCATCCTTGTCACAGACTATTTGACCAAGATGGGCATCAAGACAGTTCGTCACCCTCCCTATTGTCCAGACCTTTCTCCCTGTGACTTTTGTTTATTCCCTAAGCTCAGAGGCTGTCGTTATGAGATAATTGAGGTGATGAAAGAGGCTGTGACGAAGGTCATTGACACGCTCACTTCCATGGGGCCTTGAAGAAGTTGTTGGAACGGTATAACAAGTGCATTGCAGCCGGAGGAGAGTACTTCGAAGGGAACTAGAGTTTTATGTGTGTACTATCAATAAAAGTGCCCATACGAAAAAAGTCTGGAAACTTATTTAATGATCCTCGTATGTAAATGTCAAGAAAATGAAACGCAAAAATACTTTTTTCTATCACATAATTTATACTTCTTCGTTTCTTCTACTTTGTTTTTAATTCCTTTCTTTCTTATTTCTTTAACTTTTATTTTATCTCCTTTGAAGATCCTCTTTCAATTTAATAAATGCCATATTTTACTTTCTACATGTTATTCATAAAAGCTTTAAATAAAAACTGTTTAAAGTTATTCATAAAAAGAAATAAAATACCCGCCAAAATCTCAGCGTGAATTAAAGTCTATAAGGTGAACAAAAAGCAAAGTCATTTTTTTAAACAATCAATAAAAAAAGATCTTAAAAGCAAGCAAAAAACGGTGTGTGATGGTTTGATTATAGAGATTTTCTTCTCGTAGACTGGTTACAATACCCAGTCAGAGAGCCGATCCTCTCCTACTATTTACACAGAGTTGAGTGGTAGAGGTTTCATCTAAGAATTAAACAAGACTCGTCACATACCTTTTCTATGACGATAGCTACTGTGCCTATCAATATTATCTGTTCTTTGATGTTAATCATTATATTTTATCTGGCACGAAACAATATGAATTATTGCTGACGTAAAAAGAAAAATATTATCTAAACATTTGCAATCCCGACCATCAAAAATTGTGATTACTAGCTTTAAAAATGCTATGATTGTTTAAAAACTTATTCATATATCCAGAAGAATAAAAAACACAAATATTTTATCAGTGTGTTAATTTCATATTTTTTGAATGGGGTAGTACACTAGACTGGTCTCTCCTTAAATAGGGTTGATCCAAGAGCCCTAGCGTGGCATGCTTGAAATAAGTTCGTAATAATATTCCTCTGTTAACCTATAAACTAAGATTGTGGGGAATTTTTTTCTTATGTGACGCAAACCAAATTCTCATTTCGAACAAACAGATATCCATTTATATATTCTTAAATCAAGAAGGTTCTCAAATATGAGCCCGAAGAGCACGATAAAATCTGTGTTATTTCAAGGATGATTCACGAGATTTTTAAAACTAGATCAAGGGATCACTGGATTTTAATTTTTAGCATTTAATTCCCCGAATCTTCAGAAATGAGAAATTGGCTTAAGTAGATAATGTTGTTCTATACGTATTACTTTGTTGCAAATCCATAGATTTTATCCTGTGTATGTAGCTATTTAGTCGAGGGCGACCTGAAGGCCCCCTTTTTTAATAGCTACTACACCGAAGTGTAGGGGAGGGCGCTATTCCTTTCCGTGGATTGTTCCACTTTACCTTTGATCCTAACATTATAATGCTGAGTGCTAAGCAAGGCGGCATCAAGTACCATTTCTGAGCCTTTGGTATGACTCGGCCTGGGATTGAACCCCGGTCTCCCGGACGATTGGCGAACACTCTACTCATTAGGCCAAAGGCCCGTTTTAAACTGGCTCATTGGCCTAGTGGGTAGAGTGATGTATTTAAAAAAGGGAACGCTATCAATGGAAATAAAATACTATAGGAATACGGGATGAAAAAAATATTCTAAAAGTATTTTAAAACATTGTCGCTATTTTCAAAACTAATTCTATTGATTTTAGGTTTTTTGTTTTTATATGTAGGACTTCTAAGATTTGTAGTCGTAGCTTGTCAATTTCGTGTGCGATTATTGTGGTGTTTTCAGCTAGAATTTTTCGAAACTTGGATTTTGGAATAAAATGGTTTTTAAGATGAAATACTATGTATATTTTAAATACATCAGTTACCCTGTTTTATCCAACGTTCCCATAATTTAGTTATGGTATAAACTTTCAAAAACTTTCTAAACTTAAAAAAAATGAATAAACACGCCTAACACAAGCAAGTCACCCCTGATGATGGGCTATGAAGGGTCCGAAAGCGCTCGGGACAATTTTGGGAAATTCATCTACCAATTCCAACCTTAAACTAAGAAACTTATCAGAAAACTTGAAAGGATATAAAATAAATTATACAAACAAAATTTTTCTTTATTATTTAATGAAACATGCTTAAATGAACGACTGCTGCCTAACCACACACACACACACACACACACACACACATATAGGCGATTCTGGTGGTGTAATGGTTAGCAAGCTCGACTAGCATACCTACACGCGTGAGTTCGAGTCTCATTGGGTGCCCCTTTCATATGGCCTTGTGCCACATCTAAGCAAAAAGCTTAGTAAATTACCATATATACGTATATATATTATAATTCAATAACTTTCTTATCCTTAGTACTTTTTTCTGAGATATTTCCAACGTAGAATATGGTCTTAAGAATATTTGCAGTCATTTAATTTCGATTGAATTTTAATTCAGACATGGTTTGTTGATTTGGTATGTTGAGTCGATAAAACTAATTCTTATTAACCCTTCCTTTTTTCATTGAGAGACAAGCGTACGGAGGGGATTGTTTTCTTTGTTTAATGGTACATCAACCTTTGTGGGTGATTTAATGCTAAAGCCATTATTATAGAAGAATAGCAGTGGTAAAATTTTAGCCATAGCTAGAGAGGATAAAATGAGGTTCGATAAATTTCCCAAGGATATTTGTCTAAAAGAGAACGTAATAGTGCGGCGAGAATCCGAACTCGCTTACTTCGAGACCGCAACCCACAGCACTGTTACTCCCCCAAAGGAGAAAGAGAGAGAGAGAGAGAGAGAGCTTATAGGATATACTTAAGCCACGGGGCCAATCCATTTAAATGATTTGAGTCAGCAATCAAATGGAAATACGGTGTTTATTTCTTGCAGTCTCTGGTCAATTGCAATCAATCAGTTTTATTTAATCAGGCCTAATGATTCGAAGCTCAACATTTAATGCATTTGGGATATTGTCGCTCGTATTCAAATGATGCTGCAAAAAAGAGAAAGAAATAAGTGAAGGCGGGAAGAAAAATATAATAGAAAAAAAAAAAAGCAAAAGCCCTAAAGATCATACCCGGGTTAAAACACTGAAATGATGTGATGAATTGATTGTTATATTAATGGACCACAGTTGGTAAATCTAGATTCAATGCAACCAGAAATAAAACGTGAACAACAATTCGAACGAGAATTGGAACGAGAATTAGATTAAAGGGAGGCAAGTCTTTTTTTTCTCCGGTAAGAACAAACGAGACATAAACACCGGATGCACGATTATATATATATATATATATATACATATATATATATATATGTGTGTGTGTGTGTGTGTGTGTAGATGCTTATGTATTCACCTCACCCCTCCGCACGAGCAGGAAGTGATACCAGGTCAATATTTCAGGCACAGTTTAGCATGTCTGAATCCAAGGTTTCCTTTCTCCTAGACTGATTGCCAAACCAAGGTTAAAGAATCCAATCTTCCCAACCATTTACTCATAGTTAAAAGGAGAAAAGATAGATTCATACTTTTCCTAAGAGCATATATATATATATATATATATGTGTGTGTGTGTGTGTGTGTGTGTGTGTATAAGATATTTTTATAGGGTAATGTCGTTAAAACTTTCTGTTTCCAATAGTTTCCTGCCCAGTCGGCTGGGTCTGTTGAATACACCAACTGCTGCTTTGCCTAGGGGTAACACCCCTAACGAGTATCCTGGATATGATACTAACAAATCTGATGGTGAGGTTTATGTAATGCTGGAGCTTAAGAGAATGCGGGGTATCCCTTCATTGCCATCACTCCTATGTTCTCTCTGGTCCGGAGAGGTAGCAAATGATAGGGTCCTATCTGTGGGTCAAATAGAACTGTTTGACATTTAAACTATGTGCAAACAAATGACTGATGCTAAATTGAACTGTTTGAAATAGAACTCTTTGATTATTTACTTGTGTGTAAACAAAGGACTGATGTTTGATTGAATTGTTAGTGATACGTAGAAGTAATTGGAACCATTTAAATTTGACTTATGCTAAATTGAATTGTTTGAAAAAGAAATGTTTGACTCTTTAATTGTATTTATCTACAAAATGTCTAAACAAATCATATATTCAATATATATGTAAAATCAGGATTTGGCTATAAACAACCAAAAAAGGTTGATATGCCATAAAACCCAACCAAACCAAATCATATTTTTTATTGTAGACGTATAAAGAGGATTTGGCATTAAATAACCAATAATGATTGATATGCCACAAAACCCAACAAAACCAAATCATGTATATTTAATGTATACGTATGAAGAGGATTTGGTATTAAATAACCTACAATGGTTGATATGCCATTAAAACAAAGCAAACCGAAATCAATAGTTTACTATATCAGTTTTAGATTCGTTAAAGAATTCTCATTGGGACTAAATAATGAATTAATGCAAACTGGTGTTCAATCCCAGGTCGAGTCATACCAAAGACTCAAAAAATTGTACTTGATGCAGCCTTGCTAAACACTCAGCATAATAAGGTACTGATCAAGGGTTAAGTGGAGCAATACAGGGAATGGAGTAGCACGCTCCCCTACACCTCGGTGTAGAAGCTATTGAAAGAGGAGCCTTAGGGTCTCCCTCGAATATGGTCGCCATCTTTTACTATTTTTTATAAAGATGAACATGATAAAATTTACAAAATTTTTTCAATGATTATTTGTAACTATTTATTTTCCCTGTTAGTTTATATTCGTGGATATCGTCGAGAGAAAAGGTTTTGTGTCGAAAAGTTATGTAGATGGCTATCTCAAAAGTTTTTAGAGCAGTTCATATGCTATCAAAGTTTGACGAAAGATGAACCAATAACATAGAATATTCATTTGTTTAATAAAAATTAGTTTTTGTTATCTAAGTATCTTCAACTGACAATTATAAAGAAACTTGCAGTGAGATCCACTCTCGGAAAATATTTGTTAATCATAGGTGAAGTGTGTTTCAAATATCCCGGAACTGTTTTGATCTGTTATTTAAAAGAAGCGACGAAAAATGAACAGGTAAACGTAGCAAGGAAAATTCTTTTTTTAGTATATATATCTGTATATTTGTATATATAGTTTTTAAACTGCCTCTAACTACATTTAAAACGTCTGGTTCGCCAGCAAGAAAAGACTAATAAAAACGAAATATTAA
The DNA here is from genome assembly GCA_963585895.1 of Sepioteuthis lessoniana. Classification (NCBI taxonomy): domain Eukaryota; kingdom Metazoa; phylum Mollusca; class Cephalopoda; order Myopsida; family Loliginidae; genus Sepioteuthis; species Sepioteuthis lessoniana. The sequence goes on along the minus strand of OY757913.1, from coordinate 92,951,234 downwards.
AATTCTCGACTGTTATTTTCAATGAAATATGCTTATAAGAGAATCTGCTACTTATATATATATATATATATATATATATATATATATGTGGTGAACATTCATTTTCACGTCTGTTTTTCATTGAATAATAAATTGCTCATGCTTATAAATAAGTCCTGTTAAGCTAACTTCTCATAGATGCTAAATAAAACCAACCAGACTTGTTCTGATCGACTTTGTTCCGTTTTTCGGTCAAAGACGACAAACATGGGTGCCGGGGAAGCCAAGCATTCATGTCGCGCGGCTAATCCGACACTTCTTCGGCCTCAGTGGGCCGTCCCTGCTAGCTACCTGCTCCAGCAGGGTTTGCTTTATCACCTGGAACATAGGGCTTTATTTGTCTCTGCCTCTTACAAGACAGGACTTGACACAAGGTCATTGACCTGAAGATCGATTAGATTTTGGGGAGGGGAAGGTCGAGCACGAGCCGAGCCTCGAGCTCTGCTGGACTATGCTGGTCATTGACCCACTTAGTGCAATGAGGGCCTGATGAGTTTTGCTGGACTTGGACCCAAATTTGGGTCTAGGCACGGATGCCTGATTATAGTTTAAACTGGACAGCAAGGTCCAGCGCTATACAAGAGTGACAAAGGTGTCAATGATGCAACTCGCCCACCCGAATCCGGGGGCCTTTTGGCCTTAAATCTGTCTTTGTTGGATAAAGCCCGCAAGAGCCAAAGCCAACACCAAATTAATGCCGTCGGTCTCGATGCCTGGGGCTAGGTGTCCTGGAACCTGGGGCGCTTTTTTCAAGACAATGCTAATAGGGCCAAAGAGATTATTGGAGTTATCAGGCGTTTTGTGGCTTTGTCCTGTGCCTGGATCCCAGGTTTAAAAAATCCCCGCGTCGCATTTTGGTGTTTGTGGGACACTAAATGAATACCTATGATGAGTAAAACCTTAGTAAAGTTTCTCTGCTTAGTGTCTTTTATTCGTTACAATATATAGATTTATATATATAGTTGTATTGAGATTGAAAAGAGGGAAATACAACATGCAACACTGAAGTGGGCTTTTGTGAATCGCCTGGGACGTTTTGAGGACTGGAAAGCCGAATTCTGTCATCATCACCTGTTATGAAATGCTGAGATGCGTTATCCATATCAAGTCACATAATAACTTATAAAATCAAGGAACTTATAATCTTTTAGTGCAAACTCGTCCACGTGGTAATGCAAGTGTTGTTTGTGGGGAAGTATGCAAATAAATTTTAATTAAATTAAAACGACATATGAAGATTCATAATATATATATATATATATATATATATATTCAACAGATGGATCCCATTAACCCTGTAAACCCCCACCCCGCAAAAAAACAAGCTACTCTTTACAATATTTATCTTAAGTCTATTAAGTCAACAGCTGAACTTGAGAGTCACTTGAGAGTGCACGAAGGAGGAATTAATTATTAATAAGGATATTTGAATCATAATTTTGGTGGAAAAGAGAGCTATCCTCTATCAAGATGCGGTCGTCACCATCATTATATATAGGTTGGTGTTCGTATTATTTTTCTTAATATTTGCAGAGATTTGTCAGTCTACCTTATATAATGAATTGAAATAGCTCATAGTTTTCAGTAAATTAGATGGTAGAAGTCGTCGCCGTCTTCACATTTGCGTCAAATCGATTTGAAATCAAATCAAATCAATTGTTACCGGATCATTCTGACTGAATTTGCCTGAAACCTATGATTGTATTTTAACTTGTCTTAAGGTGAAGCGTTTCAATTATTCAGAAAGTGTTTTCTTTTCTTTTCTTTTTCTTTTTATTGATGCTGTGGCTGTTTTATTTTTTTTTTCTTTCTTTTTTCCTCGATTAGATTTGATGACTTCCTTCCAGGCATTTAGTTTTCTTACAATCCTGAGTTTGTTATAAATTCATGGTCTTATTAAATGACAATTATTTTGACATAGCCTTAGGTAGATCTGACAACAGCCCTGTGTGCTATTTGATATAAATATTGCTACGTCAGGCAGGGGGAAAATGCCTCACCTAAAGTAAGTTTCTTACACCCACACACAGAGAGAGAGAGAGAGAGAGAGAGAGAGAGAGAGAGAGAGAGAGAGAGAGAGAGAGAGAGATGATTTGTCTTAAGTAGTAGTAATTCACTAAAATTGGCTAAGTCTGGCACAAGGGCCAATATTACGTGGCATTGACATAAATAGCTTGATGGCTGAACAATGATGCAAAAAATTAAAAAAACGTTGATTATTTATTAGATTTAGTTAAGTTTGGCTTAAGGCAAGATATATGGAGTACTAACATAGATAGATAGATAGATAGATAGATAGATAGATAGAAAATTATCTGCAAAATAATAGAACATTAATTATTCATTTAGCTTAGCTAAGTTTAGTACAAGTGATAACACAATTAGATAGAGAGATATATAGAAAATTATCTGAAAATGAAAGACATTTGGCATTTATTAACTTATCTCTCTCTCTCTCTGGCACAAGATATGAAGTATGAAGTACTAAGATTAATTGATAGATTGAAAATTATCTGAAAAAGGAAAGAATATAAATTATTCATTATACTTAACAAAGTTTGGAATTAAAATATGTATCGAGCAGTGACATAGATAAATAACCATATATAGAGAGAGATAGAGAGATAGATAGATAGATCTGAAAAATGAAAGAACATTAATCATTTATTAAACTTGGTTCTTTTTGATACAATAAATGATTTATAGAGTACTAAGATATATATATATATATATATATATATATATATATATATATATATATATATATATAGATAGATAGATAGATAGATAGATTGAAAGAAAATTATCTGAAAAATGAAAGAGCATTAATTATTTATTAAACTTAGTTCTTTTTGATACAATACATGATTTATAGAGTACTAAGATATATATATATATATATATATATATATATATATATATATATATATATATATATAGATAGATAGATAGATAGATAGATAGATAGAAAATTATCTGAAAAAGGATTGATAGATAGATAGATAGCAATATATATATATATATATAGATAGATAGATAGAAAATTATCTGAAAAATGAAAGAACAATAATTATTTATTAAACTTAGTTCTTTTTGATACAAGACATGATTTATAGAGTACTAAGATAGATAGATAGATAGATAGATAACAATATATATATATATATATATATATATATATATATATATATATAGATAGATAGATAGATAGATAGATGGATAGAAAATCATCTGAAAAAGGATAGATAGATAGATAGATAGATAGATAGCAATATATATATATATATATATATATATATATATAGATAGATAGATAGATAGATAGATAGAAAATTATCTAAAAAATGAAAGAACATTAATTATTTATTAAACTTAATTATATTTGATACAAGACATGATTTATAGGGTTCTAAGATAGATAGATAGATAGATAGATAGATAGATAGATAGATAGATAACTATATATATATATATATATATATATATATATATATATATATAGATAGATAGATAGATAGATAGATAGATAATTGTCAAAAAATAAAAGAACATTAACCATTTATTATACTTAGCTCAGTTTCACACAAGACATGATGTATCGAGTACTAATATAGATCGATAGATAATAATATAGAAACTAGAAGGACAGTATGAGGGTTCAGTCGACTAGGATTAAAAAGAAAATAATAATATCAGAGTGTCCCATTCACCAAAACGACACAAATTCATGAAAACAACGCGCAGGGAAAAAATTGAAATAATTTTATATTTATATTCAAATGAAAATTTATAATACACAAAGTAATTTTTTGGTTTATGGTGTTGTGTTTGTAAGAAACCACAAGTTCAAATGTTCCTCAGAATTCCTGTCAAGAATCAGGACCAATCAATATAATGAGTGTATATGTGTGCATGTGTGAGAAGCATATATTAGCGGAGTGTATGTTTTGTTCTTGACTAAATGTGTGTGTGTGTGTGTGTGTGTGTGTGGGTGGGTGGGTGGAGATATGTGAAATTTGACTGAGATGGTTCCAAAAGAAAGTGGACAGAATGATCGTAAGATTTACTTTCGCCCGTCTATTAATATTTTTGGGTGGTTGGGGGTGAAATCACAGTTGATTGGTGAGTTGTCATGGTAACAAGATAGAAATTTGGTTGGTGTTCGCATGTCCTTGTGTCTTCTAGTATGCGTCGTGGATTCTAGAAAAGACATTTGACGAGTGTTCGCATGTCCGGTCGTTGGCCATATATGTCTGTTGACGCCGAAAACGTGAATAAATAGATCTCCTTATATTTGTCTCTCCTTCCCACCAGGCAGGACTTGACACAAGGTCAATGACCCGAAAGTCGATTATAGTAGGGGTTGAGGGATTGGGAGGTCGGGCTCGGGCCGAGACTCGAACCCTGCTTGACTATGCTGGTCATTATCGCCCAACCGAAGGTGGTTCAGTCGAAGCAGGAAGACTTTCGGCCTCGATTCTGTCCTTGGAACACAGTGTTGTGAATAAATAGATCTCCTGATCATAAGTCCAGCTCAAAACGAAAGTGTTTTAGGACTGTTTGGGAAATCACCCAAGCAAAAAGTTCATCGGGAGGTTTAACTGTGTGGACGTAATCGAAAGCAAGCTCGTGACTATCGTATCTAAGCAGATTCCAGAAACCATTTATCTAATTTTGGATTCTAATTTTTTACTGATTTGTACAAAAGTTTTTGTTTTAGTGATTCTGATACGCTTAGTGTAAACATTTCATATTTATGCTTCCCCTATTGGTTATAAAATGTAGGATTTGATATCCTATAAGTAATCAGTTGATAAACTTAAAATAGTTTGGTACAAGACCAGGAGTTTGGAGCTCTAATATGGATACATTAAAAGTTAATTATCTTAAAATGGAAGAATATTAGTCATTTTTGAAATTTAGTCAAGTTTGGCACACACTCAGAAATATGGAGCACTAACATAGATAGTTAGATCATAAATGATTTATTAAACTTAGTTCTTTTTTATACAAGACATGATTTATTAAGTGCCAAGATATATATATCTGAAACAGGCATAAACAATAATTATGAGATAAGCTTAACTTATATTAGCACATGGAGCACTAACTTAGACGAATAGATAATTGTCTGAAATATGCAAGAACAGTAGCCAATTGGTAAACCTTGCTTAGTTTGGTACAAGACAGAAGAAAGGAGTTGTAATATATATATATATATATATATATATATATATATGGAGTTCTAAGATATATATATATATATACAGAGAGAGAGAGAGAGAGAGAGAGAGAGAGAGAGAGAGAGAGAGGATAATCATTCGAAAAATGGAAGAACAGTTGTTATTTACTAAGGTTATCCTTGTTTGGCACAAGACCAGAAGCATGGAACACTTACATAATTATCCGAAAAATGGAAGAACAGTAGCTCTAATATATAGGGTTAGTGATATGAAAAATGGAAGAGTTGTCATTTACTAAAGTTTGTCTAGTTTGGCACAAAACCAGAACTATTGACCACTAACATGGATTGATAATGATATGTAAAATGAAAGAGCAGTTGTCATTTACTAAAGTTAGCTTAGTCTGGAACAAGGCAAGATTCATAGAGCACTAGCATAGATATAGATAATTATCTGAAAAAATGGAAGTCATTTAATAAATTTAGCTGAAAACCAGAAGAGGACACTCAGTGAGAATCAAATTCATTAATAATGGTTTACAAAGTTATGTAGTTTCACGTATTCTTATCTATTATAATTTTCAAATAGATCTCCTTGTCCCATAGAAGATGATGGTTGGTTGGTTGGGTTTTGTAACGGATCAACCCTCGCTGATAATAAAATGCTAAATCATGCATATATATATATATATATATATATATATATATGTCTCTGTGTGTGTGTGTGTGTGTGTGTGTGTGTGTGTGTGTGTGTGTGTGTGTGTGTGTGTGTTTGTGATTTGTAAGCAAATAGTTCGTTGGTAACACTTGAAACAAGTCAGAGCTCATTTGTGGGCAGTCATTTAAATGGTTTCAAGTATTGCTATGTAACACTAACAATTCAATTTAACATCAGTTATTTGTCTGCCAACAGTTAAATGGTTAAACAGTTCTATTGGATGCATAGATGGGACCCTAACAGGTCCGGCTGTTCTGGGTCTGAGTAAACCGTGGAGCAATGGCAATGAAGTTATATTCCACTATCCCCAAACCTCAGAAATGGAACATCACTGTCTGATGTATCATTCTATTCGACCTATAAATCGGACCTAAACAGGTAATAACATTCCAGGCTAGAGTAAGCCTGGGAGTAATGGTAATAAAAGAGTACCCTACATTCTACAAAGCTCCAGGAATGGACCCTAACCATCAGACTGATCTACTCTCATATCCAGGACACTCTATGGCGGGAGTCTTACTTTTCGGCAGAGATGTAGTCAGCGTGTTCTACAGCTCCAGCTGACAGTTCTATCTCGTGCATGAGACTGTACCTAGTATTACCAATCCAGGTCAGAGTGAACAAAAGAGTAATAGCAAAGATGAACTGAATCCACAATCGCCCGCACTTCAGAATTGGAGCATCACCACTAGATGCAGGTTAGTATCATACACTAGGACACCCCTTTTTTGGTGGGGGCCGCTCAAATTTCTCTGTTGCGAATGCAGTCACTGACAAGGTTGTGTATATCTTAAGTGCAACATAATCATATAAATATGATATATATGAATAAACCGGATTTGGCATTATATAACCCACAATGGTTGATATGTCATAAAAACCAAACAAGCTAAATTATATATATATATAATGTATATGAATCAACAGTATTTGGCATTGAATAACCTACAATGGTTGAAATACCATAAAATCTAATCAAAACAAATAACATATATATATATATATATATATATATGTAAAGAGGATTTTGCATTAAATAACCCACAATGGTTGATATGCTATAAAATCCAACCAAACCAAATCATATATATTTAATATATATGTATAAAGAGGATTTTGCATTAAATAACCTACAATGGTTGATATGCCATAAAATCCGACCAAAACAAATCATAGATATTTAATATATATGTATAAAGTGGATTTGCCTTTAAATAACCTACAACGTTTGATATGCCAAAAATCCAATCAAATCGAATCATATATATCTAATATATGTGTATAAAGTGTATTTGGCTTTAAATAACCAACAATGGTTGATATGCCATAAAACCTAACCAAACCAAATCATCTTTATCTAATCTATAGGTATAAAGTCTTTTTGGCCTTAAGTATCCAACAAAGGTTGATATGCCAGAAAACCCAACCATTCAATAAACGACCTCAGCGCTTGGCCAAAACGGTCGTGACCGATAGGGAGATATCAAAAGGTGAATCACCGTGAGTAGGTGCAGAGGGAAACGCATAAACTCTCATTCAGGAACTTAAGGCAGTAATGTGAAACTTGCGAGATTTCGAAAAGTTGGATTCCGAGACAACAAATAGTTAAGTTTACTGATTTGGGAATTAAGCGAAACGACCCCTTTCCCGCCGTTGATTTTCGCTTTTTATATTTTAGAATATTCCGAGTATTAGCCTTCCTAATTTCGTTGATATGACTATCTCGGAAAGCAAGTCGAAGAAAATTACAAATAATTTTGTTATCTACTAAACTTTTGCTTAGTCTGACATGTTTGGTTTGATGTACATTTTCTTTTTTAAGTAGAAGAGTTATATTGTGAATTCACAATGTTTGGTTTTGTTTTGTTATTTATTTAACAGCATATCAACTCCTTATGGGTTATTTATTACCGACATAGGATTCATTTGAAAATCTCTGATTTTAATGACGTCTGTTTTTTCCATGTTCCATTATATTCTTTAATTACACTTTTCTTTTCTGTTTATAATCATTTGATAACAGGGAGACCAGTTCACATACCTTGAAAGTAATATCTCATCGACTGAAAGCGATGTCAACATATTCTTAGGGAAAGCGAAGACTGCTATGGATGGGCAATCGATCTTATCTTTCTGATAAAACAAAAATGGGATTTCTTTTAAGCTGTGGCAATTTTAGTACAACTGTATGGATGCAAGACCTGGACGCAAATGAAACGCAGGGAAAAAAGTTGAAAGGAAACTACATAAGAATGCTAGGTGCTGTTCTGAAGAAATCCTAGAAGCAGTACCCCACAATATAGCAGCTTCCATCATAGACTGGTAATTTAAGGACAAACTTATAAGCGATATTCTCTTATAGATTGCTATACATGCATAACTGGACGAGGCGTTCCCTTGCCAAATACGAAGATACTTCGGTTACAAACCACGGAAACATCTCAATTGAAATTTCTTGGAATAACACATAATCATTCGCTATCCGCACACATTGTGATATTAAGATCTGGACAACGAATTCATCCCTAATTGGAGTAGCCGTTTCAGCAATTAGACAGACGCAACCACACAATTAGGTAAGGAAAAAATCTGTGCCGATAAACGAAACAACACAGCTCTGCAACAATAATAGCGTTTAGTGAATATTAAGGAAAATGTCATTCAACAACTTTTAATATAATACAATATTTTCTGACACCGTCAGGTATTTGCTTATTTTTTTAAAATCTTCCACTCAGGCAGTTTGGTATGAGGCCAATAAAGCCAAGAACCAGGGAGAGTCGTGTCCACCTGCATATCTCGTATCAATCTAATCTCGTTCTTTGTCTCTCTCTCTCTCTCTCTCTCTCTCTCATTCCTTTTTTCGTTTAGTTTAATTTATGTGTATTCTTAGCTAGATCGGGTCGGTGCTGAGGTTACTTTAAAAGGCCGCCAACTCGTAGTAAAAAATCCCACACGAATTCCTGAATTAGTTACAGAAGTCATTTTGATTAGTCAGTGAACTTTGAAATATCAAAACATTCCCTTTCATAACAATGACCTTGAAAAGACAACATTTTATTTTCATCATTTTGCTTTTTTTTTTTCAACAGTATTTTGAATTCTCTTTTCAAATCAATGAGCAAATCCCGTTCGTCTCTAAATGATTTCGGTGTTTGACAAGTTCTTTTAATCAAGAAACTTCCTAACACCGGTTTCAAAATAGACATAAACAATACGTTTCTTTTTAAACGGCCTTATACATTCGCAATGCATTTTCTCTTGTCTTCTAAACTCTACAATCACTTCGTTCCTTTTTCTGTGTATTAAACTTCTTCTGACGTTCTCTGAAACCATTATGTTACACACGGATGTACCATGTTTACCGACCGGCAAAGACTTACATACATAGGCTCCGTGCTGACATTGGATGGTGTCTTGAGTATCTAAAAGGAGCTCTTGACTATAGGGACGAATAACGTGAGAGAGAGAGAGAGAGAGAGAGAGTCAGAGAAGTCTATCTGCACGACTTCATATGATGAGGAAGATGATATCATCATCATCATCATCATGTCGTGCTGGTAGCACGGATATCCCTGACCCTCTCTCGCCACATTTCCCTATCGTTCATCGCCTCAGATAAGTCTTCTGGACAACATCCCGTATCCTCACATAGTTGCTGAATGTATGGCCGTGCTGGTCGTCCTGCTTTTGCACGGCCATGTGTGGGGGTCCATAAGAGTACATCACTTATGAGTTCGTCCCTGCTTCTCCAGCAGTGTCCTGCATGTCTGGTTCTCCTATCTCATATAAACACTTTACCTCCCTTACGCCTCGGTGTTGTAGCAATTGAAAAGGGATGTACCATACCCATGATACGGATATGAGAAACGTACATAGAATGTTCATAACATATATACATAGAACATAGGAATCCCGAAACACGAAAAACACTTACGACTTCTTAGTTCAGGTACGAAACCTTTTATTACCTTTGAGTTAAAGGTTTCGACATAAGGAAGAGAGATGCACAATCTTTCTATGATGACTATTCCATCTGCCCCCCCATTACGTGCGGCGCCCCTAGCGCACAAATTCGTCTGGCGAGCCCCGAAAGTCGACCTTTCCCATTCGGAGTCTAGTTCTCAACTACTTTTTCAAATCTCCCAAAATCCTCCGCGCACGCTTCCGGTGCATGACGTCATTCACATTCCTGGTCACATCCTCTCTCTCTGGGATTTTTATTTTTACATCTGTGAACGACACATCCTCCCTGCGCGTGCGTCAACACCTGTGCTCAAGTTTGCACCTAACTAACCCATGTGCAGAGCCTAAAGGTTATCAGCCTAACTAAACCCAAAGGCAAGATATATAAAACGAAATCCCTCGGCCATTATATTACATGGAGCCTTAGGGTCGCCTTCGAATACGGTCGCCCAACTTCCTAACAAATACTTTTGATACACAATATTTTCGATTTAAATTCCGATAAAATAGTTATCATTCTAACACATTTATATGGTTAAAAGTAACTATTTCTATTTAATTATAGTTATTTGCTAGCAAACAGTTTCAAGGATTCTTGGAGTCATGCCTGGAAAGGTTTAAAACCCTTTTAAGAAGTATATGCCTTGAACTATGATTAAATGGTATCTTATAATTATTCACTAATTATCAGTCCCTCCTTTCAGCTAACGTTCGACGATTTTTGGTTCAAACTCAACCAAACTTTCAGGTATTACTGGATTCATGTCTGGGGAGATTTAAAATACAGTCCTTTAATTGAGCTTTTATAGTTGGGCGATGTCTATCACCTGTTATGACTCAATTGTCTATCTCACTGCAAAATAGTCTATGTTTCACGCCTTGTGTCATTGACCCACTCTCTATAGTAATAGTAATCACTACGAGAATCAAATATATGCACTTGGGCCTTCTTGGTATCGGCTACTATGAGAGAACTCATTTAATCTCAACAGTCGAACAGTAAAAACAAAAGCTTTATAAAAATTTATTTCTAAAAAAAATCAAGCTGACAACGTGCGGCACTTGATTTGGCCGGAGTGGAGAAGGGAGAAGTAATCCCAAACAGAGCGAGACCAAAAAGTAACTTCCTCTTTTAGAAATACTATTAAGACCATCGCTACGAATTCGGGGACCCGAACTGAATGCACGAAAACTTAAGCCAGCAGATGGGTTTCACCACACACTTCATGAATGGAGCTCCCCAAGAAATAAAAGTAAAATTAATGAAAGTCGACAACTTAATTTCTACCAAGAAAACTCAACTGAAAGAAAATTCAACTGAAAGAAAATTCAACCGAGAATTTTGCAGAAACGGACCTTAAAGAAGATTCGAAATTTAATGAACTCTGAAACTTTTGGATAAAACAAAAAAACAAAAACAAAAAAAGAAAGAAAAGAAAAATACTCAAATTCAAAGAACTTTGTTTCCCGAACACTTTCTCAGATAAGTTTCCTGCAAATTGCACAAAAATTTGCAACACTATATCTTTTCTATCCATTTCTTTCTTATTTCTATGTATAAAATTCCCTTTTAAAAACTTTATTGTGTGTGTTATCTTTTCGAATCAGTATCCGTAGAACTTACTGTTTAAACCTTTCGAATCAGTATCTGTGGAACTGACTGTTTAAACTTAATGTTTTAATTTACTGTTTGAATTACCGTCGATGGCACAATAAAACCCTTTAAAACATTACCCAGTTAAATACTAAACTTGGCTTCGTATCAAATTTTATTCCCCCTTAAACCGTCCTTATATTGAAATTTTTATCCTTATTAATGTCTTTAGCTAAGACTGAGAAACCCCACAAGAGGTTTATAGAAAGTCAATTGATTGCCATACAAATTAAATATAAATTTTTGTACAAAAAGAGGCTCTAAAAACCTTAATGTTTGCATCTGTATATTTGCATTTATGGACCAATCAGCAACTTTATTTGAGACGCCTACATTTTAAAAAATTTCTTTGAGATGGCAGTTGATAATATTTCAATTTCCTCGAAAAATAAGAAAGATCAAACCCAAAAATGATTTAAGAAATCTTTTCTTTCCGCGATTATTGAAAACACTATTTTTTGAGTCAATCCACTTTTTTTAGTTAATTTGGAGCCAACCATATTTTATAAATAGATCTATAAAATAGATTAACTTTTCTTTGCAATCGAAATCTTTCTATACGCTACACAATTTTTTTTCAGAATTCAGTTCTTTTAAAGAGCCTTTCACTTAAGTTAAAGGAAAAAAAATTACTGAATTTGTAGATCTGTGTTTTATTCAATCGTTTACACAGTTTTCCTCTGTAAATTTCGGGACTAACTGAGTAAACATACAAGAGATTGTTTGCTACCAAATAAATAATCCCAAGGCAGTTTTCATCACCGATCCAGCAATATCTTAAAAGATTGCGAAAACCCATGGTATATAGCACTTTCGACTTTATAAACCCATAGAGATTTCCCGACGGAAATTACATTTCCCGACGGAGATTACATTTCAGACTGAGTAGCCCTAAAAGAAATGTCACTACCGACTAAGCTCAATAGAAATTTTGCCATCGACTGAATAACCCCAGAGCCTAGTCGGCTGGGAATACACCGACTAAATCTCTGTAGAGGATCAACCTCCCCAACGAATGTCCTGTTTGACACTAAACAATCTGATGGGGAGACTCGAGCAATGCCGCAGCTTTAGGGAATGTGGAGTAACCCTTCATTGCCATCACTCCCTGGTCCATTTTGGCCCGGGGTGGTAGCACCAGATAGGGTTCTATTCTTGCCCAAATAAAACAGTTTGACATTTAAACAGAGATTAAACAACTGACTTACGCTAAACTGAATTGTTTGAAATAGAGCAGTTTGATCATTTAACTGTGAGTAAACAAATGACTGATGTGTGATTTAATTGTTGTGGTACATAACAATACTTGGAACCATTTAGCATATTTACCAACCCCTCCGCTCGGGCAGGATATGACACAAGGTCAATTTTTTTTAAGCGGAGTTTAACAGGTTTGAATTCAGAGTTTTCCTTCTCCTAGACTAGTTGCCCCACTAAGGCTGAAGAACCTAGTCTGCTCTACTATTTACCCATAGCTGGAGGGAGAATAATTGGATTCATACCTTTCCCAAGGGTATTAGTGCTATGTGAAATGCAATCAGTCTCGTAGAGGGTTTGAACTCGTGTCGCCGTGTCCATTCCCTACGACGATAACCATTACACCACGGGCACCTCCTCTTGGAACCATTTAACTGTGTGCAAAGAAATGAGTCAGAGAGAATAACTGATGTTGAATAGCAATAATTGTAACCCCTTCACTATGTGCAAACAAATGATTAATATTGAATAGAATTATTTGTGTTAGAAAGTAATATTTGAAAACATTCAACTGTGTGCAAACAAACGATTGACAGTAATAGTAAATAGAGTTATTCATGTTAGATAGCAATAATTCAAATAATGGCCAAAACATGAGCTCATGTTATCTACAAAGTCCTATTAACCAACCCCTCCGCTCGGGCAGGATATGACACAAGGTCAATTTTTAAGCGGAGTTTAACAGGTTTCAATTCAGAGTTTTCCTTCTCCTAGACTAGTTGCCTCATCAAGGCTGAAGTACCTAGTCTGTCCTACTATTTACCCATAGCTGGAGGGAGAATTATTGGATTCATACCTTTCCCAAGGGTATTAGTGCAATGTGAAATGCAATCATTCTCGTCCAGGATTTGAACTCGAGTCGCCGTGTCCATTTCCTACGACGATAACCATTACACCACGGGCACCTCCATATGTTATCTACAAAATGAGTTTATTACTCATGTATATTTGATATATACGTATTAAAAGAATTTGACATTAAATAAACATTCAATGGTTGATATGCCATAAAATCAAACCAAACCAAACCACGAGTAACCCTCGGGAGATTGTTCTTGAAGGTCTCTTCTGACTGTTTGCCAAGTAATATCAAAGTTACACCCTTTGTTATCGAAATATTCGAAATGCCTCGAGGAGAACGTCGTGTGCGTATCATTTTATTTCACAGAAAAAAAAAATCTGTTGAAAATGTTAAAGTGAAATGTCAAATGTATGATCCAAGTGAATGGTTTTTGTATCATGTCATTTAAAATGGCGCCGTTAAAATATGAATGAATGTATAATTAAATTGTGCCGTTAGAATGAATGTAATTAAATTGTGCCGTTAGAATGGATGAATGTCATATTCTGCATTAAGAACGTAATAAACAGTGCATTAGAAAGAATGTGATACTAAATGTGGCCGTTTGAATGAATGTCATTAAATGGTCATTGAAGTTTACCGTTAGAATGAATGTAATTAAACAGTGCCGTTAAAATGAATGAAATTAAATCGTGCTATTCGAATGAATGAAAGTGCCATTAAATGGTGACGTTAGAAGAAATTTTATTTAAATGAATGAATGTCATATTTTGCATTTAGAATATGTCGTTAGAATGAATGCATATCCCAAGGGTTTTATCAGCTGAAAATTATTCAGGAAATAAAACTCCTGACACTAAATAAATTAGAATTTTATTTTCACTTATAAAGCTTCAATATTGAAAGTCTTTGATATTCTTTGTTGAAAGTCTTTGAGATTGATATTGAATGTCTTTGAGATTCTATGATGAGAGTCTTTGAGATTCTACCAAATCTATACGGTTTCTTTAACCATCCTATTACCTGGTGTTGTTGATTAAATGAATACTTTTCTTTCTTTCTCTTTGGTATATCTTCTTGACTAGGAGTCTCTAACATGAGGCCTGCAAAATATTTGGCAGAACAATTTTTGTTACTAAAATTTTCAAAAAACTTGATATTTTGTCCCCTCGCTCATAAGCATATTTTTCCTGAAGAAAGGCAGAGTCAACTAAAATATTTCAGTCGCTTTCACTTCAAGATCAAGACGAAAAAAAAAAAAAAGAAAGAAACTGTAAATATCTACATCGGCTTGTTTCAAATACTTATTCTAGTGGATGTCGAGATAAATATTATAGAACATTATTCCTTTAACAGAACATGAAAACATTTTTTTTATAACTTGAGAAGAGATAGACTTTTTAACTCTTATTGGCATTAAGAAGGTGTACTTGAGATGACTGATAACAAGCACAAATAGAAAATCATAGAAAATATTTGAGAGTGAATTGTTATAGATAAATCATAACTATTTTTTAAAAACTTTTTATTTAGCTTTTGTTTTCTCTATTTTGATATTTACTGTAACAATTTATCCACAGAATACAAAAAAAATGAAAGAAAATGAATTTATCAAAAGTGAAAACGGAAAAACGAATTTACCAATTGTAAGAAAGGAATTAAAGAAAATTTTAAATAGAAAATCTGTCCCCCAACGTTTTGTATTAATTCTAATACCACGCTCCCTGTCTAGTACGTATTCATCTTGATGAAAAAAATAAAAATAAATAGCACCCCATCAGCTGTATTTATCGATTAGTATTATAAAAGGTGGAAATCATGACCCACCTTATTTTGCTTATATCACACTTTGCCTTCCTCTTCGGACATAATGGCACTTTTGAGTCCTTGAATTTGAGACCCTTGGTCTTGAATATCTACCAGATCGAAACATGGTAATCTTCAATCTCCTTCAGAAAAACGAGATGTATCTTGGCTGAATTCCTACAACTCGAACACCTTCAAATCTTGTAACAAGTGCTCCTTCCATCTATCAACATAATTAACCCAACATTCTGGACATGGCTGATGTCATCAATAAAACTACAAGTATCATCTCACTCTGAGTTGACAAAAAGCCTCGGCTGAGACTTACGGAGATACTTCTACCACATCGTCTCTTGCTAACAGTAATGCTGTCCAGTCGGTGGATTTTAGAATACGCTGAGTGTACACCCTAAACAGGAGTAAGACCCTTCCCCCTAAAAAAGGGAGTGTCCTGATATGACGCTAAACTGTATTTGGTGGAGAAGCTCAAGTCCTAGAAATCTTGGATGTGTGGATAGGGTCAAGCAGAACTGTTTAATCATTTATTAAGGATTATAACAAATTAACCGGCTCATTGGCCTAGTGGGTAGAATGTTCGCCAATGGGCTTAATACCAGGTCGCGTCATACCAAAGACTTTAAAAATCGTTCTTGATACCTCCTTGCTTAACACTCAGCAATATGAGGTATGTATCAAGGGTAAAGTGGAGCAATTAAGGGAAAGGAGTAGTGCTCTCCCCTACACCTCGGTTTAGTTGGTATTGAAAAGGGAATCTTCTGGTCGCTCTCGAGTACGGTCGCCAACTTTACTTATTTGAAATTATACAGCAGTGAACTAATTATTCATATTACCTAGGAATACTGGCTAAATAGAATTACAATGGTAAATATCAAAACTCGGAACCATTTAAACTGTATGTATACAGAGGATTAATATTAAATAGAATTATTAGTGTTAGATAGCTATATTTGAATCCATTTAAACTGTGTTCAAACAAATTATTAATATTAAATAAAATTATTAGCGCGATATAGCAATACTTAAAACCATTTAGACCATGTGCAAAGAAAGGGTTATTATTAAATAGAATTATTAATTCTAGAGAGCAATAATTGTAAACATTTAACTGTGTGCAAAAAAATAATTAATTTTAAAAAGAATTATTAGTGCTACGTAGGAAGACTTAAAACCATTTAGAAACGTGTGCAAAGAAATGATTATTACTAAATAGAATTATTAGTACTACGGAGTAATAATTGTAAATATTTAACTGTGTACAAACAAATGGTTAATATTTTATAGAATTATTAGTGCTACATAGAAATACGTGAAACAATTTAAACTGATCGCAAACAAATGATTAATATTCAAAAGAATTATTAGTGCTACATATCAATACATAAAACCGATTAATTGTTTTCAAAGGAAAGAATAAAATAGAATTATAAGCGACTAGCAAAGGCATGGACAGCTATCGATAGGCTATCGGTCATATGGAGGTCAGAACTGACCGATAAAATGAAAGGCAGTTTCTTCCAAGTAGCGGTCGTGTCGATACTGCTGGATGGATGCACTACATGGACGCTAACTAAAAAAAAAAAAAAAAAAGAAAGAAGAAAAAAGTTTGACAGCAACTACACAAGAATGCTGCGAGCAATATTGAACAAGTCCTGGAGGCAGCACCCCACAAAGCAGTAGCTGTACGGACACCTGCTACCCATCACGAAAACTATCCGAGTTAGACGAATCAGACATGCGAGACACTGCTGGAGATATACGGACGAACTCATAAGTGATGTACTCCTGTGGACCCCTTCACATGGACGAGCAAAGGCCAGACAACAAGCAAGAACCTACATACAGCAGCTCTGTGCTAATACGGGATGTAATCCTGAAGACCTGTCGGAAGCAATAGACGATAGAGAAGGGTGATAAGAAAGGGTAAGTGATATCCGTGCTTTACCTTTACCAAAGGCATGAGTCCAAAAGTAAGCGACAAAGTGCGACTGGAGTTCGAATTCACTTACTTTGAGACCGTAGTGCAGCGCTTTATCCAATTTAGTGCAACATGATGATGATGATGATGATTTGTGTTTGATAGGAATACTTGAAACCATTCAACTGTGTTGTATCAAATGACTGATATTTTATAGAATTACTGACGTTATATAAAATTACTTGAAACCGTTTAACTGTATGCAAACACATGATTAATATCAAATAGAATTATTAGTGTTTGATTGCAATACTTGAAACCATTTAAACTGTCTGCTAATAAATTATTAAAATTAAATAGAATGAGTTACAGTTTGGTTTCTTTGTTTAATGGCAAATCAACCTTCAAGGGTTATTTAACGCCAAAGCTATCGCTTGAGCATGACAGAGTGGGGATAAGGTTGCTCAATACCTTTACCAAAGTCATGAGTCCAAAAGTAGACGAAATAGCGCGACTGGAGTTCGAACTCGCTTACTTAGACTGTAGTGCAGCGCTTTATCAAATACACCACGTGGTATTGGATAGAATTATTAGAGTTTGATAGGAATACTTGAGATGCTTTACCAGTGTGCAACCGAATGAGCACTGACAACTCGTCTAAAAAAAAGCTCCCTACAAACTATTTACTAACAAATCACACACACACACACACACACACATATATATATATATATATATATAGGATTTGGCATTATAAAAAACACGATGGTTGATTTGCTATAAAACACCAACTCACCAACGAAAAGTATAGAAATGTCATCGTCAGCTAAAACCAAAATCGATCGAAGTGTCATCATCGGATTAAAAGTAACGCAAATGATTTCCCTACAGAAGACTGATTAAAGGGCTTTTTTAAAAAAAATATTCAACTTCTTTCTTCGCTTTATAGGTTACTTGATAGGCTTATATATAAGCAGTTAATGTCACGAGGTCGTGTCGTTACAAAAGAGAGGATCAAAAGTGAAAAAGTAGCTTAAAAATAAGATGTCATTTTTTTTTCAAATAAATACTTGGGTGGTAATGATCCATAAGTAATGATCAAGATCTTAAGGTCTTGTAATGAGCCATTAGATTAGCTCGCTAAATGTCTTAGCATATTTACCAAACCTATATATGTATAACATGCGCTCCTAACTTTGAACTCTGAAAATCTAGAAAAAAATTCTCGTGAATAATAGGCACTGACTTTTTAAAAAGAAATTTTTGCAGCTGGAAAAACAGTTCATTTTTTATCATTATCCTCTTATTGTACTGATAATGCGAATTCTCTTCACTCCATATCACGAACCGTCACTATCGGCAATTTTTTTTGGTAGGTCTTCTGCGTGGCATCCAGTATCCGCACAAAGCTGGTATATGTAAATTTTTGTTATGGAGGTGACCGTGGTGTAATGGTTATCGTCGCAGGGTATGGCGACACGAGTTCAAATCCTAGACCTGACTGATTGCATTTCACATAGCACTAATACCCTTGGGAAAGGTATGAATCCAATTATTCTCCCTCCAGCTATGGGTAAATAGTCCGGCAGACTAGGTTCTTCAGCCTTGGTGAGGCAACTAGTCTAGGAGAAGGAAAACTCTGAATTCAAACCTGTTAAACTCCGTTTAAAAATTAACCTTGTGTCATATCCTGCCCGAGCGGAGGGGTTGGTAAATATGATATGTAAATTTTTGTTGCTCGGCTAGCATTAGTGAGTCCATGTGCTGTGAGTCCACAGGGAAACGACACCTAGGTGATAAACCTGGCTTCTCCAGCAGTGTCCAACATGTCTTGGTAGTCTTACATGAATGGTTTGGGTAGCCTGGTAAGGAAGAGATACGCGGTGAAACACAGTTAATCATTTATCAACTGAAGTGGTACTGTCCGACTGTTATATACTCACATAATAAATATGCTTATATACACATATACATGTTCATGCAGCATCATAACGACACAATAATAGATAGACGCACGATGATAAAGTCGCAGGAATAAACGACGCATGCAGGAAAGAAGACGCAGGAAGACTTCTTTATAAAATAGTTTACCTCTCACTTCATTTGTAAGGTTTCGAAAAGGGTTACTCAAAGTTTGCGTGTGAGAGGTAGCTGGGGACCGAATATTACTGAAATATTTTGACCCCGAAGTTATGGCCGTCAGTGTTGTGTCTTTCTCGTTCTCCATGGTTGCTCAACCGGACCCTGGAGTAAACTCTTCTGTGTGCTGGCTTTCCCTACTACACCGCGTCTACTTCCGTCTTCCACTGCACTGCTTGCCCTCCTCCTCGCCTATCTCCAACTGTCCTCAATTCGTCGGCCGTATATTACCTTCAAACTCCCACGCAGTAATATAGACACGCCTCAACGCTTACGCAACCTCTTCCGATTTCCAGCGACCGGGATGTGTCACTTCCTTCCGGTGCGCCACCTTGAATGGCATTTTTGGCCGGGTCAAAAGGTCAAAACATAACACGACAAGTATTATAAACTCTTGCACTAGTTGTTTCGTCCGAAATTGGTCTTACTACTGACCGAGATCTTTCACAGCTCTCTGTTTCCGCTTCTCTTTCTTCTGCGTGCTTCAGAAACACGGCGTCTATTATAGTTCCACAATACCGGAAGTCACGTGGTATAAGCCACTACACAACAGCTTTTGAGGTTGGTGGCAGTATAGTAACTGTTTTGTGGGGTGCTGCTTCCAGGATTTGTTCGGAACAGCATGTAGAATTTTTGTGTTGTTTTCAAAGTGTTTCGTATACATTCAAAATCAGATAGATAAGATCAGAGACTCGGTAGAAGATAGACAATCTAGAATTGCCTGGCAAACAATAAACGAAGTGAGCAGAAGAAAGAGCACAGCCAAAGCTAAACTTAAAGCAGCAAACCAACAAGAAAGAATAAAACTGTGGAAACAGCACTTCGAAAACTTACTTGGAAACCCACCAAAAATAACACATGAACCAATCACCAGAATAATTAGCAAACAATTAGACATTAAACTTGGACCGTTCACACAAGGAGAACTCGACTCGGTTCTCAGAAAAATTAAAAATAGGAAAGCTGCAGGACTGGACGAAATTCCCCCGGAAGTATGGAAGACCAGACAATTCGACGACATACTGCTCCGACACTGCAACGCAGTATACAATCAAAATCCGATAGATAGATGGACGAAGGGATGCATACTCCCCTTCCCTAAAAAGGGGGACCTCGGATTAGCCAAAAACTACCGAGGCATAACACTTACATCCATAGCTGCCAAAATCTACAATGCCCTACTACGAAACCGCATAGAACCCAAAATCGACAACATACTTAGAAAAAACCAAAATGGCTTCCGAAGAAATAGATCTACGACCTCACAAATACTAACCATCCGCAGAATCCTTGAAGGTGTACGGGCAAAGAACCTACAAGCGACATTAATATTTGTCGACTTTACCAAGGCTTTCGACTCCATTCACAGAGGAAAGATGGAACAAATCCTACTAGCGTACGGCATACCTAAAGAAACCGTAGCGGCAATAACGATTCTCTATAGAAACACTAAAGTAAAAGTACGATCACCAGATGGAGACACAGAATACTTCGACATTGTAGCAGGAGTACTACAAGGGGACACGCTGGCTCCGTATCTCTTTATCATTTGTCTAGACTACGTACTTAGAACATCGATTGACAAAATCAAAGAGAATGGCTTCGAACTGACGAAGAAAAGAAGCAGAAGATATCCCGCAACAACAATTACCGACGCCGACTACGCCGATGACATAGCGATACTGGCAAATACACCTGACCAAGCCGAAACACTTCTGCATAGCCTGGAACGAGCAGCAGCAAGCATAGGCCTCCATGTTAATGCACACAAAACGGAATATATGTGCTATAACCAAACGGGGGACATCTCCACTCTAGAAGGAACCCCTCTTAAACTAGTAGACAAATTCACGTACCTAGGAAGCAGCGTCGAATCAACCGAAAAGGACATCGAAACGAGGTTAACGAAAGCATGGACAGCTATCAATAGGCTTTCGACTATATGGAAATCAGACCTAACCGATAAAATGAAACGCAGTTTCTTCCAGGCAGCGGTCACATCGATACTGCTATATGGATGCACTACATGGACGCTAACAAAACGGCTCGAGAAGAAACTAGATGGCAATTACACAAGAATGCTGCGTGCAATCCTCAACAAGTCCTGGCAGCGGCACCCCACGAGACACCAACTGTACGGCCACCTGCCCCCTATCACGAAATCTATTCAAGTTAGGCGAACCAGACATGCTGGACATTGCTGGAGAAGCAGAGATGAACTCATAAGAGATGTACTCTTATGGATCCCCACACACGGCCGCGCAAAAGCAGGACGACCAGCACGAACGTACATACAGCAGCTGTGTGAGGATACAGGATGTTGTCCTGAAGACCTGCCTAGGGCGATGAACGATAGGGAGGAGTGGCGAGAGAGGGTCAGGGATATCCGTGCTGCCAGCACGATATGATGATGATGATGATATAAGGTGCAACCGTACAGACATGGATACAGGTAGGAAGAATTTTGGTTAACGGTGGTCAATTTATTTCTGACAGTGGAATACTTCATAACCCCCAATGTGTTCCGTACAACCTAACAGTTAGAAGGAACCAGAGAGTAGTGACAATGAAGGGTTGACTCTATCCTTTCCAGATTTGCAGGAAACTATTTAAAAGTAAGTTGGTGACCGTAGTCGAGGGCGACCAGAAGGCTCCGTTTTTTTTAATAGCTACTACACCGAAGTGTTGGGGTGGGCGCTACTTCTTTACCTGGATTGTTCCATTTCGCCCTTGATACGTACCTTATTTTGCTGAGTGTTAAGCAAGGAGGTATCAAGTACCATTTTTAGAATTTTGGGTATGACGCGACCTGGGATTGAACCCAGGTCTCCAGGACCATTGGCAGTTGCCCACAATTTTACGGTTTCGAGTAACAGATGATAATTACTCTGTAAATAACCATTCTAAATTAAAATAATTTGCATACTACTTACATATTACTAAGTTACGGCCAATTGTTTTGGTCTTGATTTGGTTGTCTTTTATAGTATGTTATTTCATAATGAATAGATCGCCTATTAAGTTGGTAAATTAAGTGTAGAATTCAAAATATATGAATTCAAAAGTTAACGGGT
Source organism: Sepioteuthis lessoniana (assembly GCA_963585895.1). Lineage (NCBI taxonomy): Eukaryota > Metazoa > Mollusca > Cephalopoda > Myopsida > Loliginidae > Sepioteuthis > Sepioteuthis lessoniana. Next base: position 92,928,661 of record OY757913.1, on the reverse strand, counting down.
AATTCTTTAGAAGAGTCATTCATGGAAAATAACTAGTGATACGATAGACAAAACTTGACCTCTGGCTGACCTTTTTAGCAGTTCTCTGACTGGTTGGTTCAGTCGTGAGAACTAGTCAGTAAGGTAGAACTGATTCGAGAGTAACCCAGAGCATCGTAACGAGCGGACGCTTAAGAAAGCCATTTCTCTATCCGTACGGTTGACATGGGAATTTGGGCGCATAAAGACGTCGAAAATCAAACAAAGTCTTTCTGTCCATTTTTTAACAACAGTCGTAGACACGGAGACCAAGAGAAACCCAAGACCACCCGAAGAAGTCCCAGATAGAAGACCAGAGCATCCGGCCAGAGAGATAAATATAAGAAAAAGACACATACACACACACACACACACACACACACATATACATACATATATATATATATATATAAAGTAAAAATAGCGACTGTAATCGAGGGCAACCTAAAGGCACCTTTTTCAATAGCTATGACACTGAAGAGTCACGGAGGGCGCTTTTCCTTTCCTAGGATTACTCTACTTGACTTTTTATATGTACCTTATAATGCTGAGTATAAAGCAAGGAGGTATCAAGCACCATTTTTCGAGTCTTCGGTATGACTCGACCTAGTCAATGGGCCGGTATACATAAATCTTTTTTGTAAGAGAATAATTTGCAGATAGCATTATTTTAAATCAAGTCTGAACTTATTTGTTTGAACGCATTTAAATGCTTTCAAGTATAGTTAATGATTGAACAGTTCTATTCGAAACCCTGGCGGGACGATAACATGTACTACCATTCAGGGTCAGAGTGGACATGAGAGTAATGGAAGTGAAAAGGTACTCCTCATCCCCTAATGCCCCAAGACTGGAGCCTCACAATCAGATGATTTATTGTCTTACCCATACTAATGAAGATCAGTCATTTTACTGTTATATCAATAACATCTATTTTACCCCAACAGGTACCAACACTGCCAGTAAGAGTGGGCCTGGGAGTCATGGTAATGAAGTATAGAGCCTACATATCCTAGACCTTCAGAACTAGAACCTCATCAAGATACAGTCTAGCATTATACTCCAGACACACTCCTTCAAAAGTGTTTCTGTAGAAAGAAGTCTAATTAAGAAGTCTGATTAACTGTTTTAGACAAGTCCTAAACTTAACCTCGCTGATTTGGAGAGATTCCTATTGTATAGCAGCCATCTTTCTGGACTGCTACATCGTTATAAGCCAGCTCGATCTCCAGTCGCGCTATTATACTCATTTTCAGACTAATATTTCCACTTAATCCACCCAGCGATGTATTAAATAGGAGCAGTACTGTTCTTTTGCAGGGATGGCCTTGGCATTAAATTATCCACGAAGGTTGATATGTCATCAAAAAAAGAAATAAAACCAACCCACCCTAACTCTGACCCAAACTATTTGGTTGAACGGAAAATGATGTCCGATTTTAGAATATTCTATTATTCCTAAATTAAAGAACTTAAATAAAGTTTAATCAGTGAAAATATGACCACTGAACATTTCTACAATCGATTATCAAGTTTATTTATGCATGTACGATAATGCTCGGAAGGTTTTGTCACCAAGAAGTGCTTAAATTCAGTTTCTACTTCTCATTTGTGTTGTATATTGACCTACGACCCGGCCAGGCTGTCAAAATAGGAACTGCACCTATGTAAATAATTGGTGCGTCCGGTCGAGGAATAGCAGAGTGTAGCCTTGAACGTGGATGGGTTGAATGAGTGCAATTTGTGACGCCCACAAGAAGGAGGTGGGCGTTGAACTATTATATAACTCGGTGAAGACAGGAAGTCAGTTAGTTTGGAGACCAGACCCGTTGGTGACAAGATGCGGTAGAGAAAGCCAGCACCCAGCAAGGGGAGCCCTCTGGCCCCCGATTGAGCAGTTTGGAGATCAGACCAGTTGGTGAGAAGATGCTGGATTGAGGAACATGTCCCAGAGAGGCTGGGCCCCCAGGCCCCCGGTTGAGCAGCCCGGGAGAACGGGAAAGAAACGCTGATGGCCAAAAGACTGAGGGGGGGGTCAATATGTTGCAGTTATGTTTGGTCTCCAACTCCCTCTCACACACAACCCTTTCAATAAAATGAGAGGTATATTTTTCTAAGAACTGTGTCGCTCGTCTTTATTGTGTCCTCGTTATGTTCTGCATACAGATGTGCATGCATATGTAGATGTATATGTATTATGTTGCTATACAACACTTGTTTAAGAATAGTAATGGTTCTATTTAACCCATTGTTACGTGATGGGGGTAAAATGTTTATAACTTTTTCCAAGGATATTCGTCCAAAAGTGAACGTAATGCAGTAACTAGAAATCGAACTCGCAAACTACGATATCGTTGGCCAGTACGTTAGTCACGTTGCCACAGGGACTAAGTACAGGGCAGAGATATTATTGGTTAACTTTAGTTTCCTGTCAAGTACCCAGTTGGATTTAATCATGAATTGAAAAAGTAAGTATGGCTTACATTTGACATCAGGCCTCTAGAAAAAGGCACATAGAGAAACATAATCATTTGTCAGTAGTAATTTATCTTTTAGATAAGCCTGTCAAGGTACCCTTAAATTTAGCATAAGCACAAGTGGAGGACACCAAGTGTGAACCATGCTCCCAATTCGGTAGATATTGCGCTATATATCAGGGTGCTCATTAAATAGACTAAACATTTATTTAATAGCCAAATGGCTCAACTTGTTATATATAAAATGGTTTCATAAAATCCAATTTGTTACAAGAGATTTTAATGCTGCCCATTATTTTGTTTTCGTGTTAGATACTCGGTGGTGGATGATTTGATTAAAGGAAAAAAAAAACTCAACGCTTGCATTAGGAAAATAATCCTTTCTTTTTATTTTCGCCGGATTATCTTAGAACGTGTATTTTTGCGTGAAAACCCAGAGAGCGAAGGAATATGTGTCTGTTCGTTACAACCTACGCTACCGTGTCACATATGCCTATCACCATGCACAATCATTCTTCTTCTTCTTCTTCTTCTTGTATTATCAAAGTGGGAGAGATAAGGGGTTTCATAACTTTTCCAAGGGTTTTAACCCCAAAGTGAACGTAATAGCCCTGACTGGGGCTCGTCTATTTGATGTCTTCGTTTAATGGCATATCAAATATCGTGGGTTATCTAATACCAAAGCCATCAAAGGAGAAAAACAGTAGTGCTACTATCTAACCCATTGCTGAGAAGGATAATAGGTTTTATACCTTTCTCAGGGGTGTTTTACAAAAGTGAACGTAATAGCCCCGTCTAGGGTTCGTCTATTTGATTTCATTGTTTAATGGCATATCAAATATCGTAGGCTATTTAATACCAAAGTCATCCTAGGAGAAAAACGGTAGTGTTACTCTCTAACCAATTGCTTTGAGGGATAATAGATTTCATACCTTTTTCAAGGTTATTTTACAAAAGTGAACATAGTAGCCCTGACTTGGGTTCCTCTGTTTGATGTCTTCGTCTAATGGCATATCAGCATTCGTGGGTTATCTAATACCGAAGCCATCCTAGGAGAAAAACAAGGTCAAAAGCCCGAAGGCCGATTAAAGTAGGGATAAAGGGGAGGGGAAGGTCGGGAACTAGCCGAGACTCGAATGCTGACGGGGCCTGAAGTATTTTGGGGACTGTCGGACGCGTCTGAGCTACGGCCGCGGGACTAGATCCACCTTAAAAATAGCCTTGTGCCACACACATACGCTTGGTTGGGTGTATGTGAAATACCAGTGCACCAATCATCGTGTTGGTGCGCCTTTTCAGTTGTCGGGTCACACTTCGGCCGGCCGTGTTGTGTACTGCATGGTTCTGGTCGGGTGTGCCTCATCACTCTTTGGAGGTGTGCTTTAACCCTCTTTGGAGGAGCTAGGTTGATCGCCGAGCGCCTAAGGCACCCCTCTTTAGGGGAATACTGACGGAGCCTGTGGTATTTTTTTTGGCTGCCAGACGCGTCTTGGCTATGGCTCTGCAACGGGACCCACCTAAAAAACGCCACACACGTACGCTTGGTGGGGTGTATGTCAAATACCAGTGCATCAGTCAGCGTGACACAATCACGTATGATACCATTTGCGTAGTGGACGGATAGTCACTACCCCACTGGACTCTCAGCTTCCTATCAGCTAACTACTGTTTAACCAGGTTCTTGTTTCTGTTACTTGAATATATATGTTTTCTTATCAACCCTTTTTGTGTTCCCCATGTCTTTCTTTTGTCAGCATCACAACAGATATGACATTAAGCAATCTAATAGTGAAGATCCAGTAATGATGGAGCTTTGGGGAATGTGGAGTACCTCTTTGTTGCCATTGCTCCCAAGTCCATCATAGCCCGAAGTGGTAGCACCAGATATGATCCTATCTATGGGTCAAATAGAACGGACATTTAAACTGTGTGCAAACAAATGATTTATGCTAAAATGAATTGGTAGAAGTAGAACAGTTTGGTCATTTTATTGAGTGTAAACAAACGATTGATGTTTAATTCAATTGTTAGCAATTCTTGGAATCATTTAACTGTGTGCGAAAGAATGAGATTGGGCTTGTTTTAAAATGTTATCAACAAAATATGTTTATAAATCATTTATATATACATATATATATAAAGAGGAATTGGCACTAGATAATCTAGTTTGGTTGATATGCCATGAAACCAAATCCAAACCAAACCCAGGTGATATCACGGAAAGTACCCGAGGAAATTCCAATAATGTTTTAATTGGGTCTGGAGAGAGTGATCAAGTGGTGACCTTATAAATTTGATATAACAGTACTCCAATAGAAATATAAACATTCTTTAAGCAACCTGTTTTAGTAACATACAAGGATAGTTTGGTTTTTCATGAGAAAATTAGCTCAGGAGGAGATGCTGTAATGGAATATCCCACATCCCTCTCAGTCATGTGGACTGACTATCATCTGAGGCCGACGGTATTAATTAGCTGTTGGCATTGACTCCAGCGGGCATTGTCCAGCAAAGGCAGACTTTAGGCGAAAAGGCCTCCAGGTTCGGATGGGCTACCTTCGGGTGGGCAAGCTGAATCATTGACACATTTGTCACCTTTGTATAGCAGTGGACCTTGCTGTCCAGTTTAAGCTATAATCAGGCATCCGTGCCTGGACTTATGTTTAGGTCCAAGTCCAGCTAGCCTCATCACCACCTTGCACTAAGTGGGCCGATGACCAGCATAGAATAGAAACTTGACTATGGCTAAAAGCATGTTTTCGAGGCTGAGCTCCAAGCCATAGAAGACAATCCAGTGGAGACTGTAAAATATGCCGACTGCATCTCTGCAGTAAGAGAGTAAGACCATCTATGACACTAATGTTACACTAAATCATCTGATGGGGAGTTTCCAGTTCTAGTGCTTTGGGGAATATAGAACTTCCTTTCATTGCCATTACTCCCAAGTCAACTCTGACCCGGAGTTGAAGTATATGTTAGAGTCCCATCTATCGGTCAAAAAGAAATATGTAATCATTTTTTAAACTTGAAACCATTTAACTGTGTGATTCAAACTAGGAAGCTCCGGCACGTTTGAAAATATTGTTACCTAAAAACTATTCACTTACAAATCAAATACATATAAACATATGCATCATGATCATGTCACGCCAGCAGCACGGACCTCCCTGATCCTCTCTCACCATTCGTCCCTATCGTCCATCGCTCCATGTAGGTCTTCTAGGCTACATCCTGTATAGGCACGGAGCTGTTGTATATAGGTTCTAGCTGGTCGTTCTGCCTTTGCTCATCTATGTGAAGGGATCCATAGGATTATGTCACTTATGAGTTCGTCCTTACTTCTCCAGCACTGTCCCGCATGTCTGGTTCGTCTAAATTTGATAGTTTTCGTGATGGGTGGTAGGTGACCGTACAGCTACTGCTTTGTGAAGTGCTGCCCTCCGGACTTGTTCAATATTGCTCGCTTCATTCTTGTGTAGTTGCCGTTAAGCTTTTTCTCCATTTTTAGTTAGCGTCCATGTAGTGCATCCATATAGCAGTATCGACACGAAAGCTACTTGGAAAAAACTGCGTTGTATTTTATCGGTTGGTCTGACTTCCATAGGATCGATAACCTATCAAGAGCTGTCCATGCCTTTGCTAGTCGCGAGTCGATGTCTGTCTCGGTTGATGAGACACTGCTTTCTATGTAGGGGAACTTGTCCACTAGTTTCAGAGAACAACCGTTTGATTAAAGCACATGTATTCCGTCTTGTCTGCGTTGACATGGAGCCCTATGCTTCCAGCTGCTCATTCCAGACTATGTAGCAGGGTTTCACCTTGGGCGGGTGTATTTACCAGAAGTGGTATGTCATCGAAGTAGTCCACGTCCGTATTGTTTGTGTTGGGTATCTTTTGCTTCTTTCCTTTGCCAGCTTGAAACCGTTATCTTTCTTTATATCAACAGACATACGTAATTTAGGCATATTATAAACAGGTATGGGGATAATGGGTCTCCTTGCAGCTCACCTGCTACAATGTCTAAGTAATATGTGTCTCCATCCGGGGAGCGGACTTTTACTTCGTGATTTACATAGCATTATTACAGCTGCAAACACACACACACACACACACACACACACACACACACACACACACATATATATATATATATATATATACATTATTTGACATTAAACAATCTACCTGGAGAGATATGCCATTAAACACAAGAATATTTGAGGAATACTTGAGAAGATCGGCATCACATGGTTAAGTGTGCTTCGTCACCTTCACAACCTCGGCAAAATCAGCCGATCGTAACAAAATGTTTTAAAAATATCAAGTATAAAGAATGCGATTGATAAATTTTCTTAATTGCACAAAATTGAAAATAAAACGGACATCTCAGTTTAAAAGATATATGAAACTAAATTGCAAGAAAATATATCTACATACAACAGATCAAATTTATTCAAAGAAAACGCAATTGGCTTCAACCATGGCCTCCAGAAGTCTTCGAAATCTCCTGAAAGTCTTTCCGACAGTCTCCTTGGTAAATACTACCGTTATTCTTGCCATCAGTTCACTTTTGGTGTTGCACGGAGTTTTGTTAGTCTCTCACTCAACCGGACCCCTACATAGTATCGAGGAAATTGCAATCTAGGGAGGGGTGATGTGGTCAAATTTTTTGACTGCCACTACTGGATTCTTCTGCCTGTTTGGCACGTTGTAGATTACTGTCGTCAGATGACGGATCTTCAAATAACATCCTCTGGCTCCAGTCCAGTACTACACCGCCAGGCACTTGATTTACGGTTCTGTGTTGAGTCCGAGGTCAGGTGGGAAGATTATGTAGACTGGGTGTTTAGTTTACATCAATATGAATATGAATCTGCCTTCATATGGATACCCAAACACTCTGAAATTGTCGTATAGGAGATTTCGGCGGGAATGCCAACCTGTACATTATGCCATTTTGAAATTTCTGGCGGAGTTAATTGGATCATGGTATCGCTTTGCCACGGACTTTAGTAAGCTGCATAATAGACAATATATATATATATATATATACAGAGAGAGAGAGAGAGAGAGAGAGAGAGAGAGAGAGAGAGAGAGTTGTTCAAATCTTGGACGAATTTCACAGAGCAACAATGATTTTAAGAAAGGAATAAATTCAACGATTCCTCGTCTAGCTTACGGGTAAATAGTAGGGCAGATTTCCTCTTTAACCTTGGTATAGCAAGCCAACTCGGGAAAGAAAAATTATAAATTTGAACCTAGAGAATTCCGCTTTAAATTTGACCTTGCATCACATCCTACTCGTGCGGAGAGTTTATATATATATATATATATATATATAAAAGAATTTGAATATATATATATATATATATATATATATATATATATATATATATATGAGTTTATATATATATATATATATATATGTAAAAGAATTTATATATATATATATATATATATAAAAGAATTTATATATATATGTATTCAACATTATATAGTAGAGAAACGCCAAATGCCCTGTTTTCATTGGCTGATGCTGAATGGCGTATGTTTATAAAGAATGGTCGAAGTCCAGTATTACGGATTTTCTTTTTTATTGTTTTAGCAATGTTGCAGTGCGTGGAACGTCGCTATCAAGGAGGCGGTTTGACTCTTCTAGAGTCATGCCGGGGTTGCTATTGGAGTCGATATGATGCGAAACCCGAAATCGGCGAGGAAACAGTGCACCACTGATGACTTTCCTTGATGCATCTAGGATGTATGACTAAAATATATATATATAAAAGAATTTATATGTATATATATATATATATTAATGCACATACATACACTTATATGTGTTTATTATCATAATATTCGCAAAATTTCTTAATACTTGCTCGCAGTGACGTAAAATTAACCATACCTGGTTGCATTGTAAGTTATTTTTCGAGCGCCCCGGGTTTATTGTAAAGAGGCCTCAGCCACGAAGCTCTGATGTATATATATATATATATATATATATATATATATGCAGTGACTGAGATGAAACCATCAATCAAAATTTGACCATGCCGATAAATGGTACATGCACAACCCAGCACCTGTCCTAGAAAATGACACTCACAAACTCCTGTGAGACTTTGATATACAAACGGATCAACAAATCTCGGGCCGAAGACCAGATCTTATAATAATCAACAAAGAAAAGAAAATTTGCAAAATTGTCGACTTTGCTGTCCCGGCAGACCATAGAATAAAACTGAAAGGATATGAAAAGAGAGATAAGTACCTTGACCTTGCTAGAGAATTGAAAAAACAATGGAATATGAAGGTGACAATTATACCAATCGTGATTGGTGCTTTTGGCACGGTAACTAAAGGATTATTAAAGGGCCTGGAAGATTTGGAAGTTGGCGACCAAGTGGAGACCATCCAAACAACAGCATTATTGAAAACGGCCAGAATACTGAGAAGAGTCCCGGAGACTTGAGGAGACTTGCTGTCACTCAATCTCCAGTGAAGGACCAGCAGCTTTCGCTGATCAGAAAAAGTCTATTGAGTAATAAACAATAATAATAAAATATATATATATATATATATATATATATATATATATAATTCATGGAATTTAGACTGCAGTCTAAATTCCATGAATTATATATAATTTATATTTTATTATATATATATATATATATACATATATAACGGGACATTGGCCCAGCGGTTAGAGTGTTCGCCAATGGCCCGGGAGACCTGGGTTCAATCCCAGGTCGAGTCATACCAAAGACTTTAAAAATGGAACTTGATACCACCTTGCTTAACACTCAGCATTATAAGGTACGGTTCAAGGGTAAAGTGGAGCAATCCAGGGAATGGAGTAGCGCCCTCCCCTACACCTTGGTGTAGTAGCTATCGAAAAGGGAGCCTTCGGGTCACCCTCGACTATGGTCGCTAACTTTACTTACTTTATATATATATATATATATATATAATAAAATATATATTATATATATATATATATTATATATTATATATATATATATATTATATATATATTTAATTAATGGAATTTAGACTGCAGTCTAAATTCCATGAATTAAATATATATATATATATATATATATGATATATATTTTATTATTATTATATATATATATTAGAAAAATATATAAGATAAAATATATTTATAGAATTTCTTTTAACACTTCATCTGCGTGGGAATTTCTCAAGAACGGTTTGACAGTCATGCAAATCCATGTCAAGTGTTTTTTTTTTTTTGTTTTTTTTAAGTTCTTCATTTGTTCCTTCACGTCAATCTAAGGTCGCCTTTTTTGGGAGGTTCACCCTTGATGCTATCACTGCAATGCTCCCAATGAAGAATCATCGTTGTTGAATGAATTATTCGGGTAGACCCTTTTCCTCATAAGACCTGTTAACAGCACGAGACAAACCTTGAATAGCTTTGAAGAGCAGAGCTGAGGCAGGGCTTTTTTTTTGTTGAATCAAAGGATAAAAAATCAGCAGGCATTAGAAAAACGAATACAGTAAGTCCTTACCAACTGCCGTTTAAAAATCTTCGTAAAATCTTTGTGCCCTATATTTTTATCTAACCAAAACTGTATAGCAAAAATATTCAAAAAAAAAAAAAAGAAAAGAAAAAGAAGAATAAACAAAATGACACACAGACATAACGTATGTCTTTAATAATAATAATAATAAAATAATAATGATAGAAATGAAACGGTGTATAAGACTAGACACGACTAGGTGGGAAAGGTGATCCATTAGGAAAATTTAAATTTGACCATACGAACAAATGACATATGCACAACCCAGAATCCGTCTTGGAAAAAGTGATGCACAAATTTCCCTGGGATTTTGAGATTCAAACGGATCTTCTAATCTCGGCTAGACGACCAGACCTAGTGATATTCAATAACAAAAAAAAAAAAAAAAAGGAAGAGAGCCTGCCGAATTGTAGACTTTGCCTTTCCGACTGACCACTTGGTAAAACCGAAAGAAAGCGAAAAAAAAGATACCTACCTGAACCTTACTAGGGAACTGAAAAAAACTATGGAATATGAAAATGACGGTGTTACCAATTGTAATTAGTGAGCTCGGCACAGTCACCAAAAGATCGGTACTTGGACTGGTGGACTTGGAAATAAGAGGACAAGTGGAGACCATCCAATCGACAGTATTATTAAGATTGGCCAGAATACAAAGAAGAGTCCTGGAGACTTGAGTAGACTTGCTGACGCTCGATCTCCAGTGAGAAACCATCAACGATCGCTGGTATGAAAAACTCTCAAAAGAGTGAAATAATAATAATAATAATAATAATAATAATCAACAAAAAAGAGAACTTGCAAAATAGTCAACTTTGCTGTCTCGGCTGACAGGATAAAACTGAAAGAATGTGAAATCAACGAAAACGAAAAGAGAGACAAATACTTGAGCCTTGCTAGAGAACTGAAGAATCTATGGAATATAAAGGTGACGATGATACTAATTGTAATTGATGCACTAGGAATGATCTCAAAAAACTTAATAAGGGGGCTTGATGTGTTGGAAATTGGTTGACGAATAGAAACCTTCCAAACTATTGTATTGTTAAGAATACTGACAAAAGTCCGGGAAAATTAAGGAGACTTGCTGTCACTCAGACTCGACTGTATTACCCTCATCTAATGCTGGCGGGAAAAACTCACAAAGAATAATGACGAAAATGAGAAGAATCCCGGCGACCAGGAGAGACTTGCTGTCACTCAGACTCCAATGAAAGACCAGCTAATACTGATGTGAAAAACTCGAGAGAAGAAAAATAAAAATCTGTCGCAGAGAATGAAATGCCTAAGCTTCTCTGTGATTTTAAAATACAAATGGATTACCTAATCCTGGCCAGAAGACCAGATTAACAAGAAAGAAAAAAGAGTTTGTTCTCTAGTGTATTTTACTGTTTCGGCCGATCACAGAGGGAAAATAAAAAGAAAGAGAAAAGATAGACAAATACTTAGACCTTGTCAGAGAAGGAAAAAAAAACTTTGGATCATGAAAGTGACGGTAGCAGCAAATGTAGTTATTGCTCTTGGAACTTGGTCAAAAAACTGGAAGAATTGGAAATCAGCGGAAGAGGTGGAAATCGACGACCGTACTGAGACAATCCAAACTACAGTATTAAAATAATGGAGACGATCCAGACTACAGCATTTTTGAGCTCGATCAAAATTTCGGCAATAGTCTTAGAGACTTGAGGAGACTTGTTGTCTCTTAGACTTCAGTAAAAAAAAAAACATCAGCAAACGGTGGTACGAGAAACTGGAATAATAATAATAATAGTGGAGATTATCCAAACTACTACGTTATTGAGAACGGCCAGAATACTGAGAAGAGTCTTGGAGACTTGAGGAGACTTGCTGTCTCTCAAACTCCGGTGAAAGATCATCAGCTAACGCTAATCTGAAAAGCTCTAATTTTCTTACATAATAATAACGACCAGACCTTTATATGATCAACGAAATAAAAGCAAAAAAAGAGAACTTGCAGGATTGTGGACTTCGCTGTCCCAAAAAGAAGGATAAGTACATAAACCTAGCAAGGGAATTGAAAAGACTGTGGAACATGAAAGCTATGGTAATACCAATTGTAATTGGTGCTCTTGGTACAGTTACCAAAGGTTTGGTAAAAGGACTGGAGGACTATGAATTAAGAGATCGTGGAGACAATCCAAAGTACAGCATTGTTGAGATCAGCCAGAATACTGAGAAGAGTCCTGGAGACTTGGGGAGACTTGTTGACACTCAAATTCAAGGTAAAAACCATCGGCTAACGCTGGTGTGAGAAACTCTTAAGGAGTAAAATAATGGCATATACGCAATATAGAATCTGTCCTGGAAAATGAAACGCTCTAACTCTTCTGGGATTTTGAGATAAAAATGGATCACCTAAAATCGGCCAGACGACCAGGCCATGTGATAGTCAAGAAAAGAAAGAAAAGAGAAAATGTGCCATTCCGGCTGACCATTGAGTAAAACTGAAAGAAAGCGAAAAGAGGGATAAGTACTAAGACCTTGCTAGAGAACTGAAAATCCATGGAACATGAAAGTGATGGTGATACCAATTAGTACAGTCACCAAAGGATTGGTACTGAGACTGGAGTATTCGGAAATAGGATTATGAGTCGATAACATCCAAACTACAGCATTATTAAAATCGGCCAAAATACAAAGAAGAGTCCTAGAGATTTGATGATACGTGCTGTCGCTCAGACTCTAGGGAAAAACAATCAAGTAACGCTGAAGTTAAAAAATCTCAAAAGAATAAAATTATTATAATACATCCCGCCAGTCATCGTAATAGCCCTAGGTATGATCCAGAAACCAACATTAATCCATTAATTTCAAGAAATACACCCTCAAGTGCTCCTGACCACATCGTCAGTGATATTCTTCCCAACCTCATTAGGTGTTTCGGGTGTTTCAGCATCATACACCCTCACTAGGGTGATCCAGCTAGTGTTCATCAGCCATCAGCTTGTGGTCCGGAACCTCCCAGTAGCAAAAAGATCACCAAAGAAAAAAGGAAAAATCTATGAGGCTTTATATAAAGTTGCACAAGGGGAACATCCAATCAAATGCGTCTCTGGGCAACCCCTCTCCCATACAAAAGGAAGCAACTAAGCAAATGGTTTTCCGCCAGACAAAGAAAGTGATTGCCCAGAGACGCACCTTGATGCTCAGAATAGACTAAAAGGCAAGCTTTCATTTTAGTTACATGAGATCTTTTATAAATGGGAAAAATTGTCCGTGTGTGTCTGACAAACAGTGAAATATCACATGACATAAAAAAAAATGCCAAGCATTAAAGAATGCCTTCTCTGAAACGGCATAATTTGACCCCCCCGCAAATACATATATAGATAGACAACACCCTATACCTTTAAATGTATTTTCAAACCCACCACACAATAACCTCACCCCGTCTAAAATAAAAGTATCACTTAAATAAGAGAAACCCTTGATAATTAAGAAGATATCTGGCAGTCCCAGCCAATATGAAATACAAAGAATCACTCTTGAGGAATAGCTCAACTCCTCAGGAGATTGCAGTCAATTTAGCCGAAAAATAACACCAAAAGAGACAGCAAAAAATCTCTAGGCATTAAATTCCGCGAGGTAGGTCGTCATTCCATTAAGAATTAACCAACTAACCTAGCACCAATGAAAAATATCACCCGAAAGAGACCACAAAAACCACGAATACAAAGAATACATAGAATCACTACGTTCCCTCAAGCTAGATCTTGGTTAACGACCTGGTGATGCATTGTAAGAAAACGAAAGTAAAGCCAAGTTTTTAAAAAATCAGCTATACTATATATACATATACATATACACACAGACATATATATATATATATATATATATATATATATATATATATAAGGAAAACACTAGATTTTATGGCCCAGTAGGCTGGGGCTGTAGAATGCACAGGCTGCTTCTCTGCTGATGGGTAAGACCCACCTCCAGCGAGTGTCCTGGATATGACACTAAACAATCTGATAGTGAGGCTCTAGTAATGCTGCAGCTTTTAAGGAATGCGGAGTACCCCTTTATTGGCATCGCTCCCAGGTCTACTCTGACCTAGAGTGGTAGCACCTGATAGGGTCCTATCTATGGGTCAAATAGAAGTGAACAGTGTGCTTATGCAAAACTAAATTGTTTGAAATAGAAACGTTTTGAAGTTTAACTCTTTGTAAACAAAACCTATACGTATACTAATCCGAATGGTTTCAAACTGAAACCACTAAAATACTATAAACTGAAACTGAAAACTGAAATCACTAAAATACAGAAAACTGAAACTGAAACCACTAAAATACTGAAAACTGAAACCACTGAAATACTTAAAACTGAAACTGAAAACTAAAACCACCAAAATACTGAAAACTGAAACTGTGACCTCTAAAACCCTGAAAACTGAAACCACTGAAATGCTTTAAACTGAAACTGAAAACTAAAACCACTAAAATGATGAAAACAGAAACCACTAAAATACTGAAAACTAAAACCACTGAAATACTTAAAACTGAAAACTAAAACTACCAAAATACTGAAAACTGAAACTGTAACCACTAAAACCCTGAAAACTGAAACCACTGAAACTGAAAACTAAACCACTAAAATGCTGAAAACTCAAACTGAAAACTGAAGCCACGAAAATACTGAAACTGAAAACTGAAACCACTAAAATACTGAAAACTGAAACCACTGAAATACTTAAAACTGAAACTAAAAACTGAAACCACTATAAAGAAATTACCGCACGAAGGGAAAATAAATATAGAATTAACAAAGAAAATAATGACTTAAAAGAAGGCTACATTATCATCTCTGAATAACCAAAAGAGTTAAAAGTTAAGGTTGAAAACGAAAAGGTAAACAAATTATGACCGAAAATCCCAACAGGTAACATCATTGAGCTAAAAGGGCTAATCTATACAAGAGCAAAACTAGTCTGCGATAAAATCAAAACCCGAACAATAATACAGAACCTGGATGGGAAATTATATGAGAAGGATAAATTAAAAAAAAAACTGTGGTAGCAAACGAAAGTACTAAGGAAGGAAAAACACAGGGATATATTCGAATAAAAGAATCAAAACTGAACAGCAGACAATTTTGACGATTTAAAAGATAAATTAAAAGCTATTGGTGAAAGAAAGGAGACTGAGAATACAACGAAACAGGTCAAGCAATAGAAAGAAAATAGGACATTACAATCCCCCCACACTCAAAAAACGAAGGGAAATGCTACCAACAGGTAGATGGAGAGTGCTATGTGAAATGCAAGTAACCTTATCCAGAATTTGAACTCGGATCGTCGTGTCTATTTAGTAAGACGAAAACAATTCTACCACGTGTACATGTATGAATATGTGTAAGTACCTGAGTGTGTGTACATATGTATATGGTTACGAGTTGACCATAGGTATGTTCATAGGCATGTATGTATATATATTTATGAGTATAAATAAATGTATATCTATATAGGGGTCAATACATATCTGCATGAGTGTGTTGAGGGTATGTGACCGCGTGTATTTTGAGCATGAAACAGTCCAGTTGAATTGGAGATGGTCAGATAAAGCTGTGTCGCGACTTAAAATACTTCAATTCTATTGTTCCACTTTTAGGGTGTCCTGGAAACTTACACTCTGGCAATATTTATATATTTAATCTCTGGGTTACCCAAGGTTTGAAAGTAGGAAATATTCAACCCTATATATATATATATATATATGCTCCCCCATTGTCGGCCACTATATATATATATATATATATATATATATGCTCCCCCATTGTCGGCCACTGTTAGCGTAATGCAAGGCTCTTCGAAAGAATTGAGCTCTCTGGTAGCCGGTAGGGTATGAAAAAATGTAAACAAAGTCTGCTGCTGCTGTTTGCTAAATATAAAATACCTAAAAATTCCCTTAGCCAATGTAGTCCGCTTGTAACCGTGTGGTCTGAAGCCTTAGTCTATCGTAAAGTTGGACGGGTTTCGATTCCGGCTTCCAGCGTCCTGCGTGTCTAGCCACACTGAAGAGTTCTGATAGAACGAAACAGTCTGTCTGTGGATGACTATATATATACATATATATATACATATATATATATATTTCTTAAAAAAAAACAAAAACCGGTCACATGAAGATTATAAATCTATTTCCATCCTGTTATGGGTTTTGATATAAATCAGTATAAGTTTAAATGTTCACTGTTGAATGGGTTTTTGTCCTGATGGAATAACTCCCAACTCCGCTTTAAGTGGACCGAATAATACTATATATATATATATATATATATATATATATATATATATATACTGGTATAGTCAGAGATTCGAAAAGTTGTCGGGGTCTGAGTGCAGTCAGTTGGTCAAATATAGCGACTGGAGTTAGAGATGTGCTCAGAATCTGCTGGCGCCCCATGAGCTGGAATCTGGCAAAGGAGGATCTGAAGTAACACACAGCTCTCCATCTGTGAGGGAATCCCCTCCTTCAAACCTTGACTTCAACTTTTGCTTTTGTTTTTATTCATTTATTTTTTTTTTTTGTATAACACCGCCCCTGGCACAATGCAATGAATACAGCGTCCGGTCGCTCAATGCAGTGAACAGATGCACTGAAGAGCTGAGGCATTTCGTCACTCAATAAAATTCAATAATCAACAGATGGTATACTAAGTGGTAGTTCCTAC
Source organism: Sepioteuthis lessoniana (assembly GCA_963585895.1). Lineage (NCBI taxonomy): Eukaryota > Metazoa > Mollusca > Cephalopoda > Myopsida > Loliginidae > Sepioteuthis > Sepioteuthis lessoniana. The sequence goes on along the minus strand of OY757913.1, from coordinate 92,911,923 downwards.
ATTAACTTTCACCACGATAAGACACATTTCCTGAGTGCCATTGGAGTAGAATATAAGGGTTTTCCTTCTAGATTGGTTACCTTACTAGGCCGGGCAAAAAAAAAAAAACCAAAACAAAACCACTACAACAAAGTTTTCCGACTATTTATCCATAACTTGAGGGGGAAGACATGGATTAATTCTTTTCAAAAATTCAAAAGAGGGATCCACTGGGTGCGGAACCAAAATATGTCATAATTTTTTAAACGGTTTTTTTAGTCTGATTAGTCCAATTTTTGGAAAAAAAAAATCTGATTTTTCATAATTAGCTCTATTATTTAAGCACTTTTTTCAATTAGAATTCAACCCAATATTAGAGGACAAGAAAAGAAACGACAAATAATCTATGATTTGCTTAACATCGAAAAAATTTCCGAAATAATGGGAGATTCTTTATGACCTCCATTAAGTCTAACCATTAACCCTATTGATTACACAATATGAAAAAAAACAAAAAAAAAACAAATGCAAATTCTTGTCCAAATATAGGTTCGCTTAAGACTGCAACTGAGGAGGAATGGAATAAAATGTCTGAAGAATTTGTTTTGAAGACTTGTAAATCATTTCAGAGGCGGGTTGAAACAATAATTGAAAAAATGGCCGCCATATTGAGTAAATTTTCTGTTTTGAGTCTATCTTCTTATTTAGTTGTTTTTTTTTTAAACTAAAAGTAATCTTGTTTATCATTAAATTAGAATATCCCTAATCTTTCTTCCAGCAACCAGTATTTCAAATCTGTTTTGAGTGAAATAATCATAAATTTCATTGCATTTTCTGCGATTTTTCCGCAAATAAATAGTATTGGAACTCAGGTAGCCATCTCGTTTTTGGTTGAGCGATATAAGATACTCCTTCTAAGTAGGGGGTGTCCTCGTAGTGTAATGGTTAAAGCGATGGACTGTGGAATCGTAAAAAGCGAGTTCGTATTCCAGTCGCGCTATTACGTTCACTTTCGGGCAAATACCCTTGGGAAAGGTGTGAACCCCCTTATTCTCCCAGCTATGGGTTAAATAGTACCATTACTGTTTTTCTAGGAGACTGGCTTTGGCATTAAATAACCGACAAAGGTTGATATGACATTAAAACAAAAGAAACCGAAACCTTCTGAGTAATAAGGCTGCATTTAGACTATACTCTGTTAATTTGCCATTGTTTATATGTAACTTAGTCGCCTCTGATTGGCTAATCTACTGCTTCTGCTTTAGCCGTCTCTGATTGGCTATTCTACTGATGGGTAAGTCAATAAATATTTGCTGACAATTTGTAGACGGCCGATATCTATAGTAGTTCTGGGCACTTCTGGTGGTGTAATGATTAGCAAGCTAGACAAGCAAGCCTACACGAGTGAGTTCCAGTCTCACTTGGTGCTCCATTCATATATGTCCTTGTGCCACATCTAAGCAAAAGCTTCGTAAATTATGACATCTTAAGTAGATCAGGGCAACTTTGGTGGTGTAATGGTTAGCAAGCTAGACAAGCAAACCAACACCAGTGAATTCGAGTCATATTGGGTACCCCATACCAATGGCATTGTGCCACATCTAAGCAAAAAGCTTTGTAAATTACGACATCTACAGTAGATCTTCCTCCCAAACAATCCAACTAATATGTCTCTTGATTATTTGTTTTAAACGTTGAAGAAAAAACAATTGCGAAACAATCACTTGCTATCCATATTTGAAATGTTATTTTATCTTTAAAAAGGTAAATTTGTGGATCATAGTAGGTATGATGGAGTCCTCATGCCGTTGTGGCAAACATGCTAGACTGTGACTCTGTATGAACAGAGTTCGAATTCCAGTCTCGCTACTATGTTCACTTTCGGACTGATACCCTCGGGAAAGCTACGAACCTCTCAATTCCCACCCCCGCTATGGGTCAAATAATACTACTGCTGTCTTTTTACAAGGATGGCTTTGATATTAAATAACCCATGAATGTTGATATGCCATTAAATTAAGAAACCAAAAACCTATGTAAAAAGCTTCTAATCAGTTAACGATCGTCATCAAATACGATGGACAAACTGTATAATTGAATGATATTGAAGCATATAAAAAATTCTGCTTACTTTCGATAATCGGATAATCCGAAAACTTGTAAATATTGATCGGCTTTGAAGTTACTAATTAGCCAAAATGACCTAATACAATTCCAGATCAATTACTTAGAAATTGAATAATTAATTTGTTGTCAGATTTGTCGGGTTTAATCAATTTAGCAGTAGCTAAAGTTTCACGTATTAAATAAAGTTTCCACATGATCTCAAATTTGGAAATATTTAAAACTTAAACCAGATCGGAGAGATGAAATAAAAAAAGAATTAAAAAAAAAAACGCTTGGGTTTCTTTGTTTAATGGCATATAAAACTTCGTGGATTGGTTTGGTTTGGTTTGAGTTTGGTTTTATGGCATGTTATCGGTCATTTAATGCCAAAATCATCTTTATACATATATTAAATATATGATTTCTAAACTTCAGTTTAGCTAAGGGCAGTTTTTGTTCACACACAGTTAAATATAAAACAGTTCTATTTCAAACAATTCAGTTTTTGTTCACACACAGTTAAATATAAAACAGTTCTATTTCAAACAATTCAGTTTAACATGAGTACACAGTTTAGTTCCATTTGACCCGTAGATAGGATCCTATCAGGCGCTACCATTTCGGGCCAGATTAGACCAAGGAATGAGAGCAATAAAGGAGTACTCCATAATCCCCAAATCTCCAGCATTAATGGAACCTCACAATCAGATTGTTTAAGTCATATCAGGAAACTCGTTGGAAGAGTCTTACCTCTCTACAGAGAAGCAGTCGGTGTATTCTGCAGCTCCAGCTGACTGAGTCATCAAAATACCGGGGTTATTCAAAGCCAAAAGTATCTTTATAGAAGAATATTGCTGGGTGGAGGGACACTGGAATTTATACCTTTCGCAAGGGCAGTATTTCCAAAATTAAGGTAATAGTGCAACTGGTGTTCGAACTCGTTTACTACGATGTGACAGTCCAGAACGTTAGCCACTGCACCATAGGGACTCCTTTGAAAGAGTAATGACAAAAATGTCTCCTAAAAATTGAAAACAACGACCTATGGTTTTATCGTAAACTCTGACCTTTTGAAAGTAATCAAAAGATGGCTTTTGTTATTTCATAGCCATTATCCATTTATTGTAAATGTCTTGCTCATCTGTCTTCTAAAAACTTATAACCTTGAGGAAGCCGAATTAAAAAAAAAAAAAAATAAATAAAATAAATATATATTCATTGTTTATGCTGCTTGGAAGAAATATTTCTTCCCAAAAAGTTTATAAAATTATTTTTGTTACAGCGTCACGTGATAAAGTGAGAAGAACTTCTAGCATGCTCATTTTTGACAATTAATCAGCGTGTGCATATGTGTGTGTTTGTTTTGTTTTGTGTGCGTATATATATATATATATATATATATATATATATTCATAGTTATTTACCTGTGACATAACGTGTGTGTGTATAACATTTTTCTCAGATTTTGTCCCCCCCCTAAAAAAAACACAAACAAACAACAAAAAAGACATGAAAAGCAAAACAAAAGACAAGACAACGAAAACCTTTTTCAGAACATGAATAATTTATATACCTACATAACAATTGTATATTCTTCTTAAAATCATACAATTCCAAGTCGCACACACACACACACACACACACACACACACACACACACACACACACACACACACACACACACACACATATACACATATATACACACACACACACACACACATATATATATATATATATATATATATATATATATATAAAAGACACACAGGAATATTTCTTTTATGTTATTCCTTCGGCCATCATTTCATCGTTAAGAGAAAAGCTTTTGTGGAAAAAGTTGTTTTTTTTTTAAAGTTTGTAAAAGTGTTTTAAAAGTTGATATGCTGTAAAAAAAGCGGGGAAAACTACTCTGGTAACGTAGCATACCCATTTAGTGAATGAGACTTATTTCCTGGAATCCAAGTTTCTTTAATTGACCTTCATCAATATGGTTGCGTTTTATGATATATCAAGAAGTGTAGGTTATTTAATGTCAAATCACTTTTATACATATATATAAAATATAAATGATTTGTTAACACACTTTGTTGATAACATTTTTAAACGTGCCTGAGCTCAGCTTTTTGCATACAGTTAAATGGTCTCAAGATTTATTATGAAACCTTAACAATTTAATATCAGCCATTTATTTGCACAAATTCAAAGAGATATATACGATGTGTAAGGGATTAGTTTGAAGTTAATTTATTTTTAAGTGAGTTAGAAATAATTCACAGTTAAATGGTTTCAATTACTGCTATCTAACATTAATAATTCTGGTGTACATTTTCTTTTTTACGTAAAGGAATTATATTGTGAATTGAATTACCACGACTAGAAATATTAATAATTCTATTCAACATTTTCATGCGTTTGTATTCTATTAAATGGTTCCAAGCATTGCTATGTATGACTAATCATCATCATCATCATCATCATCATCATCATGTCGTGCGGCCAGCACGGATATCCCTGACCCCCTCTCTCCACGTCTCCCTATCATTCATCGCCTCCGGCAGGTCTTCAGGGTTACATTCCGTATCATCACATAACTGCTGTATGTATGTTCGAGTTGGTTGTCTTGCTTTTGATTGGCCATATGCCGGGGTCCACAGGAGTACATCACTTACGAGCTCATCTTTGCTTCTCCAGCTGTGTCTGGCATGTCTGGTTCGTCTAGCTTCGATAGTTTTCGCGATAGGTGGTAGGTGACTGTATAGTTGGTGCCTTGTAGGGTGTTGCTGCCTGGTCTTGTTTAATATTGCTCTCAACATTCTTGAATAATTGCCGTCTAGCTTCTTCTCCAGCCGTTTAGTCAGCGTCCAAGTAGTGCATCAATATAGCAGTATCGACACGACCGCAGCCTGGAAGAAACTGCGTTTTATTTTATCGGTCAGGTTTGATAACGTAAGTCATTTATTTACACGCAGGTAAATGAGCAAAAAGTTGTATTTCAAACAATTCATTTTAGTATGTCAACAAAATTAAATGGTTCCAAGCATTCCTACGTATGACTAATCATCATCATCATCAACATCATATCGCGCTGGTAGCACGGATATCCCTGACCCTCTCTCGCCACTCCTCCCTATCGTTCATCGCCCTAGGTTGGTCAAAGGACAACATCCCGTATCCTCACATAGCTGCTGAATGTATGTTCGTGCTAGTCGTCCTGCTTTTGCACAGCCATGTGTGGGGATCCATAAGAGTACATCTCTTATGAGTTCGTCCCTGCTTCTCCAGCAGTGTCCTGCATGTCTGGTTCGTCTAACTTGAATAGTTTTCGTGATAGGGGGCAGGTGGCCGTACAGTTGGTGTCTTGTGGGGTGTTGCGGCCAGGACTTAACATAAGTGATTTGTTTACACACAGGTAAATGAGCAAACAGTTCTATTTCAAACAATTCAGTTTAGTATGTAAACAAAATTAAATGGTTCCAAGCATTCCTATGTATGACTAATAATTCAATTAAACGTAAGTCATTTATTTACACAAAGTTAAATGAGCAAACAGTTCTATTTCCAACAATTCAGTTTATTATGGAAACAAAATTAAATGGTTCCAAGCATTGCTATGTATGACTGATAATTCAATTAAACGTAAGTCATCTATTTACACAAAGGTAAATGAGCAAACAGTTCTATTTCAAACAATCCAGTTTAGCATTAATTATTTGTTTGTCTTCGGTTTAAATGTCAAACAGTTCTATTTGACCCATACATTGAACCCTATCAGGTTCTACTACTCCGGGCCAGAGTGGATCTGGGAGCGATGTCAATGAAGGGGTACTTCGAATTCCCCAAAGCTCCAGCATTACTGGAGCCTCACCATTAGATTGTTAAGAGTCATATACAGGACACTCGTTGGTTGGGAGTTATCCCTCTGTAGAGATGTAATCGGTGTTTTCTACAGCCCCAGCCAAGTAGGCTAGAGATAGATAGATAGATAGATAGATAGAGAGAGAGAGAGAGAGAGAGAGAGAGAGAGAGAAAGAGAGAGAGTAAATACCATTTATTGTTTGAAAGTATATAAAAATAGTAATAAATGTGACTCGTTATCTGTTCTAAATTGCTACATTGGAACAGAAGAATAACAACATTGATAGAATTTTTAAAAATGTGATCCTCGCAAGGAATCGACTCTTCCATAACGCTGAAGATGAAATAATGCAATGGGAAATCTCTTAAAGACAGGAATAAAAGCAGGGATTAAAAACAAAACAATAAAAGAAGAAAAGACACCAAAGCTAAATATCGAAATATATTGGGCGCAAATTGGCCGTGGGCTGTTATTCACTGGAAGAACCACATGAGGAACGGTTAGAGTGGACGCGGGAAAGAAAAGAAGAAAAGAAAGTCATTTGCAGCCGAAACTCAGAGCTGTGAAGACGGGGAAGAAGAAGAAGAACAACAACAGAAAACGACTGTGGCGGAGAAGTGAATATCAAGCCGTCTGTCTTTCTTGTCCTGTGATGGTTCATTTCTCTCTGTCTACCAAAAGCGGTTGACTTATTTCATACTTTGTTTCTCTCTCTTCAGCGATTACTAAGAAGGATATTCGCAAATAAACTTTTGTATCAGTGAACTAACAGACGGCGTTTTATGTTATCGTCTCTTTTTCTCATGGGAAGGTTACAACGGGGATCCTACTGGAACTTAAGGCGTACAGCTACATTCATAGACCCTTTACAACCGTCTAATAGACAAACGTCTATTAGAGCTCGGGGGGTGCAGACGACTAATGGATGCCGTGGTGGGGGATATAGATTTACCTGTCAGGGTGCAATCTATGGGTAAAATCGGTCTGCTTAAAATCACTCCAACTCTAAAGAACTTTATGCAAAAATTACTCTTTGAAATAGCTCCACGAAGATATGAATATGAATGTACCGCGAATGTGATTTCCTAACATCCAGGGATAAAATATCCCAAGACTTGTTGACATGCCGTTAAAATAATCAATCAATTTATCAAATCAATAAATAATAAGAGATACTAAATCATCTTTCAATTTAAGGGTCAACGTGTACAGCATGTGAGACACTCTACAGTGTTTGACGTCTTCTCATAAAACGCGCAGATTTACTTTTCATTAGACAACGCAAAATGCACAGATTAAGTTCTTATTAGAAAACATGGAGGTGCCCGTGGTGTAGTCGTTATCGTCGTAGGAAATGGACACGGCGACACGAGTTCAAATCCTGGACGAGACTGATTGCATTTCACATAGCATTAATACCCTTGGGAAAGGTATGAATCAAATTATTCTCCCTCCAGCTATGGGTAAATCGTAGGACAGACTAGTTTCTTCAGCCTTGGTTAGGCAACTAGTCAAGGAGAAGGAAAACTCTGAATTGAAACCTGTTAAACTCCGCTTAAAAATTGACCTTGTGTCATATCCTGCCCGAGCAGAGGGGTTGGTAAATAGTATTAGACGACATTTTTTCAACACAAAATACGTAGATTTACTTCTCATTAGACAACAGTTTTTCAACACAAAATACGGAGATTTAATTCTCATTAGACAACGTTTTTTCAACACAAAATACATAGATTTACTTCTCATTAGACAACGTTTTTTTAACACAAAATACGTAGATTTACTTCTCATTAGACAACGTTTTTTCAACACAAAATACTTAGATTTACTTCTCATTAGACAACGTTTTTTCAACACAAAATACGTAGATTTACTTCTCATTTGACAACGTTTTTTCAACACAAAATACGGAGATTTAATTCTCATTAGACAACGTTTTTTCAACACAAAATACGTAGATTTACTTCTCATTAGACAACCTTTCTTCAACACAAAATACGTAGATTTACTTCTCATTAGACAAAGTCTTTTCAACACAAAATACGTAGATTTACTTCTCATTAGACAACGTTTTTTCAACACAAAATACGTAGATTTAATTTTCATTAGACAACGTTTTTTCAATACAAAATGCGCAGATTTACTTCTCATTTGACGTTTTTTCAACACAAAATAAGTAGATTTACTTCTCATTAGACAACGTTTTTACAACACAAAATACGTAGATTTACTTCTCATTAGACAACGTTTTTTCATCACAAAATACGTAGATTTACTTCTCACGTACCTAGGAAGCAGCGTCGAATCAACCGAAAAGGACATCGAAACGAGGTTAACGAAAGCATGGACAGCTATCAATAGGCTATCGATTATATGGAAATCAGACATAACCGAAGCGCAATTTCTTCCAGGAAGCGGTCACATCGATACTGCTATATGGATGCACTACATGGACGCTAACAAAACGACTGGAGAAGAAGCTAGATGGCAATTACACAAGAATGCTGCGTGCAATCCTGAACAAGTCCTGGCAGCAACACCCCACAAGACACCAACTGTACGGCCACCTGCCCCCTATCACGAAAACTATTCAAGTTAGACGAACCAGACATGCACGACACTGCTGGAGAAGCAGAGATGAACTCATAGGAGATGTACTCTTATGGATCTCCACACATGGCCGCGCAAAAGCAGGACGATCAGCTCGAACGTACATTCAGTGGCTATGTGAGGATACAGGATGTTGTCCTGAAGACCTACCTAGGGCGATGAACGATAGGGAGGAGTGGCGAGAGAGGGTCAGGGATATCCGTGCTACCAGCGCGATATGATGATGATGATGACTTCTCATTAGACAACATTTTTTCAACACAAAATACGTAGATTTACTTCTCAGTAGACATCATTTTTTCAACACAAAATACGTAGATTTACTTCTCATTAGACAACGTTTTTTCAAAACAAAATACGTAGATTTACTTCTCATTAGACAACGTATTTTCAACACAAAATACGTAGATTTACTTCTCATTACACAACGTTTTTTCAACACAAAATACGTAGATTTACTTCTCATTAGACAACGTTTTTTCAACACAAAATACGTAAATTTAATTTTCATTAGACAATGTTTCTTTCAACACAAAATACGTAGATTTACTCCTCATTTGACAACGTTTTTTCAACACAAAATACGTAGATTTACTTCTCATTAGACAACGTTTTTTCAACACAAAATACGTAGATTTACTTCTCATTAGACATCATTTTTTCAACACAAAATACGTAGATTTACTTCTCATTAGACAACATTTTTTCAACACAAAATACGTAGATTTACTTCTCATTAGACATCATTTTTTCAACACAAAATACGTAGATTTACTTCTCTATAGACATCATTTTTTCAACACAAAATACGTAGATTTACTTCTCATTAAACAACGTTTTTTCAACGCAAAATACGTAGATTTACTTCTCATTAGACAACGTTTTTTCAACACAAAATACGTAGATTTACTTCTCATTAGACAACGTATTTTCAACACAAAATACGTAGATTTACTTCTCATTAGACAACGTTTTTTCAACACAAAATACGTAAATTTAATTTTCATTAGACAATGTTTTTTTCAATACAAAATGCGCAGATTTACTACTCATTAGACAACCTTTCTTCAACACAAAATACGTAGATTTACTTCTCATTAGACAACCTTTTTTCAACACAAAATACGTAGATTTACTTCTCATTAGACAACGTTTTTTCAACACAAAATACGTAAATTTAATTTTCATTAGACAATGTTTCTTTCAACACAAAATACGTAGATTTACTCCTCATTTGACAACGTTTTTTCAACACAAAATACGTAGATTTACTTCTCATTAGACAACGTTTTTTCAACACAAAATACGTAGATTTACTTCTCATTAGACAACGTTTTTTCAACACAAAATACGTAGATTTACTTCACATTAGACAACGTTTTTTCAACACAAAATACGTAGATTTACTTCTCATTAAACAACGTTTTTTCAATACAAAATTCGCAGATTTACTTCTCATTAGACAACGTTTTTTCAACACAAAATTCGCAGATTTACTTCTCATTAGACAACGTTTTTTCAACACAAAATACGTAGATTTACTTCTCATTAGACAACGTTTTTTCAACACAAAATACGTAGATTTACTTCTCATTAGACAACGTTTTTTCAATACAAAATGCGCAGATTTACTTCTCATTAGACAACATTTTTAAAACAAAAATATGAAGGACCTTTTTCTTTCCATCTTAAAAGAAATATGATTATGCCAAAAATTGTAAGCGTAAACACGACCAGAACCATACAAAGTAATTGCCAAAAAAATTTTGTCAGGAGGATTATGACTTATTTTTAAACAAAATATTACAAACAAAGAAAAAAGCAAAAATTAAAACAACAAAATAGAAAATTCTATTAAAAATACACATAAATGTAAATTTAAACGTCCAATATATGTGATTCCCTAACCTGGCTTAAAATAACCCATGACGGATTGAAATGCCGTTAATATCAATCAATCATTTAATTTAGTATGACTAGCTTAGTTTTAGGTAAAAATAGACAAGAATATAACTCGACTTTATACAAAGACCTTTCAGAGAATCGTCTAAACTCCTTGGATTGAAAGACATCATAATATTCAATAGTGGGTGGGGGTGGGTATGGAGAAAAATCCTCACGTGAAGAAAAGAATTGATTCAGTAACCTCGTGACTGCCAGCACTTTAAATAGTTTCAAAACCATTGCAAGACAATTCTCAGGATGTTCTAGTTTTTTTTTCCTTCTTTTTACCCGTTGAGATTCAGACTCTAAATATAATCAGGTAAAAAAAAGCAAAGAAAAAAAAAAACAAAAAACAAAAAAAAACGAGATATAAAAATGGCGTGATTATGCCAATTCTGCTTTTTGAGCTCCATTGACCCGGATCGATCTTATAATTTAATAAATATCGATGCATTGTTCAAAATAGATGAAAACAACCAGCTCTATAGAATCTGAAAATAGCGCATTTTCCCAAATGGGCTACGATTTAACTACAATAACAAGGAATAAACATCTTAAGTGAATTAAAATAGATAAGAGGATGTTTTATGGATAAGATCAAAGAAATAAAAGGATATACAAGTTGACGGTGGTGTTATCGGAATGGCAAAATAGGTTCGCTTTAGGGAGGTTCCGAATTCCAAATGAGTTTGTTTATTCTTATATAGTAAGTAAAGTTATCGATGTTAGCCGAGGGTGACCCAAAGGCTCCTTTTTCAATAGCTATTACACTGAAGTGTAGGGTAGGGTGCTACTCCATTCCCTGGATTGCTACACTTTACCCTTCATTCTGACCTTATAATGGTTAGTGATAAGCAAGGCGGCATCATATACCATTTGTTGAGTCTTTGGTATGACTCGACCTGGGATTGAACGCCAGTCTCCCGGACCATTGGAAAACACTCAACTTATTAGGATATATATATATATATATATATATATATAATAAATGAATATGTATTAGGTATATATATTTAACTCCATGGAATTTACACTGCGACACCTGGGTTTCATAGTTTTTTTTACAAAACAACAATCACCAGGTTTGTTTACTGCCTGATGATTGTTGTTTTGTAAAAAACTCCATGAAACCCTGGGGTCACAGTCTAAATTCGATGGAATTAAATATATAAATCTAATATATATATATTTATTATTATTATAAATTAGCTCTATCCTTGATATTGAGCACTCTCCATATTATATTGCACTTGGCTCGACACAAACCCACAAAGTGATTTAGTGACAACCAACAATGTTATGATATATATATATATATATATATATATATATATATATATATATATATATATATATAAACTGTAACGTATAAGATGATCAAATGATAGAAGGTCGACTTGTACATTACAGTCTATATATACACACACACACACACACACATATATATATATATATGTGTGTGTGTGTGTGTGTGTATAAACTGTAACGTATAATTCGACCTTCTAAGACTGAATAAATATTTCCAAAACTAAGGGTTCGTCTGACAAGGATGATCTAAAATCCAAACTTATACCACTGGATTTGTAAACCCCTAGAGTTTTATTATTTTTTTCCGGCGTACTAAGTCGATTTATATGTGACTATGTATATATATATAGAGAGAGAGATTGAGATATATATATAGAGAGAAGCTGTACCTTTATCTGGCATTGCCATTATGTGAAGGAAAACAATCAAAGTTTAGATATACTATTTCATATGATTTTGTAAAACGATATCCACTGTGTATTTTTTTAAGAATATGACGTCACGTCATCATCGCCATATTTGTGGGGACAATGACTCCACCTGGGGGAGAGTTCTTTTTATAGTTGTTTTTATAGCTTTTCAGATTGTTAAATTCCACTTTTCAGTTTTTATTTCTCGGATGAATGTGCTTGATTTTTTGTGAGATAATTTCATTCTTCTTTTTTTAACTCTATTAATGCCACCTTGTAATTATAATCCATTAAAATCAATGTTAATGATTTAGCGATTCTTGTAAGTGACAGCTTTTTCATGCTCAGTACAACTATTCAGATTAATATTCCATATCTAGTGATTCAAATGGATATCTCAGATGGAATCCGATGATTCAAATGGATATAACACATCTATCCCTATGATTTCAGAGAATATTTCAAATCTAATCCAATAAGCTAAATGGATATTTCATATTTATTCCAGTGATTCAATTGGCTATTCCATATCTACACTAATGCTTTAAAAGGATAGCTCATATCGAATCCAATTATTCAAATGGATTTTACGTATTTAATCCAATTATTCAAATGGATTTTTCATATCGAATCCAATGATTCAAAAGGATATTCCATATCGAATCCAATGATTCAAATGGATATTTCATATCGAATCCAATGATTCAAAAAGATATTCCATATCGAATCCAATGATTCAAATGGATTTTTCATATCGAATCCAATGATTCAAAAGGATATTCCATATCGAATCCAATGATTCAAATGGATATTTCATATCGAATCCAATGATTCAAAAAGATAAACCATATCGAATCCAATGATTCAAAAAGATATTCCATATCGAATCCAATGATTCAAATGGATATCGCATATCTAATCCAATTATTCAAGTGGATATCTAATAATTACTTTAATTCTTCAAATAGACATTTCATATCTAATTTAATAATTAAAAAAGATATTTCATATCTAATCCAGTGATTTATTTAGATATCTTATAATTACTCCAATGCTTCAAGTGGACATTTCATATCTATTCCAATGATTCTAATAAATATCTTATATCTAATCCAGTGATTCAAATGGATTTTACATATTCATTCCAATGATTTAAAAGGACATTCCATATCTAATCTAATTATTCAAACGGATATTATTCCAATCTGATAATATTAATTTGTGTACCATTTCAATTATCCCTATCTACTGCAAATAGGATGCAAGCTATTATATAAATCTAAACCTTATCACCATTCGTTTGAAAAGTCTGATCGCCAATTGGTCATTCGGTATGTTAATTTTCATTGGATTACTTTATGTTGAAATCAATTCAGCAATTGAAGTCTCTAATCAGATACGCTAAAAATATGCACATACAATTTGTGTAAACCTAATCAGCACTCTTCGGAAAGATTTCTTCTCCTGCAGAAACATCTGAGTAAATTGATGCATACCTTTCCAAGGGGAAGATTTTAGGTCTCTCCAAAATTTTTTGACAGATCATTAAAGCAAAAAAATATTCCAAGCAAATAAACAGAAAAGATCGAATGAGACGAATAGGAAATCTTTTAATTATTCTCCAATATCTTTGCACAACAATAGCATTAGGAACATTAATGCAATTTGATATATTTAGTAACATTTCTCTAAAAGAGAAATTGTGAACTCGTTAAAGACTTTTTAGAGGCTTTCTCATTTTGTGATTGCTTTTTAGCCATTACTAATCTAATAAACGCCTTTTATTTGATAAATGTCTTTCATATTGATTCCAATGTCTAAAAAAAGGACATGAATCAATTAGTATTGCTCCAACTTATATACACGATTTAGTCGCCTTAATGTTGCAATATATATATAGTCATCCACAGACAGATCTTTCGTTCTATCAGAACTCATCAGTGTGGCTAGACATATTAGCTTCCTGTAGCTGGGATCGAAACCCGGTTGACACAAACGCCAATCCCAGCTTCTAACCCTTCAGCCACGAGGAGCTACTAGTAAATTTTAAACGGTTATGAATCACAATTACTATTGTGTACATGCATCCGTCTAACGGCTACCGAGACCTCAATTCATATATGAAGAGGTTTGTAAACGCTAATGGCAACACGATTACTTCATATATATATATATATATATATATATATATATATATATATATATATATATATATATATACTCCTTTATTCCTTTATTCTATATTTTTTTACTTTTTTTTCCTTCATTAGGGTTTAAAAGTGTGTATGCCATTCAATAAAATAAGAGTGAAAAGGAAAGAGGAGTCAAAAATTGATACATCTTCATACGGGAATTAAATGTCATTTGTTAACCAGACAGAAAAAACAAATTGTCTGGTCTTTACTTAAAA
>OY757913.1:92547297-92894797 GCA_963585895.1 Sepioteuthis lessoniana | reverse complement strand
CCATATAACTGTACAGGGTGGAGCGATAAAATTGTTGTCCTAAAGAAAACAACACTACAGCTTTATTTTAAAACTTTTATTGAAAAAATCAATTCAGGTAACTTGATTATGTAGTAGAGCTGACATCTATTCCATGTAGCCGCCTTCAGCTTCAACCACCGCCTCGATGCGGATCCGGAATTGGGAGCATGTCTTTTTCACAAGCGCCGGCGGGAGCTCGGCGAATGGCGGCGATCAGCTAACTTTGGTATTGTGGGAGGTCATATTGGTGATGTAGTCGACGTATGACCAAACGAAGTAGTTCAGCGGGTTCATGTCGAGGGAGAAGGGGGCCAGTGAGAGAAGGGTACAAAGTCGTAGCACTCCTTCTGAAGCCAAGCCTGGGTCTCTTTGGACTTGTGGGCCGGCGCCTAGTCATGCTGCCATACCCAGGGTGGCATGATGTGGTCCTCACTTGAAACCACACCAAAGACCATAACCGTAGCCGGAAACTTTGTTTTCATCACCCTGGGCCCGTCCCTGTTATTCGTAGCAATCCAAAGTGGCATTTTGAGGGTGCTGGCAATGGTCCTGTTGTCTTAACTTGGATCGGTAGAGAGTATGAGTTGTACAGCGGCGCATCTCCGATCTCGCTCGTTGAACATTGTGTCACTTTCATACATGATAGAAGGTTCCTATCGCTCTTGGGATTTCTACACAACTGGCCAACTAGTAGATGGTCTACAACAACAAAAAAAAACCGGTTTTCATTAAACGGAAATGGAATCATGTCGTCTTTTCTAGGGCGACAATTTTATCGTTCCACCCTGTATTTAAATTATTTATAGAAAGAATGAAAGTGTCGATCTGAGTTCAAATTCTTGCAGAAGCATGAATCCATCTCTTATTTCTCCCCAGGGGACACACATTTTTTTCGTTTAATTGGAGAGGTCTTATCCTTGTGCATTTAAAGTAGTGACGCCTAGAGAACGGAGAAGACGATTCGTAACTGCTCTAGAGTCATTTACGCGAAGTGAGACATAAACTGCATCGACCAGGATTTGAACTCGGCTTTCCCAGTCCATTTCTTACGGTAGTAGCTATGATGCAACGTATGAATGCAAGTCCATTACGTCAAGCTCGCCTCTTTTGAGACGCCGGTAGAATACGGAAATAAAATCCGATTTTTTTAATTGGAAAAAAATGATAGTGTTAATTAAAATTTTACTATGGTGAAGTTATGGAGCTGCGTCAAAAGTGACAATGATAGATGAAGGCGGAATTGATAACTGCTATGCATTTTTTTCTTTGCTGGTGATGCATCCAGTTAACAACATTGTCAAACAGGAGGGGGAAAAAAGTCTTATTATTATCTTTGGTTCATCGTTTCCTGTTTTCTTCAATTTTTTTTTTTTTTTTTTTTGGTCTGCAGTAATGAATGTTTAGTTTCGCATGAGCAAGGAATTCATTTTCTAGACACACAGCCTCATCAAAGATTTGTACTTTCAGGAACCCGTCTTTTAGAAAACAACGATCCTACCAGTTCCTGTTATAGTAATTAGGGAGGCAGTTCACCAGTCTGTTACCATTTCCCTCATTCAAATTAATTCCGTTCTGTATTGTTGACTATCTTGGTAAGTTGGTTGGTTGGTTGGTTTTGATGTGAAAAGGGTTCGTCCGCGAGTCTCGCAAATTTACTACTTCTGAATAAGGTGTTCGATCCTTGCGGGTAGTGTTGTACTAATGAACTTGCTGAAAGGAAAAAAAACATATAAAAAGTGTGCCTGAGTGTGACATTGAACCGTATCAAGTTCTTTAGGGCCTGTTTTTCAAGTCCTAGTGAATGTGGAATCATTTCTTCGTTGTCATTATTCTTAGTTCCACATTTAGTCAAGGTATTAGTACCAGTTAGAGAACAATCTATAACTAAAATACATCTGTCTGAATATTATAAGAATCGGAATTGTTGAAACGTTTGAGTTCCAAAAAATGATGATTATGAATTAGAAATTATATATTACTTAAGAATACTCGATCATTCAAATTTATTCAAATTATTTATATTAGATAGGAATCATCATCATCATCATGTCGTGCCGCTAGCATGTGTTATATCGTCATCTACACCATCATAACGACACAATAAATAAACAGACGCAGGAAGACTTCTTTAACAAAATATTTACCTCTCACTTTATTGCAAGGGTTCGAAAAGGGTTACTCGAGGTTTGTGCGTGAGAGGGAGCTGGAGACCGAAAAGAAACTGCAATATTTTGATCCTCACTCTTATGGCCGTCACGTTGTGTCTTTCTTGTTCTCCAGATGCTCAACCGGAGGTCCAGAGGCCCACTCTGGATGGCTTCGTTTACTGCATGGCTTCCTTTACTGCATCTTATCAGCAACTTCTCTGGTCCCCAAACTCCATCGGGGTTCCCGAGGGCCCCCTCGGTCGGGTGTGGCTTTCCTTACCACATCTCGTCTTACTCCGACTGGAACTCGAACTGGCACTCAACTGAGTTATATAATCGTTCGACGCCCACTCGATCTTTGAAATCGCATGTTTAATCATCAAGCGGAAATAACTGTCATGCAGTTCACAGGTCACTCTCTTCCGGTGCATCAGTCTATGAGTGTACCATGGGAATTTTTTACCTCGTCCCATTTCATCAGCCAATTTCCATCCACGCGATTTCCTCTCATAACTGCCATTAGAATGTGTCACCTCCTTCCGGTGCATCACCTTGGAATGGCATTTTTGGCCGGGTCAAAAGTTCAAAACATAACAGCATGGATCTCCCTGACCCTCTCTCGCCACTTTTCCCTATCGTTCATCGTCTCTGGCAGGTCTTCTGGGCTACATGCCGTATCCTCACATAGCTGCTGTATGTATGTTCTAGCTGTTCGTCCTGCTTTAGCTCGTCCATATGTGGGGGTCCATAGGAGTACATCACTTATGAGCTCGTCCCTGCTCCTCCAGCAGTGTCCTGTGTGCCTGGCTCGTCTAACTTGGATAGTTTTCGTGATGGGAGGTAGGTGGCCGTATAGTTGGTGCCTTGCGGGGTGTTGCTGCCAGGACCTGTTTAATATTGCTCGCAACATTCTTGTGTAGTTGCCGTCTAGCTTCTTCTCCAGCTGTTTTGTTAGCGTCCAAGTGGTGCATCCGTACAGCAGTATCGACACGACTGCTACCTAGAAGAAACTGCGTTTCATTTTATCGGTCAAGTCTGACTTCCATATGACCGATAGCTTATCGATAGCTGTCCATGTCTTCCTTAGCCGCGTGTCGATGTCTTTTTCGGTTGATGAGACACTGCTTCCTAGGTAAGTGAATTTGTCAAGCAGTTTCAGAGAAGTTCCGTTTAGGGATGAAATGTCACCTGCTTGATTAAAGCAAATTTGCAAATTATTTCTATCTAATATACTAGAAACCATTTAACACTATGCAAATTATTTGTGTTAGATAGGAATACTTAAAACCATTTAACTCTATGCAAATTATTTGTGTTAGATAGGAATACTTGGGCCTATTTAATTCTATGCAAATTATTTCTATTTGATAAAAATACTTGAACCAATTTAACGCTATGCAAATAATTTGTGTTAGATGAGATACCTAAAACCATTTAACTCTATGCAAATTATTTGTGTTTGATCGGAATACTTGAACGTATTTAACTCTATGCAAATTATTTATTTTTGTAGGAATATTGAACCTATTTAACGCTCTGCAAAATATTTGTGTTAGATAGGAATGCCTAAAACCATTTAACTCTATGCAAATTATTTGTGCTTGATAGGAATACTTGAACCTATTTGACTTTATACGAATTATTTGTGCTAGATAGGAATACTAGAAACCATTTAACTTATGCGATCGGAATGCTTGATAGAGTGACAATGATACAAAGATGTTTCTCTGAAATTCTATTTAGAATTGATCTCTATGTTACAAATGGTAGCTCATTTATTTCATTGAATATTCAACTTTGGCTGATCAGCCGTTTTTTTGTTTAATTTCAACCCTTGAGTAATTTTCTACTGAATCCACTTCAATAATTAAGGTCTCTTTTTTTATACTCAGTACAAAACTCAATCTTCACAATTCTTTTAAATAAGTAAACACTTAATGCTCAATTGCAAACTCAACGTTTTAAGAATGGTTGCATTAATACAGATTATTTCAACCTTTATCTCAAAAAGTGAGATTCATGAGGAATACACTCGATATCTCAGGAAACAAAATGGCTCAGTTGGCTGTGGCTGTAGAATGCACCGACTGCATCTCTGCAGAAGCGTAAGACCTCCCCAACATGTGTCAAGATTAGAACATTAAAAAATCTGATAATGAAGCATCAGTAATGCTAGATCTTTGGGGAATGAGGAGTACCCCTTCATTACCATAGCTCCCAGGTCTACTCTGGCTTGGAGTGGTAGTACCTGATAGGGTCCTATTAAATGGGTCACATTTAAACTGGGTACTTACGCTAAACTGAATTGTTTGAAATAGAACTGTTTAATCTTTTAATTGTGTGTAAACAAATGACTGATGTTTATTTGAATTGTTAGTGATACATAGCAATATTTGGGACCATTTAACATTGTTGTCTTATGCTAAACTGAATTGTTTGAAATAGAACTGTATAATCCTTTAATTGTGTGTAAACAAATGACAGACGTTTATTTGAATTGTTAGTGATACATATCAATACTTGAATCCATCTAACTCTGTGCAAACAAGTGATTATTGATGAAATAGGATTATTCTTATAGGATATCAATACTTGAAAACATCTGTGTTCAAAAGAATGAGCTTGTGTTCCTTTAAAGATATTATCTACAAAACGTTTTTACAAATCATATATCTAATATATTTGTATAAAAAAGGATTCGGCATGAAATAACCTACAATGGTTGATATGCCATGAAACCAATTCAGACCAAACCAAATCAGATCAGGAAACAAGATCCTCCCCAATATTAATGACATTCATCATGGTGTCAAAGAAAATCAAATATCTCAAGAAAACTAGGTATCTAAAATACTTAAAACAGAAGGAAGGTAGACATCTAAAAAAAACCTAGGTATCCATAGTACTTGATATTTATGGAAGGAAGACATCTAAGAAACGTAGGTATCTGAAGTACTTAATATGTAAGGAAGGTAGACATCTAAAAAACGTAGGTATCCATAGTATTTGATATTTATGGAAGGAAGACATCTAAGAAACGTAGGTATCTGAAGTACTTAATATGTAAGGAAGGTAGACATCGAAAAAAAATGTAGGTATCCATAGTATTTGATATTTATGGAAGGAAGACATCTAAGAAACGTAGGTATCTGAAGTACTTAATATGTAAGGAAGGTAGACATCTAAAAAACGTAGGTATCCATAGTATTTGATATTTATGGAAGGAAGACATCTAAGAAAGGTAGGTATCTAAAATACTTAATATGTAAGGAAGGTAGACATCGAAAAAAACCTAGGTATCCATAGTATTTGATATTTATGGAAGGAAGACATCTAAGAAACGTAGGTATCTAAAGTACTTAATATGTAAGGAAGGTAGACATCTAAAAAATGTAGGTATCCATAGTATTTGATATTCATGGAAGGAAGACATCTAAGAAACGTAGGTATCTGAAGTACTTAATATGTAAGGAAGGTAGACATCGAAAAAAAACGTAGGTATCCATAGTATTTGATATTTATGGAAGGAAGACATCTAAGAAACGTATGTATCTGAAGTACTTAATATGTAAGGAAGGTAGACATCGAAAAAAACGTAGGTATCCATTGTATTTGATATTTATGGAAGGAAGACATCTAAGAAACGTATGTATCTGAAGTACTTAATATGTAAGGAAGGTAGACATCGAAAAAAACGTAGGTATCCATAGTATTTGATATTTATGGAAGGAAGACATTTAAGAAAGGTAGGTATCTAAAGTACTTAATATGTAAGGAAGGTAGACGTCTAAAGAACTGAGGTATCTTGATATCTCAGGAAGCTAGATTCTTCGGTACTTGATATGTAAAATCTAGATATCAAAGGAAAATTTATATTCAAGTAAATTAGATATATAAGGAAACTAAATATTTTAATCAGTGAATATTCATATCTCATTGATAAATTAAGGAAACTACACGTTTTGATAAACAAGGAAGTTAGATAACTAAGTAAACTAGATATCTAAGGATATGAGATATCGAGGATATTTGATATCTAAGATAACTAGATATCTAAGGTTTCTTTGTTTAATGGTATCAACCTTTGTAGGTTATTTAATGCCAAAGCTATTCTCCTAGAAGAACATTAGTTGTACTATTTAACCCATAGCCTGGGGGATAAAGGGGTTCACACCTTTCCCAAGGGTATTTGCCCGAAAGTGAACGTAATAGGGTGACTGGAGTAGGGACTCGCTTACTATGATTCCGCAGACCATTACATCACGAGGACACCCTCTTAGATATCTAAGATAATTATACCTATTACTTACTTGATATATAATGAAACTCGATATTCTATATCTAATCTTATATCTCACTTATTAGATAAGGATGTTTATCCCTTACTCCCACCCGGTAGGATTTGATCAAAAAGTCTTTTTTATCATATTTACCAACGCTCGGGCAGGATATGACACAAGGTCAATTTTTAAGCGGATAATTGTTAGGTTAAACTTCCTGAAAATTTTGCTTGTACAGATTTGAATGATTTTGTCTCGAAATAAGTCGTGACCCAATATATTTTTTCCTTTCTTGTCCAAGGCATTGTGATCGTGGATTAATTATATTTTCCAACCCCTCCGCTCGGGCAGGATATGACACAAGATCAATTTTTAAGCGGAGTTTAACAGGTTTAAATTCAGAGTTTTCCTTCTTCTAGACTAGTTGCCTAACCAAGGCTTAAGAACCAAGTCTGCCCTACTATTTACCCTTAACTGGAGGGAGAATAATTGGATTCATACCTTTCCCAAGGGTGTTATTTGTCGCTGCCTCCCACCAGACACGACTTGACACAAGGTCAAAAGCCCGAAGGCCGATTAAAGTGGGGATAAAGGGGAGGGGAAGGTCGGGAACGAGCCGAGACTCGAACCCTGCTGGTCTATGCTGCTCATCGGCCCACTTGGTGCAATGTGAGCCTGATGAGGCAAGCTGTTTCACGAAGAACCCAAATGTGGGTCCGGGCACGTATGCCGGTTTACGGCTTAAACTAGACGCGAGGTTTAGTGCCATACATGGGTTACAAAGGATACAAAACTGCAGCTCGCCCACCCGAGGGTAGCCAAGTCGAAACTAGCAGCCTAAATGCCTCAAGTCTGCCATTGTTCCTTTTGCAGAGCCACGCCCCAGACCGAAGTCCAGAACAGGCTCCTGGGTGCTTTTTAGGAAAAGCGCGCCTCATACCTTTCCCAAGGGTATTAGTGCTATGTGAAATGCAATCAGTCTCGTTCAGGGTTTGAACTCGTGTCGCCGTGTCCTTTTCCTGCGACGATAACTATTACACCACGGGTACCGCCAAAAAAGTCATTTTTATAGTGAGGATTTAGATGAAGGGGTGAAATTGAGCTTGATTGATTTGTTGGTTTATTGTCTTTTTATTGTGAGGATTTAGATGAGGGGGTGAAATTGAGCTTGATTGGTAGGTTGGTTTATTGGTTGTTTTGCTTTACGGTGTATCAACCTCTTTTAGATCATTTAACACCGAATTAGATTTTAAAAAATCAGTTTAGTATAATTACAGTTTCAATCTCAAAAACAGTTTTATTTCAAGTAATCCAGTTTAACCTAAGTACACAGTTTAGCTCTGTTTGACACATAGATAGGACCCTATCAGATACTACCATTTCGGGTCAGAGTGGACCTGGAAGCGATTGCAATGAAGGGGTACTCTGCATTCAAAAAATCTCCAGCAATAGTGGAACCTTATCATCCGATTGTTTAGTGTCATACCAAGACACTCATTGGGTGGGCTGTCTTACCCTTCGGTAGAGAAGCTGTTGGTTTATTCTACGGCCCCAGCCTACTGGGCAAAAATGTAGAATTCGCAACTGGACGAAAAACTTTAGCAGAGGTGAAAATCCAAGAAAGCATCGTCAAAGGAAATTCACTCTCGCTGTATAATGTAGAAGTCACACATCAAAGTGATTTACAGAGTCAAGCTGATGCAAATATTATGTATTAGTTTTTTGTGACTAGTGGGTAGAATGTTCATCAAGGGCCTAGGAGATTGGGGTTAAGTCCCAGGTCGAGTGATCAGATGGCGATTGTGCAAGAAAATGAAATTTGAAAATACGAACAAGTAGTAGATATACCACCCAGAATCTTTCCTGATTTGGTAATTCAATTCCTGTCGTTGTTTCTCTTTTCCCATATTTCATTTCCAGACTGAGACATTTTTCAATGCCATATTCCATTCCTATATCCTGGCTGTATATTCTTTTTGTTAGCATCAAGGTCTTCTGTTCTTTTTTATTATAGACTAAAAAAATGGTACTTGATACCTCTTTGCTTAACACTCAAAATTATAAGGTACGTATCAAGGGTTAGCGTCATCTCCTACACCTCAGTGTTGTAGCTATTGAAAATTAAGCCTTCGGGTCACTCTCAACTACTGTCACCAACCTTTTATGCTACCTATCTCCATATAACATTGATTATTCTTAAATTTTTTAAAATTTTATGAGTTACTAACTGTTGAGTCTTATTTAACAATTAATCTTCGGTATGAAATTTTCCAAGGAAATTTCAACAAGTTAATTCATTTCAAACATTTTATTCATAAACAACGGAAATGTTTCTTTTCTTTGCATTTGCGTTGTATTTTTACCTTTCGTAACCGAGATGACGTCACTCAATTACATACTTAATAAAGGCACTTAGATAATATCAAAATATTTACATAAAATAAAAAAAGAATAGAAGACCTTGATGCTAACAAAAAGAATATACAGCCAGGATATAGGAATGGAATATGGTATTGAAAAATATCCCAGTCTGGAAATGAAATATGGGAAAAGAGAAACAACGATAGAAATTGAATTACCAAATCAGGATAGATTCTGGGTGGTGTATCTCCCACTTGTTCGTATTTTTAAATTTCATTTTCTTGCACAATCGCCATTTGATCCCCTTCCCCACCCAGTCGTATCTAATTTTCTTCTTCTTTTGCGCTAGTTTGCTGCATTTGCTTATTTATATGATTGATCGTTTCGTCTCTTTCACTATATAACCTACATTCGCTATTATTATTTCTTTATTTCTTCATTTATTTACTGCGCATGTGCAGCTGCGTTTAGAATTGCTAAGATCCGTTTTCAGAAAGCAAGAAATCTATTGTTTTTAAAGCCGGAAACGCGCTGCCACTCGCCAGGCTGGAGCTGGGAGCTAGGAGCTAGGGTGATAAATGTATATAATTAAAGATCGGAAAGAGAGAGAGAGAAAGAGAGAGAGAGAGAGAGAGAGAGAGAGAGAGAGAGAGAGAGAGAGAGAGAGAGGACATGTGAATTTCGACGGGAAAATCGAAAAGCGAGGACAATCACTAAGAAAATAAAGACCACCAAATGCAAACATTGAACTAACATAATATGTAATTTTATCAGTGATATTTGTTACGATTGCAGCAGTGAAACTGACAATGATAACATGAATAATAGCTAATTATAATAATTATGATAATTATAATCCTAATGATCATAATGAATGCATCATAATGATTACTATAAATTAAATGATTGTTGTCTTTTCGTATGGTTGGGAATGACAGCTTGTAGATGCAGCAAAGTAATTAATGTTAATACGTAAGACATTTCGGGGTCTTTCCCAGAATTACTGCTGCTGTATGGACGGTCCCAAGTTGATAACTTAGGACACAGAGCTAGGGCGGGAGAGAGAAAGAGAGAGAAAGAGAGAGAGAGAACTTCTTGAGGTCTTTTTCAGAATGACCTCTTTTTGTATAAGTGAGTCAAATTGGTTAACTTAAGAAGCAGAGAGAGAGAGACAGACAGACAGAGAGACAGAGAGAGAAAGATTTCGGTGTCCTTGTAAGAATAAATGCTGCTATGTGTGTAGCCCACCCGGATTCAACTGGATAATTAAGGAAACAGTTGTGAGCGAGAGAGAGAGAGAGAGAGAGAGAGAGAGAAAGAGAGAGTTTTTGGGATCTTTTGTCAGAATGACCGCAGCAATATAGGTGGCCTCGAGAGATCCAATTGGATAACAACAGAGAGAGAGAGAGAGAGAGAGAGAGAGAGAGAGAGAGAGAGAGAGAGAGAGAGAGTCATTGGGAGTCTTTGCAAGAATGAAGGCTTCTAAGTGTGTGGTCCGCGCGGATCCAACTAGATAATTAAGGGAACAATAGTGAGTGAGTGGGAGGGAAAGAGAGAGAGAGAGAGAGAGAGAGAGAGAGTGACAGGGAGAGAGCGAGGGACAGGGAGACTTTTCGGCATCTTTTTGCTGCTGTGGTGGTGGCCCAGCAGATCGAACTGGATAAGTTTGGAGAGTGTGTGTGAGAGAGAGATAGAGAGAGGGGGGATAGAGAGTGTATGTGAGTGTATGTGCGTGTGTGAGATAGAAAGTGAGAGAAAGAGAAAGAGAGAGAGAGAGAGAGAGATGGAGGAAAAGAGAGGGAGAGAGTTAAACCCGCAATAAAGGAATGCAGACAAGTGATCCAATAAGAGTACAAGACCATGCTATGTATCGAAGAACAGCTGCGTATTATAAAGGTGTAACATAAAAACATCTTGAAGTTTTAGAATCATTCAAGCAACTACTTTAGTATCTTCAATCTTGTGCCCTTGGCAAAAACTATGGAATTTGCACACTTTGAGGATGTTCACCTGGGTTTTTCTACTTGGCTTCATAAAATACATCTTAATGAATCGTACAGTCTTGTTTCAATTGACAGTTCATCTGCTGGGGTAATGTTTTCTTTCTATTAAGTAAGCCCAGTGCTTGTTGAAATCATAATACATATGCAGATGTATGCAGAATCATATTTAACACAATAAAGACGAGCGGGCACAGTTCTTTAGAAAAATATACCTCTCACTTTATTTGAAAGGGTCAGAAAGGGTGACGAAGGGTATTACAGAACTGAAACATATTGACCCCCCACCAACTCTTCTGGCTATCACAGCCTTTATTTCCCGTTCTCCTGCTCAACCGGGGGTCAGAAAGGGTGACGAAGGGTATTACAGAACTGAAACATATTGACCCCCCACCAACTCTTCTGGCTATCACAGCCTTTATTTCCCGTTCTCCTGCTCAACCGGGGGCCCAGCCTCTGCTGGGACATGGTTCCCTTTCCAGCATCTTCACTCCAACTGATCTGAACTTCCTGTCGCCGGGGTTTATATAATAATTTGACGTACACTTACTTCCTGCGAGCGTCACAATTCGTTTTCAATTCAACCCCTCGACAGTCAAGGTCGTCCCTGATCTCCTGATATCTTCGACCGGATGCACCTGTTATTTACACAGGTGAATTTCTTCTTTTGACTGCTTGGACGGGTCGGAGGTCAATATGCAACAGTAGGAATAATCATTTAATGGCAGACCGATTTGTATGTATAGGCTTCTGTTGGTATTTGTTTTAGGAATGCAAGTTACAAGATGATTCAATACGTTTTCTCAACATTCTATTATATTTTGCACTGCATGCTTGGAAAAAAATTATACCATTAATTCAGGTTTTGTTTGATTTCTTTGTTGAATGACATATCCATATTTACCAACCCCACTGCCCGGGTAGGATATGACACAAGGTCAATCTTTAAGTAGAGTTTAACAGGTCTGAATTCAGAGTTTTCCTTCTCCTAGACTAGTTGCCTCATCAAGGCTTAAGAACCTGGTCTGCTCTACTATTTACCCATTGCTGGAGGGAGAATAATTGGATTCATACCTTTCCCAAGGGTATTAATGCTATGAGAAATGCAATCAGTCACGTCCTGGATTTGAACTCCTGTCACCGTGTCCATTTTCTATGACGATAACCATTACACCACGAACACATATCAACCATCATAGGTTATTTAACGCCAAATCTATCGTTCTAGAAGAAAACTGTGGTACTATTTTGCCTATTGTTATAGGAATAAGTGAGTGTAACCATTAAAGTAAACAATTTAATCTGTTTTTTTAAGGAATATTTCATGAAGGCAGAATGTTCGACTTAAACTGTTTTGCGTTTAATCTGTTGTTAGTTTATTTACTGCTAAATGAAAAATTACTCTTATTGTTCATATTTTTAGCCACAGGTAGTACATCCTAAATACTTAAGATAATGTAAGTAATTATCTTGTAATCAAAATCTGAAAAAAAATTGTATCAATTTTAAAACGAAATGAAAAATTAGTAATTACTTCATAAAATAATGAAATCTTTTATTTAAATGTATCATTATTTGACAGGTATCTTTATTTTCTTTTTGGTTACCTTTTCTGTTGTGATTTTTTTTATTTGAATTGAAATAACAGGACAAAATGTGAAAACACAAAATATCTTATTGAATACGTATCGGACATTAGCCTTTCAAGTAGAGTGTTATATCATCAGTTATAAGAATCAATACAGTACTAGCAGACTTGTATATCGGCCGTGTGTTCTGTTAGGCACGGTTTGGGTTGTGTTTCAAGGAGCAGGGACGAGATCATAAGTGATGTACTCCTATGGACCCCCACATATGGCCGAGCAAAAGCAGGACGACCACCTTGAACATGCATACAGCAGCTATGTGAGGATACGGGATGTAGCCCTGAAGACCTGCCAGAGGCGATGAACGATAGGGAGAAGTGGTGAGAGAGGGTCAGGGATATCCGTGCCTGTGGCACGACATGATGATGATGATAATTATCAAAAGGTTCGACTTGATCCACAATTTATCCCGTTTTTGATACTCTTCGTTTTTGTTTTTCCTATAATAGAGCAAGAAACCTCACCTTCTCTACAACAGATGTAAAGAAGACTTGTATTTCATTTTGTGACGAAATCAAACTTCACTTCTATAGCCCACCTGATGGGACCCAAATCAAGGCTACAAAACTCATGAAGCGGTTTAGTATAGTGTTCATGGGAACTTTGCCTTCTACTACGCTCAACACATGCTTGCTTACGATAGTTGACGAATACTCGCGATTCTCATTTGCCTTGCCGTGTCCTAACATAACAAGAATGATCAGATATGATAATTTATTTTTGTAATATAATGTTATAAGAACACTACTGACCCTGATTTATTCAACTAAAACTAGCTACAAATTAGCGCCAAAATTAAGTTTTTATTGTGCATTGCATTCAATTGTGTTTTTACCCACTTCAGCTGAGTAACATACACACACACACACATACTTACACACACACATAGGTTTGGTTGTTTTTTTTTTTGTTTAATGACATATCAACCTTTGTAGGTTATTTAATGCCAAAGCCATTCTCCTAGAAGAACAGTAGTGGTACTA
Source organism: Sepioteuthis lessoniana (assembly GCA_963585895.1). Lineage (NCBI taxonomy): Eukaryota > Metazoa > Mollusca > Cephalopoda > Myopsida > Loliginidae > Sepioteuthis > Sepioteuthis lessoniana. Next base: position 92,881,359 of record OY757913.1, on the reverse strand, counting down.
TTTAACTCATAGCTGGGAGGGTAAGGGGGTTTATACCTTTCCTAAGGGTATTTGCCCGAAAGTGAACGTAATAGCACGACTGGAGTACGAACTCGCTTACTACGATTTCGCAGTCCACCGCTTTAACCATTTCACCTCGAGGACACACCCCACACATAGGTCTACAGGTTAGTGATCCTTGATGAAAATCGACCCAACTAAGCGAGTCCATATCCAAGACAATGTCGGATACATTAAATTCTTTGCCGATGCTCTCAAAAAAGGCGTGGATTCATTTCTTCTTCGCACAACTCAAATGATTTTGTTTTACTTTGGTTTAATGGCATATAAACCTTTGAGGGTTATTTAATGTCAAGCCATTCTCTTAGAAGAACAGTACTTGCACTATTTAACTCATAGCTGGGGGGATAAAAGGGTTCACACTTTTCCCAATGGTATTTCTCCGAAAGTCAACATAATACTGTGACTGGATTTCGAACTCGCTTATTACAACTTCACAGTCCATCGCTTTAAACATTTCACCTCGAGGACACCCCCACACAACTCAAGATCCTCATTATCATCATCATGTCGTGCCGCTAGCACGGATATCCCTGGCCCTCTCTCACCACTTCTCCCTATCGTTCATCGCCTCTGGCAGGTCTTCAGGGCTACATCCCGTATCCTCACATAGCTGCTGTATGCATGTTCGAGCTGGTCGTCCTGCATTTGCCCGGCCATATGTGGGGGTCCATAGGAGTACATCACTTATGATCTCGTTCCTGCTTCTCCAGCAGTGTCCTGCATGTCTGGTTTGTCTAACTTGGATAGTTTTCGTGATGGGAGGCAGGCGGCCGTATAGTTGGTGCCTTGTGGGATGTTGCCGCCAGGACTTGTTCAATATTGCTCGCAATATTCTTGTGTAATTGCCGACTAGCTTCTTCTCCAGCCGTTTAGTTAGCGTCCAAGTTGTGCATCCATACAACAGTATCGATACGACCGCTGCCTGGAAGAAACTGCGTTTCATTTTATCGGTTCTGACGTCCTAACAACTTTAATATCCCCTGTTGTGGAACATGATAAGAAAAACCCATATATTGTACAGGAGGAGGACGTTATGCTGTGCTAAAAGGGGATAAAATGATGGCCAAACTAAAGCTAAGAAGATCTTATTGAGTGCCAAAATCTCTTGTAGTGAACTCAGCCATAATTGAAACAATAATACGTTAAACCTGGTGAAGCAACCTATCTTTAATAAAAAAAAACAAACTCTATGGTTGTGTTATATATATTTCAATATATCTTCCAGTCGAGTTATTAGCTCTTTCATTTAACCTAATACAATCCAGTAGATATTGAGACAAACTCCGTTTTTGGGAGGGTAGAATGTACTATAACAACTGGAAACACGAGATGAATGCTACGCAGTAGAAAAACTGTTAACTCTGGCGCCATATTGTGGCCAGTTTAACTCAAGAGCCAGCTCATTTGCCTCCGAGCAGCTCACTTTCGTTCGTGCCGAGTCGTTGGTTGAACACTTGGTCTCAGGGGACCGTTCCCCAGACTTTACCGACTTTGTAGGGTTAGGTTTTTTACTCGGCATCTCAGGCGCTCTGTAAGGGGATACCGACGGGGCAAAGTATTTTTTGGGCCGGCCGGGCACAATAAAATGGCCCTTTATCGCATTCTGGCTTAGTGGAAAGTCAGTTTTAGTCAAGTAAGTTTAGTGAGCAGCACATAGCAAGACTCAATGTTCTAATTTAATTTTATCATAATATGGATGTAAAAATTAAACAAACAGAATAAAACAAAACAGACTAAAAGCTTCTGAAAAAAAAGTTTTTAAAAAAAGATTTTCAGTTCTATTGAGTCGTTGATTTTTGCTAACTTTTGTTTGTTTGTTTGTTTGTTTTTGCCTATTGCAAAAGCAATTCAATTATGTCTGATGTAATTACAATATTAATTCTATAAATAGAAAGTGGCTTGATTTCATACTTAACGGGTGCTTGCTTCAATGGAATTTGTGCAAAACAACTTAGGCTCAGACAAATAGTAAGAAAACCAGGGCTAGAGGAGTTAGGAATAGTGGTTAGGGGAACATATTCCAAGAATAAGAAGAAGAAAAAGAGGAAGAGGAAGAAGAAGACCGCAAAAGTGCAAATCGGATAGTGGAAGGAGGTTCAAATATGGCTTGAAGAAGAAAAGAGAATACGAAAAGAACGAGAAAAAGAAGTAAAGGCAAAAATGTAGAAAAGAAAAGGGAATAAGAAAACCAAGAAGAAGAAGAGTAGAAAGTGGAAGAAGAAGAAGAAGAAGAAGAAGAAGAAGAAGAAGAAGAAGAAGAAGAAGAAGAAGAAGAAGAAGAAGAAGAAATTGTCAGAAGAGGAAAAAAAGAAAGATAAAAGAACAGAAAGTGGCAGAAGAAGAAGAAGAAGATAAAGGATCAGAAAATGGCAGAGGAAAGAAAAAAAGTGGCAGAAGAAGAAGAAGAAGATAAAGGATCAGAAAATGGCAAAAGAAGAAGGAAAAGAAAATGGCAGAAGAAGAAAGAACAAAAAGTGGCTGAAGAAGAAGATAAAGGAACAGAAGGTGGCAGAAGAAGAAGAGGATAGAGGAACAGATTGTGGCAGAAGAATGAAAAAGGGAAGTAAAATTGAAAGAAGAAGAAGAATGGAAAAAAGAAAAAGAAAGTGGCAGAAGAAGACGGAGGAGGAGGAATAGAATGTGGTAAAAGGATAGAAGAAGAAGAAGAAGAAGAAGAAGAAGAAGAAGAAGAAGAAGAAGAAGAAGAATGTGGCAAAAGGATAGAAGAAGAAGAAGAAGAAGAAGAAGAAGAATGTCGCAAAAGGATAGAAGAAAAAGAAGAAGAAGAAGAAGAAGAAGAAGAAGAAGAAGAGTGTGGCAAAAGAATAGAAGAAGAAGAATGTGGCAAAAGGATAGAAGAAGAAGAAGAAGAAGAAGAAGAAGAAGAATGTGGCAAAAGGATAGAAGAAGAAGAAGAAGAAGAAGAAGAAGAAGAAGAAGAAGAAGAATGTGGCAAAAGGATAGAAGAAGAAGAAGAAGAAGAAGAGTGTGGCAAAAGAATAGAAGAAGAAGAAGAAGAAGAAGAAGAAGAAGAAGAAGAAGAATGTGGCAAAAGGATAGAAGAAGAAGAATGTGGCAAAAGGATAGAAGAAGAAGAAGAAGAAGAAGAAGAAGAGTGTGGCAAAAGAATAGAAGAAGAAGAAGAAGAAGAAGAAGAAGAAGAAGAATGTGGCAAAAGGATAGACGAAGAAGAAGAAGAAGAAGAAGAAGAGTGTGGCAAAAGAATAGAAGAAGAAGAAGAAGAAGAAGAAGAAGAAGAATGTGGCAAAAGGATAGAAGAAGAAGAAGAAGAAGAAGAAGAAGAAGAAGAGTGTGGCAAAAGGATAGAAGAAGAAGAAGAAGAAGAAGAAGAATGTGGCAAAAGGATAGAAGAAGAAGAAGAAGAAGAAGAATGTGGCAAAAGGATAGAAGAAGAAGAAGAAGAAGAAGAAGAAGAAGAAGAAGAAGAGTGTGGCAAAAGGATAGAAGAAGAAGAAGAAGAAGAAGAAGAAGAAGAAGAAGAAGAAGAAGAAGAAGAATGTGGCAAAAGGATAGAAGAAGAAGAAGAAGAAGAAGAAGTAGAAGAAAAAGAAGAAGAAGAAGAAGAAGAAGAAGAATGTGGCAAAAGGATAGAAGAAGAAGAAAAAGAAGAAGAAGAAGAAGAAGAAGAAGAAGAAGAATGTGGCAAAAGGATAGAAGAAGAAGAAGAAGAAGAAGAAGAAGAAGAAGAAGAAGAAGAAGAAGAAGAAAAATGTGGCAAAAGGATAGAAGAAGAAGAAGAAGAAGAAGAAGAAGAAGAAGAAGAAGAAGAAGAAAGACAAATGGAAAAAAAAAGGATTGGAAGAAGAAAAAAAGAGGAACTGAAAAGGTAAGAAACTCGAGCGAAAGAGCAAAATTGAAAAGGGAACAAAAATAGAAAGAAGCAGAATATATTTAATGGGAAAGAAAAATACCAAGAAGAACAAAGGCAAGAGAAAGGAGAGGAAAAACAGTAAAAGAAAAGAAGAAAGGAAGAAGAAAAGACTTCAGATGATGGCCGTAAAGGTCAAATCAATTCTGAAAAGCAAGAAATAGCCGCCCAAGGGTTTCCTTCGATATCAACACTGCGAAATATTTCGTGATTGAGGATGAAGGTGATGGGGGACAGAAAAGCAACGGTTATCAATTACGAGTTATGATCAGGAAAAGATTTTGAAAGTAAATAAGCCTTAGGTTCGATGGAATAGAACTTATTGTCAAGGGTCATTGTGGACCAAGTTTTTAACATAATATGGCCAAGATCAGACATGCAGTTGACAATAAAAATTAACTCTTTGCTTTCTGGGCTTAATAAAACAACACTTGATTCTCGGTACTCTTTTCAACATAAATAACAGCAAAATGAACCATGTTTCAGTAGTGACAAATCCATTCTAAAAGCTAATATATATAGACCAGCACTTCCTCAAATTAGTCAAAAAAGATGAAAGATATAGCTATGGCATGAATTGACAAGAAAAAGGCCTATGATATGGTCTTACAATGGTTGAAAATCTAGAAAATAGATGAAAAAGTCATAAACTTTATCAATAAATCCATGCAAAACTGGAAAATGGAATTAGCAGCTGAAGGACAAGACCTAGAGAGATACTAATTAAAACTGGGAAATGCAATTAGCAGCTGGAGGACAAGCCCTAGAGAGATAATAATGAAAACTGGGAAATGCAATTAGCAGATGGAGGACAAGCCCGAGAGTGATAAACATCAAAAGAGGCGTTTTCATGGGAGACTCTCGTCACTTCTATTCGTGATAACAATGACACGATTCAAAACTTCTTCTTTGTCCATCGTAACTGATTTGGACCATCTGATCAACCTTATGATAGAGGACGGTATCTGTGAGTGCGCAGATGTCTATTAGACCAATCTGTAAGCACAAGAATCTTGAACAGTGAGAACAAAGAATGGTGGCGCCACTGGCTGATATGGCAGTGCCTTTTCTAAGTTTTATGCGCAACTCAGTCGCTGCTTTTCATAAACTTTCGCTCTTCGTTTGACAACTTCACGCCACTTGTCTCTGTCCTGCGCCAGATATTCGAAGGAAATAGGGGGAATACCGAAAGATTTCATTGAGACCTTCAGTTTGTCTTTGAAGCGCTTTTTCTAGCCTCCTTGGGAACGCTTGCCCCTGAGACAGTTCGCCGTAGAGCAGTTTCTTCGGGAGGCGGTGATCTTTCATGCGGACAACGTGACCGGCCCAACGAAGCTCTTATTACATCAAGATTTGTGGAAATGCTGGGAAGAGAAACTCGAATTCAAAAATTCGGTGTCGGGGATGTGTTTTTGCTACGTGATGCCGAGAATCTTCCTCCGACAAGTCGTATGAAAATGGTTTAGCTTCTTTATATGCCGTCGGTAATTTGCCCACGTTTCACACCCATAAAGGAGGGTGCAAAGAACGCTAGCTCTGTATACCTTGATTTCGGTTGCCTTCGAGATGTCTTTCAGATTCCACACATTCCAAATGAGTCGGCCAAAGGCTGCACTCGCTTTCGCGAGTCTGGTGTTATCCTCATCACCCATGACGATAGACTTAGAGAGGGTGCTGCTGCGGTATTTGAACTTTTTTACTACTCTCAGTCGTTGTCCCTTGATGGTAATATTGGGCTCGATGTATGGCTTTCTAGGCGCTAGCTGGAGCATCATATTTGTCTTTTTTGTGCTGATGGTCGGGCCAAAATTGTCACAGGCTTTTGAGAACTTGTCAACACAGTTTTGCATGTTGGCTTTGGTTTTACCGTTCAGTGCACAGTCGTCGGCAAATAGAAACTGGTTGATGATATCAGTCTTCACCTTGGCCTTTGCTTGAAGCCTTCTGAGGTTGAAGACAAAGCCGTCACTGCAGTATCGAATGTCGATTCCAATATGAATTACATATTTAGGAAGTTCACCGGGAGCAGCAAATTTACAAAATCATAAGATTAGCCATCTTATGTACATGGATGGTATCGAGCTATTTTCCGAAAAAATGAAAAAGAAATGGAAACACAGATACAAACAATCAGAATATACAGTCAGGATATAGGAATGGAATTTAGGGAAATGTAGAGAACAAGAAACAATGGAAGGGATGGAACTTCCAAATCAGGAAAACCTCAGAATGATTGGAGAGAAGGAAAATTACAAGTACTGGGGTATATTGTGAATTGAATTACCACGACCAGAAAATCCAGCAAACACTTGCGCGTGACATACGGAAACGCCGGACAGTTGTTTCGAGCTTATTAGGTCTCATCAGTAGCGTATACCATGATCTCCCTCACTGGAGATCGAATCAGCGATCACGGCCGAAACTTTACCACTGACCACCTATCCACATCACGCACAAGTGATGCCAAATCAACTGGTCGTGGTAATTCAATTCACAATATAATTCCTCTACTTAAAAAAGAAAATGTACATCTACTTGGGAATATTACAAACGGCCACCATCAAGGATTGAAAGAATAAATACGAAACGAGTACCTCAGAAGTTCAAGAAAATTTCTCGAAAATAAATTAAGCGACAGAAATTTCATCAAAGTGATGTCCCCTTGTAAGTTACTTTTGATCATTCTAAAATTGATTGGTTTGATTTTATGGCATTTCATGCATTATGGGTTATTTAATGCCAAATCCATTTTATACATATGTGTTAAATATGCACGATTTGGTTTAGTTTTATTTTATGGCACGTCAACCTTTGTAGGCTATCTAATGACAAATCCTGTTTATACTTATATGTTGAATATATATGATTTAGTTTAATTTGGTTTTATGGGATATCAACCATTTTGGGTTATTTCAAACCAAATACTCTTTCTACATATATATCAAATACATATGATTTGGTTTGGTTGAATTTTATGACATATCAATCATTGTAGGTTGTTTAATATCAAATCTTCTTTATACATATATATTGAATACATATGATTTGGTTTGGTTAGATTTTATTGCATATCAACCATTGTAGGTTATCTAATGCCAAATCCATTGTATAGATATATATTAAATATATATGGTTTTATTTGGTTGGGTTTTATGTCATATCCAATATTGTAGGTTATTTAATGCCGAACCCTTATTATACATATATATTAAATATATATGATTTGATGTGGTTGGACTTTATGCCATATCAAGCATTCTAGGTTATTTAATGCTAAATCCTCTTTATACATATATGTTAAATATATATGATGTGGTTTGGTTGGGTTTTATGGCATATCAACCATTCTAGGTTATTTAATGCTAAATCCTCTTTATACATATATGTTAAATATATATGATTTGGTTTGGTTGGGTTTTATCACATATCAACCGATGTAGGTTATTAAATACCAAATCTTGTTTATACATATATATAAAACATATATGATTTGTAAGAAGATTTTGTTGATAACATTTTTAAACGACCCTGGGCTCACTTTTATTTTGCAAACACTTAAATCTTTTCAAGAATTGCTATCTAATACGAATAATTCTATTTACTATAAAACATTTGTTTGAACACAATAAAATTGTTTCAAATATTGCCATGTCAAAGTAATAATTTAATATCAGTCATTCGCTTATATGCACTTAAATACATAAACATGAATTTTAAGTGAATAGTTTGTAAGTAATTTCCTTTTTAAATGAGTTAGAACTAATTCGTTTGTATAATTGTGCTGCTATTGTTTATACACGGTTAAATGGTTTTAATTACCGCTACCTAACACTAATTATGCTATTCAAGATTAATCATTTATTTGCGCACAGTGAAGTGGTTACGAGTATTGTTATTTAACACTATTCTATTCAACATTACTCATTTGTTTGCACACAGTTAAATGGTTCCAGGTATTGTTATGCATCACTAACAATTCAATTAAACATAAGTCATTTATTTGCGCTTAGTTTAAATTTCAAACAGTTTTATTTGACCCTTAGATAGGACCCTATTGTATGTTACCTCACCGGGCCAGAGCGAACCTGGAAGCGATGGCAATGAAGGAGTACCCCGCATTATCCAAAGCTCTAGCATTACTGGAGCCTCACCAACAGATCATTAAGTGTCATATCCAGAACACTCGTTGTCGGGAGGTGCGGTCTTACTTCTCTGCAGAAATGCAGTCGGCGTAATCTATAGCCTCAGCCGACTGGGCTATCTTAAAAGAGACTAGAGAAAAAACTCTTAAAAATGGACCAAAGGAGAAGGCCTGACTGTGTATACAAGGCCTTACACAGACAGAGTATGCCAAGAAAAGGAGTTGAAGGGAGAGGAGGAAGAAAAAGACTACATATCATCGAGGATTGCATAGATGTTCAGGTAATAGAAAAAAAGCGAGGTATATACAAAAATGAGCAATATGAACAGAAATGTCAACGTAGATTCAAACGAAAAAACAACAAAACTAGAAAACAGAAATGGGAAGAAAAACAACTGTATGGATATTTCAAGCGACAAACTGAGGTAATCACCTGGACTTGGTTACGCAGAAGAAAACTTCAGAAAGAAACTGAATCGCTTTTAATAGCAAAACAAAATAATGCTAGTAGTCTGAATTTCTTAGACAAAGATTTTTGTCATTAAGGGTTTTACTGTTAAGGAAAAACCCTTAATGATAAAAATCTTCGTCTAAGAAATTCAGACAACTCTTAATGACAAAATAATGCTTTTTGAGAAATCAAAAGCTGACAAGACATAGAATAATATAAAGTATAGGATATGTGGTGACAAAGATGAAATCTCATTGTTAGTGAATTCAGAAAACGAGCCCAAAAAGAGTACAAGACAGGGTGGAAAAGGTGACCTACAAAGAATCGTGCAAGAAACGTGGCCATGCTGACAAATTCTATCCGAACCACCAAGAATCCGTCCGAGAAAATGACCCGAAAAATTCTCTGGGATTGTGATAGTGAAAATCTAAGACCTTGCAGTTACTGTCGACTACAAAGTGAGTGAGTTAAAACTGCATGGCGTGATTTCTCCGCAGAGAAGGCTGGTGTATTGTGAAGAAGATTTTCGGGGCGTCTAGTTGTCTAATTCTAGTCGATGAGTCGATGGTAAGTTGCGATGATAGAATTCAGGCATTTCCCTATACAATTGAGCAACGTGTATGTTATTATCTTGAATAGTTTATTTCATAATTCATTTATTTATTTATCTGCATTTTTTTGTCGGTCTTTATCAGTCTATGCATATCAGTCAGTTTATCCAAGTTTATTTAAATCTATCTATCTATAATTTTATTAATAGGTATCTACCTATTTATCTATGTGTCTGTCAAATTGTTACATCTATCTATCTATCTATGATTGTATTAATAGGTACCTATCTATTTATCTATGTGTCTGTCAAAATGTCACATCTATCTATCTATGTAGGTATTTGATTTTGTTTAATGTCAATCTATATGTCTATGTACTGGTTCATTGGCCTAGCGGTTACAGTGTTCGGAGACCAGGGTTCAATCCCAGGGTGAGTCATATCAAAGATTCGAAAATAGTACTTGGTGTCTCCTTGCATAACACTCACCATTATAAGGTAAAATGGAGTAGTCTAGGGAAAGGAGTAGTGCCCTTCCCTACATCCCGGTGTAGTAGCTTTTGAAAAGGGGGCCTTCAGATCACCCTCGACTATGGTCGCCAACTTGACTTTTTTTATATATCAATGTATGTATTTTTTCATCTGTTAATCTCTCTCTCTCTCTCTCTCTATATATATATATATATAATTTTTATGCATGCTTTTTTTTTGTCATTCTTTTAATCAGTCTTATTATTTCATCGATAGAATGCGCAACTTTGATGCAGAATATTCTAATAATATTTTTTTCAGTCTCTGAAATGACACTTCATATATTTGTAACATATTGGCCTTCGACCCAGCCGTCAATCGAGAAACAGGTGCATCCGGTCGAAGACATCAAGATATGACCTTGACATGTGGACGGGTTGAATTCTGTGCAGATGCGACGCCCACAAGTAGCAGGTGTACGTCAAACAATTATATAACCCGGTGCCACAGAACGTTCGAGTTAGTTGGAGTCAGGCAGTTGAAGCTCGAGTTGCAGTTCGAGGCAGTGAGAACCAGGTCCCAGCAGAGGGCTGAGCCCTCAGGAACCCCGGTTGAGCAGCCCAGCAGAATGAGAAAGAAGTACTGGTAAAGACAGGGGAACTGGGGGTCAATATGTTGCAATCTGTCCAGTCTCCAACACACCTCTCACACACAACCCTTTCGCATAAAGTGTGAGAGGTATGTTTTTCTAAAGAAGTGTGTTCGTTCGTCATTATTGTTGATTTTGTTCCCGTATGTATATGTGTATAGTTGTATCTGTATCACGGCTATGCAACATATTCACTCAGAAAAGGTATTAAGCAACTTCTCTTGACGAAAATATAATAATGAGATAAAATCTACTTAAATTGTATAAAATGTTTTTTTTTTATGGGGCGACAGTCAGTCTTAAAATTACTATACAATAAATGACAGATTACTTTTTCTTATATCAATGTTTTTATATTTTTCTATATTATTTGCCACAAGTTTTGTAATTTAATTCACATTTAAAATTAAAAGTGCTTTTTAGCTTAAAAGTTAGAAAAAAAAAACACACTAAACATGAATAATAGTCCATATTAGGACGAATATTCATGTCTTGAGATTTAAAAAAAATTCAAGCAACAATCAAAATCTTGTTTTTATTGTAACTTTGTTTTAATTGTATTCAATTGTATTTAATTGTAACTTTGTTTTAATTGTATTTAATTGTAACTTTGTTTTAATTGTATTCAATTGTATTTAATTGTAACTTTGTTTTAATTGTATTTAATTGTAACTTTGTTTTAATTGTATTCAATTGTATTTAATTGTAACCTTGTTTTAATTGTAGTTAATTGTATTTAATTGTAACTTTTTAAAAATTGTATTTAATTGTATTTAATTGTAATTTTGTTTTAATTGTATTTAATTGTATTTAATTGTAACTTTGTTTTAATTGTATTCAATTGTATTTAATTGTAACCTTGTTTTAATTGTATTTAATTGTAACTTTTTAAAAATTGTATTTAATTGTATTTAATTGTAACTTTGTTTTAATTGTATTTAATTGTATTTAATTGTAACTTTGTTTTAATTGTATTCAATTGTATTTAATTGTAAAATTGGTTTAATTGTATTTAATTGTATTTAATTGTAACTTTGTTTTAATTGTATTTAATTGTAACTTTGTTTTAATTGTATTTAATTGTAACTTTGTTTTTATTGTAACTTTGCTTTAAAGAGTATTAAAAAAAATTAATAAAAACTACTTCTGTTACTTTTATTTTATATCTATTTATCAGATCCATCGTTACCAAGTTCTAATATAAGTGGAGCTACCTTCCCATCAACCACTAGCCTAAGCGACTCTTCTCCTCAGCCAGTCAGTGTCCATCCCTACCCATACAGAGTACACGGAGAGTACACCCAACTACACACCCTCTTGTTCAAATATAACGTACATCATATCTAAGTCATTGAAAAACCACATCAATCCGTCATTACTTATCAACTCGTACAGAATAGACTCACCGAATTCTTTTGTCAGGAATTATGATAAATATGTTCGTTTTTTATCTATAATATGCTTAGTTACTTATTCATTTATTTTGTACGCCTATTTATATTTAGGGAAACACAACTACTTTATAACGAGACAAGAAAAATGACAATAAGAATCGCTCATTGGACGAAAAATAACGAAATCCCCGCCCCCACTTTTTTTTCATTCTTAGCTGGTATTTTGTCTTATTTATTTCTACTAAGATTATTCTAATTGACAGAGTGGAACGTGAAATGTTCTTGTTGTTAGAAACAAAACACTACCCAAGGGAGATAAATAATCCAATACGAATATCTATCTATCTATCTATCTCCGTATATTCTCTGTCATTTCATATCATTTTTTGTTTATATATATATATATATATGCCTGTGTGTGTGTGTGTGTGTGTGTGTGTCTACTTATCTATTTGGGTCTGTCAGTAATAGTGTGTTTAAGTCAGTCAATATCTATCTATCTATCTATCTTTTATTCTATTAGTAGGTATCTATCTATGCATCTGTGTATCTATCTATTTGTCTCAATATATTCACTGCTGTCTATACCTGTCTTTTCATATATCTCTCTGTTAATATATCTATATATATATGTGTGAGTGTGTGTGTGTGTGTGTGTGTGTGTGTGTGTGTGTGTGTGTGCTTACCTACTTATGTATGTCAATAATAGTATACATTAGTCAGTCAATATCTATCTATCTATCTATCTATAGGTATCTATCTCTTTATCTTTAGTCAGTCAATATCTATTTATCTATCTGGACGTCTGTCTATATCAGTCTGTCAATATATATCTTCCTATGTAAGTATATATTAGCCTCTTAATATCTATCTATCTATCTATCTATCTATCTATCCGTCTCAGTATATTCACAGCTGTCTATCCCCGTGTTTTCATATCTCCCTTTCTCTTTGTTTATATATATATATATATATATATATATATATATATATATATATATATGTATATATATATATGTGTGTGTGTGTGTGTGTGTGTGTGTGTGTGTGTGTGTGTGTGTGTGTGTGTGTGTGTGTAATTTTTCTCTCAGTCTCCCTTAGTTTATATATATCTATATCATTCTTATAGTCCGTCCCTTTACTTGATAGATGAGCTCACATAACTTCGATGCTCGAATTTCTTTTTTGATACTTGTTCAAATTTAATAATAACTGCTTTGGATGACTCTATTTTGAGCAAATGTCCAGATTGAAATATAAATGTGTCCCAGGACAAAAAGGAAAGAATATGATAATAAATTAGATTTAAACTATTTGAAGTTATGTCACAGGTTCTTTTTCCAATTTAGAACAAATTTCTTTGATGTTGAAACTTAAAAATGGAATAATTATTGGCTTTATATCTTATTTACAAACTAGTCAGTGATCAAAGTGGTTGAAATCAGGAGATCCTGTAAAGGTGGTTAAAGTTGAAAGAATTAACAAAAGAAATCGAAATGTACAATTTTCAACAATCAATAAACCAAATATATTCTATTGAAAGATTCTATGCGGATATTTTCTAATTTTTCTTATTGTCAGTTGGTTTTACGATATGTCAAACTTTCTTATGTTACTTAATGTCGTAATAACTCATCATCATCATGTCCCGCTATCAGCACGGATATCCCAGACCCTCTCTCGCCACCCCTCCCAATCCTCCATTGCTTCTGGCAGGTCATCAGGGCTACATCCCGTATCGGCACAGAGCTGCTGTATGTATGTTCGTGCTGGTCGTTCTGCCTTTGCACGTCTATGTGTACATAACTTATGAGCTCGTCCCTACTTCTCCAGCAGTGTCCTGCATGTCTGGTTCGTATAATTTTGATAGTTTTCGTGATGGGTGGTAAGTGGCCGTACAGCTGCTGCTTTGTTGGGTGCTGTCTGCAGGACTTGTTCAATATTGCTCGCAGCATTCTTGTGTAGTTGCCGTCAAGCTTTTTCTCCATCCGTTTAGTCCGCGTCCATGTAGTGCATCCATATATCAGTATCGCCACGACTGCTGTTTGGAAGAAACTGCTCTTCATTTTATCGGTCAGGTCTGACTTCGATATGACCGATAGCCTGTTGATAGCTATCCATGCCTTTGGTAGTCACGTGTTAATGTCTGTCTCAGTTGATGAGAGACTGCTTCCTAGGTAGGTGAACTTGTCTACTAGTTTCAGAGAGCTGCTGTTTAGCGTGGAGATGTCACCTGTTTGATTAAAGCACATATATTCCGTCTTGTGAGCGTTGACATGAAGGCCGATGCCAGCAGCGGCTCGTTCCAGACTATGTAGCTGGGTTTCGGCTTGGTCCGGTGCAATTACCTGGAGCACTATATCATCGACGTAGTCGGCGTCGGTAATTGTTTTGCGGGGTACCTTCTGCTTCTTTATTTTGTTAACTTGAAACCGTTTTCTTTGATTTTATCAATATATGTCCTAAGCACGTAGTCCAGACAGATGATAAAGCGGTAAGGAGCCAATGTGTCTCTTTGCAGTACACCTGCTACAATGTCGAAATAATCTGTGTCTCCATCAGGTGAACGGACTTTTACTTTGGTGTTCTTATAGAGCATCATTATGGCTGCGACAGTTTCTTTTGGTAGGCTGTAGGAGAGTTGAATTTGCTCCATCTTTCCTCTGTGAATGGAGTTAAAGACCTTAGTAAAGTCGACAAATACTATTGTTGCCTTGAGGGGTTTTTTGCACTTACACCTTCAAGAGTTCGACGTATAGTCAAAATTTGTGACGTTTTGGATCTATTTCTCCGGAAGCCATTTTGGTTCTTCCTAAGTATATTGTCAATTTTGGGTTCTATGCGGTTGCGTAGTAAGGCATTGTATATCTTGGCCGATATGGACGTAAGTGTTATACCTCGGGAGTTCTTGGTTAATCCGAGGTCGCCCTTTTTAGGGAAGGAGAAGATGTAACCCTTCATCCATCTGTCAATAGGATTTTGATTATATACGGCATTACAATGTCGGAGCTGTATGTCGTCGAATTTTCTGGTCTTCCATACTTCTGGGGGTATTTCATCGAGCCCTGATGCTTTTCTATATTTAATTTTTCTTAGTACCGAGTCGAGTTCTATTTGAGTAAACGGTCGTAGTTTGATGTCTATTTGCTTATTTATAATTCTCGTTATTAGTTCATGAGTAACCTCCGGGGGGTATCCGAGTAAATTCTCGAAATGCTGTTTCCACACGTGTATTTGATCTTATTGGCTGACAGCTTTCAGTTAAGCTTTGGCGGTACATTTCCTTTTTTTCATTTCGTTTATCGTTTGCCATGTCTATCTTCAACCGAGTCTCTAATCTTATTGATTTGATTTTGTATATATTCTGATGTTGTTTTTTTTAGGTATATGTTAGCTAATTCATTTTTTGCCTTTTTAAGTTTCAGGGCATTGATATTGGTTGGGTTTTTTCTATTGCATTTTGAGACAGTTTTCATGTCTGTACGCTTTTCTCTAACCGCTAATATCTCCCATGGGATTCTAGATTTTGTTCTTTGTTTAGTTGGAATGAATTCTGCAGCTGCTTCGAAGTGGGCGTTGATGAAAATCTCATATTCTTCATTCGGAGTACGTGTTTCTGTCTTTTCCTGTAGAGCATCGTATTTGTTTCTTAGTGCTATCGCATATTTATCTCTAATATCATTGTTATCAAGCAGGGCCTAGTTATAGTGCACGGTGGTCGTTGTTCAGGTCGCATTCTTTCGTAGGCTCAGTCGTATTTTTGTTGTGACAATTAGACGATCGGAGGACACACGCTCGAAAGAGGAGTAAACCTCGCAATTCAATGCGCTATCATTGCATTTCTCATTTATAAAGACTTAGTCTATCTGCGCTTTAGTATTGTTTGGGTATGTGTGGGTCCAAAGTTTTCCCTCTCTTTTTTGAAAACTCCCTTAACGGCTCATCGCAATGCCTAACTCAGTCGTGGGCGTATGAATCCTACTTTTCAACGGCCAGGATAGATTAGTTCGATCGTGGAACTACTGCTGCTCATCTATAAGGGTGGCGTCTGTGGTTGAGAATAAAAACATCTACCGAAAGATAACCATGACCAACACCCCACAAAAAGCATATTGACTATAGTAGGTTATTTAATACCAAATCGTCTTTATACATGTACAGGAGGACTCAAATAGATCCGATTCATTTATATGATAATCATATTTCATCGACAAGAATCTTTCATCTGAGTCTTAAAAAGCAATCATATCACTTCAGAAAGATCAAACCAGATGACAAGAGCAGAAATTGATTGTCTTTATCCCACAGTGCATATGAAAGACCAAGGTCTTTGGAACGTCTTCTCGGTGGTAGTGGGACTTTTTTGAACTCCTTTCAACTGAATCTCACACCGCATCCAAATTGTCACATCTTGCAGTCAACTTCCTGCCAGATGTGGGATTTTCTGCCATCTTGTTGAGGTTGTTTACAGGTCCTGTGGCTCGCAATTTCTGTACCCAACGATAAATTTTACTTTTTTAAGGATAATTGTTGGGTTAAACTTCCTGAAAATTTTGCTTGCACAGATTTGAATGATTTTGTCTAGAAATAAGTCGTGACCCAATATATTTTTTCCTTTCTTATCCAAGGCATTGTGATCGAGGATTAATCATATTTACCAACCCCTCCGTTCGGGCAGGATATGACACTCGGTCAATTTTTTAGCGAAGTTTAACAGGTTTGAATTCAGAGTTTTCCTTCTCCTAGGCTAGTTTCCTCATCAAGGCTGAAGAACCAGTCTGCCCTACTATTTACCTATAGCTGGAGGGAGAATAATTGGATTCATACCTTTCCCAAGGGTATTAGTGCTATGTGAAATGCAACCAATCTCGGTGTGAATTTAAACTCGTTTCGCTGTGTACATTTCCATCGACGATAACCATTATACCACGGGCACCTCCGTGATCGAGAATTAATAGTTGTTATAGCATACTATTTTCAAATCTGAAACAAAAAAGAATACAGCATTATTATTAGTTGAGTTATTATCAGTCACATGGGTCCCATGTATATTAAGACAGCATATATACATACATATATATATATGTATATATATATATGAGCAGAAATAATAAGGCAGTCACGTGTCCCATCTGTTATGTAGCGGCATAATGAATGAATGAATGAATGACACTTTTTTAAAACAAAAATATATACGTTTTTTTTCTCTCCAAAGGGGGCAAATTTTCTATGGAGTGAGAGAGAGAGAGAGAGAGAGACAGTTTGACGGAGTCAAACGGAGACGGAGGGAGACAAAGACAGACTGCCATATTGACTCATAACTTCTTCTCTGGACCATACCACGCTGTGTTATTGTTGCGGCCTGTTAGGAGCCAGAAGGAAGACACAGAAGAAGAGAAAGAAGGTTGAACAAGTGTATTGAATAAACAGAACATATATACAAAAAAAAAGGGTTATTACAGCAGATAGAAGTGTCCGTCTGGTATTTGTCATACGTCCCACCAACAGGACAAGTGTAGCACAAGGATTTTTTTAGGGAGGTCCAAGTGCAGAGCCGTTACCTAGACACGTCCGGCTGATTCATTCAGAAATATACATATATATGCTGGATACATACCGATGCAATAATAATTAAGACGCCCGATGATAACGACACAGGAACAAACGACGCACGCAAGAAAGAAGACGCAGGAAGACTTCTTTATAAAATATTTTACCTCACATCTTTATTTGTAAGTTTCGAAAGGGTTGTTCCAAGTTTGCGTGTGAGAGAGAGCTGGAGACCGAACATTACTGAAATATTTTGACCCCGAAGTTATGGCCGTCAGCGTTGTGTCTTTCTTGTTCTTCATGGCTGCTCAACTGGACCCTGGAGTAAACTCTTCTGTGTGCTGGCTTTCCCTACTACAATCGCGTCTACCTCCGTCTTCCACTGTACTGCTTGCCCTCCTTCTCGCCTATCTCCCACTGTCCTCAATTCGTCGGCCTTATATTACCTTCAAACTCCCACGCCTGCGCAACCTCTTCCGATTTCCAGCGACCGGGATGTGTCACTTCCTTCCGGTGCACCACCTTGAATGGCATTTTTGGCCGGGTCAAAAGGTCAAAACATAACACGGCGACTCCAAAAATGACTCGGATCCCGTTGGCATTCCTCTAAAAAGGAGTGCCTAAGGTGCCAGGCGATAAACCTAGCTCCCCCAGGTTCGAGGATACCGGTCAAAGTGTTTCTTGACCGACTGCTACTGAAACCAGGACACACCCGACCAGATCCGTGTACCGGCCAACGCGGCCAACCGAAGGGTATGTCAGCCGAACTCTTCCCAGAGAGTAGTGCATACGCTCTACTATGTTGAGAGGAAATCTCAGTGAGCGTAAAATAAGGTTAGTATTTATGAAGGAGGAAGAGTTCATTATCGTGTAGATTGGTCAATATACAAGCTATCTTCAAAGCCAAATTAGAACTTCTGCTTCTCAGTCGGGGGGGGGAGTTACCAAACCAGAGGCCCGCTGTGGGCTGCTCTATTGGACACTGCCCCAGTGGAGCACCTAGCCACTCGCTGGCACTCTCCGTGACTGACTGAATCTCCTCGGCCCCAAGCTAAGACAGACTCAAGACAGACCGTATCTCTCGTGGGCATCTGCATATATCATTTCATAACTCCCACTCATTTAAGTTAAACCACATGAAATTCTTCTGCTTCTGCTTATTTATACAGGTGTGTCCTGTGTCGAGAAGTCTGTGACTGACAGTCCGTCAAGGGTCAATATGCAGCACCATCTCTATTGAGACACCCTGTATATTGAATATATGATTTATAAATGTAGGGTTACTAGATGACATTTTAAGATGAGCTGGAGCTTCTTTCATTTGCACGCAGCAAAAAGGTTTCAAGTATTGTTATGTGCAATTGAATAGTTTGCATGGATCTTCATTTTTAACTGAGTTAGAGTTTGCACACATGTATTGCTTTTGATTCAACTCAGTTAAATGGTTTCAATGACTGCTATCTAACACCAATAATTCTTTTCAATAGTAATCATTTGTTGGCACACTGTGGTTACAAGTATCGCAATCTAGCACTTAAAATACTATTTAACATTATGCATTCGCTTGTACATATTGCTACGTATAACTTGTCGAAATCGTTGGGTTTGGTAGATATGAGTCAGCACTCAGTCGCATAACCAGTTGAATAATTACAAGTTGAAGGGAGCTCTCCAGAACTCTAAGATTTTATGGTCATTGGCGCATTCTATTATGCGCATGTAGTTAAGTCCATTCCCAGGACAGTGATTGTTTGCTCGCTCCGAAATGGATATATATATATATATGTGTGTGTGTGTGTGTGTGTGTTTCTCTCTCTCTCTATATATATATATATATTATATATATATATATATAGAGAGAGAGAAACAAGCCGGTATATATATATATATATATATATACCGGCTTGTTACAGTAATAGCGTGGGACTGTATTGTTTTAATTGTAACTTTCCTAAAAAGGGTATTTAAAAAATACTTCTGTTAATTTTATTTTATAACTATCTACCAGATCCAGCACTACCAAATTATTACAGGAGTGAAGTTGCCTTCCCACCAGCCACTAGCGTGGACGACTCTTCTCCTCAACCAACTGGACGCTAGTTGGGACCACTAGTAAGTGTTATTATTGTCATCCTGGACATTAGAGCAATGACTTCTACAATTCAATTAGACTGTAGTTTTTTACTCTCAGTTAAATGTCAAACAGTTCTATTTCTAATAATTCAATTTAACATGCCCCTTGTTTGTAGACTGTTTAAAGGTCAAACAGTCCTATCTGTCCCATTGATAGAACCTTATCAAGTGCTACCACTCCAAGTCAGAGTGATCTTGAAAGCAATGGCATTGAAGTTCCTGGGCTGGTGGCTTACCATCAGATAGTTTAATGTCATATCCAGGACTTATGTTGCGGTGCATTACTCTGCAGTCGGTGTATTCTACAGTCCAGTCCAATGGGCATAATTATTTTTGGATAAGGTATTATATAGTTTCAAGCAAGTATTTATTTACATAAATCGGCCATGGAGCGTAAAAGCTTTCAGAATAGCTTTAAGAACGTAAGTTATAAAAAAAAAAACCTTTTTCCGTCACGTGACAAAAGTAAGCAAAGGAAAAGAATAAACAGACGACGAAGCAAAAAAAAAAATAAATAAAATAAAATAAAATAAAATAGAAAGAAAGAAAAACCTTCAAAGAGTGGAGACCGTTTACCCAGGCGGATTGGTAAGGTTTTCTTTTTGCTTTTTGAACCAAGTCCAAGAAAAACAAAAAGAAAACCTTATCAATCTACCCGGGTAGACGTTTTTTTTTTTTTTTTCGTCTTTGTATTTTTATATCAATTACGCTCTACTTAAAGCTATTCTAAAACTATCAATTCTAAAATTATCAAATATAGCGTTAAGTAAATATTATTTATAGTAATTGTTTATACACAAACCTATGATTTCAAGTATCTATTTTTGTTTGATGACAGTAATCATTAAAATAGAACTTAAACTGTGTACTTCAGCTAAACTTAATTGCTTAAAATAGATGTATTTTTGACATGTAAACTGTGTAATTAAGCTAAACTGAATTGATTGAAATAGAACTGTTTTTGACATTTAAATGTGTGTAAAAAAAACAAACTGTACTTAGACTAAAATGAATTGTTTGAAATAGAAATGTTTTTGACATTGAAACTGTGTACTTACGCTTAATAGAATTGTTTGAAATAGAAATGTTTATAAGTATAAAAATGCATTTGGTATTAATAATCTACAATGGTTAATGTGTCATAAAACCAAGCCAAACCAAACCAAACCAAACCAAACAGGCATACTACATGTGTCAAGACAAGAAGGAGGAAGAGGACACGCCAGCTTTGGGGGTTGCACGATGGTTGGTTGGTTGGTTGTTCGTTCAGGTTTTATGGCATACCAACCTTTGTAGGTCATTCAACGCCAAATTCTGTCTATAGATACATATATATTTAACCAAAGATTTCAAAACGAATATTAAGGTAGGTAGAATTTTCTATTTGCAGGATTTCATTTGTTTGCACAAGATTAACCAGTTTTAAGTTGTCATATTTTTTGGTACAACTCTGTCTCTCTCAAGAAGGACAGAATGTCATCTATTTTGACGTTCTCGAACTGATCGGTTAAGTTATTTACTTTGATAAATCGCTTTCTGATAACAGCGAAAGTTCTGCATTCTATAAGAATGTGTTTAACCGTGCAAGTTGTCTGGCAGGTTAAACAATGTGGTTGTGGTCCCTGTTTCAAAATGAGTGAGTCAGCCTTGTATGACCAATTCGCAATCGGGATATAACAACTTGTTCTCTTGATTTTCTCGATGCTGGTCTCCACTCTCCTAAGGTGGGGTGAATTTGGAAGAGTTTATTGTCGATGTTATTGCTCCATTGTTGTTGCCATTTTGTGTGAAGGAATTTATCAATTGTTGGTTTCAGGTCAGTATATGGGATCCTGGATTTATTGGGTGTCAGATCTAAGGCCGATTTGGCTGCCGAGTCTGCTCTTTCATTCCCTCTTTCTCCAATGTGGCTTGGGGTCCAGCATATAATTATTTCTTTTCTATTTGACATTGAGTCTAATCTATTCAACAGTTTGATGATAAGGGGGTTCTGAAATATTTTATTTCTCTATGATAGCAAGACAGAGAGTGAGTCTGAAAATGTTATAAATTTCTTATGCTAACTCTTTGAGATGATGTTGAGAGCTAGGTCTATTGCATGGACTTCTGCTATGAAGATAGAGCTTTCCCTTGGAAGAACTTTCTTAAGAACTGTTTTGTTCAAAACAGCCGCGCACGCTGCCCTACCATTGTCCTTGGATCCATCCGTAAAGACATAGAGGTGATCGGAGTGGTGTTGGAGAATATTGTAAAATTTCTCTTGATAAGTGCACGATGGTACTTATACAAAAGAGTCGAGGAATGTACTGAAAAGAACAATGAAAGACTAATTACAACAGTTTCTTGATATGACCATAAACAATCGGACAGTGAGGAACCAGTAATGCTGGAGCTTTGGGGAATACGGAGTACCCCTTGATTACCAAATAAAGAAAGAGAGAAAGAAAGAAAAATTAAAACACGAAACGAGGAAAAGAAGAAAGTAAAGAAATAGGAAGAGAAGGAATGAAGACAGAAAGAAAAAAAGAAAGAAAGAAAGGAAAAAAGGAAGAAAAGAGGAATTAAAGGAAGGAGTGAAAGAAGGAAGAGAGTAAGGAAGGCGTCCATCAGATTACCTCAACTGAACCTTCGTATCTTTTTTTATTCATATATAGTAGACATTTCTCTCACAACTTTTTCGACAGACACTGTTATTATTTTCCTTGGCTTTTAAACATTACTATTTTCTATTTACCAGAAAATCTTTAAAAAGTAAACTTTTGATGACAGTATTATTGCATTTAAATCTGTAGTGCGATTAATCACCACCGGGAGACAATAAACATTAACCAATACGCGACATTTATCAACTGATTAGTCCTCAAGAAAATATACTCTAGTATTACGCCTGTATTTATTACTGTAATATAATGGCCGAGGGATTCCGTTTTATGCCTTTAGGTTTAGTTAGGCTGAGAACCTTTCGGCTCAGCACATGGGTTAGTTAGGGGCAAACTTTAGTGCAGGTGTTAACGCGCGCGCGGGGAGGATGTGTCATTCATAGATGTCAAAATAAAAATCCGATAGAAAGGTTAACCAGTGGACGTGAATGACGTCATGCACCGGAAGCGCGCGCGGAGGATTTTGGGGATTTTGAAAAAGTCTGTTAGTGGAGTTGAGACCTGCCTCGGGAGAAGACGGCTGGCTTTTGCTTGCTCGCCGAAGCCAGGCCAGTGGCCTTTGTGGCGGGTGCCGCCCGAGATGAGGGGCAGATTAAAAAGCCAGAATAGAAAGAATGAGTATCTCTCTCCTTATATCGAAGAACCTTTAAACTTAAAGATAATAAGAAGTTTCGTACCTGGACTGAGAAGTCGTTACGTGTTTTTCGAATTTCGAGATTCCTATGTTCTATCTTTATGGACATTCGATGTACGTTTCACACATAGCCGTATTTGGCTATGATACATTACTGCAATAAACGATTAGGAAGAAGAAATTTAAGGCATGTTTATACACTTTAAAATCTCACCCGTTTTTAGCTACTATATAAAAATCAGCCAATACAAAATTCACTATATATATATATATATATATTAGTGAGATTTTAAACTAATTATACACAACAGATTGAATAATTCGTTCATTTGTAGAGTAATCTAACATTTCCCGTGTCTCCACAGCCTCTTTCTGATACAAGGAAATATAGAAATAAAAAAATCCTTTTCTCTCAATGTTTTTCTTTCTTTGAGGTGACAATTTCACGCCTTAACTTTCATGACCTTTTCGGTAACACCTCATATTACAGGCTGCTAATGCAAATGATTACTAGTGCATTTCTTATCAAATCAAAAACGAAAGTTGCATTAATTCATTTCACCGTAACCAGAGGCCCCCAAAGGACTCAAAGGTTCTCAGAAACAGAATCTGTCAGTATTTACTTACCTCTAATCCCTATAATCTGTGTGTGTGAGTGTGTGTGTGTGTGTTGCTTGTTTGTGTATGTGTCTGTTTGTATATGTGTTTGTTTCTATTTGTTTGTATGTGTGTGTGTGTGTTTAAGTGTTTTTGTGTGTGTTTATGAATGTGTTTATGTGTACGTTTGTCTATATGTGGGTGTGTTTGTATGCTTTTGCATGTGTGTGTGAGTTTTGTGTGTGTGTGAGTTTGTGTGAGTTGTGTGTGTGTGTGTGTTTGTTAATGTGTTTTTTATGTTTGAGAGTGTGTGTTTGTATATGTGTTCGCGTGTATATGTATGTGTGTGTTTGTATGTGTGTGTGAGTTTGTATATGCTTGCGTGTTTGTACGTTTTTGTGTGTTTTTGTGCATGTGTTTGTGTGTGTGTGTTTGTGTGTGTGTGCCCTAGTATGCACGTGTTTGTGTGTGTGTTTGCGAGGGTATGTGTGTATGTTTGTGCGTATCTGTGTGTGTGTTTGTGTGTGTGTTTTTGTGTGTTTGTATATGCGTTTGTGTATGTGTTTTGTGTGTGTGCGTGAGTGTGTGTATATTTGTTTGTATGTCTTTGTGTGTTTGTTTGTGTGCTTGTGTGTGTTTATGTGTGTATATGTGTGTCTGTTTGTTTCAGCAGACCTTGATAGCTCAATTTCTTGACTCTACGTTCAACGGACCAAGGACACCGGAATAACTCCTTCGACCTCTACAAGACTTCTCCGAATTAATATATTTTGCTTTCTCAAGAAAAAAGCATCTGTTTTTTTTTTTGTTTTTTTTTGTTTGTCTGTTGTTGTTGTTGTTGTTTTATTTTTTTAAATTATATTTTTCATTTTTTCTGAAAATTTCATATGTCAATTTTTTACTCCATTCCAAAACACTTTCACTGCCGATTGGACACCCTCATAAAGAGTCACCGTATCAATGCGATTGAAATATAGATGTTCATATATTCTACCATCGATACAAAGCAATATTTCTTAATGAATATAGCACACTGTATTATTATTGTTATTATTTAATCATTAGAGTTTTTAACATCAGCGTAAGCTGATGGTATTTCACTGGAGATTGAGTGACAGCAAGTCTCCTCAAGTCTCCAGGACTCTTCTCAGTATTCTGGCCGTTTTCAATAATGCTGTTGTTTTGATGGTCTCCACTCGGCTGCCAACTTCTAAATCTTCCAGGCCCTTTAATAATCCTTTAGTTACCGTGCCAAAGGCACCAATCACAATTGGTATAATTGTCACCCTCATGTTCCATAGTTTTTTCAATTCTCTAGCAAGGTCGAGGTACTTATCTCTCTTTTCACATTCTTTCAGTTTTATTCTGTGGTCTGCCGGGACAGCAAAGTCGACAATTTTCTCTTTTAAGAGTTTTTCACACCATCATTAGCTGATGTTTTTTTTTTTTTTTTTTTTACTGGAGTCTGAGTGACAGAAAGTCTCCACAAGTCTCCAGGACTCTCCTTAGTATTCCGACCGATCTCGACAATGCTGTAAGAGGGATAGTCTCCAATTGTCCTCGTTTTTCAAAGTTCTTCACTCCTTGTACCAAACATTTGGTGACTGTGTTGAGCGCGCCAATTACATTTGGTATAATCGTCACTTTCATGTTCCACATTTTTTTTTATATTCCCTCGAAAGGTCAAGGTTCTTATCCTCCTTTTAACTTTCTTTCGATTTTACTCCGTGGTCAGCAAAGTCTACAATTCTGCCAGTTCTCTCTTTTTTCTTTTTGATTATTACTAATGTTATATTTTGACCTTCGACCCGGCCCAAATATACTATTCCAAGGTGATACACCGGAAGGAAGTGACACATTCCAATGGCCAGTAATCGGAAGAGATCGCGTGAGCGGATAAAGGCTTATGAGGTGGGACAAGGTGAAGGTTCCATTGTGATGCACCGGAAGAGAGTAACCTCTGAACTGCATGACAGTTATTTCCGCTTGATGACGATTAAATATCCGATTCAAAGATCCAGTAGGCGATCGTGTGGGCGTTGAGTTATTATTTAACTCAGTTGAGTTTGGGGTGCCAAAGCAGTTGCCGGGAGAGATCCAGACAGTAGAGACGAGATGTGGTAGGGAAGGCCACACCCGACCGAGGGGGCACTCGGAAAACCCCTGAAGCAGTTGCCAGTAGACTTCCAGACAGGAGAGACCAGATGTGGTAGTGAAAGCCACACCCGACCGAGGGGGCCCTCGGAAAGCCCCGATGGAGTAGACCCCAACATTAGGAGAACAATAAAGACACAACGTGACGGTCATAACAGTGGGGTCAAAATATGAAGTTTATGTTCGGTCTCCAGCATCCTCTCAAACGCAAACCTTACAAATAAAGAGAGGTGAATATTTTTCTAAAGAAGTCTTCCTGTCGTTTCTTCATGCGTCTTCCTTCATGCGTTATCCTTCATGCATCTGTCTTTGGTATTGTGTCGTTGTGATGCTGAATGAAGATGTGTATGTATACAACACTAATCTATTCGTTTAACCGATATTAGATGATCCGTTTCTATATAAAAATCGTAGAGGAGTTTGTGTGTCTCATTTTCCAGGACAGGTTCTGTGTTGTGCATATACCATTTGTTCATACGGTCAAATTTAAATTCCTCGCACGATTCCCAATAATGTCCTATATAGCACCGCTGGACAGACATCGAAAAGCTCGTAGATATATAAAAATGTAATTTATATTTTTATTCTTCGACGGCGATGATTGTATGTCGTAGGAATACAGTCAGAGAGAGAGAGAGAGAGTTCGCACATATCTTTCTTCTGTGGCGGGGACCCTTTTTGTGAATTAGTCTGACGGTCGGAGGACACACACGAGGAGCTGACAGGTCTGCTTGAGTAACCAGCGGGTCTCTCCCTTTGCTTGAGAGACCAGCAGACCACTCCTCTTCGTTTGAGCGACCACTGGATCTCTGCCTTCAGCCCAAAATCTCAGACCTCATATTGTCTTTCAAGTTCCATGAACACGCCTCTTCGTCCACGTATTTTTCTGTTCGTGGCTGGTTATCGGAACTTACATACTTCCGGTTTTTTTTCGGTAATTTGTTGATCTTATCTGCGAACGGAAATATGTCATTCTATCCATAGGCAATAAATTACATTTTCTTTCCTGTGAAACCACTTTGTTGATGTTATCTTGCGATTGCATTGAATCATCTAAGTTCATCGTCGCCAGCAAAGCTAGTATATTACAATAGATCACCTTGGCCACCCAGTTTAGTTTTATACTCGTTCTGTGCTAATTTGCTGCATTCGCTTATAATGTGATTGATCGTTTCATCTCTATCATCACATAATCTATGATGATTAACATGATAACTATTTTTATTACAATTCTTGCGAGTTTTTCACACCAGCTAATGCCGGTGGGTTTTCCCTGCAATCTAAGTGATAGCAAGTCTCCTCAGGTCTCCAAGACTCTTTTGAGAATTATAGCCGATCTCAACAATGGTCTCTGTTCTTGCTCCGATCTCCAAGAGTTCCAATCCCATTTCCAATTCTTTTGAAGACCGTAACCAGCATCCCAACTACACTAGGCACCACCGTCACCTGTGGTTCTTGAGCAAGATCGAAGTATTTGTTTTTATTTTTCCTTTCTTTATTTTATCTCCGCTAGAATGGCAAAATCCACTAGAGAACAAGTTCTCTTTCTTTTTATTGTTAATTAGTCTATATTTTTGTTGTGTGTGTGGGGGGGATTAGGTGATCCGTTTGTATTTCAAAATCTCAGAGAATTTTATGCGTCTTATTTTCTTAGACGGGTTTTAGTTTATATATATATATATATATATATATATATATATACCGTTTGGTAGAATAGTCAAAATTTGTTGATTTTTTTTTGCACAATTCCCAGTTGATCACCTTTCCTACCCAGACATTCTGAGTTAGTACTCATCCTGTGCTAGTTTGCAGCATTCGCTTATTATGTGGTCAACTGTTTAATTTTTTTTCACTGCATACTCCTATTCTCTTGTTTATTATCAATTTACGAGATAACTCGTTCAGTTCAGTGATGTTTTCCATTGGGATATGTTGCAATACTTTTTCCCAATTTTGATTCCTTAAGGATGATAATAAAGTCTTCTGTTCATTCCTGATTTAAAAAAAAAAATTAATTCTATATTTGTCCCTGATTCTATTATTGACATTGATGCGTTTCTGGGTGCAGTGTTGATTTGTTTTTCCATATTTAGGGTTTTAATTCGTTTAGGGAGTTCTCTTAGTCGGTAAGTGTTTGACTTGAATTCATCTCATCATATCGTACTGCTTGCACGGATTTCCCTAACTCTCTCTCTCTCTCTCTCTCTCTCTCATCCGTCTCTCTCTCTCTCTCATCCGTCTCTGTCATCCATTGCTTCAGGTAGGTCTTCCAGGCTTCATCCTGTGTCTCTACACAGTTCTTGTACATAAGTTCGAGCTGGTCGTCCTACACTTGCGCGTCCGAGTGAAGGGGTCTATTGGAGAACGTCGCTAATGAGTTCGTCCTTGCTCCTCCAGCAATGTTCTGCTTGTCTTGTTCGTCTAATTTGGATGGTATTCGAGGTGGATGGGAGGTGGCCTTACAGCTGCTGCTTTGTTGGGAACTGAGTACCCTTTCATTGCCATCGCTCCCAGGTTCACTCTGGCCAAGAGTGCTAATCCCTGAGAGTTTCCTATCTTTTAGTCAAAGAGAAATAAACTGTGTACCTATGCTAAACTGAATTGTTTGAAATAGAACTGATTTGACATTCAAACTGCGTACTTCCTTTAAACTTTATATTTATGCTAAACTAAATTGTTTGAAATAGAGCAGTTTTGACATTTAACTGTGTGTAAACAAAAAAAATATATTTATACTAAAATTAATTGTTTGAAATAAGGCTGTTTGAAATAAAACTGTTTGACTAAACTAAATAGCTTAAAATAGTGATATTTTTGATAATTAAACTGTGTACTTATGCTAAACTGAATTGTTTGGAATAGAACTGTTTATTTGTATAAAATGGATTTGGCATTAAATAAACTAAAAAGGTTGATATGCTATAAAACCCAAGCAAACAAACGATTAAACAATTCAGTTTAGTGTAAGTACAGTTTCAATATCTAAAACATTTCCATTTCAAACAATTCAGTTTAGCATAAACACACAGTTTATATGTAAGTACAGTTTAAATGTCAAAAACATTTCTATTTCAAGCTATTCACTTTAGTCACACAGTTCTAATTTAAACAATTCAGTTTAACATAAGCATGCAGTTTAGTACTATTTAAACCCATAGATAGGGCCCTATCAGGTTCTACCATTCTGGGCCAGAGTGGACCTGGGAGCGATGGCAATAAAGCGGTGCTCCGCATTCCCCAAAGCTCTAGCATCACTGGAACCTCACCATCAGATTGTTAGTGTCATATCTAGGTCACTCGTTGTGGAGTCTTACCCCTCTGCAGAGGTGCAGTCGGTGTATACTATTGTCAAAGCCGACGGGACGATATTCATTTTAAAATATTTACTTTCCCTTGTTGGACCAACAACAGTATTTAAACACACACACACACACACACACACACACACACACACACACACACACACACATATATATATATATATATATATATATATGTATATATATATATATATATATATATAATCGAGATTTGAAGCTTCGTGATGTATTTATGAGGACTGTTGCATTATCATTACTCTTTCATGCTCAAATTCTTATCTTTTGGGGGGTAATTTTTTTTCGCTTAATGCTATTTCTGTTTCTTTATTTTTGTTTCATTTTTTTTTTGCTTGTTTTTCTTTTCAGTCAGTTTTTCTTTTGTCTTTATTATTTCTGTTTATATTTCGGTTTTTGTTTATTTTTTTCTTTCTATTTATAATCAGTTTTTTTTTATTGTCTTAATGACATATTTTTTTCTGAGTTTTCTTTATCCCCGTTCGTTATCCTCTTCTCTCTCTCTCTCTCTCTCTCTCTCTCTCTCTTCTTTTTTCTTTTTTTACCTTTTTCTCTTTTACTTCTCAGTGTTTAAATTTTCCTTCTTTTCTAGTTTCTTTCAGTTCAGGTTGTTTCACTTATTCTTTTCTATCTCCTTTCTTTGATTACTTTTTGTTTTGTTTTCTCTACTTTTTTTATTCTTTCTTTCTTTCTTTCTTTCTTTCATATTTTTCTCTACCTTATTATATTATTTTTTCTACCTTTTTCTCTTTTACTTCTCAGTGTTTAAATTTTCCTTCTTTTCTAGTTTCTTTCAGTTCAGGTTGTTTCACTTATTCTTTTCTATCTCCTTTCTTTGATTACTTTTTGTTTTGTTTTCTCTACTTTTTTTTAATTCTTTCTTTCTTTCTTTCTTTCTTTCTTTCTTTCTTTCTTTCTTTCTTATTTTAATTTTTAACATTTTTTTTCTCAAATTTTATTCAATGTCTACTTCATTTTCCTTTTTATTTTTGTTTCTTTCTTTCTGTTTCTTTTTTTTTTTTTTTCAGTTTTTTATATTTTTTACCATCTTTCTTTTCTGTTCTCTCCTTTGCTTTTTATTCATTCATATGTTTTTCTTTTCCTTTGATCTTTTACCTTTTTGTTATCTCTCTTATTTTGTCCTCATTTTTCTTTTTCTTCTTTGACTCCTTTTTCTCTTTGGATTCTCTTTCATTTTCATTTTCATTTTTGTCTCCTTCTTTTGATTCTTTTCTTCTTCGGTGCTTCCTTCATTTTCCGTAGATTCTTCATTTACTATTTTTTTCTTTTAATATTTCATTCATTCTACCCTTGTTTTTTCTTCTCTTTTTACCTCTTTTTCTCGTTTGGTATCTCATCCATTTTCCTTCATTTTTCTTTTTCGTTTACAGCTTTTTGGGGGGCGGGGGTTAATCTCAATCATGTTTCCTTTTTTTTTTCTTTTTATTTTATTCCTTTTTCCTACATTTTTTTTCTGTTTTTATTACTTTTTCCTTTTTGTATCTCATTCATTTCTCTTTTCTTTTTTCTTTTTCCGTTTCATCTTTTTTTTTGGTGTATCATTCATTTTCTTTTTGTTTTTCTGTTTTTTTTTAATCTTTTTATTTGGGGTATCTCATTTATTTTTCTTTGTTTTTTCTTTTTCTTTTTCACCTTTTTAATTTCTCATACATTTTCCCCTTGTTTCTTTCTTTTCTTGTTCACCTTTTTATTCCTCATTCATTTTTCCTTTGTTTTTTTTTTCCATTTTCTTTTACACCACTTTTGCTATCTAATTCACATTCTTCTTCTTTTATTCCTTTTACTTTTAACTTTTTTTCTACTTTTATTACTTTTTCCTTTTTGGTATCTCATTCATTTTTCCATTGTTTTTTTCTTTTCTTTTTAACATTTTATTTTGGATATTTCATTCATTTTCCATTTGCTTTTTTCTTTTTCGTTTTCACCTTTCTATTTGGGGTATCTCATTCATTCATCCTATTTTTCCTTTTTCTTTTCATCTTTTTCTCTTGTATCTCATTCATCTTCCTTTTGTATTTCATTTGTTTTCCCCTTGTTTCTCTTTTTTCTTTTTCACCTTTTATTTGGGGTATCTCATTCATCTTCCCTTTGTTGTTTTGTTTTTTCTTAAACCATTTTTACTATCTCGTTCGTTTTCCCTCAATATTTTCTTCTTTTATTCGATTTTCCGGTAGCTCACTCATTTTCCCCTTGTTTTTTGTTTTTCTTTTTCACATTTTTTGGGTGTATCTCATTCATTTTCCATTCATTTTTTTTTTCTGTTCCACCTTAATTTAGTATTTCATTCATTTTTCCCATGTTTCTTTTTGTTCTTTTTCAACTTTTTATTTGGGGTATCTCATTCGTTTTCCCTTTGTTTTTTTTTCTTTATGGTATATTAATCCTTTGTAATTTATTTGTTGTTTTTTTTGTCTTTTTTTTTCGTCTTTTCTTCTATTTTCCTTTTGGTATCTTATTCATTTTACTTCAATATTTTTTAGATTTTATTCCTTTTATTTTATTTTTTTTTTTTTTTTGGTATCTTATTGATTCTCCTTCAATTTTTTCTTCTTTTATTCCTTTCTTTTTTTTTTGCTATCTCATTAATTTTCACTCACTTTTTCATTTTTTCTTCTTTTTTCCTTTTGCAATCTCATTCATTTTCCCTAATTTTTTTCTTCTTTTCTTCTTTTTTCCTTTTGCTATCTCATTCATTTTCACTCACTTTTTCTTCTTTTCTTCTTTATTCCTTTTGCTGTCTCATTCATTTTCCCTAATTTTTTTCTTTTTTTCTTCTTTTTTTTTTGCTATCTCATTCATTTTCACTCACTTTTTCTTCTATTCTTCTTTATTCCTTTTGCTGTCTCTTTCATTTTCTCTAATTTTTTTCTTCTTTTCTTCTTTTTTCTTTTTTCAATCTCATTCATTTTCCCTAATTTTCTTCTTCTTTTCTTCTTTTTTCCTTTTGATATCTCATTCATTTTCATAAATTTTTTTCTTCTTTCATTCTATTTTCCTTTTGATATCCCATTCATTTTCCCTCACTTTTTCTTCTTTTTTCCTTTTGCTGTCTCATTCATTTTCCTAAATTTTTTTCTCCGTTCCTTCTATGTTCCTTTTGATATCTCATTCATTTTCCCTAATTTTTTTCTTCTTTCCTTCTTTTTTCCTTTTGTTAAAAAGAAGAAAAGAAGAAAAAATTAGGGAAAATGAATGAGACATTCATTTTCCCTAATTTTTTCTTCTTTTCTTCTTTTTTCCTTTTGCTATTTCATTCACTTTCACTCACTTTTTCTTCCATTCTCCTTTATTCCTTTTGCTGTCTCATTCATTTTCCCTAATTATTTCTTCTTTTCTTCTTCTTTCCTTTTGCTATCTCATTCATTTTCACTCACTTTTTCTTCTTTTTTTCTTTATTCCTTTTGCTGTCTCATTTATTTTCCCTAATTTTTTCTACTTTTCTTCTTTTTTCCTTTTGATATCTCATTCATTTTCCTAAATTTTTTTCTTCTTTCATTCTATTTTCCTTTTGATATCCTATTCATTTTCCCTCACTTTCTCTTCTTTTTTCCTTTTGTTATCTCATTCATTTTCCTAAATATTTTTCTTCTTTCCTTCTATGTTCCTTTTGATATCTCATTCATTTTCACCCAGTTTTTCTTCTTTTCTTCTTTTTTCCTTTGCTATCTCATTCATTTTCTCTCCCTTTTTCATGTTTTGTTCTTTTTTCCTTTTGCTGTTTCATTCATTTTCCCTAATTTTTTCTTCTTTCCTTCTTTTTTCCTTTTATTTAGAAGAAAAAAATAAAAAAAATTAGGGAAAATGAATGTCTCATTTATTTTCCCTAATTTCTTTCTTTTCTACTCCTTTTTTTCTTTTTTCTTCTTTTTTTCTTCTTTTTTCTCTTTTTTTTTCCTTTTTTTTCTTTTTTTCTTATTTTCTTCTTTTTTCCTTTTGCTAAGAAGAAAAAAATTTGGGAAAATGAATGTCTCATTCATTTTCCCGAATTTTTTCTTTTTTTCTTCTTTTTTTCTTTTGCTGTCTCATTCATTTTCTCTCAATTTTTCTTCTTTTATTCCATTTTTCTTTTGCTATTTCACTCGTTTTCTCTAATTTTTTCTTCTTTTATTCTTTTGCAATCTCATTCATTTTCCCTTCATTTTTTCTTTTTTACCTTTTTTCTTATGCTATCTCATTCATTTTTTAAAATTTTTATTCTTTTACTCCTTTTTCCTTTTGCTATCTCATTTAGTTTCCCTCATTTTTTTCTTCAGTCATTCCTTTCCCTTTTGCTATCTCAGTCATTTTCCTTCCATTTTTTCTTCTTCAAATTCCTTTTTTTCTTTTTGTATGTCATTCATTTTCCCTTCATTTTGTCTTTTTTCACCTTTTTTCTTTTACTATCTCATTCATTTTCACTCATTTTTTTTCTTTTATTTCTTTTTTCTTTTACTCTCTCATTCAGTTTCCCTCAGTTTTTTTCTTCTTTTCTTTCTTTTTCCTTTTGCTATCTCATTCATTTTCACTTCATTTTTTTCTTTTATTTCATTTTCCTCTTTGGATTGTGGTTAATTTTTTTTCATTTTTCTTTTCTTCTTTTAAACTTTTTTCTTGTAAGGCATTTCTTTCATTTATCTTTATTTTCATTTCCTTTTTTAACAATTTTCCAGTTTTTGGCATCTTTTTCATTTTTCATTTATTTTTGTTATGTTTTTATTTGTATGCCTTTTTCCGGCTTGATATCTTTTTTAGTATTTCCATAATTTTTCTTTTATTCTTTGATTCCTTTTTCCTGTTTGGTATCTTTTTTCTTTTCTTTCTTCTTCTTTTTTTCTTCCTTTTTTTCTATTTGGTATCTCAGTTAATTTCCTTTTATTTTTCATTTTTTTTCTTTAAAAGCCTTTTCCTGTTTGCGATCTCAATATTTTTCTTTATTTTTCTTCTTTTTTCATCCCTTTTTTCTATTTGGTATCTCAGTTATTTTCCTTTTATTTTTCATTTTTTTTCTTTAAAACCGTTTTTCCTGTTTGCGATCTCAATATTTTTCTTCATTTTTCTTCTTTTTTTCATCCCTTTTTTCTATTTGGTATCTCAGTTATTTTCTCTTTATTTTTCATCGTCTTTTTTATGCCTTTTCAAATTTTGGTATCTTTTTGATTTCCCTTCGTTTTTTCTTCTTTTAATATTCAATGTTTCTTTCATTTTCCATTCATTTTTTTTCCTAAATATTTTTTCACTCTTTTCGTCCTCTCTTTTCCTTTTTATCTTTTCTCTCATTCTGTTTCATTCTGTAATTCCTTGTCTTTTCATTAAAGAAAAGAAAAGAAAGATATAAAAACAATGTCCATCTTTACGTAAACAGAAAACTCCAGAATTATATCTATACATACATAAGAATTCGAGGACAATATAAATAAACTTGGGAGGATGCACGCTTGTCGTATCGTGCAAAATACACTTTGTAATTGTCAGTAAATCAAGACTCTTGAATCCCGCACACTTGTCGCCATGGTTACATACATTTCATGCTGTCGGCAATATGGTGGCCAGGTTAATTTTACACCGACCATTTAACATTTCAGATTGATAAGATTATGCAAGTAGATGATGTTTACATTCTCGTCAATAAATATCCCCAGAGAAACATGCGCATAGGAGGTTTTAAAGTATTGAGAAATCACTTTCTCTCATTCTCTGTCTCTATCTCTCTTTCTCTCTTTCACACGCACACACACGTCTCTCTATCTGTTATATAATGGCCGAGGGATTTCGTTTTATGCTTTGGGTTTAGTTAGGCTGAGAACCCAAATGGGAAACGGGGATAACAAGTGCGAATGACGTCTCGCACCCGAAGCGCGCGGAGGATTTTGGGATTTTGATAAAGTCAGTTGAGTAGAGTTGGCACCTGCCTCGGGAGAAGACGGTTCACTTTCGCTTGCTTGCGGAGGCCTTGGGCAGGTGTACCACGAGATGGGGGTGGGCTGATGAAAAAGCCAGAATAGAAAGAATGTATATCTCTCTCCTTATGTCGAAAAACATCTAAACTCAAAGGTTATAAAAAGTTTCGTACCTTAACTGAGAAGTCGTAAGTGTTTTTCGTGTTTCGAGATCCTATGTTCTCTGTTATATATATATGAATATTATATTATGGAGGTGCCCGTGGTGTAATGGTTATCGTCGTAGGAAATGGACACGGTGACACGAGTTCAAATCCTGGACTAGACTGATTGTATTTCACATAGCACTAATACCCTTTGTTATATAGTCATCTACAGCATCACAACGACACAATAATTAAACAGACGCAAGGACAAAGACGCAAGAAGGAAGGACGCATGAAGGATAACGCAAGAAGACTTCTTTAGAAAAATATTCACCTCTCACTTTATTGCAAGGGTTTTAAAGGGTTGTTTAAGGGTTTGCATGTGAGAGGATGCTGCAGACCGAACGTAAACTTCATATTTTGACCCCACTGTTATGACCGTCACGTTGTGTCTTTCTTGTTCTCTTAGATGCTCAACCAGAGGTCTTGGGGTCCACTCCATCGGGGCTTTTCCGAGGGCCCCCTCGGTCGGGTGTGGCCTTCCCTACCACATCTGGTCTCTACTGTCTGGAAGTCTGCTGGCAACTGCATCGGAGGTTTCCGAGGTCCCCCTCGATCGGGTGTGGCCTTCCCTACCACATCTCGTCTCAAACTCTCTGGGAGTCTGCTGGCAACTGCATCGAGGGTTTCCGAGGTTCCCCTCGGTCGGGTGTGGCCTTCCCTACCACATCTGGTCTCTACTGTCTGGAAGTCTACTGGCAACTGCATCGGGGGTTTTCCGAATGCCCCCTCGGTCGGGTGTGGCCTTCCTTACCACATCTCGTCTCTAACTCTCTGGGAGTTTGCTGGCAACTGCTTTGGCATCCCAAACTCAACTGAGTTAAATAATAACTCAACGCCCACACGATCGCCAACTGGATCTTCGAAATCGGATGTTTAATCGTCATCAAGTTGAAATAACTGTCATGCAGTTCAGAGGTTACTCTCTTCCGGTGCATGGCTGCAGTGGCACAATGAGACCTTCACCTTGTCCCATATCATAAGCCTTAATCCGCCCACGCGATCTCTTTCGATTACTGGCCGTTGGAATGTGTCACTTCCTTCCGGTGTATTACCTTGGAATAGAATTTTTGGGCCGGGTCGAAGGTCAAAATATAACACCTTGGCAAAGGTATGAATCCAATTATTCTCCCTCCAGCTATGTGTGAATAGTAGGGCAGACTAGGTTCTTCAGCCTTGGTGAGGCAACTAGTCTAGGAGAAGGAAAACTCTGAATTCAAACCTGTTAAACTCCGCTTAAAAATTGACCTTGTGTCATATCCTGCCCGAGTGGAGGGGTTGGTAAATATGTATATATATGAATATTATATGTCCATTTCCCACAGAGCCGTAGCTGGCTATCTATCTATGCACACACACACACACACACACACATATATATATATATATATATATATATTTATAATATCATCATCATGTCATGCTGCTAGCACGGATATCCCTAACTCTCTCTCTCTCTCGCCATCCGTCTCTGTCATTTATCACTGGTATACCAGGCTACTTTCCCAGTAGAATACACCGACTGCTTCTCTGCAGAGGGGTAAGAGCCCTCCAACGAGTGTCCTGATAATGATACTAAACATTATGATCGTGAGGTTCCAGTATTGCTGGAGCTTTGGGGAATGCGGAGTACCCCTTCACGGCCATTGCTCCTAGGTTCACTCTATCCCGCAGTGGTATCACCTGATAGGGTCCGATCTATGGGTCGAATAGAATTAAAATGCATACTTACACTATGTTGAATTACTTGAAATAGAACTGTTCTAATATTTAAACTTCGTACTTATGCTAAACTAAATTGTTTGAAATAGAACTGTTTTTGTTTGCTAAACTGATTTATTGGAAATACAATAATTTTTGACATTGAAACTGTACTTACGCTAAACTGAATTGTTTGAAATATAACTATTTTGGCATTTAACTGATTGTAAACAAAACCTATGCGTATTCTAAACTAAATTGTTTAAAATTTAATTCGGTGTTAAATGACCCAGAAAAGGTTGATACGTCTTAAAACAAAACAACCAACCAGCCATACAGGCGACAGAGCTGTTGTAGATCATTTCTTACTGGTCGTTCTACACTTGCGCGTCCGTGTGAAGAGGTCCAGAGGAGAACGTTGCTAATGAATTCGTCCTTGCTTCTCTAGCAGTGACCCGCATGTCTTGCACGTCTAATTTGAATAGTCTCTGAGATTGTTAAAAACAAATCGTTTAAAACGTTCCCTGAATTAAAAAGTGATCTATAACAATAGTAGTCTTTTGTCGTTTTAAAATCTTGAGGTGTTTCCCGTCCGTATGTAAGAAGATAATATATGGTTTGGTTTGGTTTGGTTTGGTTTTATGGCATATCAACCTTTGTAGGTTATTTAACGCCAAATCCATTTTTATGTAAATAATCATTTCTATTCAAACCAATTCGGTTTAGCATGAGTACACAGTTTAATTGTCAAAAACATCTCTATTTCAAACTATTCAGTTATATATAACAATTCATTTTAGTGTAAGTACAGTTTCAGTGTCAAAAATAGTTCAATTTAAAACAATTCAGTTTAGCAAAAGCACGGTTTTAAATGTAAGTACAGTTTAATTGTAAAAAAACATTTTTATTTCGAGCTATTCAGTTTAGTTTGGTTTGGTTTGGTGGGTTTTATAGCATATCAACCTTTGTCGGTTACTTAACGCCAAATCCATTTTTATATAAATAATCTGTTCTATTTAAAACAATTCAGTTTAGCATAAGTACACAGTTTAATTGTCAAAAACATTTATTTCAAACTATTCAAGAAGTTATATGTAACAATTCAGTTAAGGGTAAATACAGTTTTAATGTCGAAAAACAGTTCTATTTGAAATAATTCAGTTAAGCATAAGTACGCAGTTTAAATGTAAGTATGGTTTAATTGTCAAAAACATTTCTATTTCAAGCTATTCAGTTTACTCAAACAATTCACTTTAGCATAAGTATGCTGTTAGTTCTATTTCACCCATAGATAGGACCCTATCAAGTGCTACCACTCCGGGCCAGAGTGGACCAGGGAGAGATGGTAATGAAGGGGTACTGCGCATTTTCCAAAGCTCCAGCATTGCTGGAACCTCAATATCAGATTGTTTAGTGTCATATCCAGGACACTCGTTAGGGGGAGGTCTTACCCCTCAGCAGAGAAGCAGTCAGTGTATTCTACAGCCCCAGCCGACAGGGCAAAAGAAGATAATATAGAGATTTGATTATTAACATCTCAACCTTTGAAGATTATTTAATGCGAAGACATCTTGGTAGAAGAACAGTAGTGATACTATTTAACCCATAGCTGTGGAGATTAGTGGGTTCAATACTTTTCACAAGGGTATTAGTCTGAAAGTAAATATAGCAGAACGACTGATGTTCGAACTCGCTTATTTGAGGCTGCAGTCCAGTACTTTATCCATTTAACTACAAGTGTTGTATAGCCGAATACCTATACATATGCAAATATATGCGGAAACATAGCCAACAATAATGACGAACTTCAATGAACGAACGAACATACTTCTTTATAAAAATATAATCCATCACACTTTATTCTCGAAACGGTGATGTTTCTTGTGTGTGAGAGGTGAGTTGGAGACAGGGACAGACTGCTATATTGACCCAAAGTTCTTCTGACCAGAGCAGCACTTCCTCCTCATCTTGGCTGAGTTGCTCAACCCTGGGTCACTGAGGGCACAAAGCCCTCTGTCTGCCGCTGGCTCTCAATTCGGCATCTTATCCCAACTGACTCAAGCCGTCTGTGTGCTGGTTATACAATTGTTTAACGTCCACCTGCTTCCGCAGTTCTTCCGCTTATTTACACAGGTGCATCTCTTGATTGACGGCTTGGTCGAGGGTCAATATGTTACACAAGGACTCCTCGATGTAACGATTTGATAATAAAGAATTTGCCTAAATAAATGAATTGTGATACTTGGAGAGTATAGAGCGTCAATGAAAAAATTGTTTTAAAACTTTTTTTTCATAAATCAAAAAAGTGTCTCAATCCCAGTTTGTAGGATTTGTAATTTATTTAATGCCAAATCCATTTTATGCATATAAACAGTTCTATTTCTAACAATGCAACTTAGTGTAAATGTCAAAAATAGTTCGATTTCAAACAATTCAGTTGAGTATAAGTACATTGTTTAGTTCTATTCAACTTATAAATCATCATCATCATATCGTGCTGGCAGCACGGATATCCCTGACCCTCTCTCGCCACTCCTCCCTATCGTTCATCGCCCTAGGCAGGTCTTCAGGACAACAACCTGTATCCTCACATAGCTGCTGAATGTACGTTCGTGCTGGTCGTCCTGCTTTTGCGCGGCCGTGTGTGGGGATTCATAAGAGTACATCTCTTGTGAGTTCATCTCTGCTTCTCCAGCAATGTCCTGCATGTCTGGTTCGCCTAACTTGAATAGTTTTCGTGATAGGGGGCAGGTGGCCGTATAGTTGGTGTCTTGTGGGGTGCTGCTGCCAGGACTTGTTGAGGATTGCACGCAGCATTCTTGTGTAATTGCCATCTAATTTCTTCTCCAGCCGTTTTGTTAGCGTCCATGTAGTGCATCCATATAGCAGTATCGATGTGACCGCTGCCTGGAAGAAACTGCGCTTCATTTTATCGGCCAGGTCTGATTTCCATATAGTCGATAGCCTATTGATAGCTGTCCATGCTTTCGTTAACCTCGTTTCGATGTCGTTTTCGGTTGATTCGACGCTGCTTCCTAGGTACGTGAATTTGTCTACTAGTTTAAGAGGGGTTCCTTCTAGAGTGGAGATGTCCCCCGTTTGGTTATAGCACATATATTCCGTTTTGTGTGCATTAACATGGAGGCCTATGCTTGCTGCTGCTCGTTCCAAACTATGCAGAAGTGTTTCGGCTTGGTCAGGTGTATTTGCCAGTATCGCTATGTCATCGGCGTAGTCGGCGTCGGTAATTGTTGTTGCGGGGTATCTTCTGCTTCTTTTCTTCGTCAGTTCGAAGCCATTCTCTTTGATTTTGTCAATCGATGTTCTAAGTACGTAGTCTAGACAAATGATAAAGAGATACGGAGCCAGCGTGTCCCCTTGTAGTACTCCTGCTACTATGTCGAAGTATTCTGTGTCTCCATCTGGAAACCGTAGCGGCAATAACGATTCTCTATAGAAACTTATAAATAGGGCCCTATTATGTGCTGCCACTCTGGGTCAGAGTGAACCTGGGAGCAATAGCCAGGAAGGGGTACTCCGCATTTCCCAAAGCTCCAGCACTACTGGAACCTCACCAACAGATTGTTTAGTGTCATTACAGGACACTCGTTGGGGGGGGGTCTTACCCCTCTGCAGAGAGGCAGTCAGTGTATTCAACAGCCCCAGCCGACTGTCCAATATCATATTTGCTTACAAGAATATGTTCTTCTAAATTTTGCTTTTCTGTAAACTTTTCACTCATTTTAAGAAATAGAAATTTGAATTTATTTAACGGATTTTTTTCATACATTTTCATACATTTTTTTCATACATTTTCATACATTTTCTCCTTTATTCATCACACACACACACACACACACACACACACACACACACACACACACTCACACACACACACACACACACAGATATACACACATACACACACTTTATCATATATAAACACATACACCCACATACACACTCATACAAACAAACACATACATACAAACACACTCATAGATTCATACGCACACAATCATACCTACTCACATACACACATATTGTGACGGCAAATCGATTAAAATCCCAAAACGGGACTTCATTTTCGCACGTGTGAAGACGGGGCAGGTTGGCACTTGATCCCCTACAGAATAAGTCCTGTTCAGAGTTCTTCTCTCAGGCATATTAGAACTGGCATATTACGTGAGGGAATAATTTAGGGCCAGACTGACCACCGCTGGCAAGGGGTTCCAAATTTCACACTATCACACACCCACCAGGCAGCTTTCTTCCTTCCCCGAGACAATGGAAGATAATGAGCCTATAGGTTTTAGTTGTAATAATATTAATATTGTAGTAGTCGGCAACTCCGGTTTCCCGTGTGATACTTTAGGAATTAATAGGACAATTCTAAACAAGATAACATAAGGCGAATAGAAGCTGGAAAGAAAGCATGAAGCAACAACGTAGACCACATGGTAAAATGAAAATACATAGGTTCTTTACTACGGTTATATATACACGTTCAGAGTGTCAAAAATATATAATTAGACAGTCCACGAATATTAACGTCTTTTCCTGGCTTTTATCCTTCTTCCAATTGAGAGAGAGAGAGTGGTAAACGAAATTTGGGTGTAAAGGAAAAATGTCCCCAAAGTTACTTATCTTATTTTCGACGGGGTTCCACTGGAGAATTTTCTTCTTTCACGGGCTACTAGACTTGGTTCTGTTTTTAGTACTGGCTTGAGGGACTCGGGTCTCTCATGTCTCAGTTAATCTTTTTGTCTTCAGCCCGGAGTAAAATGGCTATGGTCCGTCTGCCACGAGCCTTGCTCAAAAACTGACTTTTTTGTCCTTTACTTCCGCTGAGGGGAAGGGAACCCCACTTCCGTTTTGGGGTCCCAGCCAATCATTTTGGCTTCTCTCTCTTTCCCCTTCCGATGTCCGGCGACCTGAGGTCACTGAGTACCAACATCTGTTTATCTCCTCTATGACCCACATTCTCTCTTAACGGCCACTTTTTGACTGCTAGATAGTGCTAATAGCAACACGGGAGGATAGTATCATTCTTACCTCTTCGTCTCCGTGAGCTATCACGTGACACATATACACACACACAAACACACACACTCACGTACGAACATGTATACACACATACACGCACAAACATACACATATACTCACGCAAATAAACACACACGCACACACACAAACATATATATATATAGAGAGAGAGAGAGACAGACAGACAGACAGAGGCGGGGGGATCTGCACAGTCCTCGATTTCAAATTGTCATAACATCAAAACTTGCATTTATGAATATCATGACATCACATATGTTAATTCAAAATATTTATTTTCTCTCAAGCAGAAACTCTATTCACCAGTAGCAAAGGGTAACTTGGATAGCAAGACTGTATTAGTCTCTGCCTCCCACCAACAGGACTTGACAAAAGATTGATGACTCAAAGGTCAGCTTAAAGTGGTGATAAGGGAAGGGGAAGGTCGGGTACGACCCGAGGATCCAGCCCTGCTTGACTATGCTGGTCATCTGCCCAATGTGGGCCTGATGAGCCTAGCTGGACATGGACCCAATAATAATCAGGTACGGATGCCTGATTATAGCTTAAACTCAACCAGTGCTATTCAAAGGTTACAAAGGAGTTAGTGATGCAGCTTGCCCACCTGAAGGTGACCCAGCTGAAGCCGGGGACGTTTCGAACTTGGGAAGCAAGGCATACAGCCATTTATGCCAGCAAACTATCAAGGCAGAGAAGGGAAAGGAGAGCCTTACTCTCCCCCCATCCATCTCTGAATGGGAAGTGAACTAATTTCAATGTGAGGAAATACACTTCTACCACTAAGCCCCGCTTCAGACTTGAGAGCCCTATCCACTAGACTTAATTCCCTTCTACCAATTAGTAATAATCTGGCGACGATTATGACCGTTACTGGTTACGACAGAAAATAAAATCTAGGAAAAAAAGTTATTAGAATTTATTCGTAAGTCAATTCAATTCTTTCATTTTGGGGGACAAATTTATTAATCACTTTCTTGTAAAAGTATCAGCAGCAGGCTCTACCTTCATCTGCTTCAAAAGATGTTTACTCATGAAAATGAAAACCAAATTACCTTATCACTCTTCACTTTAGGAACACTTCGTGTAATTATTTATACGCTTTAGTAAAGGAAATGATATCTCACAGAAAGCAGATGTGGCAAGTATACTCAGAATCGGATATAGTAATTTGGTTATTTCTGCAAGAGTTTAGTTCAAGTTCCCATATGACCTCTGCGACTTCTTGAATGCATGATTAGTTTGGTATAGTTTTTGGGGGGTTTATGGTATATAAAACCATCGTAGGTTTTTCGATGCCAAATCCTTTATATATATATATATATATATACATATTGTCATCCACACAGATCTTGACTTACTAGATTCCCGTAGCTGGGATCGAAACCCGGTTGACTCAAACGACAATCTAAGACTCTACCACTTAGCCACGAGGAAACCAGCAGCAGCGAAGTAAATTTTAAACGGTTATGAATCACAATTACTCTTGTTTACAACGGCTACCGAGAGCTCAATTCATATGAAGAGCCTTGCATATACGCAAATGGCAACGCGATTACTTCATTCCCTCTAGAGCTCAACCCTACGGGGGTAGGGGAGCATATACATATTGTCATCCACAGACAGATCTGTTTCGTTCTATCAGAACGCATCAGTGTGGTTAGACTTTCTAGATTCTCGTAGCTGGGATCGAAACCCGGTTGACTCAAACGCCAATCCAAGACTATATATA
Source organism: Sepioteuthis lessoniana (assembly GCA_963585895.1). Taxonomy (NCBI): domain Eukaryota; kingdom Metazoa; phylum Mollusca; class Cephalopoda; order Myopsida; family Loliginidae; genus Sepioteuthis; species Sepioteuthis lessoniana. Next base: position 92,838,091 of record OY757913.1, on the reverse strand, counting down.
TATATATAGATAGATAAAATGATTTCTAAACATATTTTGTTGATGACATTTTAAAACTAGCCTGAGATTTTTTTGTACACAGTTAAATGGTTTCACTTATTTCTTTCTAATACGAATAATTCTACATGCGATCAATCATTTGTTTGCACATAGTTAAATGTTTTCAAATATTACTATTTTACCTCAGAGAGGCTCCGTCTAGTGTGGTAATGTTGCCCGTTTGGTGGTAACTCATGTATTCAGTTTTGTGTGCATTGACATGGAGGCCAATGCCTGCTGCGGCTCGTTCAACTGAAAAATGGAAGTCATTTAATAAATTTAGCTGAAAACCAGAAGAGAACACACAGTGAGAATCAAATTCATTAATAATGGTTTACAAAATTATGTAGTTTCACGTATTCTTATCTATTATAATTTTCAAATAGATCTTGTTTCGTAGAAGATGATGGTTGGTTGGTTGGGTTTTGAAACGGATCAACCCTCGCTGATAATAAAATGCTAAATCATGCATATATATATATATATATATATATATATATATATATATATATATATGTGTGTGTGTGTGTGTGTGTGTGTGTGTGTGTGTGTGTGTGTATGTGATTTGTAAGCAAATAGTTTGCTGGTAACATTTGAAACAAGTCAGAGCTCATTTGTGGGCAGTCAGTTAAATGGTTTCAAGTATTGCTATGTAACGCTAACAATTCAATTTAACATCAGTTATTTGTCTGCAAACAGTTTTGTGTGCATTGACGTGCAGGCATTGACCTCCATGTCAATGCACACAAAACTGAATATATGTATTACAACCAAACGGGAAAACATTACCACACTAGACGGAGCCTCTCTGAAACTAGTAGACAAATTCACCTACCTAGGAAGTAGCGTCTCATCAACCGAAAACGACATCGACACATGACTGACGAAAGCATGGACGGCTATAGATAGGCTTTCGATCATATGGAAATCAGACCTGACCGATAAAATGAAACGCAGTTTCTTCCAGGCAGCGGTTGTATCGATACTGCTATATGGATGCACTACATGGACGCTAACAAAACGGCTGGAGAAGAAACTTGACGGCAACTACACAAGAATGTTGAGAGCAATATTGAACAAGTCCTGGTGACAACACCCCACGAGACACCAACTATATGGCCACTTGCCTCCCATCACGAAAACTATACAAGTGAGATGAACCAGACACGCAGGACACTGCTGGAGAAGCAAGGACGAGCTCGTAAGTGATGTACTCCTATGGACCCCCACATGTGGCCAAGCAAAAGCAGGACGACCAGCTCGAACTTACATACAGCAGCTATGTGAAGACACAGGATGTAACTCTGAAGACCTGCTGGAGGCGATGAATGATAGGGAGAAGTGGCGAGAGATGGTCAGCGATATCCGTGCTGGCGGCACGACACGATGATGATGATGACTATTTTACACTAGCAGTTCAATTAAACATCCAGTCATTTGTTTACATACAAGAAAGTGATGAAACTGTTCTATTTCAAACAATTCAGTTTAGCATAAGACAACAATGTTAAATGGTCCCAAGTGTTACTATGTATCACTAACGATTCAATTAAACATCAGTCATTTGTTTACACACAGTTAAAGGATAAAAAATTTCTATTTCAAGCAATTCAGTTTAGCATAAGTCATTTTTCCCTTGACTTTAAATATCAAGCAGTTCTATTAGACCCATAGATAGGACCCTATCAGGGGCTACCACTCTGGATCAGAGTTGAACTGGAAGAAACGGCAATAAAGGGATATTCGGCATTCGCCAAAACTCCTGCATTACTGGAGCCTCACCATCAGATTATTTAGTGTCATAAGCAGGACACTTGTTGGAGGAGCCCAGGCGCCTTGGGTAGTGTAATGGCTTGCAAGCTCGACTAGCAAACCTACACGAGTGATTTCGAGTTTCATTGGGTGCCTCTTTCATATGGCCTTGTGCAACATTTAAGCAAAAAAGCTGAGTAGATTACCACTTGTTGGAGGAATCCAACTCCTTTGCAGAGGTGTAGTCGGTTTATTCCACAGTCCTAGCTGACTGACCCAGAATACTTTGCAAAAATCATTTACATGATTTCCGCTCGCATTTCAATCCAATATATATTTATATACATCCAAAATTAAAAACACTTCATTGGAATTTTTCTTTTTTCGTTAGCGGGAAATGCTACAAATTTAACGATTCAGCAACCCTGAACTTTCTCCTTGTTTTAAATCTTTGCTCGATAAGAACAATAGCTTCATCCAAATGTTGTTCAGAACCCAATAATGCAAAAGATTTGTCTAAATCCGTCCAACTATTAAAATACTGGATTGGTAAGTGTTGGATTTCAGCCGCACGTGGCAATAAAAATTGTATTATTTCACTTGATTGTCTTCTGGCATAATTGGACAGACAGCTAGAAAATAGAATTTTGGCTTTTTCGGTGGCTTTCTTTCTAAACACAACCTTAGTATTCTGTTTTGCTTTTTCGTATACCCAGCTTGAAAGGAATAAATGATAAAACAGAAGACTAACGCCGCGTTATTTTTTGACCTTGGGGAGAATGCAAACAAAAACATTTTTGCTTTTCAGTAACTATTTCTGGTCACCCACCCAGTCATATTCTATCTCTGGTCACCCACCCAGTTATGTTCTATCTCTGGTTACCCACCCAGTCATATTCTATCTCTGGTCACCCACCCAGTCATGTTCTATCTCTGGTTACCCACCCAGTCATATTCTATCTCTGGTCACCCACCCAGTCATGTTCTATCTCTGGTCACCCCATGTTCTATTTCTTATACTCCCTACACAAAAGCAATGGGGAAGCTAGCAAATTCATTGCTTTCACTTGCGTCTTTTTTCAAAACCAACTGGCGCTTTCTCTTTTTTTGACTCCCTAAATAATATCAGTGATTTTTATCGGCCAGGTTCGGCCTAGAAACAATGTAAACTTCATCGTTTAAGAATATTCTAATTAATTGGCAGACTCGGCAACCAAATCTGCCAAAGATCTAAGCCCTGAAGCTATTTCCATTCCATATACCGATTTGAAACCGACAATCAGTAAATTCCTTCACACAAAATGGCAACAACGATGGGACATGAACATCCATAACAAACTCTTCTTGGGAAAATAGAGACCAGCTTTTAGAAAATCAAGAAGAGAACAAGTCGTTATATCCCGATTGCGCATTGGCCATACAAGGCTTACTCACTCTTTCATACTGAAACAGGAACCACAACCACAATGTTTGACCTGTCAGACAACTTGCACGGTTAAACACATTCTTATAGAATGCAGAGCTTTAGCTGTCATCAGAAAGTGATTTTTCTAAGTGAATAGTTTGACCGATTTGTTCGAAAACGTCAAAGTAGATGAAGTTCTGCCCTCTTGCAAGATTGGGTTGTACCAAAAAATTAGACGAATTAAAACTGGTTAATCATTTGCAAACAAATGAAATCCTGCTCATAGAAAATTATACTTACTAAGTATTCGTTCAGAAATCTTTGGTTGAATGTATATACATATAGACAGAATTTGGCGTTAAATAACCTACAAAAGTTGATACGCCATAAAACCCAACCAACCAACCAACCTAATTAAATGAGGGCGAGGGTCGGAAAATGTTCCACTTAGCGGGAGAGAGGAGACGTAGAAGAATATTTCAGTCGGTCGAAAGGGATGTGAGAAGAAGAATATTCCATTTTGCTTCTGGGAGGTTATGTGGAAGAATATTTCACATGATTGAGAAGGGTGTGTGGAAGAATACCCCACTTGACTGTGGGGAGATAAGGTAAAATATCCTATGTGCTGCAGGGAGGATATGTGGTCGTGCATAACGTACGAACGAACAAACAGAATTATGATATTTAATATATTTACTTCGGATTTTTTGTTAAGGTATGGTCTGGTTTGTTTGGTTGTGTTTTATGGCATATCAACCCATATAGGTTATTTAAAGCCAAGTTCTGTTTATCATCATCATCATCATCATCATCATCATCATGTCGTGCCGCTAGCACGGATATCCCTGACCCTCTCTCGCCACTTCTCCCTAACATTCATCGCCTCTGGCAGGTCTTCAGGGCTAGATCCCGTATCCTCACATAGCTGCTGTATGTATGTTCGAGCTGGTCGTCCTGCTTTTGCTTGGCCATATGTGGTGGTCCATAGGAGTTCATCACTTATGAGCTCGTCCTTGCTTCTCCAGCAGTGACCTGCATGTCTGGTTCATCTCACTTGGATAGTTTTCGTGATGGGAGGCTAGTGGCCGTATAGTTGGTGCCTTGTGGGGTGTTGCCGCCAGGACTTAAAATTCTGTTTATACGTATATACTATACATGGTTTGTAAGAGAATAGTTTGTTGGCACCATTTTTAACAAACCATATCTTATATGTTCGCACACAGTTAAATGATTTAAAGTATAGTCGATTATTAAATTTTTTTATTTTCCGCATAGATAGGACCTTGGCAGGTACTAGCACTTCGGGTCAATATGGGCCTAGGAGTAATGGCAAACTTATGTCCCAAACTCCATAACAGAGGCCTCACCGTCAGATATAGTTTAATGTTACAGGACACTTTATTTGCTTTACGGCATATCAACCCCTTATACGTGGTGCATTTAATAAGTTTCCAGACTTGTTTTTTGTACAGGCATTTACAATTGCCGTAGACTCTTGAAAATTCAGTATCTTATTGCTATAATTCTTCTGAGATGACTGACCAATTTTTATGATTTCAGCTTCAAATGAACAGCTACAGCAGGAATTGGAATACACCGTACTAAAGCTTGATTGTCACAGCTAGTGAATTTCAAAAATGCAATCTGGACGTGAGGACACTTTAGAAGAATGATATGCAATAAAATTCTGTTTTAAACTTGGAAAAAATACCATAGAAACGTATGGAGTGCTTCAGACTGCCTTTGGACTATCTTGCATGAATCGACCATCAGTTTTTGAATGGCATATGAGATTCAAGGAAGGCAAGGAGTCTGTGAGGGATGATGAGAGGTGTGGGCGGAGTAAGGAAGTCAATACACCGGAGTTGATTGGCAAAACGGTTAGGGTTAGTATGTTGAAGTTTTAAGGGAGTTCAGGTAGAGATTCCGTCAGAAGAGGCCAGCACTGTTCAAATCGGGTCAGTGGCATTTCCAGCAGGACAATGGACCAGTCCACAACTCCATCCTTGTCACAGACTATTTGACCAAGATGGGCATCAAGACAGTTCCTCGCGCTCCCTATAGTCGAGACCTTGCTCCCTGTGACTTTTGCTTATTCCCTAAGCTCAGAGGCTGTCCTTATGAGACAATTGAGGATATGAAAGAGGGTGTGACGAATGTCATTGACACGCTCACACAAGAGGACTTCCATGGGACCTTCCAGAAGTTGTTGGAACGGTACAAGAAATGCATTGCATCCGGAGGATATTACTTCGAAGGAGTATAGGGTTTCATGTGTGTAGTATCAATAAAAGTACCCACCCGAAAAAAGTCTGGAAACGTATTTAATGATCCTCGTATTTTATTTAATGCTGAAATTTGATTAATTTGTATGTTTTAAATTAGAACTCAATTTTTTAAGTTGCACTGTTTTTTTGAAAAAATCTTCTTGTCTATAATTATGTGTTTTCACACAGTCATATGGTTTCAAGTATTCCTATCTAATTCTAATAATGTATCCACAATTATACGGTTTAATGTATATATATACCAATTCAAGTACGTGACTATTCTTCATACTAATAATTTCTACTGTTATATGATATCGAATATCCTATAAAATAATCATCACATATATCTATTTGACTAATAGATGGTACACTAACAGGTACTACCACACCATATATCAGAGTGGATGTGGGAGTAATGGCAACGAATGTGTGACCTCAATGCACCACAGAGCTTTAAAATTGGAGCCTTACCATCAAAGGCCGTTTAGCGTCGTACCCAGAACAAATATATTAGAGATAATGAATATAGTTTATATTTTATATATTCATGTTAATAGTAGAACAGACTATATTTTTACTTGGTATGGTAACGAATTTAAGAGAAGGAAAGCTGAATTCAAAGCTTTGTCCTTAATCGTATCCTGATCGAGTCGGATTGGTAGGATAAATGTCGATATATCTTATATTTTATGCATTAGAAATCACAGATATATCTTATATATTATATCTTATACGACCTAGGTCGAGGGTGACCGGAAGGCTCCCTTTTCAATAGCTACAACAGCGGAGGGCGCAACTCCTTTCCCTGGATTGCTCCACTTTACTCTTGTTCCTTACCTTTGTTAAGCAAAGCGGCCTCAAGTACCCTTTTTTTAGTCTTTAGTACGACTTGATCTGAGAGTGAATCCCGATCTCCGGGACCATTGGCGAACACTCTAAACCGGCTCATTGGCCTAGTGGGTAGAGTGTTCTCTTATGGCCCGGGTGATCTGGGTTCAATCCCAGGTCGTGTCATACGAAAAACTTCAAAAATGGTACTTGATACCTCCTTGCTTAACACTCAGCAATATAACGTACGTATCAAGGGTATAGTGGAGCAATCTTGGGAGAGGAGTAGCGCCCTTCCCCTACACCCCGGTGTAGTAGCTATTGAAAAGGGAGCCTTCTGGTCGCCTTCGACTACGGTCGCTAACTTTACTTGACTGTTTACTTTTATCTTATACTTCAGGCTTATCTTTTCATACAGACACACATATACATATGCATACAGAATGCGGAAGCAAAATATGGAATGACTTTTTAAAGATTTAAAAAATTTTTGAAATAACAAACAAAAAAAAAAGTTATAAATCTAAATTTTCCTGATTAGCTCTATTATGCAAACAGGTTTGTTAAAATTAAAATTCAGCTGAATATGAGAGAGAGACAGACAGACAGAGAAAGAAAAGAAATGACAAAGAATCTATGATTTGCTTAACGCCGAAGTCAAGCTAAACTTTCGTTGTCTACCGTATACAAAGCAAAGAAAAAAAAATTACAGAAAAAGAAAAAGAGCTTTCTTAAAGAAATGGGGAATGGAGGATTGACCAAAAAACGAAAAGAAGGCTTTTAAACTGCTCTCCTACGGCGATTAAGAAATAACCCTCAAAGTCAATAAGAAAGCACGCTAATGAATTGAAAGTCCACGAGAAAACAGTGAGGATAATTTTTAAGGAAGACGTAAGTCTGGACCTTAACGCCCCAACCCCAATTAGACTCTAGAGGGCGTTTTAGAAAACAAAACAAATGCAACTTCCCATTCAAATATTGGTTGGCTTCAGACTGCTATTGAGGAAGAATGAAATAAAATGTCTGAAGAATTTATTTTTAAGGCATGCTAGTTGTTTCGAAAGCGTGCTGATTTATTAATAGAAAAAATGGCGGCCATATTGAGCGAATTTACTATTTTGTGTCTATTTTCTTATTTTGTTGTGTTTTTTGTTTTAAATGTAAATTTATTTTGTTTTATATTAGAGTTGTTTATTATACTGGAATATTCCTAATTTTGCTTCCGCACCCTGCATATATATATATATATATATATATATATATACAGAGGGAGAGATATCAGGTGACTCATACAAAAACTTGAACTAATCACTAATAGAATTAGTAGAAGTAAAGCGTCTGTCTTATTCAATCAGACATGTTTAAAAGAGTAAATGCTATATATATATATATATATATATATACATATATATTACAAAGTTTATCGCGTTGAACTTCAAATTATAAAAAAAAAATCAAACTCTTTCTTTATACAGTCATCGTCGCACAAGTAATAAATAAAGTCAGCAAACCAACCGTTGTTTTTATTTTTTTTTAAGTATATCCAGGAAAATACGAAATACGTTGGAAATTTGATAAAAAAAAGTTCACTTCCACCAAGAATTAAAACTGGAGAAAATTGAGAAGACAAGATGAATTAAAATAACTATTTCATTAAACAATTTATTTCGATAGACGAGGAAAATCTAAAAGTAAACAAAAATATCTGTAAATAGTCAAAGAAAAAGAAAGCAATTTTTTTCTCCGGGAGCAAAAACTTCAAGTTTTAACGGCAGACAACTCTTCTTTTTTTTTAAACACACACACAAAATAAATAGAAAAATAAGTAAATAGATAAATAAATAACCATTGACTCCAGAGAATTTTCTTTTTCATTTCAGGAGAGAAGACATAAATATACCTCTTTCTTCTTCTGGAAAATAACCTCCGCCTCAAGATATCTGTCTTGGTATTTTCCCCTGATTCATCAGTCTTCAAAATTTCTTTCCGGCCTCTTTTCTTCGTAAAAATTTTTCTGTCCCTCCTAACCGAAGATAATCGGTCGTGAAAGTCTATTGTCTGCATTTTGATCGAATTTCCCCACACTGTATTCATTGTATAACTTAACTGTTCCAGGGGTAGAGTTCTATTTTTCTTTAATTTATGATAATTCATTTTTAAAAAATACATATTATCTTTTATTTTCTTTCATTTTTTAAAAAATTATTCAGTGACTTGTTTATTCTGTTAATTCATTTTAACACACACACATGGACACAATTCAAAATAATTAGGGTGTTAATTAATTATATCAATTATTTTATTGATAAATGATTATATACTTATTTTATTTAGTTTGGTGGGGTTGTGGACTGGTTACAAATCTTTGAGTGTAAGTGTACATCTTCACAAAAGTTCATACGGTGTAATTCTTGCATGTGTGGTGAGATGTCAAGTTTGACAGATTGTTTTATAGATTTGTTTTCAAATCATTGTTGATACTGGATGTCGTTAAAGGTAAACGAGGCATGTCGTCGACTTAGGATAATACTGATTTAAGGTTAATGACATGCGTTCTAATATGACTTGCTGATGCAATAATTAAGAAGACATTATATAATAAAAAATAATTTTTGATTATTGGGAAGTTGGGTTTTAAAACCCAAAGAGAAAAGTTGAATTAGACGTTGGGTAAATCAGTCAGGTCGGGGAGTGGATGTCTCTTTGAAGCTACAAGCGAGATTCGCGCATAAACGCTTATAAGGTCTTCCTCCCCCTCGTGGTTGCATCGGACTGCTAGAAATATAGACTGTCTGAATAAAGACTTTTCCATATTCCGAAAAACAGACTGGCATTATTATTTTCGAAATTCTAAGATTCAACATAGCCCATCGTGTAACACACACACACATACGTATACACACATCTATACATAGTAAAGTAAAGTTGGCGACCGTAGTCGAGGGCGACCGGAAGGCTCCTTTTCAATGGCTATTACACAACATTGTACATTGTACACCAATAGCCGAGGTGTAGAGGGGGAGCTACTCTATTCCCTGGATTGCTCCACTTTACTCTTGATACATACCTTATATTGCTGAGTATTAAGTAAAGCGGTACCAAGTACTATTTTTAAAATCTTTGGTATGATTCAACCTAGGATTAATCCCAGGTCTCCCAGACAATTGGCGAAACACTCTATCGACTTGGCCAATGAGATGCTATCTTGTCACAAGGAAAATCATGAAGGTGGAATATGCAGATGATGTGTATTTCATTGATGAGGAGAAGAAGCCATTTAAAACACTGCTGACCATAGCCATCATCATCATCATCATGTCGTGCCGCAGGCACGGATATCCTTGACCATCTCTCGCCACTTCTCCCTATCGTTAATCGCCTCTGGCAGGTCTCCAGGGCCACATCCCGTATCCTCACATAGTTGCTGGATGTATGTTCGAGCTGGTCGTCTTGCTTTTGTCCGGTCATATGTGGGGGTCCATAGGAGTACATCACTTATGAGCTCGTCCTTGCTTCTCCAGCAGTGACCTGCATGTCTGATTCGTCTAACTTGGATAGTTTTCGTTATGGGAGGCTGATGGTCGTATAGTTGGTGCCTTGTGGGTTGTTGCCGCCAATTAAAAAAAAACCATAGCCATGGAAACACTGAAAGATGTGACCCTGTGCACAAACAAGAATAAAACCCAAGTTCACCCAAGTAGATCTCTCAGACATACACAACCTATGTGAAAATGAGACATCACAGTGTAGACGAAGAAAAAGATTCTTGAATTAATGCTCTGCCTCTTCTCTGATGTTGCAGCAATTTGTTAAGGAGGCAACTTTGGTTTCCGATATTTCTGGATCTGTAGATTGAGGATTCCTCTCAAAAAGAGACAGTGCCGATATGATGCAACCTGCTTGTCTTTTATAATGTATAATTGCAGCAGCTGGGCAGGTTCTAAGGAAACTATGGATAAGCTTGATTCCGGCTTTAAGATGTTTCAAACTACTACAGCGGCAAAATGCCGAAAAACAAGTTGGACAACAGGAGAGAAAACTACGATTATCGAACCAGTGTGTAAAAAGAATTATTTTGTGCACTTTCATTGTACACCGATGGCCGAACAGTCCAATCTCTAACAAGACTCAATACAAGATGTAGAACATTATTCCACTATCAACAAAAGTGACGCAATTACGATCGTCCATGTTGGGTCATGTGTTATAGTTGCTTAAAGAAACACCTGCAAAGATAACCTTCGGAATTTTGAGGAATATGGTCCAACAACTATTGGGCAGGAAGGGGTTGCCACTGTACAAAGGTGCCTGGTAAGCTGTGGGCGGACCGCCAAAATGCAGATTTGGAAACCCTCTGACCAAGCAAACGGTTAAGAGGGCTAGAGACCCCCACAAAAGAAAAGACACCGTGGTTTATAAGGAATGAGGATTTAATGCTGCTGTAAGATGTTTCAAACATCTACAGTGGCAAAATGCAGAAAAACAAGTTGGACAACAGGAGAGAAAACTATAATTATCGAACCAGTGTGTACAAAGAATTATCATTTTTTTTGTCAAGTGAAACCATAAAATGGATTGCCCAGTCAGCTAGGGCTGTAGAATACACTGACTACATGTCTTCAGAAGGGTAAGACCCCCCAACTAACGAGTGTCCCGGATATGACACTAAACAATCTGATGGTGAGATTCCTGTAATGCTGGAGCTTTGCGGAATGCAGAATACTCCTTCATTACCATCGCTCCAAGGTCAACTCTGGCCCGGAGTGTTAGCACCTGATAGGGTCTTATCTATAGGTCAAATAGAACTAAACTGTGTACTTACACAAAAATAAATTGCTGGAAATAGAACTGCTTTGACATTTAAACGGCGCACTCATGCTAAAATGAATGGCTCGAATTAGAACTGTTTTGACATCTGTGCGTAAACAAAAATCTATACTTAAAATAAACTGAATTATTTGAAATAGAACTGTTTGAATAAACTGAATAGCTTGAAATAGAAATGTTTTTGACAAATAAACTGCGTACTTATGCTAAACTGAATTGTTTGAAATAGAACTGTTTTTTGTATAAAAATGGATTTGGCATAAAATAACCTAAAATGGTTGATATGTCATAAAAACTAAACAAACAAATATGAAATAGCTTGCAACTTATTGGCATTAGATGGAAAATTTGAAAGCATATATTTATGAATAAATCAGTATTTATGAATAAATCAGTATTTGCTGGGATAGATAGATAGATAGATAGATAGATAGATAATGAATCGAAATAGCTAGCTAGCTAGCTAGATAGATAGATTCTGAAGTTCTTTTGACATTCGGTACGTTGTATAACAGCTAACGTTGCTTACCTGTATTTCAGTAAGTTTTGGATCCGCGGATCAAAGATTCCTCAAACAAAATGACTGCTTACATGATGCAGCATCCGTGTCTTTGATGATCATCAATTTCAGATGTCTGAGCAGCTTTAAGGGAAACTTTAGATAAGCTTGATGCCTGTCATAGTAAACATCTGAGAACTTTCAATGGACATTGATGGCCAAGCAACCCAATCTTCAACAAGGCTCTGTGTAGCATAAGAGTAACAAATAGAACGTTATAAAGTTACTGCACCGAAAAGTACATTGCATCGTAACACGCCAAATGTACGGTTTGCACTAGCACATGCTTGAACGGATTTGTGCGTATATCGCAACTTCTCGAGTAGTAGTCGGACCCTATTGTAACCTCGCCATGGGAAAAGTTGACAAACACGAACTCTGCCTTAATTCACTAACAGAAAGGTTTATTCGCTACTAAACATTTTAAGTAACCCTAAAAACAATTTATTATTTTTACACTTAAAAACTATCACTGATTATGGCCTTTGAAAGGTCTGAAAGCGCTGGGGACAATTTTCGTAAATTCATCTACTAAGTCCAACTTAAATCTAAATCACTTGCCAGGAAACCTTGAAAAGATCTTAATAAAATGATATAGACAGAATGTTTCATTATCATTTGATAAAGCATGCTTATATATATATATATATGTGTGTGTGTATTGACCTTGTGTCATATACCCCCCCCCCCGAGTGGAGGGGTTGAAAGAAGGTGGCTGTGGTTTAATGGTTACTGTCGTAGGAAATGGACACGGCGACACGAGTTCAAATCCTGGAAGAGACTAGGTTCTTCAGCCTTGGTGAGGAAACTAGTCTAGGAGAAGGAAAACTCTGAATTCAAACCTGTTCCACTCCGCTTAAAATTTGACCATGTGTCATATCCTGCCCGAGCGGAGGGGTTGGTATATATATATATATCAAATATTAAAAACGAATATTGTATCTTTCTTTACTTCACAGGCCCCGTGAGATTGTTTGCTTGTCGAGGCGCTATTCATCTAGACTTTCTTGAACTAGAATGTTCTTACGGAGCCCATCCTTCTCCAGGTGTACAACTGATTTGAATTTGCTTCTCTTGGACCAGTTGTCATACAAAAGTTAAAGGGCACAGTCTGTCCTGCTATTCACCCGTAACTGGAGAGAAAATAGTTTGATGCTTACCTTTTCCAATGGTAATGGCGCAATGTTAAATGTAAAATCTTCGTTCAGAATTTGAACTTGGCTCACCAAATCTACTTCTTACAACGATAACCGTTACAACACATGCGCTTTGCATCTTTACTCTATCAAATATGATCGAAGGCTTAGTTTATTTAATTCATGCATTTATGTTCAGATAAGAAGTTGCAAATTTTGCAATCAAAGCCATAAAATTAACATTTAGTCGTTGTGACAATCGAAAACATCAAATATCTCCTCAAATCCAGATACTATGAAACAACATATGCCGTATTGCAAGCACTAAAATTTGAACGGCAAAAATTCTAATGGCTAAAAAAAAAAAAAAAACGTTTGAAGAGACCAGCATAATATCATCTATCAGTTCCAATAGCCATTTTCGCGCCAAACAAGCTGAGAATATTTCTTGATTTCTTTTACTTTTCCTTTCGCTTGTCTGTCAGCTACACAAACGTTTTTAGCCTACCAACTGTCGAAAAAATTCTTGGAGAGAGTCAGAAGAAATCCCAGAAGCTATTAAGATAGAACTTGTCATTTTCTTGACAGTTCGCTTGTTGACGCTGGAGTCCACACCCATCCTTCAGCTTTGTTGTTGTTTTTAAAATATGACTTTGGACCAAGGGAAATTATTCACGTTTCTGTTATACTTTCCTCTAAAGTAAAAAATGATGACTTTTATTTCACATATCTTTCATTGCAATGAAATCACTAAATAAAATATGAGGTTTGGTAAAAAAAAAAAAAAAAATTTGAATCAGAAGCTGTATTTATCAAGACAGGAGGTAACGATGAATGAAATGTTAATCTTCTTCCGAACAGCCCCACTTACAATTCACCTCAATAGTTAATGGAAATAATAGTGTTCAATAGAAATGGTTGAAACCATATGAATGTGTTCTTCAAAAAATGATTGCAGATTCGTTTAAAAATGTTATCAACAAAATGTGCTTACAAATCATATATTTAATGTATACGTGTAAAGAGGATTTAGCATTAAACGACCTAAAATGGTTAGTTGTTAAGTTGTTTGGATGGCATATCAACCTTTGTAGGTTATTTAACGCCAAATCCATTTTCATACAAACAATCAGTTCTATTTCAAACAATTCAGTTTAGCGTAAGTACGGTTTAATTGTCAAAAACATTTCTATCTCAAGCTATTCAGTTTATTCAAACAGTTCTAATTCAAACAATTCAGTTTAGTATAAGTATAGATTTTGTTTGTGCACAGTAAATGTCAAAACAGTTCTATATTAAACAATTCACTTTAGTGTATGTCCCGTGTCATTGTCAGAAACAGTTCCATTTCAAACAATTTAGTTTAGCCTAAGTACACAGTTTAAATGTAAGTACATTTTGTCAAAAACATTTCTATTTCAAGCTATTCAGTTTAGTCAAACAGTTCTAATTCAAATAATTCTTGGCATAAGTACACAGTTTAGATGTCAAAACAGTTCTATTTTAAACAATTCACTTCTTAATTCTATTATCTATTCATTACAACTAATCAGACGGTACAGTCTGTCGTAGCCCAGTCGGCTGGGACCGCAGAATATAGTGACTGCATCTCTGCAGAAGGATAGACTCCCCTAGCGAGTGTCCTGATAATGGCATTAAACAATCTTATGGTGAGGCTCCACTAATGATGGAACTCAGGAGATTATCCCATCATTGTCATCGCTCCTCGGTCCACTTTAGACTGGAGTACTAGCAACCTGATAGGGTCCTATCTATGGGTCAAAAAGAATTAAATTGTGTAATTATGCCAACCTGAATTATTGGCAATTATATATATAGGAAAGAATAACTGTGCTCATGCTTAACTGAATTGTTTGGAATAGAACTGTTTGATCATTTAACAGTGTTTAAAAGAATGACTGATTAATTGAATCGTTAGTAATATATAACAATACTTGGAACCACTTACATTTGATTTATGCAAAATTGAATTGCTGCAAATAAAACTCTTTGAATGTTTAATTGCGTCCAAAAAAACAAAAACAAGAAAAACTTCGTACTTAAGTTAAACCGAATTGTTTGAAATAGAAGTGTTTTTACTTTTAACTGTCTGTTAGAAGAACTGTTTTTGAACAATGAATATCAATAAAGAAATGACTTATTATACTAAACTGAATTGTTTAAATTTAGTACAACCATTAACTGTGTGAAAAAAAAAGAAAAAAAAAACGAGCTCAGGCATGTGTAAAAATGTTATTTTCAAAATGTGTTTAGAAATCATATATTCAATATACGTATAAAAAGGATTTGGCATGAAATAACTGACAATGGTTGGTAAGGTATAAAACCAAACCAAACCAAATCAAAACCAATATACAGGGTGGAACGATAAAATTGTCGTCCTAAAGAAAACAACACTACTGCTTTATTTTAAAACTTTTATTGAAAAAAACAATTCAGGTAACTTGATTATGTAGTTGAGCTGACATCTATTCAATGTAGCCGCCTTCAGCCTCAATGACCGCCTCGATACGGATCCGGAACTGGGAGCATGCCTTTTTCACAAGCGCCGGCGGGAGCTCGGCGAATACTCGGCGGATGGCGGCGGTCAGGTTGGCTTTGGTGTTGTGGGAGATCATGTTGGTGATGATCTCGACGTATGACCAAACGAAGTAGTCAAGCGGGTTCAGGTCGGGGGAGGAGGGGCCAGTTAGAGAAGGGTACTAAGTCGTAGCACTCTTTCTGAAGCCAACCCGGGGTCTCTTTGGACTTGTGGGCCGGCGGCGAGTCCTGCTGCCACACCCAGGGTCTGCCACCGGCCACCTGATTGCACCACTGGATCACCAAACTCTTCAGCACATCCAAGTATACTTTGGTGTTGACTTTCAAGCCGACTTCGAAGATGTGAGGTGGCATGATATGGCCCTCACTTGAAACCACACCAAAGACCATAACCGTAGCCGGAAACTTTGTTTTCATCTCCCTGGACACGTTCATGTTATTCATGGCAATCCAGATTTAAATTTTGAGGATGCTGACAATGGTCCTGTTGTCATAACTTTGATCGGTAGAGAGCATGGTTGTACAGTGGTGCATCTCCGATCTCGCCCGTTGAACATTGTGTCACTTTCAGACATGATAGAAGGCTCCTATCGCTCTTGGGATTTGTACACAACTGGCCAACTAGTTGATGGTTTGCAACAAAAAAAGAAAACCGGTTTCATTAAACGGAAATGGAATCATGTCGTCCTTTCTGGGGCGACAATTTTATCGTTCCACCCTGTAATTTGATATATATGTATAAAGATAAATTTGGCATTTAACCAACAATAGTTTATATACCATAAAACCAAACCAAATCTAACTCAATATATTAAAAATATATGAATAAAGAGAATTTGGGTTTGAATAACCCACAATAGTTAATATGCCATAAAACCAAACCAAATCAAACCTAGTATATTCAAATATATGTTTAAAGATAATTTGGCATTAAATAACCAACAATGTTTGAAATGCCATAAAACCCAACCAATCCAAATCATACATATGTGATATGTATGTATTAAGAGAATTTGGTCTTAATCACTTATAATGGTCGATAAGCCTTAAAATTAAACAAAACCATAACAGTCCGTAGGCAAACCTTAGAATGCGCTGACTCTATCACTTACAAAGTGGTGAGATCCAACTAAAAATAATGTTTTATTATGATGTTAGTTTTAAATCATCGTAAAAAGATAAGCAACGATAAAAATCCAGCAGTATATGGGAAAACCACCAAAATTTCAATATATTGGGAAAATATTTAGTGGGTTATTTTAAATAGTAAGTCCCGCAGTTTTCTAGTTTGGATACCGATTAAAAAAGACGTCAAAATTTTAGAAAACATATTTTATATAAAAGAAACAAAAGAAATAAAAAGATAGAAAGGTTACAAATTTGTTGTAATTTGCGGGACTTATTTGGGAGAGAGTGTCCAGTAAACAAAGATCTTTGATTTTTAGTAGTTTTTGAGGTTTTGTTGAATTTTTTTGTTGATTTTTCAGGTTTCGTTTAATTTAAGTCGAGTTGACAGACAAGTGAAAGTAAAAGTAAAAGTTGAATTTGAGTCGAATTCTTGGGTTTTGTAGCTCAGTTGGATTTAAGGGATTTTTCAGTTTACTTGACTTTTAGTTGAATTTCTCGGATAGCTCCTTGCCAGTTTAGACACTTTTTAACGGTTAAAAGAACAAGTGACAAACACCTTTTCGCTGGCTATATTTTCTACTGCTTTATAGGCTGGCATTCGAGGGATCACTAAAGTTTTGGAGGTCACTGTGTCAAAGAAATGATGGGACAACTCTATTTTTCAATTTGTCACAGGTGGTCAGTCTCATTCTATTGCTAGAAATAAGTTTTTGTACCTATTCCTGAATGATTTTTATGATTGCAATCTTTTTACCAGTTTTTCTCCAGCCAAATTATTAGAGTGTTCGCCAATGGTCTGATCGAGTCATACCAAAGACTCAAAAAATAGTACTTGATGCTGCCTTGCTTAACACAACATTATTATATTTACCCAACCCCTCCGCTCGGGCAGGATATGACACAAGGTCAATTTTTAAACGGAATTTAACAGGTTTGAATTCAGAGTTGACCTTCTCCTAAACTAGTTGCCTTACCAAGTCTGAAGAATCTAGTCTGCCCTATTATTTACTCAAAGCTGGAGGGAGAATAATTGGATTCATACTTTTCCCAAGGGTATTAGTGTTGTGTGAAATGCAATCAGTCTCGTCCAGGATTTGAACTCATGTCGCCGGGTCCATTTCCTACAAGGATAACCATTACACCACGGGCACCTCAACATTATAAGGTAAGGATCAAGGGTAAATTGGAGCAATACAGGGAAAGGAGTAGCGTGTTCTCCTACATCTAGGTGTAGTAGCTATTGAAAAGGAAGCCTTCGGGTCACCCCCGTCTAAGGTCACTAACTTTACTTATTATTGTTGCTCTTTTGATTAACCATTTTCATTATTATATATTTATTACTAGATTTAATCTATCATCTTCTTGTTGCTTTTTCCATGTAGTCTGAGTGACAGCAAGTTACCTTAGTCTCAAGGAACCTTCTCGAGATTCTTGCTGATTTCAACAATGCTTTTGTTAAGAGGGTTTTGATTTTTCCTCGGATTTCCAATACATCTAATCCTCTTTCGTAGCCTTTGAGGACCATTTCTAGCGTACCGACTACAATCGTCGTTATCTTCATTTTCCACAGCTTTTTTAGTTTTCCGGCAAGGTGAAAGCATCTGTTTATCTTTTTCTTTTCTTTTATTTCTCCCTGTTTTTACCAGAGCGCACAATTCTACAAGACGGCAAGTCTTGTTAATTAAAATTAGGTCTTGTCTTGTCTGGATTCTTTGTTTTCCTCTAACTTGAGTATTGTCAATAATATCATATTGTTATAATATAACATTTTTCATTGTTGCCTTTTATACTTAGCATTTTTATTGAACCCTTTTAGATTAAGCATTTTTATTATCATGTTATTAGTTTTAGTTCATCTTAACCGGGCCATTGGTCTTGATGAGTAGAGTGTTCGCCAACGATCCGGGAAACCAGGGTTCAATCTCCTGTCAAGTCATACGAAAGAGTCGAAAATGGTACTTGATGCCGCCTTGCTTAAGACTCAGTATTATAAGGTAAGGATCAAGGGTAAAGTGAAACAACCCCGGGAATGGAGTGGCACCTTCCTCTATATCGCGGTGTATTACCTATTGAAAAGAGAGCCTTCGGATCGCCCTCGACCACGCTCGGTCAACTTTACGTTGGACCGATCAATTGGCGTAACGGTTAGAGTGTTAGAGTGATCACCAAAGGCCCGGGAGACTGGGGTTTAATCCCTGGTTGAGTCATTCCAAAACCTCAAAAAATGGTACTTGATGCCGCCCTGCTTAGCACTCAGCATTATAAGGTAAGGATCAAGGGTAAAGTGAAGCAATCCAGGGAATGGAGTAGCATCCTCCCCTACACTTCGGTGTAGTAGCCATTAAAAGGGAGCCTTCGGGTCACCTCGACTACAGTCGCCAACTTTACCTTACTTTACTTATATAAAGCAATTTCATTATGATTATTGTGCTTTATTTTGTCATTGTTGCTTATTAGTTTAATGTTTTCATTATTATATTATAACTAGTTTTACTTCATTAACCTCGTGGGTAGAAGATCTGCCAATGGCTCTGGAGACTGGGGTTCAATTACAGGTCGAGTCATACCAAAGACCAAAAAAAATACTTCCTTACTTAACATTCAGCATTATAAGGTACATATCAAGAGTAAAGGGAAGAAACCCAGCGAAAGAAGTAGCGCCCTCTCTTTCCCCTTAGTGTAGTAGCTATTGAAAAGGGAACCTACAGGTCGCCCTCAACTACAATCGCCAACTTTACAATGCTTTAGATGACGCAATTTCATTATTATTTTATTACTAGTTTTACTTCATCTTATTGTTGATTTTAAGATGAAGCAATTTAATTATGATTATTGTAGTCCATCTTGTTATTGTTAGTTTTTATCCCAACACTATGGATCAATACATTTTTTGACCACTTTGAGTCAGCGTACACAATTCGAAAAAAAAGAAGACCTCACGTTGAGGCTTGAACGTAGATTCCTATCGTGAGGACACAGTCTTTCTTTTTCCTTCGTTTTTTTTAAACTGTTTGTGAATTTTCTTCTTTGTTTATTGCTGATGCTTTCAAGCTCGAATTAATTGAGGCCCACTAAAAATACCTCCCCGCTAAAAAAAAAAAAAAAAAAAAAAAAAAAAAAAAAAAAAAATGAATGAATAAATAAAGAAAATATCACTCTATGAAAGACTTGCCCTAAGGCCTAGTAATTTCATCAGACCTTCAAAGATTTCATTTCAAATACATCACAGATTGGCTTCCTTCCTAAATGTGTCGTTATTTCCAAAGACCTTCCATCTGACTCCAAATATTTCCCTTAGGCATTTTATGTTAGAACGATTCAGTTTCTTTTATCCTGATTAAAGATGCCATTTTTTGCTAACCAGAGAACACAGCTGATAGGACATTTGAATTACATAACCTACACTTGTTTACATATTATTTTTTTAGAGCTGGGTAGAACTTGATCAGCCTTGTGTAATCTATTGTTACTTTGTCGATCTTACGCTTTATCTGCTGGTCCATATTGTATTTCTATACAAACCAAGATATCCACCCAAAAAGACATACGGATACTTTTGAGGTTAATTATCTATCAATATTTATGTTCACAGCAAGTGAAAAACATTTATTATTTAGGTGATGAAACGAAAATGTTAAAATATACATTCGGGTTGTTTCAAATGTCAAATCTTAAAAGTACGTATGTGTATCAGATTGATATATTCATATATCTATAAATATAAAGTTCTGGATAGATAGATAGATAAGTATACATGAATATATATATATATATATATATATATATATATATATATATATATATATATATATATATATATAAAGATAAACGTAGTGGCAGTGCCGCCTTGAGCTACCGAAACTGTATTATCACTCCTGGCTGGCGGCTGATAAGGGCAGGGTATAGCACGTGCTTTCACACGTTGTATAATAATAATAATAGTAATAATAATAATAATAATAATAATAATATATATATATATATATATATATATATATATATTATCAGGAAACCTGAAAGGATCTTAATGAAATTATATGGGCAAAATGTGTCTTTATTATTTAAGCAAACATTGTTAAATGAAAGACTGTTGCCCAACTACACACACACACAGACACACACACACACACACATATATATGTATATATATATAGTGGTTAGAATGTTCGCCAATGTCCCGGGAGACAGGGGTTCACTCCCAACTTGAGTCATACCAAAGACTCCTTGCATAACACTCAGCATTATAATGTACGTTAAAGTGGAAAGTCGATCAACCCAGGGAATAGTGACTTCCCCCACACCTTGGTATAATAGCTTTGAAAAGGGAGCCTTTGGGTCGTCCTAGACTACAGTTGGCCAACTATATATATATATATATATATACATTTACATTTATATATCAACAAAGAGAGAGAGACGTATGTATCTAAATTTATATTTATGTATCTTTATATATATATATATATGTATATTTATACTTACATGTTTATATATATATAGATAGATAGATATGTAAACATGTATATATATATATAAATTTATACTAACATATATATATATATATATAGACATACATATATATATGAATATATGTATATATATGTAAGTATATATATATATATATATATATATATGGAGCAATCCAGGGAATGGAGTAGCGCTATCTCCTACTCCTAGGTGTAGTAGCTACTGAAAGGGGAGCCTTTGCGTCGCCCTTGATAAAGATCGCCAACTTTACTTTACTTTTTACTTATATACCCAACGTTCCAAAGCCATCAGTTTTGCAAAGAATATCCCTTTTATTTTTGTTTATAATAATCATTCGCTGATAACTTGTAATAACACACACACACACACACACACACACACACACACACACACACACACACACACAGACACACACAACCATATATATATATGTATTATTGTTATATAATTTTTAAAACTTTTTCGAAAGTTTTTCACACGAGCGTTACCTGATGTATTCACACTGGAGTCTAAGTGACACCAGGTCTCCTCAAATCTCCTAGAATCTTCTCAGTTCCCTGGCCGATCTTAACAATGCAGTAGTTTTGATGGTCTCCATTCGTCCTCTAATTTTCGAACCCTCCAGTCACTGTACCAAACCTTTCGTGACTGTACCGAACGCACAAATTTCATTTGGTATCACCGTGAAATGCATATTCAATAGTTTTTTTTTTTCAGTCCTCTAACAAGGTCTTTTCGTTTTCTTTTAGTTTTATCCTATTGTCAATCGAAACGGCAAAGTCCACTTTTTTTGTTGACTATCTCAAAACCTGGTCATCTGGCCGAGATTATATCATCCGTTTGTATCTCAAAATCCAAGAGAATTTTGTGCGTCTCATTTTCTAGTGTTGTATACTCATATACACATATACATGCAGAATACATATTGACGCAATAATAAAGACGAGCGAAACAGTCCTTTTAGAAAAATATACCTCTCACTTTATTTGAAAGGGTTGTGTGTGCGAGGGAGTTGGAGACCGAAGAGAACTGCAATATATTGACCCCCACTCTTATGGCCATCAGCGTTGCGTCTTTCTCGTTCTCCAGGGCTGCTCAACTGGAGGCCCGGGGGCCCAGCTCTCTGCTGGATGCTGGCTTTCTCTATCACATCTTGTCACCAACGGGTCTGGTCTCCAAAACTAACTGACTTCCTGTCTTCACCGAGTTATATAATAGTTCAATCGCCCACTCAATATCTCCCCATAACTAGCAATCGGGATGTGTCACTTCCGTTGTCCTTGGAATGGCATGATTGATTGTCATCGTGCGGAAATAACTGTCATGCAGTTCACAGGTCACTCTCTTCCGGTGCATCATTCTGACTGTACCGTGGGATTTTACCTTGTCCCATATTGTCAGCCAAGCCCGCCTACGCCAATGGAATATGCAACTTCCGCGTTTTTGGAATGGCATTTTTGGCCGGGTCGAAGGTCAATATACAACACTAGGACAGATTCTGGGTGGTACATTTACCATTCGTTCTTATGGTCAAATTTAAACTTCTTGCACAATTCCCAGTGGATCATTTTGCACACCCAGAAGCAATAATTACTAAGAAACAGAAATAGGAAGAAAAACAACTGTATGGATATTCCAAGCGACAAACTGTCGAAATCTCACATGAGAAGACATTGATATGGCTTCGGAAAGGAAACTAAATCTATTCTAATCCTCATCATCATCATGTCGTGCCATCAGCACAGATCTCCCTGACCCTCTTTCGCCACCCGTCTCTACTGTCCATCGTCCCCGGCGAGTCCACCAGGCTATATCCTATATCGGTACAGAGCTGTTGCATATAGGTTCTAGGTAGTCGTCCTGCCTTTGCTCATCCATGTGAAGAGGTCCACAGGAGTATATCGCTTATGAATTCTTCCTTTCTTCTGCAGCAGTGTGCCGCATGTCTGGTTCATCTAACTTGGATAGTTTTCGTGATGGGTGGTAGGTGTCCGCACAGTTGCTGTTTTGTGGGGTATTGTCACCAGGACTAGTTCAATACAGCTCGCAGCATTTTTGTGTAATTGCCGTAAGCTTTTTCTCCATAAGTTTTGTTGCTAATCACGTATTGATGTCATTCTCAGTTGATGAGATCCTGCTTCGGAGGTAAGTGAACTTGTCCACTAGTTTCAGAGGATCATCCTTTAGTGTGGAGAAAGTGAAAATGGATATTACGCATCAGAATAGTAAGTATAGGATATGTCATGAGAGAGACGAAACGATAAATCACATAATAATATGTTTCATGTTTCTCCGTTTAGTGGCATATCAACTCTTGTAGGTTATTTAATGCCAAAGCCATTCTCCTAGAAGAACAGTAATGGTACTATTTAACCCATAGATGGGAGGATAAGGGGGTTCATACCTTTCCCAAGGGTATTTGTCAAAAAGTGAACGTAATAGCGTGACTGGAGTTCGAACTTGCTTACTACGATTCCGCAGTCCATCGCTTTAACCATTACACCACGAGGACACTCCCTCACATACTAAGTGAAAGTAGCAAAAAGCCTAAAGAGAATTTAAGACTACACTCAACTGCATGGGGAAAGTGATTAACTGTGAATTGTGCAAGAAATTGAAATCTGACCATATTACTCCATACTGGACAATGAGACGTATAAAATTCTCAGGGATTTCGAGATACAAAAAGATCACCAACCCCGGCCAGAAAACTAGAACTAGTGATAATTAACAAAAAATAAATAAATAGTTAAATGAATAAAACGAAATGAACTTACAGTTTAGTATATTCTGTCGTCCCCACGGACCACCAAATGAAAATCAAAGAAAACGAAAAGAGAGACATATACTTAGACCTTGCCAGAGAACTAAGAAAAGTGTATACCCTGTGACTTGCTTTTATACCAATTGTAATAAGCGCACTTAGAACGGTTTCTAAACGCTTGCAAAGGAAGTTGGAAGAGTTAAAAATTGGAGGAAGAATTCAAACCATTCTGACTGCAGCGTTATTTTGATCAACGAGAATACTGAGAAGAATCCTGGAGACTTGTGGAGATTTGCTGTCACTCAGAGTCAAGTGATAGACCATCACCGAACGCTTGTGGGAAAAACTCTCAAGAAGAAGAAGTAACGACGAAGGAAACGTTAAAAACAAGATCGTTTCGTTTTCTTTGTTTAATGGCATATCAACCTTAGTAGGTTATTTAATGCCAAAGCCATTCTTCTAGATGAACAGTAGTAGTACTATTTCACCCATAGGATACTGAGGTTCATACCTTTCCCAAGGGTATTTGCCCGAAATGCCAAAGCCATTCTTCTAGAAGAACAGTAATGGTACTATTTAACCCATAGATGGGAGGATAAGGGGGTTCATACCTTTCCCAAGGGTATTTGCCCGAAAGTGAATGTAATAACGCGACTGGAATACGAACTCGTTAACTACGACTCCGCAGTCCATCACTTTAACCATTACACCACGAGGACACCTCCTTAAAAACACGAGTTTATAAGAAGAAGAAGAGACAGTAGAAATGACGGAAGAAAAAAATCAAAGCTGTTCGAAGATATGATTAATAGAAGAAGAAGAAGAAGAAGAAGAAGAAGAAAGAAAGAAAGAAAGAAAGAAAGAAAAATAAAGATGGAGGAAAATATAATCAACGTAGAGAATTCTTTTCAACGTCTGTCCATAAAAAAAAATGATGTTATAAATCTTATCTTAAAACTTCCTTTTGTATTTCTATTTTTTCCTTTCCATCAACATTTTCTTTTCTTAATTTGTTTATTGTTTTGAAAGCAGAAGACATTCGGAACGTTGTTAATACCTCTTGCCTTAATTTACCTCTGATAATCGCCCACTGAGTAATAAATTAGTTCTCAATATTTACTCAAAAACCTCTTCGTAAATAACGAGCCCATCTGTCCATCATTTCGTGCAGACCAGAAACGTAAAGTTCATTAAATAATAATAATAAGAAGAAAACGAAAAGAAAGATAAGTACGAGGACCTTGCATGGGAACTGAATAAACTGTGAAACAGGAAGATGACGATTATATCACTTGTAATTGGTGTACTTGGTACAGTCACCAAAAGATTGGTAAAAGGACAGTCTGACTTGGAAATAACAGGATGGGTGGAGACTGTCCAAAGTACAGCATTTTTGAGATCAGCCAGAATACTAAGAAGAGTCCGAGAGACTTGAGGAGACTGGCTGTCACTCAAACTCTGGTGAAAAACCATCAGCTAACGCTGATGTAAAAAAAAAACTTAGAAGAAGATGAAGAAGAAGAAAGCGAAAAAAAAAAAAAAGAAGTACCTGGACCTTGCAAGGGAATTGAAAACCTGTAAAAGACCATCGGCTATTGCTAGTGTGAAAAACTTGCAAGGTGTGATATAATAATGATTTAAGAAAACTGAAAGGGAGAGAAGTACGGGGATCTTGCTGTAGAACCAAGAAAGCTGTGAAACGTGGGATACCAATGGCGATTCGTGCGCTTGGAACAACCCTCAACAGCCTGGAAATAGGCTTGAAGTTTTGGAAATTAGTGAACGTGCCAAGACCATCCAAACAGCAGTATTGTTGAGGTCGATCAGAGCACCCGAGAAAAGTCCCAGAGACTTGAGGAGACTTGCTGTCATTCAGACTCTAGTGAAAGGCCATCAGATAACGCTAGTGTGAAAAACCCGCAAGGTGTAATAATAAAATGCATCAAATTAGCACAAAAGGAAAAAAGTCCCTGGCATAACTGGGTGGGAACGGTTATCCACAGGCAATTGTGCAAGAAACTAAAAGTTCACCTCTATAACAAATAGTAAATACACAAACCAGAATCTGTCATTGAAAATGAAACGAATAGGATTCTCTTAAATTTTAAGATATAAACTAATCGCCCCATTTATACTAGACGGCTTAGTTTCAATTAACTGGATAAAAAAAAGCAACAAAAAACAACAAACACACAAACAAACAAACAAAGTGTTATATACTGAATGTTGCTGTATGGCAAGATCAATGAGTGAACGAAAAACAAAATACCTGGATCTTGCTAGAGAGCTGAAAATGTTGTGGAACATGAATGTAACAGTAATATCAATCGTAATCAGGACCTTTTGAACAGAAAACATGGGGAAAAAACATGGAAAAGAGACTCAGTGATCTGGAAATCAGAGAGTGAATTGAAATCATTCAGACCACAGCACAACCAAAATCGATAAATATACTTAAAAGAGTCCAGGATAGTGGAGGAGACTTTCTGTTACTCAGAAACTTGTGAAACACCTCCAGTTAGAACCGGCAGTTAATTTTTTCAAGGAGTAAAATAATGACAACATTGCGGGTGCATCAGTTCTTGTTCGAGCACAAAAGTTAAGCAACCACGTAATTGATCAGTTAAAGCTTGATGTAAGTAAAATAAAGTTGCCTCCCTTTAGTCGAGGGTGACCCCGAAGGCTCCCTTTTCAATTGCTACTACACTGAGGTGTAGGGACGGTCGCTACTCCATTCCCTGGATTGCTCCACTTTGCCCTTGATACGTACCTTATATTGCTGAGTGTTAAGCAAGGAGGTATCAAGTACCATTTTTAAAGTCTTTGGTATGACGCGACCTGGGATTGAACCTAGGTCTCCCGGACCATTGACAAACACTCTATTACAGATAATTTGCTCATGGTTTTCAGAATTCTTATCCGATTCAAATAATTCTAAACCGATCTATTTGACCAATAGACAGGATCGTGACAGGTACTACCATTCCAAATAAGAGTCGATCTGGGAGTAATTGCAATGAAGGAGTAATTCACGCTCCCCAAAGCTCCTTACCAAGAGCTACATTTCAATTTCATACTCAGGACACCACGAGTGGTTTAATGGTTATCAAGCTAGACCAGCAAGCCTTCACAAGTGAGTTTGTGTCTCATTGGGTGCCCCATTAATTCAGCCTTGTACCACATCGAAACAAGAAGCTTGGTAAATTATTACTACTCAGGATCCTTTTTTTAGGGAGTCTTACCTCTTTCCTGAGGATACAGTAGGGGTAGTCTAAATCCAACTAAGGCAGCAGAGGACTCCAGGCAACTCCTGTATTTTGGTGTATTGGATTAAAAAAGGGGTTTTATACCCTATAAATAAAAGACATTTATAACTAGCTTATAGATTAATCAAAACTGCAGATTATTGTCGGTTATCGTTGCTGTGTCAATGGGAAACTTAGGATTAATGTTGCATAGCCGAGTTTTCTGTAAGAACGTTTCAGATAGCAATAATTAAACCCATTTATCTATGTGTAAACAAAACTATAAGTGTTAGATACTTAGACTGAAACCATTTAATCGTGAGCAAACAAATGAGCTCTGGCTCGTTAAAGAATACTGTTACCTACAAACTATTCAATTGCAACTCATATATTTAATGCACACACACACTCACACACACACATATATATATACATACATACGTGCACACACACACACACACACACACACACATATATATATATATATATGTATTTGCCAGTCTCTCCACACTAGCAGAAAGTGACACAAGGTCAATATTTAAGAGGAGTTAGGTTTGAATTTAGAGTTTTCCTTCTCTTAGACAGGTCCCTCAGGTCAGTCTGCCCGACTATTTATCCATAGGTGGAGGGAGAGTAATTGAATTCCTACCTTTCCTAAGGGTATTAGCACTGTATTAAATACAGTCTCGTCGAGGATTTGAACACGTTTTGCCGTGTCCATTTCCTACAACAATAACCATTACGTCATGGCATATATATATATATATATATATATATATATATATATATATATATATATATATATATATATATATATATATAGGATTTGACATTGAATAACCTACAAGGGCTGACATGCGATAAAACACAACTAACTAACTGTCAGAAAATAAGACAGAGTACAGAAGTCATGATCTTTTGTATCTTACAATAATGAAAGAAGGAAATCCCATATTCACATAAATATGATAATTAGCTAGTTGTGTTTTATGACATATTTACCCTTGTGGGTTATATAATGACAAATGCTGTTTAAACACGCACACACAGGCGCACACACAGACCAATATATATATATATATATATATATATATATATATATATATATATATATATATATATATATATATATATCTTTACTTTAAGAAAAAACCAAAGACCGGTTAATTTAGGATTAAAAATTTATTTTCATCCTGTTTTTGAGTTTCTGGTGTAGCTAGATGTAGACATAAGACTAGATTTAAACTTTTGACAAGAAATTTAAAAACATCGAAATAAATAGTGAAACCGGAAAAAAAACTTATCCAACATACACACAAGGAAAAAATAGGTAGCTAAATAAATGGTATCGAAATTAATATAAACATTAATATTTCTCTGAAAAGTTAATTATCCAACTTAACATGAAAAGAAAATAAATTAAACAAATAAATAAAAAAGTTAAATTACCGTAATTATAACTGACGAAATTTGAAAATAAAATAAATGGGTAAAAAAACGGAAATTCAATAAAACGAGGAGGTAACTCCTTAATCTCTTCACACGTGTCTATTCTGTTTTATTTATCCATTAGATCTGAAGAAGTCCTGTTATATTTTTCTTCGTGTTTTTGGTTTACACCAGAAACTGAAAAACAGGATGGAAATAAATTTATAATCCTAAATTAACCGGTCTTTGGTTTTTTCTTAAAGAAATATTGCTCTGTAAAAAATTACATTGAGATCTCCTCCAGGAAAATTTAAATGTTCAGCTCCTGAATGATTTTCTTGTCCTGAAGGAATTACTCCCAACTCTGGTTTAACTGGACCGAATAATACTATATATATATATATATATATATATATATATATATATATATATATATATATATATAGTATTAATTCGTAAGAGAACACTTTGTAGGTAATATTATTTTTAAGCGAGCTGGACCTCCTTTGTTAGCAGACAGTTGAATGGTTTCAAGTATTGTTATCCAACACTAGTAATTTTTGTAAATAATAATCGTTCTTTTGCGCACAATAAAACCGTTTCTAAAAAAAAGGTAAGTTAGCAGCTGTCGTCGAGGATCACTCAAAGGTTCCCTTTTCAATAGCTACTGCACCAAGGTGTAGAGAAGGGTGCTTCTTCTTTCCCTGGATTGCTCCACTCTACCCTTGATACGTACCTTGTAGGTTTTGTCAGCAAAAAGGCATCAAGAACCATTTTTGAGTTATTGGTATGATTCGAGCAGGGATTGAACCCCAGTCTCCTGAACCACTGGCGAACATTCTACCCAAAAAACGAATGGGCTAATTCAAATAATTTTATCACGCACCGTTAAATGGTTTCAGTATATTACAAAACATTGAATTGCTTCATTAGATTACAAACCATTAAATGGTTTCAATTATTGCTGGTAATTCTTAATAAGATCAATCATTTGTTCATAAGTTAAATGGTTTCAAGTATTTTTCTCTAACCCTGAAAATTCCATTTAATATAATCATTCGTTTGCACACGGTTTAACGGTTTCAATTATTGTGATTTAAAAATAATCATTCCTTTCAGAATAGATAATTTGTTTGCACACAGTAAGATAATTTCAAGTATTGCTATTTATCCTTCTCGCAAAATTAAATGGTTTCAAATATTGCTATCGAATAGTAATCATTCTATTTAATATTAATCATTTGTTTGCACACTGTTAAATGGCTTTAAGTATTGCTATCTAACATTAATAATTCTATTTAATATTAATCATTTGTTTGCACACAGTTAAATGGCTTTAAGTATTGCTATCTAACATTAATAAGTCTATTTAATATTAATCATTTGTTTGCACATAGTTAAATGGCTTCAAGTATTGCTAACATTAATAATACTATTTAATATTAATCATTTGTTTGCCTCACAGTTAAATGGCTTTAAGTATTTCTATCTAACATTAATAATACTATTCAATATTAATTATTTGTTTGCACACAGTTAATAACTTAAAGTATTGCTATCAAACATTAATAATTCTATTTAATATCAATCATTTGTTTGCACAAAGTTAAATGGCTTTAAGTATTGCTATCTAACATTAAT
Source organism: Sepioteuthis lessoniana (assembly GCA_963585895.1). NCBI lineage: Eukaryota > Metazoa > Mollusca > Cephalopoda > Myopsida > Loliginidae > Sepioteuthis > Sepioteuthis lessoniana. Next base: position 92,808,019 of record OY757913.1, on the reverse strand, counting down.
AATACTATTTAATATTAATTATTTGTTTGCACACAGTCAAATGGCTTTAAGTATTTCTATCTAACATTAATAATACTATTTAATATTAATCATTTGTTTGCCTCTCAGTTAAATGGCTTTAAGTATTACTATCCAACATTAATAAGTCTATCAAATATTAATCATTTGTTTGCACACAGTTAAATGGTTTTAAGTATTGCTATCTAACATTAATAATTCTATTTAATATTAATCATTTGTATGCACACAGTTAAATGGTTTTAAGTGTTGCCATTTAACAGCGGTAATTCTAACAATTACCATCAATTTACTCACAGCTGTGTAATTTCAAGTAACAACTACGAATAATACCGATGAAAAGCTGAACTGTTCAATTTGAATCGTTGAACCCTAACTGGTACAACCATCCTAGGTCAGAATGGACCTGAGAGTAATGGTAATAAAGAGGTACACCACTTTCCCCAAATTCCAAGATAGGAGCCCCATCCTTATATGTACTCTAGTGTCATGCTCATGACAGACAAAATATGAAGTGGGGTTTTCTCGTGGTGTAATGATTAAAGCGCTGGTTTGCAGAATCGTAGTAAGCGAGTTCGAACTCCAGTCGCGTTATAACGTTCACTTTTTGACAAATACCCTCCTAGCTATGGGTCGAATAGCATCGCTGCTTTTCTTCTAGAAGGATGGCTTTGGCATTAAATAACCCATGAAGGTTGATATGCCATTAAATTACCAAACCAAACAAAATTTAGAGGAAATCGGGATCAAAGGATATTTCATCTATCTGAGTATAGAATATAAAGAAATTCAAACGGACTAATTTCAAGTCAGTGATCAATGTATATATGAGGGTCAGCTGAAAAGTTCATAAGCTGACCAGGATACTCTCATATAAATGCTATCTAGTGAGAGTTATTTTTCAATATAGTTCCTCTTTGTGGTGGTGCATTGCATATGGATCCTGCTGTTAAAAAAAGCATCAGCAGGTGCAGATATGATGTCATCGTATGAACATTTCAGACAATGAACTTTTCAATCCACCCCCAGAGATACTTCAAAAAATTTTAAACGCACATCAGATGAGATTCTTATTTAGGGATTCATCAATTTTAACGGCACCTCAACCCGTCTGTGGTTATATTTTGCCAAGAGGTTGAGGAATTCTTAAGTTTTGTTTTGCACATGGTTTTATATCCAGTATTACAATCTATTTTTCACATAGATCTATTTGACTCATAAATGGGACCTTAACAGGTTAGAGTGGACCTGGGGTTTTCAGCAACAGAACGGGAGCCTCACCATCAGATGAAGCTTAGTACCCTATCCAGGACACTTCTTTTGGGTGAGGCTAGAAGTTCTTACCCCTATACAGAGGATACAGTCAGCTTATTCAACGTACTCTTCCTTAATTGTCAGTGCTTCGGTTTGTTTGTTTCCTAATATTCGTCGAATTAATTATTCGAAAGGCCCAATAAGAATAATAAGTCAGAAACCTGATAAGGGATAGTGAGATTTTTTTCTTTTATATGTTTTCGTTCTTCCACTGACCGCAAATACATTGATTGCTGACGTGAACAGGAAGATAAACATTATTTACTCAAATATACAAGAGACTACGATGTCCTTTGCTTGTGGTTTTGCATTTTTATATTTTTTAAATTTCTTCTGCCATTTCGTAAACACTTTAATCATTGATGATTATCAACCAAGCCTAAACGTTTCCTTTAAGAAATATACCGCCATGTTAAGCTGATTAAAACCGACTGAGGCAAAATTTACCATATATGCTGTTCTTGGCCGGTGAATATTGCCGCAAAGGCTGCCATTTGAGTAATTAATCGCTATTGTTCGATCAACAGGAAATATTATTGTAAATTTAGACACCGGGTAGGCGGATATTAAAGCAATCTAAAACCGTTGTAAACCTTTTTTGACACTTCATTTCACTGTGCTGGGTATGTGGTCGAGCAACAATAAAAAAAGGAAATTGCTGGCTTCTCTTTTTCTTTTTAATCAGGACATGAAAATATGGCCGTCTCCAAATTATTTCGGCGATCGATCGGGAAGGAAGCTTTATAAAAGATTATTTCCATAAATCTATATATTTCTCTGCTTAGAAGATAGAGAACTGGATAGCATTCCCACCAACAAAAATATGGAATAGCCAACGTTAAAAGTGTTGCTGAGAATGGACTGGTCCGATCAGCAGTTTGCCACCGTTTCTGCCAACTGCTATTTATTTAGTCACTTTCTGGGCATTTGACAGTGTTTAATGGTTTGCAAGAAGATAAAAGAAGGGAAGAGATAATAATGACCATGCAAGAAGGACACGCAGTAAATAGTCTTGATTACGCGAATTCCGAGCCTGTTAAAAAAGTTTGTAAAATTTGGAGTCTACATCAGATATTGTCTTGATTGCAGCTACTTTATTTATCGACGGTTTAAAAGCTCCACGCTAAAACCCCAGAAGCAACTAATCCGAAAATTATGCTTTGCCAACGATGCTGCTTTTGCTGCCAACACAGATTGAGCTTCTTAGAGGCTACTCAGCTGTTTGTACTAGAAGTCAGTTTAAAGAAGACAGAGGTACTCCATCATTTTGCACCTTGGATACAGTCAGTTTATTCAACGTTCTCTTCCTTAATTGTTAATGCTTCGTTTTTTTTTTGTTTCCTAATATTCATCGAATTAATTATTCGATAGGTCCAATAAGAATAATAAGTCAGAAACCTGATAAGGGATAGTGAGATTTTTTCTTTTATATGTTGTTGGAAAATTTATTTAATCCAACTTAATGTTATGTTAATTATTAGCCAACGTAATACTTTTTTGTGTGAAGTTTTATGAGAAAAGTGAACACATAGCTAAGTCAAATTTATATTGCACATATTCAAGCACTTATATACATATATCGACCCAAATAAAAGCACAACCAAATTAATAATTAGCTTAGGTTCTCTGTTTTCTTTTCTTTCAAAGAATACTTGTCTTCGAAGTTTCATTACTTTTTTGGTGTGTAACGTTGGTTATTTGAAGCGACGTCATTCCATGTCGAAAAGTTTTTGTTAACTGTGACGTTATTTCTCATATGTGTTTTTTAAACAACATCTGCTTATTCGTAGTTGTAAAATTAATATTTACACAAAGATAGCTTTTGATTTTCAACCAATAAAAAATGTCCTTAAAAATTAATATTTGTGAGAAGTTATTTATTTTATTTATTTAAATTTTGTAATTTTGTTTTACATGGCAAAATTATATTGAAGGAATATTTATTTCTAACAATGTATTCGTTCTTCCACTGACCGCAAATACATTGAGTGCTGACGTGAACACGAAGATAAACGTTATTTACTGAAATATACAATTGAATATGATGTCCTTTTACTTTTGGTTTTGCGTTTTTATATTTTTTAAATTTCCCCACATCACTATCGGCGCAACTGAGTTAGTGGCGGTCCATTGCTTCATCTACCTGGGTTTAACTTCACGTCAGACGCCAAGATCAACAAGGAAGTCGACAACAAGTTGGCACAAACGAGTTGTGCATTAGGCAAACTAAATAAACGTATGTCATACAACAAACACCTAGAGTCGTTCGTCACTTATCATCACCATCTATGCTTCTTTGAACGGTTCCACCAGCTCTTCATTCTCATTATCCTTAACATTCATTGGACTGACTTCGTCACCAAGTGCTTGAATTGCCCAGTCGGCTGTGAGTTTAGAACACACCGACTGCTTCTCAGCGGAGCGGTAAGACTCCCTCAGCTAGTGTATTGGATGTGCCACAAAACAATCTGATGGTGAGGTTCCTATAATGCTGGAGCTTTGGGTAATGCAGTGTACCCTTTCATTGCCATCTCTTCCAGTTACCCTGTGGCCCGGAGTGGTAGCACCTGATAGGGTTAAATAGAACTAAACTGCATACTTATGCAAAACTGAATTGCTTGGAATAGTACTGTTTTGATATATATATATATATATATATATATATATATATATATATATATATATATATAAAGAGGATTTGGTATTAATAACCAACATTATTCAATGTGCCATAAAACTCAAGCAAACCAAATCATACACGAGGATCATTAAATAAGTTTCCAGACTTTTTTAGTATGGGCACTTTTATTGATAGTATACACATGAAACTCTAGTCCACTTCGAGGTAATCTCCTCCGGCTGCAATGCACTTGTTGTACAGTTCCAACAACTTCTGGAAGGCCCCATGGAAGTCCTCTTGTGTGAGCATGTCAATGACCTTTGTCACAACCTCTTTCATCTCCTCAATTGTCTCATAACGACAGCCTCTGAGCTTAGGGAATAAGCAAAAGTCACAGGGAGCAAGGTCTGGACTATAGGGACGGTGAGGAACTGTCTTGATGCCCATCTTGGTCAAATAGTCTGTGACAAGGATGGAGTTGTGGACTGGAGCACTGTCCTGGTGGAAATGCCACTGACCTGATTTGAAGAGTGCTGGCCTCTTCCGACGGAATCTCTTCCTCAACTCCCTTAAAACCTCAACATAGTAACCCTAACGCTTTGGCCAATCAGCTCTGGTGTATTGACTTCTTTACTCCTCACACATCTCTCATCATCCCCCACAGACACCCTGCCTTCCTTGAATCTCTTATGCCACTCAAAAACTGATTCTCAATTCATGCAAGATGCTCCAAACGCAGTCTGAAGCATTCCATGCGTTTCTGTGGCATTTTTCCAATTTTAAAACAGAATTTCATTGTATATCGTTCTTCTAAAGTGTCAGATTTCATTTTGGAAGTTCACCAGCTGTGACGATCAGGCTTTAGTAGGGTGTATTCCAATTGCTGCTGTAGCTGTTCATTTGAACTTGAACTCATAAAAATTTGTATGTCATCTCATAAGATGTATAGCAATAAGATACTGAATTTTCAAGAGTCTACGACAATTTTAAATGCCAGTACAAAAAAGTCTGGAAACTTATTGAATGCACCACATATATTTAGAATATGTGTATAAAAAGGATTTGGCATAAAATATCCAACAATAGTTGATATGCAAAAAAAAAAAAAAAAAAAAAAAACACTAATAATTTACAACAGATTACGTTGTCCCATAGATGGGTTCCTAAAAAGTTCCAACTCTCTGGCTCTGAGTAGACCTGGAAATAAAATCAAAAAAGACTCCACACTACCCAGAGCTCAAGAATTAGAAGATGACCCCTGAATATTATTTCACGCCATAAATAGGATGTGCATCCATTTGGTGTTCAATGTAATTTTAATAAACCATATTTATAAGCTGTTAATGTATTGTATTTTTTTTTCTAATAAAATATGACTCATTTAAAGATTGAATAACTTTTCGCGCATCCTTTAAATTTATAGAAACAACCATTGCCCAGTCGGCTGGGGCTGTAGAATACACCGACTGCTTCTCTTCAATGAGAGTCCTGGATATGACTCTAAAAAATCTGACGGTGAGGTTCCAGTGATGCTGAAAGTTTGGGGAATGCGGTGTACCCCTTTATTGCCATTGCTCACAGGTCCACTTTGGCCCGGAATGGTACCCTCTGATAGGACTCTTTCTATGGGTTAAATAGAACTAACTGCTTACTTATGCTAAACTGAATTGTTTGAATTAGAACTGTTAAATTAACTGAATAGCTTGAAATAGAAATATTTTTGGAAATTAAACTGTGCACTTATGCTCAATGAATTGTTTGAAATGGAATTGTTTTTTTACATTGAAACTGTACTTAAGCTAAACTGAATCGTTTAATATAGAATTGTTTTGATATTTAACTGTGTGTAAGCAAAATCTATACTTATACTAAACTGAATTGGCTGAATTAGAACACCTTGAATAAACTGAATTGTTTGAAATTGAAATGTTTTTGACAATTAAACTGTGTACTTATGCTAAACTGAATTGTTTGAAATAGAACTGACTATTTGCATAAAAATGGATTTGGCGTTAAATAACCTACAAAGGTTGATACGCCATAAACCAACCAACTAACCATCTTCTCTACCATTTTGATTTTATCGTCACAGTTATCGCTTGTTTACAGCAAATATGCATTTGAATTGACTACTGCGTTTTAAATCCGGTTAAGATCTAAGTTTTGATCTGCTATGGTTCCTGGTAGGCTAACAGGCCGACCAAAAAGTCGAAGACACAGTTGTGTTCCTTGGATCGTGGAGATTCGTAAAGGACAAGGTTACTTTATTTTGAAGGAGTTGCATTCCTGGTAGAGAGTGGGGGGTTGGCCATAAGATTAGGGGCTGAAAGAAGTCCAAGATCTTAGATAATCTAGGCACTGTTGTGCTCTTAAATCGTGGATATTGGTAGGGAAAAAAATCACTTTTATTTGTTGAAGTTGCGTGCTGGGTAGAGAGTGGAAGGTTGGCCGTGAGATTTGGGAACGAAAGGGCTCCAGGGACTCGGATAACATCATCAGGCATCCTGTAACTACAGTCGGTTTCCGGCCTGTACTTCAGTGAATAAAATATTGTTAACCGTTCATCTTCCTTCTTATCGATATCCATTTTTTATGGCGCTGACCCCTGGCTTGTATGGTTTCAACCAACCTCAGTAGCTGATATATATCTTTTTGGAAACAATACCAAGTTGGTTTGGGTAGAGAGAGATGTCGGTTATCGCACGCTGCTGGGGAAGCCACGACTAAAGATTGCTACACTCCTGTTGATGCTGGTCCTTGAGTTGGTTTGTGTTTAAAAATAACTTATCAACTCACATCCTGAAACCCCCTCTTGTCTACGCGGTTACAGATGACAGGTAATTCAACAAGTAAGATTATTATCACAGAGACGTAATTTAGTGTCTACATAGCAAATGAAACAAATGAGTTATTTTTTGTTTTTTTTGTTGTTTTTTTTTGTTTGTTTTTTTTTGCACAGAGAATAATTTATCCATTTTTTAAGAAAAGATGGCAGCTAAGTGTAAAACAGTGTAAGACCAGACAGCATCCCAATTATCTTCATTAGTTCTTGAGCTGCATCAAGTTGAACGTTATTTATGAGAATAAAATATCGTCAGCATTTTTGGAAAATAAATTGACCATTCTCTTTCTTTACGGACATACTAACAACAATATCAATAATAATGAAAACAGCAACAACCACAAAAACAACAACAATAACGTCAACCGCAACAAAAACGACAACAAAATTTGAGGTTAGTAACCCGGGAAACATTTTTATTTATCACCGACTCTTCAACGTATGTCGTCTGAAGTTGTATTTACCGAGACAGAAATGAAGAAACTAAGAAACCATTTGTGTCCCATAATAGTTGGTACATTTGTATTAATATTTCTTACACTAAATATGATATTTGTTATGGGATGGAGGTAGTATTGTGCAGGTGAGCACCTGTGGATTAGTTGCTAGCATACGGGAGTCTGACATCGTAGTAAGCGAGTTCGAACCCTAGTCGCGTTATTATGTTCGCTTTTGGACTAACACGATTTTGAAATATATGTACCCCCCCCAAAAAAAATGGTTTAAATGGTAACACTAGTGTTCTTCTTCAAACATGGTCTTGTCATTAAATGACCCATGAACGTTGATGTGCCATTAAACAAAGAAACCAAACCTCGTATTATGCGAGGTTTGTTCAAAAAGTATCGAGACTGAATCTGTATTTACCGAGAAAGAAATGAACAATGAATGAAAAGTTAATTTTTGTCAAAATACGAGCTCTATTAAAAAAGTATCGAGACTGAAGCTGCATTTACCAAGACCGAAATGAACAATGAATGAAACGTTAATTTTCGTCAAAATACTGTGTTCAAAAAGTATTGAGACCAAAACTGTATTTACCAAGGCAGGAAGAAACAATGAATGAAACGTTAATTTTTGACAAAATACGAGGAGTATTAAAAAAGTATCGAGACTGAAGTTGTATTTACCAAAAAAGAAATGAATAGTGAATCAAAAGTTAATTTTCTTCAAAAGACGAACTGTGTTCAAAAAGTATCGAGACTAAAGCTATATTTACCGAGAAAGAAAGGAACAATGAAAGAAACGATTTTTGTCCTATAATCATTGGTCTATTGTGTGTGTACATTTCTTAAACTAAATGTAACATTTATCATGGGACAGAGGAGTATTATCCGAACTGTGTCTAAAATGTACAAAAACTGACGCTCTATTCATATATTTCACGAGCATGAGAAATCAATTAAATTTTAAATTTCAAATTTTAGAATTGAATGAAATCACAGAAATTTAACTACCATGTACACAATACCGGGGTTCAGTCCCCGGTTGAGTCATATCACAGACTCAAAAAATGGTACTTGATGCCTCCTTGCATAAGACTCAGCATTATAAGGTAAGGATCAAGGGTAAAGTGGAGCAATCCAGGGAATGGAGTAGCGCTCTCCATCAACACCTTGGTGTAGTAGCCATTGAAAAAGGAGCCTTCGTGTCACCCTCGACGAAGATCGCCAACTTAATTTACTTACACAATGATACTCTTACTTTACATCGGTTAAAAACGAATTTCGATAGATAAAAACAATATCTTTAATTATCTTTTCAACATTTGCATAGAAGTAAACAGGATGAAATACATACACATGGAATAAGCGGGAGGTCTTCAACAAGTAGGTCTGAGTTCATTGTCGAGCTTGTCGGGAAGGGGACGTATGAAGATTTTCGGTTGAGCGGTGGAATAAAATCTGATTAAGTTTCCTCGAAAATTTGAAGTAACGCGTCAATCTGAGAGGAACATCGCCTTCTGGAACAACCTCCCTATTCACTTGATTTTACACCGTGTAACTTTTTTCTTTTTACTTGCTCGGACACAAGTAAGTTAGTTGATTTTTATCCTTCTTAGGCGTATGTTTTGTAAAGGGTTTTTTTTTTTTGTAGATGTATCTGATCTTTTTAAATATCATATTCACTTCTTTCAGTGAGATTAATTTGTTGATTTCCTTGTCTGAGTTTCTTTATATTATTTTCTTTACAGTATTTATCTCTTTCAGGGGCAAGATATGTATACTCAGTTAAGATGTGTTTCACTGTCAATGCGTCTTGGCATATGAAAAACATTAGCTGATCTTCTCCTTTAAGCAAATATAAATGGGTGATAGGCGTATGGCCGATACATAGTCAAGATAGAGTTACTTCCCCTTCTTTATTCTTCTTTAAGTTTTTTTTTTCATTTCTCCAACGATCAGTTTGATAGAGCGAAGTTTTTTTTTTCCATTTGCATTATTGTCGTAGCATTCTTGCAATTCTTGTTGAATATAATTGTTTATTGTTTTTTTCAGTTACAATATGAGATCTTGAAATTCTTGCCAGGGAGTTCATTTACTTTAAATGCATTATTTATTTTCAGATAGTATTTGAGCTTCAACAGGTACCATCGATAACTAATGGGGAAACGGAATCAGCATATATGGTTTGCTGAACTTGATGCTTTTAATACGAAAAGATAGTTGATACAAAGCCTCTAGTATTACTTACGGTGTTGTTAAAAGTCTATATAAAAAAAATGAGGTGCCCGTGGTGTAATGGTTATCGTCGTAGGAAATGGAGACGGCGACACGAGTTCAAATCCTGGACGAGATTGATTGCATTTCACATAGCACTAATACTCTTGGGAAAGGTATGAATCCAATTATTCTCCCCCCACCCAGCTATGGGTAAATAGTAGGATAGACTGTTCTTCAGCCTTGGTAAGGCAACTAGTCTAGGAGAAGAAAAACTCCAAATTCAAACCTGTTAAACTCCGTTTAAAAATTGACCTTGTGTCATATCCTACCCGAGAGGAGGGGTTGGTAAATATGATATAAACAAAATGAGTGTAAAGATTAGAATCATAATGAAACTGGAAAATGCAGAGGTTTACAACAGACATGTGACCTCGAAGTCAAACATCTGCAGGTACTAGAGAATATTTGATTGAGGGGTGTGAGGTCATAAATCCTTTTTTCCGGTACGAGACCAAGATGAAACATAGTTTTATAATAGAGCTTATTTTTGATTGGGTGAGGGATATTACGTGTTAAGGTATGGGATTTAGATTCCTAAAGCCTGTTGGGATCCTGGATCGAAGCAAATCAGTTGAATAATTAAATATTAAAATTCCACCCCCATAAAAAATAGGTGGGGCTTTAGTTCTTCAAAGGCCACAGATAGGTTTACTATTATTAAAAAATGTCGATAAAGACTTTACCCAACAAGAAAATAGGCTGGGTATTTAGAAAATAAACAGGGGAATCGGTTTCTTTGCTTAATGACATATCAACCTTCATTGGTAATCCAATGTCAAAGCTATCCTAGAAAGAGAACAGCATTTAACCCATAGCTGGAAGGATAAGGGAGTTTATACGTTTCCCAAGGGTACAATTCCGAAAGTGAATGTAAGAGTTTCATTGGAGTTTGAACTCGATAACAGTCACAGTCCAGCACGTTATCCTCAATACCACAGGAACTCCTCCAAAAGGGATAATCTCAAAAGTAAAACCTATTTGTCAATTTCGTTCAATCATCTGAATTTTAAACAACGATCAATGGCTTTTAAAATCTCTCCTAGATCAAGTGACACCTTTCGAGTCTCCACAACGTAACAGGAACCTTTAGAACAGTCTGAACACTCTGATAAAGTCAAATACAAATTAAATCACATAAAATGGGTGAAAAAAAGTAAAGTAAGTAAAGTTGGTGACCTTAGTCGAGGGTGACCCGAAGGCTCCATTTTCAATAGCTACTACACTGAGGTGTAGGGGAAGGCGCTACTTCATTATCAGGATTGCTCCACTTAACCCTTATAGTGCTGAATGTTAAGCAAGGCGGCATCATGTACCATTTTAAAAGTCTTTCGTATGACTCGACCTGGCATTGAACCCCGGTTTCCCAGACCATTGGCAAACACTCTACTAATTAGACTAGTGGGTAGAGTGTTCCCCAATGTTCCGGGAGACTGGGGTTCAATCCCAGGTCGAGTCATACCAAAGACTTTTAGAATGCTACCTGATGCCTCCTTGCTTAACACTCAGCAATATAAGGTACGGGTAAAGTGGAGCAATCCAAGGAAAAGAGTATCGCCCTCCCCTACACCATGGTGTAGTAGCTACCGAAAAGGGAGCCTACGGTCGCCAACTGGTGAAAAAAACACATTAAAAACAATACTTTTTTAATATTGTGATGGCCAAAATGTCTTTTTTAAAAATATTTGTTTGAGTTTAAAGTGTTTAATTTTATGTCCGTTTCGTTTTTAGTCATTAAAGTGTTTAATTTTTAACTACATTGAAAAAAACCCGCTCTCATTGTCGCATGACAGATGTCATTTCGATGCGCATTTTAAAAAAAGGTTGTCAGAAGAGACGGATTTTTGTTCTTTAGATCGTAATATTAAAGTTATAAGAAAACAAAAAATATTTTTGGCATATAACATTTTTTTTAAATTCTAAAGATCAAATGCCAAAAAAAAAAAAGAGTTTTGTATGGTTAATGGAGAAAATACTCTCAGTTGTTAAAACGTATTAAAATACGTTTGACAACTTTACGAACTTTAGTCCTGTGGATTTCGCGCTGAAAGAAAACTCTACAGTTGGATAGACTATTGGACAGTGATAGAAATACGAGGGTCATTCAATAAATTAGGGAAATCTTTTGGGTAAAAAAATGCAAAATACATTTTATTCCAAATTTTTTTTTCTTAAATTCAGACTTTGTCACAAATTGGTTCAGAGAAAAAAAAGAATTTATCATCACTTGGCGCCATCGGCACGGATATCCCTGAATCTCTCTCGCCACCCATCCCTATCGTCAATTGCTTCCGGTAGGTCCTCAGGGTTACATCCCGTATCGGCACAGAGCTACTCTTTGTTGGTTCTTGTTGGTCTTCCTGCTTTGTGCGTCCATGCGAAGGGGTCCACAGGAGTACATCCCTTATGAGCTCGTCCCTACTTCTTCAGCAGTGTCCTGCATGTCTGGTTCGTCTAACTGATAGTTTTCGTGATGGGTGGTAAATGGCCGTACAGCTGTTATTTTGAGGGGTGTTGCCTCCAGGACTTGTTCAATATTTCTCGTAGCATTCTTGTGTAGTTGCCGTCAAGCGTTTTCTCCATTCGTTTAGTTAGCGTCCTTGTAGTGCATCCATATAGCACTATCGACCCGAACGCTGCTTGTCGATGAGGTATGACTTCCATACGACCGATAGCCTATCGATTTCTGTCTATGCCTTTGCTAGTCGACTGTTAATGTCTGTCTCGGTTGATGAGACACTGCTTTCTTGGTAGGTGAACTTGTCAACTAGTTTCAGAGAGCTACCGTTTACTATGGAGATGTTGCCAGTTTGATTAAAGCACATATATTCCGTCTTGTGTGCATTGACATGGAGGCCTATGCCTGCAGCTGCTCGTTCCAGACTATGTAGTAGGGTTTTGGCTTGGGCGGGTGCATTTGACAGAAGCGCTATGGTATCGGCGTAGTCTGCGTCGATAATTGTTTGTGCAGGGTACCTTCTGCTTCTTTCCTTTGTTAACTTGAAACTGTTTTCTTTCAATTTGATAAACTGAAAGAAAAAAGAATTAATCCCGCAAAAATATTTACTTTCAGCCTATTCTAAATGTCAACAAATCAGAGAACTCTTGACTTGAATAGAGGTCTTTCCTTACATTTTTGTTGTCTGAGAAATGCAAACAAAGTGTATACAGAGGTATGTTTTAGTAAAAAAAAATGTTTATAAATTGGCTAAATATGGGTTTTTGTTACCTTACAGAGTCGAATAGAGAGTCCATGAAGAGATAGCACACTGACTCTCTGGTAAAGAAAAAGTTGCAGGCACAGCAATCACTAAAAAATGCTGACTGTCTTCTGGGACATGAAAGGAGCCACCACTACTGATTTCCTTGAAAAGGATGCATTTGTAAACAGTGCCTCCTATTACCAACTTCTAAAGCAAAATTCTCAATTTACTTAAAAGCATTCGCACACACACAAGCGCGCGCACGTACGCGCATGCGCGCTCGCTCATAACGGTTATTAAAGAGTATTGTTCTCATCTGAAGTGAATTAAGACCCCTGAATTGAAATCTGAAGTCAAACTTTTGCCATCGCATAAAGTTATTTGAATTATGTGCATTTAAATGTCATATACACAATGTTTCTCCACAGGTCATATCATATGGTATATTATCACATTTGAAAGAAAACATGAATACTCAGCTGATAATCTGTTATATCATATTTTCAATTTACCTCAGTTGATGAATATCAGAATTTCAATTCAAAAAAATTGTCATGTTAATATTTAGATAAATATGAACAGACTGAGATAGATTTGGACAGATAGTTGTTAGGTTGGGTTTTGTTGCATATCAACCATGGTAAGCTATTTAATGCCAGACCCTCTTAATACATATACATTAAATATATATGACTTGGTTTGCTTTGGTTTTATGACATATGAATAACTGTAAGTTATTTAATGCCAAACCCTCTTTATACATATATAATAAATATATATGACTTGGTTTGGTTAGGTTATATGTAATATCGAGCATTGTAGATTATTTAATGCCAAATCCTCTTCATATGTATATATTAAATATATATGATTTAGTTTGGTTGGGTTTTATGGCATTTCAACCATTGTAGGCTATTTAACGTAAAATCTTCTTTATACACATGCATATTAAATATAGGATTTTATTTGGTTGAGTTTTATAGCATATCAACCGTTGTAGTTCATTTAATGTCAAATCCCCTTTATATATATATATATATATATATATTAAATACATGATTTTAGCTATGTGAGGATACAGGTTGTTGTCCTGAAGACCTACCTAGGGCGATGAACGATAGGGAGGAGTGGCGAGAGAGGGTCAGGGATATCCGTGCTGCCAGCACGATATGATGATGATGAAATACATGATTTGGTTTGGTTGGGTTTTATAGCATATCAGCCGTTGTAGGTCATTTAATGTCAAATAATCTTTATACATATATATCAAATATATATGATTTGGTTTGGTAGGGTTTTATGACATATCCAACATTATAGGTTATTTAATAAGAAATCCCCTTTATACAGATTGATTATTATATATATATATATATATATATATATGAATTGGGTCACTTGGGTTCTATGACATATCAATTATTTTAGGATATTTAATTTCAAATCCTCTTTATACATATATATTAAATGAATGTGATTCGTAAACACATTTTGTTGATAACATTTTTAAAAGAGTGTGAGCTGATTTTTTAGGGTATCGCACGTGCTTTCACACGTTGTATGATGAAAAAAAAAAAGAAAAAATTAAATGAATGTGATTCGTAAACACATTTTGTTGATAACATTTTTAAACGAGTGTGAGCTGATTTTTTGCGCACAGTCAAATGGTTTCAAGTATTTCCATCAAACACAAATAATTCTGTTTACTATTAATCATTTGTTAGCAGACAGAAAAATGGATATACATATGATTGATAAGAGTATAATTTTGTGGTAATTTCATTTTTGAATGAATTAGAATTAATTTGTTTGTACACACTTTGTTTTAATATTTCTTCAGTTGATAGATTTGAATTATTTAACACTAATAATAGGTTTTCAACAATTTAACACTAATAATAGGTTTTCAACTATTTAACACTAATAATAGGTTTTCAACGATTTAACTCTAATAATTCGAACTAGTATTAATCATTTGTTTGCATAGAGTGAAGTGATTCCTAGTATTTCTATGTAACACTATCTATTCTATTGAACACTATCATGTGAACGCAGTCAAATGGTTCCTGGTATTAAAATGTATCACTAACAATTCAATTAAACATCGCTTAAATGATCAAACAGTTCTATTTGATCCATAGTTAGGACTCTAACAGGTGCTACCACCCCAATTCAGAGTGGACCTGAGAGTAATGGCAATGAAGGAGTAATCTAGATCCCCACAAGCTCTGACGATGATCGGGTTGTTTAATGATATAGCCAAAACACTCATCCTGCGTGTTATATACGTCAGGAAGGAGACAGTCTACAGCCCCAACCAAATGGGCTTGATATAGACAGACTGAGAAATATAGATATAAATGGACTGATATATATATATATATATATATATATATATATATATATGAATATTGATAGATATGTACAAACAGACATATAAATGTTACGAGACCGCGATATATACGTAGATATGAATGGACAGAGATAGATATTCCCCAACAAACAACTGGAAACGTCTTATGTCTGACACCAGGTGGGTGTAAGGGGGTGACTCAGGCTAGATACGGTAATGTGAGGATGACTGAATGGGGTCTCCCACCTTACACCCAGCTGCGGAGATGAAACCAGTGAACAAGCACGTTAGAACTACAACAGTGTAAGTGAACTAAAACAGAGTTTTTTGTGTTCGTCTGATTTTCTGGCCAGGATTAGGTTATCTATCACAGTACTTGTTGTGGTTGTTGTGTTCGTCACTGCCATATTTGCTTCCGACTGTTTGCTTTGTTAAGTCCTTTCGTGCCCATGCTGTGTTTGAAAGATACACGAAGGGGGTTGACACAATTCAGCTGGATCTTCTTCTGACGGTCAGGTGATATGAGTGGCTAGATTATCTTGCAACTCAAAGAATTGAGAAAACAATTAACAAAGATTGGTTTTATTGAAACACGTTCGTGAGACAATAAATAGCAAGCAAATAATGTTTGCTCCCCGGGCAAAAAAAAGAAAGAATATCGAGCGAGGAAGAGTGACGATGAGGTGTGGTTCGTATGACACTAATGTCTCTGAAGTCTGGGACTTGGAATTTTGGTAAAGTCTGTAGGTTGTTCGGAGTGGTTCAGGTTAAGAATGGAAGGAATGATTATTTGGCAGTTTTGAGTTTCCTGTTTGCCCCTTTCCTCGCCTTCACTGATCATTCGTTTTACCATCCTGTTTTTATAGATCAAATTCTGGACTAAAAAGTTTTCTGATCGGTTGTCCAATAACAGACAATTAGGGGTCAATTAGGAGTTCAGGATTATATCTAAAGGGTATTGGGAAAACCCCTTTTAGATTCTTTGACCAATGGGAACAGGTTTTGAGCAATGGGATTGAACTAAAAGTTCACAGCCTCGTCTGACTGGATGAGCCATCCTCTGCTCACCTTTATTTAGGGTGGAGCAAAATCAAATCTTCCTTTTGACATTGACCTTTAAGATAAGTACTAGGAAATATGTTTTACGAAATGACCCATTTCATCGTTAAGATCGATGGAGTTAGATGACAACCGAAAAATTAAATAAATTCACTGACCTTTAAAATCAAAAACAATTGTCTTACACTTAACTGACCTTTAGAAACAATCAACCAGCTTTTTAGGTCAATTTAAGCCGTAAACAAAAAGATCCTTATTTCAAGGATCTTTTTGTTTTTGAGATATACATATATATTAATTTTCATATATTTCATCAATTTTAATTTTTATATATTAATTAAGTATTTAACCACACATCGTATCACACTTATACCATTTGGTAGTATGGTCAAATTGCAATCTAAACACTATTCCTTGGGGATCAACTTTCCCATCCAGTCGGGCCTAATCTTGTACTCCTTCTGTACTCATTTGTTGCCTTTATTATTATTATTATTATTATTATTAAACACTTTTGAGAATTTTTTTTTCTAACGTTAACTGATGGTTTCTCACAGGCGTTTCAGTGACAGCAAGTCTCCTCAAGTTTCCTGGACTCTTCACAGTATTCTGGCTAATCTTAAAGATATAGTCGTCTGGAGAGTCTCCACTTCTCTTATTTCCACGTCTTTCACTCTCTTTTCCAATCTTTTGGGGTTGTTCCAGGTGCACCAATTACAATTGGCATCACTGTTACATTCATGTTCCATAGGGTTTTTAGTTCTCTTCGCCCTTTCTTTTAATATTACTTTGTGGTCTGTCGGAACGGCTAAGTCCACTATTCGGGAGGTTCTCATATTTTTTTCTTTTTTGTTGACTATCATTAAGTTTCGTCGTCTGGCCGAGATTAGGTCATTTGTTTGTATCTCAAAATTACCGAGAACTCTGTGTATCGCATTCTCCTGGATTGACTCTAAGTTGTACATATTGCACTTGTTCGTATTGTCAAATTTTAATTTCTTGCACAATTCCCAGTTGGTCACTTTTCCCACCCAACCAGTCTCGTACTCTTTTTGCACTAATCTGCTGCAGTCATTTATTACATGATTGATCGTTTCGTCTCTATCACCACAAAGCTAGATGGCAATTACACAAAAATGCTGCGTGCAATCCTGAACAAGTCCTGGAAGCAACACCCCACAAGACACCAACTGTACGGCCACCTGCCCCCTATCACGAAAACTATTCAAGTTAGACGAACCAGACATGCAGGACACTGCTGGAGAAGCAGAGATGAACTTATAAGAGATGCACTCTTATGGATCCCCACACATGGCCGCGCAAAAGCAGGACGACCAGCACGAACGTACATTCAGCAGCTATGTGAGGATACGGGATGTTGTCCTGAAGACCTACCTAGGGCGATGAACGATAGGGAGGAGTGGCGAGAGAGGGTCAGGGATATCCGTGCTACCAGCGCGATATGATGATGATGATGATTATTATCATTTATTTCTTTAGAGCTTTTCACATCAGTGTTAGCTGATGGTTTTTCACTGGAGTTTGAGTGACTGCAAGTCATTATTATTATTATTATTATTATTATTATTATTATTAAATAGAAATATAATTCTTTGCAAAAAAAATAATACTTCGATATTAAATAACCCAACCATGGTTGTGATAGCGTAAAATCGAACCAAGCAAATATGCTTCTAAGATGGAAAGACTGACAGTCTCCAATATTAAATAACACAGCAGGGATTGACACGCTGTAAAACCAACCGACTAATTGACGAAGCAAATTATCAGATCCTGTTAATATATATATATATATATATATATATATATATATATATATATATATATATATGATTTTTAAGCGAATAGTTTATCGGTAACTTTATTTTTAAAACAGTTAGAGCTCATTCATTTGCCTCCAATGAAATGGTTTCAAGGTCACTTTAATTATTTAGTTCAAGAGCGTATCAATCTTTAATAGTTAATTAATACCAGATCTTGATAATATATATATATATATATATATATATATATATATATATATATATATATATATATATATATATGTATATAATTTGTTAGTGATATGTTTGTAGGTCACTTCATTTTTACATGAGTTAGAGCTCATTTGCTTACACACTGTTAAATAATTTCAAGTAGTAAATGATTAAATAGTTCTATTTGATCCATACATGGGACCCACACAGGTACTACCCCTTAGGGTTATAGTGCATGGGAGTAATGGCGATTCAGGAAATATAGACATTCCTCAAAGCCCCAGCAATGGAGTCTCGCCATCAGATGTTTTTATATCATACTCAGGACACTCATTGGAGAGGGCTTTACCCCTCTGCGGAAGTGCAGTCAGGCGTGTTCTATAGCCCAAGCCAAGAGGATAGTTTATTCACATACTATTTGCTTGTTCGGAAAATACTATCTGATTTTAGAATTAGACGAAAAGACTGCCTTCGATATTATAAAACATGACCATTGATGTACTGTAAAACAATATAACGAATAAAAAGATATATATGTAACACACACACACATGCACACACACACATACATACACACATTCGTCAGCACTCTGCAAAACAGTAGCTGTTCGGCCACTTACCTCCTATCTCGTCAACCATCTGAGTAAAACAATTGCTACTACACTGAGGTGTAGGGGAGAGTAATATTCTTTTCCTTCGATTGCTCTACTTCACCCTCATCTTACAATGCTGGGTGTTAACCAAGGAAGTATCAAGTACCATTTTTTTAGTCTTTGGTATGAATTAACCAGGAATTGAACCCCGACCTCCCGGACAGGTATGTATAATTCAAATATGCTTCAGAAAGCACTTGCTCCTTTATTTAATGAGGTTCAAAGTCAATGATTGGCTTGTTTCAGACATAATAATTCTTATCAAATATCGATTATGATATTGGCTAACAGAGTATGTAGGCTTTGTGTTGACATTAAATGAGTTTTAATCCAATTGTGTTAGCGACAAACACTAATTTGGAAATTTTAGCGAAATCCGGACGGAATGAACAGATTTTATTTTTGGTTCTGAAGTCAATTATCGAACTGTAAAGTCTCTATGGAAACAGTTGACTATGTGATTATACTTGCGTTTTCTGTTATTTTCAACTTGGCAAAAAAAAAAAAAAAAAAAAAAAAAGAAAAGAAAAGAAAGTATATGTTCAGATTTTTAAAAATATATCGCTAATAATATCTGAAGAAATTTTAGAATTTTTATCAAGACAATAATCTTCCCGACAACAGATCACTTGTATTTTTTTTTCGGAGGCGTTCGTAGTGTAAATGATTACCTTTGTAGGAAATGTACAGGGCGGCACGAGTTCAAATCCAGGACGAGACTGCATTTCACATAGCGTTAATACCTTTGAGAAAGGTACGAATCCAATTATTCACCCTCCAGATATGGTTAAATAGTAAGGCAAACTGTGCTCTTCAACCTTGGTATGGCAACTGGTCTAGGAGAAGGAAAACTCTGAATTCAAGTCCGCTAAAAATTGTCCTTGTGTTACATCCTGATCATATTCATAGAAAATACGCTCAACGATTCAGTTGATTGATTGATTGATTTTAATGGCTGGTCAATTTGTCTTGGGTTATGCTATGCTAAGAAGTTAGAGTATCATGTTCATTGTGCATACATATTTACATTTTTGTGGCGTCGTTTCTTTGTTTAGAGGCATATCAACCTTCGTGGGTTATTTAATGCCGAAGCCATTCTGGTAGAAGAACAGCAATGATATTATTTAATCAGTTGTAGGAGAGATAATGGTATTAGTCCGAAATTGGGCGCAATAATGAGACAGGAGATCGAACTCGTTTGTTTAGTTGTCCAAAATCATTCTAAATATTATCACAAAAAGATCTATTTGATCCATAAATGAAACCCAAAGAAGAATTACCAATCTCATGTTAGAGTGTCACTTCACTAAAAAGGGTAATATTATATTCCTCAGAACAACAGTAGTGATGAATGTAGGTAATTCTCGACTGCTCCGAGCTGAAGAGTCAAACAAACATGGATATTTATAATATTTACTAATCTTAGCTGAGTAAATGTTTTTGTTTTGAAGCATTCAGCGTGTATAGAATTCGCTAATCTAATTAATAGTTAGTGAGAGTGGCTTGTCAGTCTCCGCTCCAAACACATACTGCGCTAAACCTTCTCTAACAAAAACCCTCTTGTGTTGGAGCTCTCACTAACGATTGAGTTACGGTGATATAATCAGCCCGAGATATTTGCCAACCACAGATACACATAGTGATTTCGTCAAATAAGGTCATTTTCTGTAAGTTTATCTAAACCTTTTCTAAATAACTAATACATGATTTAAAACAGGTTTATTTTGGTTTTATGGCATATCAACCATTGTAGGTTATTTAATGCCAAACCCATTTCATATGTATATACAGTTCTATTTCAACAATTCAGTTTAGTATAAGTTCAGTTTTTGTTTGCGCACATTTTAATGTAAAAACAGTACTATTTCAAACAATTTAATTTAGCATAAGTACATAGAACTGTTTTTAACATTTAAACTATTTCAAACAATTCAGTTCGCATAATACATTTTTTTTAGTTTACACACAGTTAAATGTAAAAACAGTTCTATTTCAGGGAATTCTGTTTAGCATAAGTACACAATGTGAATGTCAAATAGTTCTATTTGATCCATAGATATGACCCTATCATGTGCTGCCACTCTGTGCCAGCGTGGACCAGAGATCGATGGCAATAAAGGGTACTCTGCATTTTCCAAAGCTCCAGCATTACTTGGGGCTCACCATCAGGATTTAATACAGTTTTTATTAATGGTACCTCCATTATTAAGACCCTGTGAGATTAAGAAGAAATAAAAGACAATAAAATAAAACATGAAATAAATAAAATGTAAGAGCGAGTTTCCGAGGGAGCCTCTGACAAGAAGTGCTATCTGCGAATGCCCGAAAAGATTGGCTTCTTAGCGCCAAAGAGAAACTCTCTACGAAGCTTTTATCAACTCGACTTGGATGGATCTTTTTCTCTCGGTAGCCATGAAGGAGGGCACGTGCTGGCTAAGTGCCATGCTTTGCGGCATGCTGCGTCTCCTGCTAGCAGCAGTAAAACGGAGGGATCCTTCACTCATAATTTGCAAAAGATAACTTCTTTATATTCTTCAAGCATCTTGTCTATGGAGCCCGACTATTTCTACTGGTTCAGGAAAACATTTCACGCCACAGAATAAAAAATTTGCGTCGAAAGGTATATCCATGTCTTTTTCCTTCTGTCCTTTATTCCCTGACAGCTTCGACAGACTAAGAGGATACAACTTGTGAATGGTTTAAGAAAGAGAAAAGGAGTCAGTTTACAAACCTCAGAATTTCTCAATAAAACCAACAATTAATCTCACGTTCGCGATGACAACCCTTAACTTAATACATTACTTAACCTAATACATGACAACCCATAACGTAATACATTACTGTGTATGTAGATAAAGTTGGTATCTTTCGACAAATATATATAAAGTTGAAAAGTTATCTGTTTTTAACGTCGTTTCAACCCGTCGAGAGTATTTTTATGACATTAGGTGAGAGAATTACTTTCATTTTATATTTATATTTCCATTTTTGTGTTATGGTATCATGTATTCCTATCTAATACAAACAATTCGCCCTGCTGTATAGTTTCACATTTATTATCGAGTACGACTGATTTTCAAACAGTTCTATTTAACCCGAAAATGAGACTCTAACAAGTTCTACCATTCCAGGTCAGAGTGGAACTGTGAGTAATCGCAATGAAGCGTTTCTCCACATCCCCAAATCTCCAAAAGTGGAAACTCGCTTATCAAATGTAGATACGGGTCAAAGCTAAAACACAAACATACGCAGATTTTTAAAAATGGTTTGAATAATCTGTGGATATATATATATATATATATATGTATATATATATATTTATGTGACAAATTGCAACAACACCAAAAGAAACCATTTGTTGGGCTGGGTTCGGTTTGGTTAATGTTTAATGGCATATCAACTCTTGTGGGTTATTTTATACCAACTCCTGTTACATACACACACGTATATAAATATATGATTTGTCATCATCATCATCATATCGTGCTGGCAGCACGGATATCCCTGACCCTCTTTCGCCACTCCTCCCTATCGTTCATCGCCCTAGGTAGGTCTTCAGGACAACAACCTGTATCCTCACATAGCTGCTGAATGTACGTTCGTGCTGGTCGTCCTGCTTTTGCGCGGCCGTGTGTGGGGATCCATAAGAGTACATCTCTTATGAGTTCATCTCTGCTTCTCCAGCAATGTCCTGCATGTCTGGTTCGCCTAACTTGAATAGTTTTCGTGATAGGGGGCAGGTGGCCGTACAGTTGGTGTCTTGTTGGGTGTTGCCGCCAGGACTTGTTGAGGATTGCACGCAGCATTCTTGTGTAATTGCCATCTAGTTTCTTCTCCAGCCGTTTTGTTAGCGTCCATGTAGTGCATCCATATAGCAGTATCGATGTGACCGCTGCCTGGAAGAAACTGCGTTTCATTTTATCGGTTAGGTCTGATTTCCATATAGTCGATAGCCTATTGATAGCTGTCCATGCTTTCGTTAACCTCGTTTCGATGTCCTTTTCGGTTGATTCGACGCTGCTTCCTAGGTACGTGAATTTGTCTACTAGTTTAAGAGGGGTTCCTTCTAGAGTGGAGATGTCCCCCGTTTGGTTATAGCACATATATTCCGTTTTATGTGCATTAACATGGAGGCCTATGCTTGCTGCTGTTCGTTCCAAACTATGCAGAAGTGTTTCGGCTTGGTCAGGTGTATTTGCCAGTATCGCTATGTCATCGGCGTAGTCGGCGTCGGTAATTGTTGTTGCGGGGTATCTTCTGCTTCTTTTCTTCGTCAGTTCGAAGCCATTCTCTTTGATTTTGTCAATCGATGTTCTAAGTACGTAGTCTAGACAAATGATAAAGAGATACGGAGCCAGCGTGTCTCCTTGTAGTACTCCTGCTACTATGTCGAAGTATTCTGTGTCTCCATCTGGTGATCGTACTTTTACTTTAGTGTTTCTATAGAGAATCGTTATTGCCGCTACGGTTTCTTTAGGTATGCCGTACGCTAGTAGGATTTGTTCCATCTTTCCTCTGTGAATGGAGTCGAAAGCCTTGGTAAAGTCGACAAATATTAATGTCGCTTGTAGGTTCTTTGCCCGTACACCTTCAAGGATTCTGCGGATGGTTAATATTTGTGAGGTCGTAGATCTATTTCTTCGGAAGCCATTTTGGTTTTTTCTAAGTATGTTGTCGATTTTGGGTTCTATTCTGTTTCGTAGTAGGGCATTGTAGATTTTGGCAGCTATGGATGTAAGTGTTATGCCTCGGTAGTTTTTGGCTAATCCGAGGTCCCCCTTTTTAGGGAAGGGGAGTATGCATCCCTTCGTCCATCTATCTATCGGATTTTGATTGTATACTGCGTTGCAGTGTCGGAGCAGTATGTCGTCGAATTGTCTGGTCTTCCATACTTCCGGGGGAATTTCGTCCAGTCCTGCAGCTTTTCTATTTTTAATTTTTCTGAGAACCGAGTCGAGTTCTTCTTGTGTGAACGGTCCAAGTTTAATGTCTAATTGTTTGCTAATTATTCTGGTGATTGGTTCAGGCGTTATTTTTGGTGGGTTTCCAAGTAAGTTTTCGAAGTGCTGTTTCCACAGTTTTATTCTTTCTTGTTGGTTTGCTGCTTTAAGTTTTGCTTTGACCGTGTTCTTTCTTCTGCTCACTTCGTTTATTGTTTGCCAGGCAATTCTAGATTGTCTATCTTCCACCGAGTCTCTAATCTTATCTATCTGATTTTGAATGTATTCTGTCTGTTCCTTTATATATATGCCTGTTAATTGATATTGTGCCGTTTTTAGTTTTAAGGCATTTGTGTTTGTTGGGTTTTTTCGATAGTTTTTGGAGGCTGTTTTCACTAGTGCACGTTTTTCTCTCACCGCTAAAGTTTCCCATGGGACTCTATATTTAGTTTTAATTTTTGTTGGAATGTATTTTGCTGCTGCCTCGAGGTGTGCATTGACGAAATTTTCGTATTCGTCGTTTGGTGTACTTTTTTCCGTCTTTTCTTGTAGTGTTTCGAATCTGTTTCTTAATTCTAATACGTATTTATCTCTTACATCTTTGTTGTTTAATAGGGCCCAGTCATAGTGTTTGGTGGTCGCTGTTCGTTTGTCGTTTTTTCGTAGGCTTAACCGTATTTTCGCCGTGACTATTCGGTGATCGGTGGACACACCCTCAAAAGAGGAGTATGCCTCGCAATTCAATGCACTATTCTTCCATTTCTTGTTTATAAGGACGTAGTCTATCTGAGCTTTAGTATTGTTTGCGTACGTGTATGTCCATAGTTTGCCCTCTCTTTTTTGGTAGTTTGTATTGAGGCATGCTAATCTATTTTCTATCATGAAATCTGTTAGATGTTGCCCATTTCTATTTGACGTGTTGTGGAGGCTGTTTTTGTTGTTTCCGTTTTTCCCGATTTGTGCATTCATGTCTCCGCCAATGACTAACATGTTGTGTTTCGGGATGCTACGCACTAATGAGGATAACTCATCGTAGAAGGTGACTATTTCATTTTCTTCACTAACATTGGTGGGGCTGTAGCATGAGACGATTGTTGCTCTGGGGTTTCCGTTAAATGTAGCTACCATCATTCTAGGTTGTATTTTCTCTATGCTATTAAGCGTTTTTAGTGCTCTAGGTCCTATAAGCAATCCTACCCCATCCACTGCGGCGTTGACAGAGTTTTTCCATGCGGATACAGTGGCGAGCGACCATCCATTGCTAGTTTCGTGATATTTGATATCTTCTGTGTGTGTGTATCTGTGTTCTTGTATGCATATTATGTCTATTTTATGTTCTTCGGCCGATGCGATTAGCTCTGGGAGTTGTCCTATTCTATTTAAGGTTCTTACGTTAAATGTGGCTATTTGTAGTGTTTGCTTGCATTTTAGTAGTTTTGATTGTTTGAGCTCTGTAGCTGATTTTTCGAACACCGAGGCCAGGGCTCCAACCTCAGCAGGACGCGCCCCTTTTTTACCCGCGCGAAGAGCGATGCGGTTTGTGTAAGTGGTTTGAGTGTGGGTCATGGTTATCTTTCGATGGCTGTTTTATTCTCTTCTATAGAAGCCACTCTTATAGAGGAGCAGCAGTAGTTCCCCGATCGAACTGTCGATCCTGAGCGAAAAGTCTTCAGACTCACGTCCAGGACCCATTTGGGTATTGAGTTTGGTCGTCCATTGTTTTATTCAAATACCTTTACGTACATCATGCTGCTTCCCATGTGTACATTTAAAAAAAAAAAAAGAAAAAAAAAAAAAAGAAAAAAAAAAAGAAAAGAAAAAAAAAAAAAATTTAAAAAGAAAAAATAAATAAATAAAAAAAAAAAAAAAAAAAAAAAAAAAGAAAAGGGTGGGGGAATTTGTTTTAAGTTTTAACTTAGTTAAAGTCCAACATTAAGGTACTTTCTTAAGACTTTCACTAGTACTGACTTATACTTTTACGAATTTTTAAATTATTCGATAGAAGATATTCAAAAACATTCTGCCTTGTTCGCTGACATGTGGATAGGCTTAATATCAAATTGGCTTTATAGTAGAGTAAGCGTGCCTTTACATTTAAAACGCATAGTTTAAGCATTATTTCACAAACAAAATACAGCATAACATTTTGTAAAATTCAGCATTTTAAATTGGAATTAAAGACATACTGACCAATATTGACATTTCTTCCACTCGGCTCCTGAGTTCAAAAGCTCTTCTTCGTTTGGACTTTTATTTACTACTGATATTTTAGGTAGCTTTGGGGGTGGCGGTCTACTGGGGTGGAGGGGAGAATTCGTTTTTGTTGGGTTTTTTTTTTTTTTTCTTTTTTTTTTTTCTTTTTCCCTTTCTGAGGAGGGGGGCTGTGGTAGCATTCTAGGCTTTTCTTCTAAACTACTGTTAGGGCTTTCTTTACGAATTTTTAAATTATTCGATAGAAGATATTCAAAAACATTCTGCCTTGTTCGCTGACATGTGGATAGGCTTAATATCAAATTGGCTTTATAGTAGAGTAAGCGTGCCTTTACATTTAAAACGCATAGTTTAAGCATTATTTCACAAACAAAATACAGCATAACATTTTGTAAAATTCAGCATTTTAAATTGGAATTAAAGACATACTGACCAATATTGACATTTCTTCCACTCGGCTCCTGAGTTCAAAAGCTCTTCTTCGTTTGGACTTTTATTTACTACTGATATTTTAGGTAGCTTTGGGGGTGGCGGTCTACTGGGGTGGAGGGGAGAATTCGTTTTTGTTGGTTTTTTTTTTTTTTTTTTTTTTTTTTTTTTTTTTTTTTTCCCTTTCTGAGGAGGGGGGCTGTGGTAGCATTCTAGGCTTTTCTTCTAAACTACTGTTAGGGCTTTCTTTACGAATTTTTAATATGATTTGTAAGTTACTTTATTTTTAATCAAGTTGTTTGTTTACACTCTGTTGAATATTCCAAGTATGGCCATTTAACATTAGTAATTCAATTTAATATTAATCATATGTTTGCACATATATAAATGGTTTCAAGTATTCCAATCTAATGCTAATAATTCTACTTGATATTAATCCTCTGTTTACACATATTTAAATGGTTTCAAGTATTGCTGTTTAACATTAGAATTCTATTTATTAAGTACTCTTATTTCATATAAATCATTTGTTTGGTTTGGTTTCTATGTTTAATGGTATATAAACTTTCATGGGTTATTTACTGCCAAAGTCATCCTTCTAGAAGAACAGCAGTTCGGAGGTCGAACTCACTTGCAACGAATCCGCAGTCCAGCGCTTTAACCGTTACACCATAAATAACAAGTAAGAATAATTATCTTTATTAAGAAATTGAACAATTCTATTTAACGCATAATTGGGACTCTAAGACTTACCATCGATCCGGGTCAGAGTGAACCTGGGAGTAATAGCAATGAAGGGGTATCCCACTTTCATAAAGTCCTAGGACTAAAGCCTCTCTATCAAATGAACTTGAGGGCCATAGCAAGGTTACTCGTTGTCGGAGGGGTCTGTTTACCCTTCTGCAGATTGGTTAGTTGGTTGGGTTTTATGGCATATCAACCTCTTATGGGTCATTTCATGCCAAACCCAGTATATGTATAGATATCAGATATATATAAATTGTAAGCGCATATTTTGTAGTTTAAAAAATTTAGACAAACCAGAGCTCACTTGTTTGCTCACAGACAGTAATACTTGGAACTATTTTAGCTAACACCAGTACTTCTATCTAATGACAGTAATTTGTTTCCATACAGTTAAGTGATTACGAGTGTGAAAAAATACATCAGTCTACATTTTCGATTGGAGGCCGATTCTTTTCAGAAAGTTCAATATCAGCTTAGGGTCTATTTTTCAATATAGTTTCTACATGTTGTCAACATTGTAAAACCTTCGTCGAATGTTGGTTAGTTTTGTGCATTCGATCAAGATGTGTTTTATAGTGTACTGGTTTCCACATGGACATTTAGGGGGAGGCTAATCTTTTAGAATGAAGGAATGAGTTAATCTAGTATGTCCAATGCATAGCCGGGCAAGAGTGGTTTCTTCTTTTCTGGTATTATTAGGATCCAGCTTCCTTTATTCAGTCGACGAATGCTTCAGCCTCACCTGACAAAGAGGAACAAGATTTGTAAGCACATTGTCTGTAATTAAACATTTTTGTAATCAAATTAATTTTTAAAATGCAAGAGACAAGTTAGTAGATAATTTTGGTGGTTTGATTTTTTTCATTTAATGGCACAAAGCCTAATAGGTTATTTAATAGGAAATCTTGTTTTGATTTGTTCCTATGATTTTATGTCTGTTAATAAGTTAGTAAAAGTAAAGTTGGCGACCATAATCAAGGGCGACTCGAAGGCTCCCTTTTCAATAGTTACTGCACCGAAGTGTA
Organism: Sepioteuthis lessoniana; assembly: GCA_963585895.1. NCBI lineage: Eukaryota > Metazoa > Mollusca > Cephalopoda > Myopsida > Loliginidae > Sepioteuthis > Sepioteuthis lessoniana. The sequence goes on along the minus strand of OY757913.1, from coordinate 92,779,888 downwards.
GGGGGGGGCGTTACTCCTTTCCCTGGATTACTCCCCTTTACCCTCGATACATACTTTATATTGCTGACTGTTAAGGAGGTATCAAGTACCTTTTAAAAAGTCTTTGGTATGACGCGACCTGGGATTGAACCTGATCAGGTCTCCCTGATTGTTTCTCTCGACGTTGTTGACCTTCAGCCGCCGCCTTCTAGCACCTTTAAAATGAACAAAAAAAAGGTTGGGCGTTTGATTGCAGTATGGAGAATATGATCAGGAATCAATCATATAGGTGCTAGAGCATGACATAACCAGTCGATTCGTGGGATCGAGCCTCTCCGACTTTCCGTGTAGCCCAATGTAAGGGCCAAAGTTGCACTTCATGAGACCACTTTGGTTGACGACTCACGGACAGTTCAGCCACTAAGATCCTGTCCTCAGACATTACGAATCGCCACCCATGGCCAACTAGTGACCTCATTAGCGAGTGGTGGCGTCTTACCCCCGGCCGAGGAGTTGTCATATTCAACAGCCCCAGCCAACAGGATGGGAAATTGTGTTGGGTAGGCTCAACATGTACTTCATATTATGTCTAATAGTTTATAAAACCATTGAGAGGAATAAGTTGAAATAATCTTTTGAATTTTATTAGTTTAATCTCATTAAGATAGAACTCCATCTGGAAGTCGCTTGTCGCACTTCCAACCTCCTACCAGGCTAGATGTGAAATGGAATCATTTGATATTAGGAGGGGTACACATGAATCGATTGTCAATTGTTTGAAATTGAACTGTTTTCACATTTAAACTGTACTTATCCTAAACTGAATTGCTTAAAATAGAACTTAGCCCACTCAGCTGGGGTTGTAGAATACACCGACAGCATATCTGCAGAGGGGTAAGACTTTTCCAACGTGTGTCCTGGATATGACACTAAACAACCTGGTTTAAGCCTCCGTAATGCAGTAGCTTTTTGGATTGCAGAGTACCCCTTCATTGCTATCGCTCCCAGGTTCACTCTTGCTCTGAGTGGTAACACCTTATAGGGTCCTGTCTATTGGTGAAATAGAACTAAACTGTGTAATTACGCTAAACTGAAATGTTTGAAATTAACTGATTTTACATTTATCTGCAGTGCTGGAGAAGCACGGACGAACTCATAAGAGATGTACTCTTATGGACCCCCACACATGGCCGTGCAAAAGCAGGACGACCAGAACGAACATACATTCAGCATCTATGTGAGGATACGGGATGTTGTCCTGAAGACCTACCTAGGGCGATGAACGATAGGGAAGAGCGGCGAGAGAGGGTCAGGGATATCCGTGCTACCAGCGCGATATGATGATGATGAAGATGACATTTATCTGTGTGTTTAAACTGCGTACTTATGCTAAACTGAATTGTTTGAAATAGAAATGTTTTGACATGTAACTAGAGTATAAACAAAAACTATACTTTTACTAAACTGAATTGTTTGAAACCTTTATCAAAAAAGACTTAATTCGGCGTTAAATGATCTGAAAAGGGTTGATACACCATAAAACCAACCAACACATGAATCAAAACTCATAAGTAGCCGTCAGAAAAATGCTTAACCCCGTCGGTAATACATTTTAGGGGCGCCTCAAGCACCAAGCAATAAACATTGCCATACTAAGCAGGTACTGTCTTTGGAGCAAGTACACTGAGACAAGGCAATCAAGGCAATAACCCGGTGCGAATGTCAGATAAACTGGCCCAAGGACAGGTAAGTATAAGTATTGTTGTAATTTATTCATCCAACATCGGCACTATGCGCAGGTAGTGACACAAGGTCAATGTTTTTTAACGTTTTTTAGCAAAGTAAAACTAGTTCGAATTTTCCTTCTAAACCGGTTACGTAAACAAGGTTAAAAAAACCCGTCTGCCCTACAATTCGGACACAAGTGGATAGAAAACTGACAGATTCATGCATATCTGTAGGACATTAGCGTCCAGGATTTGAAGCTGGGTCATCGATTTCATTTGTTGCAATGATAACCGTTACACTAAGATTCCCTCTGAAGATCTGGTTGTAATACGATTGTGGTGTTCTTGCCCTAGTTGTTTGAGATTGAAAACAGTTCTTTGACAACATAGCATGTTTACCTGATGAGACAGAATCTGATTCTGCTAATGACAGCCGGGAACAATGTAGTTAATGACAGCAGCGAAAATGTTGAAACTGTGAAACGTTACTAATTAGAACAAATATTTTATGATCTGCTCAATAATTGGGTCTGATTGAATCATTTCTGTTTTGTGCATGGTTGTTATGCATTAAAAAAATTCTCATGGCTGGATTCTAATATATATATATATATATATAGTCTGATTTTGTCATTTTAGTCACCAGGTGATTTGCCGACAGTGAAATAATTGCCAAAATAATTACTTAGGCCAATAGGCTATTTTTCGGTAAACATTTGTCGAGTTTTACAGAACGTGTCAGCTAAGTACACAATACAATCAATCTATCAATTTAATATATATATATATATATATATATATATATGTATATTGCCCGATCGTAGGCCAGGGCGACTCGAAAGTTCCCTTTTAATAGTTACGACACTGAAGAGTAGGAAAGGACGCTACTCCTTTTCCTAGATGACTTCACTTACCCTTGATTCGTAACTAATAATGCTGGGTGTTAAGCAAGGAGACATCAAGTACCGTTTTTTGGTCTTTGGTATGACTCGACCTGGGATTGAACACCTGTCCCCCGAATCCCACTCTGACGATTATGCCAATATATATATTGTGCTTCATCGTTTATATCTACAGGGTGGAACGATAAAATTGTCGCCCTAGCAGAGACGACATGATTCCATTTCCGTTTAATGAAACTGGTTTTCTTTTTTTTTGTTGCAGACCATCTACTAATTGGCCAGTTGTGTACAAATCCCAAGAGCGATAGGAGCCTTCTATCATGTCTGAAAGTGACACAATGTTCAACGAGCGAGATCGGAGATGCGCCGCTGTACAACTTATGCTCTCTACCGATCCAAGTTATGACAACAGGGCCATTGCCAGCACCCTCAAAATGCAAATCCGGACGGTTCAACACTTGAGGGCACAGCTCAACGCATCAGACGACCCTCCGGACGGCTATAGCTATAGTCTTTGGTGTGGTTTCAAGTGAGGGCCACATCATACCACCTCACATCTTCGAAGTCGGCTTGAAAGTCAACACCAAAGTGTACCTGGATGTGCTGAAGAGTGTAGTGATCCCCTGGTGTAATCAGGTGGCCGGTGGCAGACCCACGGTGTGGCAACAGGACTCGGCGCCGGCCCACAAGTCCAAAAAGACCCAGGCTTGGCTTCAGAAGGAGTGCTACGACTTTGTACTCTTCTCTAACTGCCCCCCCTCCTCTCTCGACCTGAACCCGCTGGACTACTTTGTTTGGTCATACGTCGAGAACATCACCAACATGACCTCCCACAACACCAAAGCCAGCCTGATCGCCGTCATCCGCCGAGTATTCACCGAGCTCCTTCCGGCGCGTGTGTAAAAGGCATGCTCCCAGTTCCGGATCCGTATCGAGCCAGTGATTGACGCTGAAGGCGGCTACATTGAATAGATGTCAGCTCTACTGCATAATCAAGTTACCTGAATTGGTTTGTTCAATAAAAGTTTTAAAAAAAGCTGTAGTGTTGTTTTCTTTAGGACGACAATTTTATCGTTCCACCCTGATAGACAGATAAACAGATAGCGGAATTAAATGAAGATTGAAAAAATATTAACAGGATAAAGAAGGATGAATATGTGATGGACTGTTTATAATTGGTGGATAATAAGTAAATGAGAGATAGAGAGATAGATAAATAGATGTGATATGGATTTTTGTAAATAAATCTTTGAATACAAATTATATCGCCAGCTATGGGTAAAATAGTAGGGCAGACTAGGTTCTTCAGTCTTGGTTAGGTGACTAGTCTAGGAGAAGGAAAACTCTGAATTCAAATCTGTTAAAATCCGTTTAAAAATTGACGTTGTGTCATATCCTGACCGAGCGGAGGGGTTGGTAAATATGATAAAAAGAAACTCAAATAATAAAAGGGACAAAAGTTTCCTTCATTTTATTAATAGATTCTCTGGAGTAAGAGGTGCCCGTGCTGTAATGGTAATCGTCGTAGGAAATGGACACGGCGACACGAGTTCAAACCTCGACGAGACTGATTGCATTTCACATAGCAGTAATACCCTTGGGAAAGGTATGAATCCAATTATTCTCCCTCCAGCTATGGGTAAATAGTAGGGCAGATTAGGTTCTTCAGCCTTGGTGAGACAACTCGTGTAGGAGAAGGAAAACTCTGAATTCAAACCTGTTACACTCCGCTTAAAAAATTGACCATGCGTCATAAAAAAAGGATGGTGCCCGTGGTGTAATGGTTATCGTCGCAGGAATTGGACACGGCGACAAGAGTTCAAATCCTGGACTGATTGCATTTCACATAGCACTAATACCCTTGGGAAAGGTATGAATCCAATTATTCTCCCTCCATGGGTAAATATTAAGGCAGACAAGGTTCTTCAGCCTTGGTGAGGCGACTAGTCTAGGAGAAGGAAAACTCTGAATTCAAACCTATTAAACTCTGCTTAAAAATGACCTTGTGTCATATCCTGCCCGAGCGGAGGGGTTGGGTAAATATGATTCTCTGGACTATAATTTCATTTTTAAAAAAATCAATTTGATGGATTATTTTTCATTCATTAAATTACTCTACGTCTTTCTTATGACATAATAAGATCTTTTAGTTAGATACTGTCTCATCATTTAAAAAAAAATAAAACAACCAATTTCTTTCATAAACAAAAAAATATATTTAACTTTATTCCCAAATTGTAGTTACTCATTTAATGGCATATCAACCTTCGTGGATTATTTTATGTCAAAGAAGAAGAGCAGTGATACTATTTAACCCACGAATAAGAAGTATCATAGCTGGTTGTTTGGTAGAAAGGGAACATCATAGAGCAACTGGTGCTCGAACTCGCTTACTTTGAGACTGCAGGACAGCACGTTAGCCATTACGCCACTAAGACTCGCCCTAGACAATTTTAGCAAACAATATCATAAATAAAAGTAAAGTTCGCGAGCATAGCCAAGGGTGACCCGAAGGCTCCCTTTTCGATAGCTACTACACTAATGTCTAGGAGAGGGCGCTACTCCTTTCCCTGGATTGCTCCGTACCTTATAACGCTGAGTGTTAAACAAGGAGAAATCAAGTACCATATTTTGAGTCTTTGGTATGACTCGACCTGGGACTGAACCCAGGTCTCCAGAGCCATTGGCGAACACTCTAACCATCATGCCAATGTCCGGTTACATAAGTTACATAATTCATGTTTGATTTGCTATCCCCCCCTGCTCCCAGAGAGGTGGGGGTTGAGCACTCTGGCGAAGGAATTAACGGCCGCCACGTGTAATGCAAAAACTCTTTTAATTTGGGAACCCAGCAGAAAGTAAGCCTCAAATACGGGGTTAAAAAAAAACAACAACTAATTTCCATTAGCCTTCCTTCTTTTGGGGCGACCCAGACGCCGGGCATTAAACCTTGCTCTTACCCCTTTAGATGAAAGAGTAAGTGCCCCTCCTGGAGCCGTGCAGAATTTTTAATTGCACGTATGCCAGAAAGATTTATGCATTGAAAGACAAAAAATCAAAAAGAATTTAAATTAAGAAACGTCAAAGAAAAAAAGTTACGAATTGTTTGTTTAAAAATAAATAATTATTCACATTTAATTAAAGTGGTTTATTGGTAGTTCTTCAAAAGAAAAACGATTACAAAATATTTGTGGTGTTAAAATAATTGTTTACAATCAATTAAATACATTTAATTAGCTTTATACGAGTATATGGTTCCTCAAGCTGTTGATGTCGAATGAACAAGTCATCATTGACTAATCTATCTATCTATCTATCTATCTATCTATTTCGGTTCATTATCTATCTATCTATCATTGTTCATACAAACTTCATCAAAAGAAAGTGTTGATAATATATCCATAAAAAAGCATGGACTGCTATTTGCTGGCAATTGATCATTTTGGAAATTTATTCTCTTTGAAAAAAGAAAACAAGATTTCTTCATAGCCCTAATCGTGTCGGTACTAATGTAGGGTTGCACAACATAGATTTGATCGAGACATTGGAAGTAAAAGCTAGATGGGAACTATACAAGCATGCTGAGTGATGTTTCGAACAAATCCTGGAAGCAGCACCCCACAAAACAGCAGCTGTACGGCCATTCTCTTCCCCTCAGAAAAAAAAAACTATCCAAGTAAGACATGCTGGATTCTGTAAGACAATCAAAGACGAACTTATCGGCAAAGTTATCCAATGGAAACACATGGAAACACTGACAGACAAGCAAAAACTTAATTACATCAGCTGTCTGTGGACACTGAATGCCGCGTAGAAGACCCGCTAAGCGTGATGACTAATAGGAACGGATGGCAAAGGAGAGTCAAGATAACCCATCCTATTATGACGATTTGTTGATGCTTACAGTTTAGTTACTTAGTTTTAATTGCCTAGTCAGCTTGGGCTGTAGACTACACCGACTGCATCTCTGCAGAAAAGTAAGACTCCCCCAACGAGTGTCCTGGATATGGCATTAAACAATCTGATGGGAAATGCAGAGTACTCCTTCATTACCATCGCTCCTAAGTCCACTGATAAGGTCCTTTTGGAGGTGCCCGTGGTGTAATGGTTATCGTCGTTGGAAATGGACTCGGCGACACGAGTTCAAATCCTGGGCGAATCTGATTGCATTTCACATAGCACTAATACCCTCGGGAAAGGTATGAATCCAATTATTCTCCCTCCAGCTATGGGTAAATAGTAGGACAGACTAGGTTCTTCAGCCTTGGTGAGGCGACTAGTCTAGGAGAAGGAAAACTCTGAATTCAAACCTATTAAACTCCGCTTAAAAAATGACCTTGTGTCATATCCTGCCCGAGCGGAGGGGTTGGTAAATATGAATTGGGTCCTATGTATGGGTCAAATAGAACTAAACAGTGTACTTATGCTAAACTGATTGTTTGAAATTGAACTGTTTTTTTCACATTGGAAGTGCGTATTTACGCTAAATTGAATTGTATGAAATAGAACTGTTTTTTCACATTGAAACTGTATATTAATAGTAGATTGAATTGTTTGAAATGGAACCGTTTTTTTTTCTCAATGAAACTGTGTACTTATGCCAAACTGAATTGTTTGAAATAGAACTGTTTATATGTATATAATGGATTTGGCATTAATAACCTAAAAGGTTGAGGTGCCATAAAACCAAATCAAACCTTAGTTTATTGGTATATCAGTCTTCGTGGGTTATTTAATGCCAAAGCCATCCTTGCAGAAAAACAGTAGTAGTACAATTTAATCTATAGCTGGGAGAGATAAGGGTGTTCATACCATTAACAAGGGTATTTTAGTCCGAAAGGGAACGCAATAGCGTGTCTGGAGTTCAAATTCACTTACGACAACGCTGCAGTCCACTCTGTTACCCACTACATCACGAGGACTTCCTCTAGGATGAGGATGATAATATTGTTGTCAAAATAATCATACAAAAAATACTGGTAATTTTCAAGTATTGATTAAATCACACAACACGTATCATTTATTAATGATTACCTATAGATCTTTCAATTATTTCAAGCAATTTATATATATATATATATATATATATATATATATCGCTGAAAATCTTAATTGAAGTTTATCCGCAATTCAACCGTGCACTTTTCCAGACGCCAATAAGCATTTCGGCTAGCCGTAAATTTATTAGAAACATCTCTTGAATATTACTCTCGCTAAGTTTATTGCATTATACTTCGAATATATATATATATATATATATATATATATATATATATATAGATAGATAGATAGATAGATAGATAGATTGAAGTCAATGCCAGAAGCGCAAATAAATTGAAATTTCTTTACACTGCTCAATAGAGAAAATACAGAAGAGTATCCCAATATATTAACAATTATGAATAAAAATGAAAGCCAGACATTATACCATTCGCAATATAGTCACGCGAATCAAAAAGAAAATAAAAGTGTACAATACTGAACATGTCGGACGTATGGTTTATGAGCACACCTGACGATCGAAGACGTTATTGTTCTGTATATATATATATATTAATGTTCTGTATATATATATATTAATCATGGGGTTTTGGTTAGCAAAGCGATCCTCATAGAAGAGCAGCAATAAAAATACAAATAAACTGTTCTATTTCAAACAATATGGGTTAACATAAGTACGCAGTTTAAATGTAAGTACAGAGTTTATTGTCAAAAACAATTTCTATTTTAAGCTACTCAGTTTAGTCAAACAGTTCTAATTTAAACAATTCAGTTTAGTATGAGTATAGCTTTTGTATACACACAGTTAAATGTGAAAACAGTTCTATTTCGAACAATTCAGTTTAGCGTGATACAGTTTAAATGTCAAAAACAGTTCTATTTAAAGCAATTCAGTTTAGCATAAGTACGGAGTTAATATGTCAAAACAGTTCTTTTTGAAGCAATTCAATTAAGCATGTGCGCAATTTAGTTCTATTTTATCCATAGATATGTGCCAGACTGAATCTGGCAGCGATGGCAACGAAGGGTGCTCCGCATTTCCCAAAGATCCAGCAACACTGAAAGCTATCAGATTGTTTAGTGTCATATCCTGGACACTTGTTTGGGGGGGATCTTACCCCTCATCCGAGGTGAAATCGGTGTATTCTACAACCCCAGTAGCATTCTTGTGTAGTTCCAATCTTGATTTTTCTCTATGCACGTCGTTAGAGTCTTGGTGGTGCATCCGTATAGTAGTAATAATACAGTCACAACTTGCAAGAAATCCCCTTTCATTCTATCGGGGAGATCTATTGGAGATGTAGCGACGAACGCATGAGTGACATTCTCTTATGGACTTGTATACTATAGCGATGGGGATAACATTATTATTATTATCATTATTGGGGTTTTTAGGTTTAAGTTGGTTTTGCGTTGGTTATGTTGCTATTACATTGGTTGCGTTGGTATTTCGTTGGTTGCGTTGGTATTCCGTTGGTTGTTATCCCCTCGCTAAATGTTGATGGAAAATAAAGGTGGTGGAGAAGAACGAAGACGTCGTTAGGTTTTGTACCAAGGGTTTAATGGCAGCATGAAGTAAAGGTGTTTACGCTGGTATGCTGCGAGGTCTCGTAAGAAGGAAAGAAGGTAGGAAGTTGTTAGAATGTATCATCTAATTTGCTTTTAACTAGGATCCCTTGGTCTAGAAGAATAGACACAAGGGGGTCCGTAAACTAGATGGCTCTCCTCATAATGGTTTATGCTGCTACTGCTATTCAGGAACAGAAAAATAGACGTCCGTTCCCTTTGAAGATTTCTATGCGAGAGAGAGATTCGCGGGCTTTCTTCAATTTTTGGTGCTGCTAGGAAACATGTTCGGGCTGAATAGGACAGGTCCTCCTGATTGGATGAAAATGTTCGGCGTCTTTAACGGTCAAATTAAATTACGCGCCAAACAAAAATACAAGTTTCCTTCGGCTGCAATACTTGGACGTGCAAGTATTAGCCAACTAGCAAGGACTTACGTACATCAGCTCTGTGCGAACACAAGATGCTGTCAACAAGACCTATCAGGTTGTGATGATGTTTATTTACTGACTTGTCAAATAAGGCCGTTGTAATACACACACACACACACACACACACACACACACACACATATATATATATATATATATATATATATATATATTACGGTGAGTCAGTTAGCGACCGTAGTCGAAGGCGACCAGAAGGCTCCTTTCTTTATAGCTACTACACAGAGGTTTTGAGGAGGGCGCTTATCCTTTCCCTGGATTGCTCCACTTTACTCTTGATACGTACCTTATATTGCTGAGTGTTAAGCAAGGAAGTATCAAGTACCATTTTTAAAGTCTTTGGTATGACGCAACCTGGAATTGAACCCTGGTCTCTTGCAATATTTTGGTAACGTGAATTACAAATTGGCTGTTTCGGGTGATTTTGCAGAGTTTGTGAAGGTGATGAATCACACTAGACAATAGGATACCAAGATGACCTGTTACTTACTGAATTAAACTCGTCAGATTTACTTCGATACTTTGGAAATTGGCTTTCAAATCTATGGTTTTATGCCCGCCTGATCTAGTCTGATCGAAGAAGTTCTTAGAAACCGAGCGAAATATTTTGAACCCTCAGGTTTCTGCGCTGTGATCAATTGTGCCTTCGACTTTCGCTCAACAAATGGCCCAGTTCGCAGTCGTGATGCATTTTCAAATTACCCGAAATTTTTAGAAATAAAATTATCTACAACTATTCACTGAGAAATGATTCATGCATAGCCATTTAACTGAGTGCAAACTATAAATAACAAATAGAACTATCTGCGTTAATACAAGGATCATTAAATAAGTTTCCAGACATTTTTCGTATGGACACTTTTATTGATAGTACACACATGAAACTCTAGTCCCCTTTGAAGTAAACTCCTCCGGCTGCAATGCACTTGTTGTATCGTTCCAACAATTTCTGCAAGGCCCCATGGATGTCCTCTTGTGTGAGCGTGTCAATGACCTTCGTCACAGCCTCTTTCATCTTCTCAATTGTCTCATAATGTCAGCCTGTGAGCTTAAGGAATAACCAAAAGTCACAGGGAGCAAGGTCTGGACTATAGGGACGGTGAGGAACTGTCTTGATGACCATCTTGGTCAAATAGTCTGTGACAAGGAGGGAGTTGTTGACTGGTGCATTGTCGTGGTGGAAATGCCACTGACCCGGTTTAAAGAGTGCTGGCCTCTTCCCCAGGAATCTCTACCTGAATTCCCTTAAAACCTCAACATAGTAACCCTAACCCTAACCCTAATCATTTGGCCAATCAACTCTGGTGTACTGACTTCCTTACTCCTTCCACACCTCTCATCCTCCCTCACAGACTCCCTGCCTTCCTTGAATCTCTTATGCCACTCAAAGACTGATGCTCGATTCATGCAAGGTGCTCCAAAAGCAGTCTGAAGCATTCCATACGTTTCCGTGGCATTTTTTCCAAGTTTAAAACACAATTTTATTGCATATCGTTCTTCTAAAGTGTCAGATTGCATTTTTGAAAGTCACCAGCCGTGACAATAAGGCTTTAGTAGGATGTATTCTAATTGCTAATGTAGCTGTTAATTTGAACCTGAAATCATAAAAATTAGTAAGTCATCTCATAAGATGTATAGCAATAAGATTCTGAATTTTCAAGAGTCTACGACAATTTTAAATGCATGTCTGGAAACTTATTGAAGGTACCACGTATTACTCAGAATATTCTGACTATTAACTTTATATTTATTGTTATAATCACATCGTCTTGGTCGATATGTTCTTCGGCCTTTTTCAGGTACTTCATATAGAACTCGGGAGTCCACACAGAATCCTGAACTGAACCCTTTATTTGAACGACTGGGGTAGACTGTTCCAATTCTGTTAACCATGACTGGGTACAAGTGTTAAATTATAGTATGTATTTCTTCTTAGACTTACCTCTTGTTGTTATTGAACCCGCAACCTCCAGACGATTTCTTTCAGAAGCATCTTTCAACCAAATGTCTTATCCATTGCTGGCAAGGACAAATAGCGCTGTGGATATAGCCATAAAGATGAGGTCTATTGTTCGAATATTCTAATAATAATCATCAAGCCTAATTTCTGAAATTTAGATAAATTGTGCAAAATAGCAATACTTGAAACCATTTGACTGTGTGCAAACAAATGAGCTCTGGTACCAACAAATTTCTCGTCTATAAGTTATATATATATATATATATATATATATATATATATATATAAAGGATTTGGCCTTAAATAACCTACAATGTTTGATAAGCTATAAAACACTAGCAATCAATCTCATAGCATATAGACTTCATTAAAAACTTTTTGAAAAACTTTCAGTAAAAAACTTCTTTTATTTCACAAATTTTTTTTTCCTGACTATGACCTAAGGTCGGAACAAGTTGAGAACAAAAAATAAATAGTACAAATATATATTTCCATATGTTATATATATATATATATATATATATCAGCAACCATATCATTAGCTTCGTGCTGTTCCATATTTTCGAGGTAATTCACTTAAATGAATTCGTGAAAGTCATTAATTGTTTGGTACCGTTTATTGTTTTCTTTTTTGTTTGTTATTAACACATTTTTTTTATTATTTTCAGACGAGACATTAATTAAACGGCTTTTTCGCTAGAATGATACTTAATCGAATAAGGAGCGACGCCCTTAAGAGAGATGGACAAGAATATATATGAGATTGGACCGATAAGTTCGAAGCCTAACAATTTTCTTAGCTAAATTTCAATCCTGAATTTTCAACGTATAAAGTTTTCACCGAGAAAAAAGTGCTAAAATTCAAGTCTGAAAAACATTATCATGTTCGTTGTCTAAATTTCTGAGACGAAGCTTGTTGATTTTTTTTTTCATGTTAAGAAAAAAGTTACGGTAATACTAAAATTTATTACCTCATTTCAGATATCATTAAACCACGTGAAAATGTTCAATTCTGCAAAACACAATGAATCATCAAATCCGTGGGGATTAAAAAAGAAATTAAAAAATAGATTTAAAAGTGGAGGTTTTCCGGGTTGAGGGTACTCTGACAGGAATCGAAATTGGCGCATGCCTGAAAAGAGAAATTCCTTCAGTAAGTTGTTATCACTGCTTTTGAAAGGACCTTTTTCCCTCGGCTACTAGAAAGGTAGCTCACGTGCTCACCAAGTCCTGAGCTTACTGGCAGGTTGTGTCTCCGGTTAGTAGCCGCCTCTGCTAAGCATACTTCTGTTGAAAACACCAATTGAACAAGGGATTTCAAACTCATGACTCATCGAAAATGGCTCTAATATATTTCAACGCCTTGTTTAAGGAACGCAACTATTTCTACTGGTTCAGGAAAACATTTTCCCCAGCACAGAACGATCGTGAACCCAAAAATAACTTTATTTTTGGGTTCACGATCGTTGAGTTGAAATGTATCTTTGTCTGTTTCCTTCCTAGCAGCTTCTCACAGACAAAAAAGACAACGAGTGAATAGGGTAAAAAGAAAAAAAAAAAAGGAATCAGAAACGAAACTCCGAATCATCTCAACCCAATAATTAACTTACAATCACTTTTTACACCACAAATAAATAAATTTTTCCCCATAAATAAAAATAGCAACAGAAAATATGCATTATGAAAAAATAGTCCTTTTGTTTTTATTCTGAAATTTTGGCAATGACATTCCATTTCATTTCATTACATAATCCGGAAGGAACAAGGCCATGGATATCTTCAGAACAAAATTATATCACAACTCAGATTTAGATAGACGAGAACGGGCTGCACAGTTTATAGGATGAAAAATTCATATCTGCTTTGAATGAGTTTTTACGAATTGGATCAAAACATTGCAACACCGACGTAAGATGTGTGTTGACTGCAAGAGAGACGATGTTGAAAAATAAATTTCATTTGGTCAGATTCCTTAAGAGTATCTTTGTCAGACCATGAACTTTTCAACCGATAGCATTTCCATCATACAAAATAATACAATATGTATAAAATGCAGTACATTTTCAAAATTGACACCAAACAATTATTTGAAAACATTCATGAACATTCCGGGGAAAGTTTTACTGTTGACTTGTGCAATTTATTGAACCAGAGGGCACTTAGAACATGTCTAATCTTTACATTAAGTGCTTATTTGATCCATGGATTATTCAGGGACTGAAAATAATTCGTAGAAAGGAATATATCCAGTCACGCATCCACTCACTTAGAATAAACCATTTGTATTAGTATATCTATGATATGTTAGGATTGAATACAATGGAATAAAAACAAAATAAGCACATTTACACATACAAGTCAATTTCATACACTCAATACTGATTAGCGATATTAAAAGAAGAAATACACAAATGTGCCCTAACAGCTAAAACTATTCAAATATTGTCCCATAAACAAGTAGTATGTTGGAGGGGTATAAAATAGGTAAGGTCTTACTTGCTAACGGAAAGTAAAATAGCCATGAGGCATAACCGTTCCCAGACAGGTTCCGAAACATCGATACTCTTCTAAGAACAGATGCAAAAAGAAGTCGAGAATGGGTTTCTGGCGCTGTTTATTGTCACGCTATGGACATATCAAACAACTTTGGTAGATATTTATTGTATTCCTACTTTTAAGTTGTTTGGTGTGATATCTTTGTGAGTTATTAAATGCCAAATCCATCCTTGTAGAAAAATAGCAGTGGTACCAATAGTTTTGGGAATACAGTGTTTCAGGCATTTCCCGATGGTATTAGTCTGTAAAAGAACCTATTAGCGTTACAGGCGTTCAAATTTGCTTTCTATGATGTTACAATTCAATATGTTAGCCGCTACCCAATGAGGACTCTCCCACAAGTTTCTAAGATGTAACCTTCTAAGTACTATTGTATGGTTGGACAATATAAATACCAAGTTAGCAATATTTGTCAAAAACATTTAGAAATATCATAGGTTTCTTTCTTTCTTTCTTTCTTTCTCTTTTATCAATTTTTTTTTCTTTCTTTCTTTCTTTCTTCTTATTTTTTTAATCCTTCTTTTTTTTTGTTCTTTCTTTTTTCTTTCTTTCGTTCTTTCTTTCTTTCTTTCTTTCTTTCTTTCTTTCTTTCTTTCTTGTCTCATATTAGTTCTTTCTTTCTTTCTTTCTTTCTTTCTTTCTAATTAGTTTTTTGCTTTCTTTCTTTCTTTCTTTCTTTCTAATCTTTTTTCTCTTTATTTCTGTCTTTTTTGTCTCTTATTTGATATTTCTATCTTTCTTTTTTCTTTCTTTCTTTCTAATTTTTTAATCTTTTTTTTGCTCTTAGTTTCTTTCTTTCTTGTCACTTATTAGTTCTTTCTTTCTTTCTTTCTTTCTTATTAGTTTTTCGTTATATCCTTCTTTCTTTCTCTTTTCATTTTTTTCTTTTTTTCTCTTTTTTTAGGTTCTTTCATTCAATTTTTTCCTTGAAAAGATGCTTTGTTCGCATAATCTCGTTTGTACTTAACTGCTGCAGTCTCTCACGGAACTCGACTTTTGGCACTCAGGTTGGATGGTATGCACTTGGCTGCTGCTTTTGAATTGGGTGGTAACTATTCATATTCGTCAATTGTATTTCTTTCAGTGCCATACTTGTTTCTTACAGTCACCGTCCATCAATTACTTAATCACTATTGGCAAGCGAGGACGAGTTATACCACAAACTTTTTACTGCTTGTTTCTTACGAGGTGCATACGATGTTTCCATACTTTTTCTGTATGGGCACTTTTATTGATAGTACACACATTAAACTCTAGTCCCCTTTTGAAGTAAACTCCTCCGGCTGAAATGCACTTGTTGTACCGTTCCAACAACTTCTGGAAAGCCCATTGAAGTCCTCTTGTGTGAGCGTGTCAATGACCCCCGTCACAGCCTCTTTCATCTCCTCAATTGTCTCATAACGACAGTCTCTGGGTTTTGGGAATAACCAAAAGTCACAGGGAGGTGAGGAACTGTCTTGATGCCCATCTTGGTCAAACAGTCTGTGACAAGGATGGAGTTATGGACTGGTGCATTGTCCTGGTGGAAATGTCACTGACCCGATTTGAAGAGTGCTGGCCTCTTCCCTAGGAATCTCTTCCTGAACTCCCATAAAACCTCAACATAGAAACCCTAACCCTAACCCTTTGGCCAATCAACTCTGGTGTACTGACTTCCTCACTCCTCCCACACCTCTCATCCTCTCTGCCTTCCTTGAATCTCTAATGCCACTCAAAAACTGATGCTCGATTCATGCAAGGTGCTCCAAAAGCAGTCTGAAGCAATCCATACGTTTCCGTGGCATTTTTTCCAAGTTTAAAACACAATTTTATTGTATATCGTTCTTCTAAAGTGTCAGATTGCATTTTTGAAAGTCACCAGCTGTAACAACCAGGCTTTAGTAGGGTGTATTCTAATTACTGCTCTAGCTGTTAATTTGAACCTGAAATCATAAAAATTGGTCTGCAATCTCATTAGATGTATAGCAATAAGATACTGAATTTTCAAGAGTCTACGACAATTTTAAATGCCCATACAAAAAAGTCTGGAAACTTTTCGTATGCACGTCGTATTTCTGTGCAGAATTCGGCAAATCTCTGCTTAGAATATCAAGTGGTTGGAAGATAGTTCTTCAAAGAACGACTATATTTCACAATTCAAAGAGCTGTTTATCTGCTTGTTGTTCATTACTGAATAATTATGTTTGCTTTACAGATATCAGATCAATAATTTTCCCTTCCTTTGTACATTGTACAAATACACCAAATGCTTCTCTGCAGAGGAGTAAGTTCCTCCCTCAATGAGTGTCCTGGACATGAAACTAAACAATTTGACGATGAGGCTCCAGAAATCCCGGAGCTTTGGGGAAAGCGAAATACCCCTTTATTGCCATTGATTCCAGGTCCACTCTGGCTTCCAATGGTAGCACTTAACTGGTTCCTATCTATGGGTCAAATAGAACTAAACTGTGTATTGATGCAAAACTGATTTGTCTGAAATGAACTATTTTTGACATTGAAATTGGTTACTTATACTAAACAGAATTGTTTGAAATAGAACTGTTTTAACATTTAACTGAATTGAATTGTTTAAGATATAACTATTTACTCGTATAAAAGTAGATTTGGCCTTAATAACCAATAATGTTTGATATGTCATAAAACCAAACCAAACCTTTTTGGAATTTAGTGTCCTCGAAAGAAAACTTTGTTAGTTATTCCTTATTTCTGTTTGGCGAATCCGGTAAACGGAATTTATTATTTTTGTCTTTATCTATATTAACATTCAAATATCTCCATCAATTATCAGAACGTTGTGTTTGGGATGTGCAAGACAAGGGAAGATAATTCGTTGTAGAATATGATGATGTCTGTCTCATCACTGTCATTTGTAGGATAGTAGATTGAGACCATTGCTGTGCAAAGCTTGCCATTAAATGTAGCACACATCATTCTCGGTATGATTTTCTAAATGCTATTTAGTGATTTTAAGGCATGTAAATTAAGCAGAATTTTTACATCTTCAATGGCGGCATTGTATATAATTATACTTTTTCTATACAGATAGTGATATTAAATGCTCACCCATTTCCGGCATCATCCTAGATTAGTTCCAGCTCGCTATATCAATATTTATATTCCTGTACGGTATTTGACGTCTATTTTCTGCTCGGTTGCAGACGGTGTAATCTCAGGGAATTGGTTTAGTGTTCTATCGTTAAACATTGCAAAGATGAAAGAGGTTTGGTTTCGTTTTAAGGAATATCAATGCCAAACCCATTTTTGTACACAAACAGTTCTATTTCAAGCAATTCAGTTTAATATAAGTACACAATTTATATGTCAAAATACTTCTTTTTCAAACAATTCAGTTTAGCATAAATATACAGTTTAAGTGTCAAAAACAGTACTATTTCAAATAATTCACTTAAGAATAAGCCCAGTTCTTCGTTTACACACAGTTAAATGTCAAAACAGTTCTATTTCAAACAATTCAGTTAAGCATAAATACACAGTTTCAAAATCAAAAACAGTTCTATTTCAAGCAATTCAGTTTTGCACAAGTGCACATTTTAGTTCTATTTGACCAGTAGATAGAATCCTATCAAGTGCTACCAATCCAGGTCAGGGTGGATCTGAAAGTGATGGCAATTCCCCAAAGCTCCAGCATTACTGGAACCTCACCATCAAATTGTTTAGCGTCATATTCACGACACTTGTTTGAGGTTGTCTTACCCTTCTGCAGAGGTGCAGTCGGTGTATTCAGCTGCCCCAGTTGGCTGGAGCTGCTGAGAGAGGGATTTTTTGTTTGTTGTTTTTTTTTTATGTAAGTAAATTTTGTTTGGGATCTGTAGCTGATTTTTCGAACACTAGCCAGCACTCCAACTTTAGCAGAACACGTCTCTTGTTAAGCCGCACGAAGGGTAATACAATCTGCACAAGGTTTGAGAAATAGTCATGTTTATCTTTCAGTGACTATTTTTTCTCATCAGTAGTCGCCACCTTTATAAATGAGAAGCAGTAATTTTTTGACTGAACCATTTGAACCTAACTGTTGATGTCTGATGTTCCTTCGTCAAGCATCAGATGAAATGTGCCGTTTACTGCCTTTCTATTTATTCGTTTTGCTTCACATCAACTATACCGCCTCCGACGGTTGCTGATGCTATCCGTTTATACAGCTCCTATAAAACCCTTCTCGCTCGGAATCCGTTATTCAATAGCAAGCTTGGGCAGGATAACTAAGCGACTGAAGAGGAAGTATGTTTGCTTACCGTGTATATGACCTGTCTGGATTATCATATTTACCAACCCCTCCGCTTGGGCAGGATATGACACAAGGTCAATTTTGAAGCGGAGGTTTGAATTCATATTTTTCCTTCTCCTAGACTAGTTGTCTCACCAAGACATTATTAGTGCTATGTGAAATGTAATCAGTCTCGTCCAGTATTTGAACTCGTGTCACCGTGTCCATTTCCTACAACGATAACCATTACACCACGGGCACGTCCTAATTATTATTATACACGGTCCGTGTTATAGTAGTTTTATTATCGCAGAATTATTGATTTCCAGTGCTGCACTTGTAGGGTTTTGATAAAGTGAGTTTCCCTTAAAAATAACTTCCTCTTTTTTTCTTCCCTAGATTTTAATTTATTTAAAATCCAGCTTTTCTTTTTTTCTTACTTTTTAGGAACGGCTTATTCATTCCTGTGTAAATCATATTATGTGCATTGGTTTCGGTATTTTTTAAAACTTTTTGTCTTTGTTTTCTAAGAGGGGGATTTTTTTTTGTGTGCGTTACAATATTAAAACCATAACTCGAAAGCCGGGAAAGGTTGTTTTTAAATACTATCTAGCATCATTCCTTGGGATATTTTTCATTGAAAATTTTCGTTGTCATTTTATCTTGTTTGTAAGAGTTTTGAATGCTGATTTTCAAGGCTGGTAACTCAATTAGGAAGATCCAGAGTCTTCTTTGACGGTTCAGCCCGTTAATGGTGATTCACATTTCGTCTTACCTGCCGGCATCAATGGATCTTCAAACACGCATTGTTAGCAGGAAGTTGATCTGTTCTGAAAGAGGGGAGGTGGCGTTCGGTAACCCTGGATAAGTGGATAGGTGGCTGGACTGGAGGAAGAAGATGCCAAATCTGAGCCCGCACAAGTGGTAATTTACATAATGAAGGTAGCCTATCCATTGATATCCTTGGATTAAATCCAATTGAGAACAACGTTTAAAAGCAGACAGGAAAGGAAGTAAAGCTTATTATCTAAATTATACTCTATTTATCTTTCTCTCTCTCTCTTTCTCTCTCTCTCCATCTCTCTTATGCTCTCTCTCTCTCTCTCCCTCTCTCTCTCTCCCTCTCTCTCTCTCTCTCTTCCTCTCTCTCTCCATCTCTCTTACGCTCGATCGCTCTCTCTCTCTCTCTCTCTCTTACGCTCGCTCTCTCGCACAGTTTTACACACAGAGGTATCATATGTAATTTCATTCTCTCTCTCTCTCTCTCGCTCTCTCTCTCTCTCTCTTATATAAACAGAAGTATATATATATATATATATATGTAAGGTTTATGGTTCATACTAGCTCACTTGGTGAGTTAACGGAGGATCAAATGTTGCAGTATAGTTAAACAGTGTTCAATATCAATGACAGAGTATATATATATATATATATATATATATATATATATATATATATATATATATATATATATATATATGTTCTTTGTAGGTCCAAAGAAGAATAAAAATATTGTAAAATAGGTAGGTCCATGAAGATGAATGAATAAAATACTAATCTCTTCGTGGATCTACCTATTGTATATATATATATATATATATATATATATATATATATATATATATATATTGTCATCCACAGACAAACTGTTACGTTCTATCAGGACTCTTCAGTGTGGCTAGACACGCAGGACGCTCAAAGCCGGGATCGAAACCCGTCCATTTTTACATTTGACTAAGTCTCAGACCTCTCGGCCACCAAGCGGACTACGGTACAGTCTGTAACCCTAGGGTTCAAGCAATCAACAATCGTCGGATATATGGAATCAGCTACCGGAGTTCAAATACTGAATAAACCTCTCTGCATTTCACTTCGTGGCATTAGAAAAAGAATAATTCAATAAGTTTAATGGGTAAATAAGAGAGTAGACTGGGTCTTTGATTTTGGAGTCTCAACCCAACTTTAAACCACTTAACTTAATTGACCTAGTGTTATATCCTGTCCATGGGAGAGTGGTTGCATAAATACATACACGAGAATAAAGGTGGTTGTATATCTCTCAAAATGTACTCAGCGAATGGATTACCGTCATAAGAAACTAAATCGATGGCCTGAGCTCGAGTTCTAAATGAGCCAGCTTGCATTTCACTTCACATTAAAACCTTTAAAAAAAGGCATGGATCCATTAGTTCTATCAGTCCAGCTAGGATTAAATAAGAGGGCATCTAGAGTTCTTTCATATTTCGAAAATAACCAGTCATTGGAGATTTAAAATTCCGATTTCAAGCCAGCTTTACTCCATTGAATAAATGAATCTTCTGTCTCATTCTTCTCGAGGTGCAGTTTTGATAAATACACACACACACACACACACACATATATATATATATATACATACACACACATATATGTATATATATATACATACACACACACACACACATATATATATATATATATATATATATATGTGCGTGTGTGTGTGCATTGTATGTATAGCAGTAAATTATATAATAGTATTCCTATTTATTCTACCTTTTTCGTTTTACTCTCTCTCTTTCTCTGTCTCTGTCTCTGTCTCTCTCTCTCTCTCTATATATATATATATACATAAATTCTTCGGCCAAATTTGGTTTTTTTATTGAATGGTAGGTTGGTTGGTTGGTTTATTTTACGGTGTATCAATTCTTTTTGGGTCTTTTAACGCCGAATTAAATTTCAAACAATTCATTTTAGTATAAGTTTTCTTTACAAACAGTCCGATGTCATAACAGGTCAGTTAGATGTCAAAACAGATCTATTTCAAACAATTCAACTCAGCATTAGTACACAGTTTAGTTTTATTTAAAAGCAGTTCTATTTTTAAAAAGTCACTTTAGCATAAGTACACAGTTTCAATGTCAACAACAGTTCTATTTTAACACTGACTAATTGACCAATTTTTTTTTTTGACCAATTGATAGGACGCTATCCGGTCAGAGTGGATCTGGGAATGATGGCAATGAAGAGGTCCTCTGCATTCCCCAAAGCTCTTGCATTACTGGAATCTCACCATTAGCTTGTTTAATGTCATCTCTCGGACATGCGTTTAGTGGGTGGGGTGTCTTACCCCTCTGCAAAGAAGCAGTTGGTGTATTCTGCAGCCCCAGCCGACTTGGCAACATCATGTTTGAGGCAAAGAGTTTTGATAAATACACACACACACTTATATATATATATATATATATATACGCATAGTATGTATAGTAGTGAATTATAAATAAGAAATATTTCTACTTGTTCTATCCCTTCTGTTTGTTTATCTCTCTCTCTCTCTCAATATAGATATATATATATATATAGATATATAGATATAAGTATATACATCAACTCCTTCGGTAAAATTTACTTTCTATTGAATGAGCATTGTAATATATATATATATATATATATATATATATATATATATATATATTGTCATCCACAGACAGACTCTTTCGTTGTATCGAAACTTTTTTGTGTGGCTACACACGCGAGATGCTTCAAGCCGGACTCGAAACCCGGTTGATTTTATGTCAGTTGGATATCTTATCACTGAGCTATCGAAAGGCATTTTTTGGTATATATTCACATAGAGGTAAAATATTCGAAGAAAATGAGTGAGGAATGATTCTATTTGAGAATATATAAGTGGATTCTTGTAAATCTCCAGGAGTGCTCAATGCATGAAAATTGATATATATATATTCATAAATTTCATACCGAACTAATTCATATAATCAGAAAATTTCAACTGACCGTCATTGGGCTATTATGAATTTATTTCAACTGGCCACTCCATTAAAGAAAACCTCTTCAGAAAGCCATGGCACAATGAAGAGAAAAATGTTTTTTTCTCTTCATTGTGTGATGGCTATCCGAAGTGGCTATCCGAAATAAATTTAAAATAGCCGAATGACTGTTTGTTCAGTCTTTAAAATTATATATAAGTTTGAATGAACCTACTGTAAATATATATATATATATATAGTAAGTAAAGTTGGCGACCGTAATCGAGGGCGTCCAGAAGGCTCCCTTTTATATAGCTACAACACCAAGGTGTAGGGGAAAGCGCTACTCCTTTACCTGGATTGCTCCACTTTACCCTTGATACGTACCTTATATTGCTGAGTGTTAAACAAGGATGTATCAAGTACCATTTTTAAAGTCTTTTGTATGACGCGATCTGGGATTGAACCCTGGTCTCCCAGACCTTTGGAGAACACTCTACCCAGTCGGCCAATGATACAATATATATATATATATACTAGATTAATTTAACCTAAAAGATTTATTCAATAGATGAAGTGAATTTTGATGAATAATGATGAGTCCTTTCCTATCCCGGAAAACTTTAGGCATGACCTTCTTTACAAAACGCTGCTCCAGGGACTTTTTCTTTACCGGAGAATCAGTGTTTCCACTCCATAGATTGTCTTTTAGACTCCGGCACTTAGTAGCACTCCCATTGGTAAACATTTTTTTAAAAAATGCTTCTTCGTACACCCCAAATGTTCTTCTGTAAATTTTACATGATTTGTAATTTTCAGCCACCATCTACATGACGACATACCGTAGTTCGGATATCACTATTGTTTTGCTGTTATTTTACATTAACCCAAAACAAATACTTTTGCGACACTAAGATAATTTTTTGTACAAACCAAATCGAAACATTACATTTAAAGTAAAAAAAAATATCAAAAATTTTTTTTTTTCTGATTTAAAAAAAAAACTCAAACTATATTTATTGAATGAAAAGTTTTAAAATAACTGCAAAAATATTCCTATTTCTCTTATTAATTTTGTCCATGTCTCTCTGTCTCTCTAGCATTGAATTTTAATCATAGTCATTATATATTTGTTGTATATTGACCTTCGACCCGGCCAAACATGCCATTCCAAAGTGATGCACCGGAAGGAAGTGACACATTCCAATGGCCAGTAATCGAAAGAAATAACGTAGGTGGATTTGGCTGACGAAATGGGACACTCACAGACTGATGTAGCGGAAGAGAGTGACCTCTGAACTGCATGACAGTTATTTCCGTTTGAACTATTATATAACTCGGTGGAGATAGGAAGTCAGTGAGTTGGAAATCTGACGAGTTGGAGACAAGATGTGGTAAGGAAATCCATCATCCAGCAGAAGGGGCCCTCGGGACCCCCGATCGAGTTTGGGGACCAGACCAGTTGGTAATAAGATGCAGTAGAGAAAGCCAGCAGAGTGGGCCCCCGGGCCTCCGGTTGAGCATCAGGAGAATTAAAAAGACACAACCCTGATGGCCATAAGAGTCGGGGTCAATATATTGCAGTTCTGTTCGGTCTCCAACTCCCTCTCACATGCAAACGTCATAATAAAGTGAGAGGTGTATTTTGTTAAAGAAGTCTTCGCTCGTCTTTATTCATTGCGTCGGTATGTATTCAGCATATATATATATATGTATATATGTATAGTTGTAGCATATGACTATACAATATATTTACCGACTTCCCTCCACGAGCAGAATGCGAGACAAGGTCAACTCTAAGCTGAGTTGAACAGATTTCAGTTCAGTTTTTATTCACCTAGATTGGTTGCCAAAGAGCTCAGTTTGCCCAATTATTAACCCAGAGTTCGAGGGAAAATAGTTGGATACATAGCTTTCCAATGGTATTTGCACAATTCAAATTGCAAACAGCCTCGTCTAGGTTTTGAACTTGGATCACCATGTCCATTTTCATATGACAGTAATAATTTCACCACAAAAACTACGATTGTAATAAGAATGTATGTGTATTTAAGAACGCGCGTGCATATATATATATATATATATATATATATATATATGTGTGTGTGTGTGTGTAAGTGAGAGAGAGAGAGAGAGAGAGAGAGAGAGAGAGAGAGAGAGAGCGTATATATATATATATATATATGTAAGTAAGTAAGTAAATTGGCCGACCATTGTAATTTACTAAGATTTTTGCTTTGATGTGGCACGAGACTGCATGAATGGGGCACCCACTGAGACTCGAACTCACTCGTGAAGGTTGTCGAGTCTATCTTACAAATCATTACACCAGCCGACCGTAGTTGAGGGCGACCCGAAGGCTCCCTTTTCAATAGCTACTACACTGAAGTGTAGGAAAGGGCGTTATTCTTTTCTCTAGATTGCTCCATTTACCATAACTTATAATGATAAGTGTTAAGCAAGTAGGCATCTAGTAACGATTTTTTAGTCATTCGTATTGAACCCGGTCTGCCGAACCACGTCCGCAAATAAATTTCGATGTGTTATTTTAGGGGTTTATTAGTATGACTTCCGAAACACGTGTCAAGATGAGATAATAATGAAACCTTAAAACACCGCACTGAAATTCATAAACGGTCCTATTCATTTTAAAATATTTACTTTCCTCTACTTGAACCCACAAAAAAGTCATTTGCGCTTTCCCCTGTGAAAATTAACTTGTGATTTCTGTGGGACAATCTGCCACAGAAGAGCTGGAATGAAAAAATTATTCGCATACTCATGATGGGAGGTTATGCGTTGATTATTATATAACTACCAACAGGACGCAAAATTGGTCACGGTTGTTGAAAAATAATTTTAGTCAGTTGAAGGGATTAAAAAGTATTCTAAAATACATGTAAATCTTGTAACAGCAATTTGGCATAAAATTAAACATCTTGTGTAACAAATTAGTACCACTGACTATAATTCATATCTCGGTTAATTATTCTTTTTACAAAACGATATCATTTGACAAAACACTTAAATTTGAGAAGGCAGCAATATATATATATATATAAGAAAAAGAGGTGCTTGTGGTGTGCTGTAATGGCTACCTTTGAAACCGATTAAATTGACCTTGTGAAGGCATTCGATTGTACAGTGGGTTGGATACATACACACATATATATATAAAGAAAGTGTTATCGATCTTGTTTGTTTGTATGTTTGGATTTAATGGCACATCAACCTTTGTAGGTTATTCAATGCCCAATCAATTTTTTTTTTAAATAGGCAGTTCTATTTCAAACAAATCAGTTAAGAATAAAGACAGCTATTCAGTTTAGTCAAACAGTTCTATTTAAAACAATTCAATCCAGCGTAAGTACAGTTTCAACGTCAAAACGGTTCTATTTAAAGTAATACAGTTAAGCATAAGTAAGTAATTTAAATGTCAAAACAGTTCTATTTTAAACAATTGAGTTTAGTGTAAATACGCAGTTTAAATGCCAAACCCGTTCTATTTCAAGCAATTCAGTTTAGCATAAATGGGCAGTTTAGATGTCAAAACTGTTCTATTTTAAGCAATTCAGTTTAGCATAAGTACGCAGTTTTTCTATTCAGATAAAGACATTAAATGTTTATCCATTTCCGGGATCATCCTAGATTAGTTCCTACTCGCTATAGTAATATTTATATTCCTGTACGTATATGACGTCTATTTTCTGCTCGGCTTCAGACGGTGTAATCTCAGGGAACTGGTTTAGTGTTCTAGCGTTAAACATTGCAAAGCTGAAAGAGGTTTGGTTTCGTTTTATGGCATATCAACCATTGTTGGTCATTTAATGCCAAACCCATTTCATACACTAAACAGTTCTATTTCAAATAATTTAGTTAAGCATAAGCACAGTTTTTGTCTACACATAGTTAAATGTCAAAACAGTTCTATTTCAAGTAATTCAGTTTAGCATAAGTTACTGTTTTATTCTGTTTTACCCATAGATAGGACCCTTTTAGACGCTCCCATTCCGGGCCAGAATTGACCAAGGAGCAATGCCAATGAAGGGGTACTCTGCATCCCCCATGGCTCCAGCATCACTGGAACCTTACCATCATATAATTTAGAGTCATATCCATGACACTCGTTGGGTGGGGGGTCTTACCCCTCTATAGAGAAGCAGTCGGTGTATTCTACAGCTCCAGCCGACTGGACAAGTGTTATTGATCAATCATATTTTCTGTTCTATAAAATACATATGAAACAAATAATCACGCAACACTTTTCAAAAGGTTAGTTTAACTATTGCCGAAGCAAAATATGGAATTATTTTTAAAACATTTTCTTTTTAGTCTGATTAGTCCAATTTTAACAAAGACGCAATAAACCTATATTTTTATGATTAGCTCTATTATTCTAAAACTTTTTATTATTACAAAAATTCAGTCCAATATGTGAGAGCAAGAAAAGAAGTGACAAAGAATCTATGATTTGCTTAACGCCAAAACCCGGCCAAAGTTTTGGTATCTACCGTATATAAAGCAAAAATAATTTTTTTACAGAAAATGAGGTTTTTAAGAAAAAGGAGGAGTGGGTGTTGAACAAAGAACAAAAAGAAGGCTTTTTAACTGTTCCCGCTAGAGCAATAAGGAAGGACCTCTCAACGTCAACAAGAAAGCACACTAATCAAATGAAAGTCCACGAGAAAACTATGAGGACAGCAATTAAACAAGGTTTAATCTCAGACCTTAACCCCCTTGATTAGGCTATATGAGGCGTTTAAGAAAAGAAAATATGTGCACCTTCCCATCCAAATATTGGTTCGTTTAAAACTGTTATTGAGAAGAAATGGAATAAAATGTCTGAATAATTTATTTTGAAGACATGCAAATCGTTTCGAAAACGTGTTGATACGATAATTGAAGAAAATGGCGGCCATATTGAGTAAATTTACTATTTTGTATCTATCTTCTTATTTTGTTGTTTATTTTTAAAAAGTAAAATTCATCCTGTTTCATAAAAATCAGTTGTCTTAATTTCTGAGACGAAGCTTGATGATTTTTTTAACAATACAGGAATACTTAACACATGTACCCGGTTATGGCTAACGGAATCAGAACAGGCGACCCCCGTGGATTCAATAAAGGACGTAGTTCGAAGTTCCGTGAAGGTTCCCGAGTTCGACAAACACCCGAAGAAGGCCGGAGGACATATCGGCCGAAACTTTTGGAAATAACAATGAAAATGAAGACAATAGTCCGAGAGCCCTTTATAAGAGTCGTTTAATATTATACTGGAATATTCTTTAAATTTGCCTCCTCACCCCCCCACACTCTCTCTCTCTCTCTATATATATATATAATTTAATAAGTGGTTAAGAAATTTTGTTTTATTATAGAATTTCACTATTGTAGGGTTTATTAATAATGAACGCCAGATAATAATATCCGTTTTTATAAAATTATATTCGACGAAAAATTCTAAGATTCGTTCATTAATTTAATAATAAAATTTGTTTTAGAATTTTTTTTTCTTTTTAGAAAAATTCTTGAGGGTGTACTTATTTACTGGTTGCATATATATATATACTTAGAGAGAGAGAGAGAGAGTAAGAAAGAGAGAGAGAGAGTGAAAGATATGTAAATGCTTATATATGACTCAGTAGCCTTTCCTTTCATTGGCCAATACATTAACCAGACGTCTGCATAAATGTCTTCAATCTTTAATATTGACCAGGGCCGCTGATTACCCAGACGAGAGATGACTGTTTCTGCAAATGCCGTCCTTAAATTAATTTTTAAAATGAACCCCATAATACAGCGTCTACTTAATGTGGGTTTCTCGAAGCCCATTGGCTAGAGTGCTGGATTGTAACATCGAATAGTAATCAATCTACCTTACTAAACTTATTTACAGTTCTTTTAAAGGAAGTTAGGAACTCTCTAATGTTACAAAGAAAACTCTAATCATTTCCTATATTGTTCATTTCTGTTACGTAATACATGGATCACAATAATTTTGGACATGCTTTTTGTATTCAAGTCGCAAATAATATTTCGTATTTACTTAACATATTGGCTCTCCGATTTCTATCAGAAAATGTATAATATTAAAAAAAAATAAGTAAATGTTGCGGCAATATGAATTATTTACGACTTACTCATGTGTCTGTCTGTCAGTCAGAATGTAGTTTTGATTATTTTTGTGGCACTTTATCTGAGCATCTCGAATCTTGTGGAACTGTCAACCTAAAAGACTATCTGCGTGGTCACGTGACTTACACCAATGGTCGACCTTTGTTACTGTTGGGAGAAAAAAAAAAAAAAAAAAAAGAAGCAAGCAAATACATGACTCGCCTTATATAGAGGACTTTCCTTCGTGTATTCCTTTTCATTGTTCGGTGATTGAGTGCGAAGAAAGATACGAAAACACGAGACGGCATCTTACTATTTGTTCGGGTGGAGATTCGCAAGTTTTTCGCATTCAGTCAGTTCTTTTTTTTTTCTTTTAGGTTTAACCGACTCCTCGTGTATCTATGGACTTCTTTCTGACTCAGTCCTCGCAATAACTTCTGTATGCAAACAAATGGTTAATATTGAATAGAATTATTAGTGTTCGGCAGCAATACTGAAACCATTTAACTGTGTAGAAGCAATAGCAATACTTATGCACAAACTAAATTTTTCTACCTCATTTAAAAAAAGAAATTCCCAACAAACTATTCACCAACAATTCATGGATATCCATTTAAATGGGTGCAAACAAAGAACTGATGTTAAAATTTTATTGATACATAGCAATACTAAAAACCTTTTAATCGTGTGGAAACACATTAGTGATAAATAAAATTATTAGTGTTAGATAGAAATACTTGAAACCATTTTACTGTGTGCAAAAAGGAGATCAGGCTTGTTTAAGAATGTTATCTACAAAATATGTTTACCAATCAAACATATTTAATATATATGTTTAAAGACGACTTGGCATTAAAATACCTACAATGGTTAATATGCCGTAAAACCCCACCAAACCAAATCATATATATTTAATATATATGTATAACGAGGCTTTGGCATTCAGTAACCAACTATGGTTGATATGCCATAAAACCCAACCCAACCAAGCCAAATCATATGTATTTAATATATATGTATAAAGAGGATTTGGCATTAAATAATCAACAATGGTTAATATACCATAAAACCCAACCAAACCAAATCATACATATTTACATATATGTATAAAAAGGATTTGGCATTGAATAACCTAGAATGGTTGATATGCCATAAAACCAAACTAAACCAAACCAAACCAAACCAAACCAAACTATCTCTCTTACACGATTGTCCAGACCTCACTTCACCGACTGGAAAATTCGAGGTCTTTCTCCGAATCCCAACTTCCGTCTGTATTGGCAGTACGCTTGCACAACTCTCACAACTACTTATGAAGACTGATTGAGTTTTGATAACTTCGACTTTCCAACGTTAGTAGGCCGGTATCAGATTTAGTAGCACATTGGTAGTGGTCGCGAATCTTATTCTTTTTCTCCTTCCAGCTTGACTTTTAACTTTGTTAACACGACCCTCGCGCGGTTGCTCATTTATTGGCTTGTTAGTTTATTTGTTTTCTTTCGTCAATTTGCATCCTACGATTGCTTAGTTTTGAAAGTGAAAATTTTCAATACACTCACTTACAATATCAAAATTGCTGTAATATTGCTATGTAAGTAAACAGTTAGCAACCGTAGTCGAGGACGACCCGAAGGCTCTTTTTTCAATAGCTACTACACCGAATTGCTGTACTTTGCCTGCGATCCATACCTCATATCACGAAGTGTTAAGCTAAAAGGTATCAAATATTATTTTCTGAGTCTTCGGTATGACTCAACCTGGGATTGAACCCTGGTCTCCTGGGGCATTAGCGAACACTCTATACACTTGGCTAATGGTCCGGTATATAATATGATATAGTCGACTATAGTCGAGGGTGACCCGAAAGCTCCCTTTTCCATAGCTACAACACCGAGGTGTAGGGGTGGACGCGACTCCATTCCCTGGATTACTCTACTTTACCTAATTATAATATAATGAATATAATACAATACCATAAAACATCATCATCATCTTGTCGTGCCACCAGCAGGGATATCCCTGACCTTCTCTCGCCACTCCTCCCTATTGTTCATCGCTTCTGGCAGGTCCTCAGGGTCACATCTCCCTGCTTTTGCTTGGCCATGTGAGGGGGTCCATAGGAGAAGATCATTTATGAGCTTGTCTCCGCTTCTCCTGCAGTGTCCTGCATGTCTAGTTCGCCTAATTTTGATGGTAGATAGGTGGCCGTACAGCTGCTGTTTTGTGGGGTGTTGCGTCTAGGACTTGTTCAAAATTGCTCGCAGCATTCTTCTGTAGTTGCCGTCAAGCTTTTTCTCCATCCGTTTAGTCAGCGTCAATGTGGTGCATCCATATAGTAGTATCGACACGACTGCGACACCGAGGTGTACAGTAAGGCGCTACTCCTTTCCCTGGATTGCTCCACTTTACCCTTGATCCCCACCTTATAATGCCAGTTTTTGAGTCTTTGGTATGACTCGACCTGGGATTGAACCCCGGTCTCTCGGACCATTGGCAAACACTCTATTCATTAGTCCAATGGCCGGGTTGATATAATGTTATACAATATAATATATATAATAAATGATATGTTAAATTTATGATATGATAAAATATAATATTATAAATAGAATATGATAGATATAATATATGTTAAAACAATATATTAGAACGAATATAATATACGATAATATAGTGAAAATAATTTGACAGATATAATACAATATGATAAAATATGATATAATCATCATTATCATGTCGTGCTCCTAGCGTGGATTTCCCTGACACTCTCTCGCCACTCGTCTCTATCGTTTATCGCTGCGGGCAGATGTTTCACGCTTCATTCAGTATCAATACAGAGCTGTTGTAGATAGGTTCTTGCTCGTTTAATATATTAACGTGACCCGCGGGTGTGAATACGGCGGATGTTGTTGACAAATAGATTGATTAGACCGGTGTGATCACCGAAATGTCATCATGTCCACAGGTGCTGTGTATCAGAGGATGTTGACAGGATTACATCCGCTCAAGGATAATATCTACAAGGTGATTGCCAAAATGTCACCATGCCCACAGTTGTTATATTGAAAACAAGTGTATCCGGTCAAAGATATCGAAAAATCACCTGAACGGTGGGCGGGGTTGAATTCGGTGATAGTGGCAGATGCGTACGCTCACAGAATCGGGCTTGGGCAAGAAGCCAATGGGGAGCAGACAACATAATCAATGGAAAGCAAAGAAGGGAGATGTCGGCATAACCATGGTTAACGAGAAAGAGGAATTGCAGCAGGTCACGTGAGAGTTGTAGACTATGTAAGTTCCCGAATTTCGGCTAAAATCAGCTGTTCCGTCTCCCGACAGATCCTCCGTGTGCGCGAATATCTGCGATTGCTTTCTGCTCCATACAAGTATCATCACCGAAAATAAAAATATAATCTTATATTTTTATATACATACGTGTTCCTCGTTGTTAATAACGACACAGTGTACTATACAACACTCGCCTCCCAACCTTTGTTGGTCTGTGTGAAGGGGTTCACCGGAGAACATTGCTTATAAGTTCTTCCTTATTTCTCCAGCAGTGTCTTGCATGTCTGCTTCGTCTAATTTGGATGGTCTTCAAGATGGGCGGGAGGTGATCTGCCTTTACTTAGTGCTTCGATCATCGACAGATTTAATGAAAGAAAATGGCATTACTTTGGCAAAGGCAAAACGCAGACGATACCCTGCACAATTACGAATGGAGATGACATAGCCTTTCTGGCAAATACACCATCCCAGGCCGAATCCCTGCTGCATAGTCTGGAAAGGGCAGCAGGCGACATAGATCTCCAAGTAAACGCAAACAAAACAAAGTTCACGCACTTTAATCAAAAAGGCCACACCTCTACACTAAAAGGTGGTTCTCTGAAACTAGTGGACAAGTTCGCCTACCTCAGAAGCAGTGTCTCATCTACGGAAAATGACATCTATACGTGACTAACGAAGGAATGGACAGCTATCGATAGGCTATCGGTCATATGGATGTCAGACCTGTCCGATAAAATAAAATGCAGCTTTTCCAGGCTGCGGTCGTGTCAATATTGTGGTATGGATGCAACATGTAGATGCTGACGAAGTTTATGTAAAAAATGTTTGACGGCAATTGCACAAGAATGCTTCGAGCTGTATTGAACAAATCCTGGAGCCAACATCCCACAAAACAACAGCTGTACTGCCATAATACAATATAATGTAATATAATATGATATTGTATGATATTATATTTTTATAATATATATATATATATATATATGGGTTGGTTGTTTGGGTTTTGTGGCATATCAACCTTTGTAGGTCATTTAACGCCAAATACATTTTTATGTAAATAATCAGTTTTATTTCAAACAATTCAGTTTTGTATGAGTACACCGTTTAATTGTGAAAAACATTTCTATTTCAAGCTATTCAGCTTCGTCAAACAGTTCTAATTCAGCTAATTCAGTTTAGTATAAGTACAGATTTTGTTTACAAACAGTTAAATGTCAAAACAGTTCTGTATTAAGCAATTAAATTTAGTTTAAGTCAAATTTAAATGTCAAAAACAGTTCAAATGCAAACAATTCACTTTAGCATAAGCAATGCAGTTTAAATGTAAGTACCGTTCATGAAAATAGTTCTATTTCAAACAGTTCAGTTTAGGATGAGTACAGTTTAATTGTCAAAAACATTTCTATTTCAAGCTGTTCAGTTTAGTCAAGCAGTTCTAATTCAGTTTAGAATGAGTACTGAGTGCATTTCCACACAGTTAAATGTTAAAACAGTTCAATATTAAACAATTCAGTTTAGTGTAAGTACAGTTTCAATGTAAAAAAGCAGTTCCATTTCACATAATTCAGTTTAGCATAAGCACGCAGTTTTAATGTAAGTATGGTTTAATGGTCAAAAACATTTCTATTTCAAGCTATTCATTTTACTCAAACAATTCAGTTTAGCACAAGTATGTCGTTAGTTCTATTCAAACAATAGATAGTGCCCTATCAGGTGCTACCTCGCCGGGCCAGAGTGGACCAGGGAGCGATCGCAATGAAGGGGATCTCCGCATTCCCCAAAGTCTCAGTATTACTGGAACCACACCATCAAAATGTTTAGTGTCATATCCAGGACACTCGTCGGCGGGGAGTTTTACCACTCAGCAGAGGTACAGTCGGTGTATTCTACAGCCCCCACCAACTGGGCAATAATACATATATATATATATATATATATATAATATCGTAATACATTGTAATATTACAATAGGAATTTTTTTTAAAGTAAAGCCGTAAAATTCACTTTTTTACCCTCTGTTTTATCTCTTTTTGTTAATGTGACGTCAGCCTTAACTTGTTTAATTCCTTCAAAAAACGCAACAGGCAAAAAATATTGATATTATAATGAAAAGCCAAAATGAATAAATATCTAAATAAATAAAAAAAAAATCTAGTAGTCATCTAACTTTTAGGCTTTTTCCCACTCGCCACCTCTATTGTACTTTACGTAAAACAAAAATTCTGAGCATTTAAGAATCTGGAAAAGCAAGCTATGATGTCAGCTTACCGACATAATGACGTTTTTCAAAAAATCTTGTTTTGGTAACCAGGTAAAAGAAAACGCGGAAGCGCACACATAGTTTTATAAGAGAGATTATTTGCAGTCATCAGGATCCATTATATTTGCATTAGAATTCAAACGAAGCCTTTGACGATAAAGAAAATAGAAATGGCAGACTTATCAGTTCTTTTACAAGAGAGAACTTTATCGTGCGCATTGTCAGCTAAGTTGACTTCCGGTGCATTCAAATCTATTCGCTTATTACATTAATTAACTAAGCAAATAACATACACATATTTTTAAAGAAAAATGTTATATATATATATATATATATATATATATATACTCTCGCGCACAAATAAACACGCATAAATATATATATATATATATATGTATATACATATATATATATGCGTGTTTATTTGTGTGTTTGCATGAGAGAGTGTATATATATATATATATATATGAGTGTTTATTTGAATGTGTGCGTGAGATAATATATATATATATATATATATATATATAACATTTTTCATTAATAATATGTGTATGTTATTTGCTTATTTAATTAAGCATGAAACAATGGGAGGTACCCGTGGTGTAATGGTTATCGTCGTATTAAATGGACACGGCAAGACGAGTTCAAATCCAGGACGAGACTGATTGCATTTCACATAGCACTAATACCCTTGGGAAAGGTATGAATCCAATTATTCTCCCTCCAGCTATGGGAAAATAGTAGGGCAGCCTGGGTTCTTCAGCCTTGGTGAGGCAACTAGTCTAGGAGAAGGAATACTGTGAATTGAAACCTGTTAAACTCCGCTTAAAAAATTGACCTTGTGTCATATCCTGCCCGAGCGGAGGGGTTGGTAAATATCATAAAGCAAAAGATATATATATATATCTTTTATTTTATCTTTGAGTAATTGTGGTGTCTGCGTATTTCGGTGATGCTGACGTTGTCAGGAGGGCCTCCTATTATCCATAGTATGTTCCAAATGTGATGTGTAGGTTGTTTGGTTGTTTTGTTTTACAGTATATCAACTCTTCTCGGATCATTTAACGGCAAATCAAGTCATTTTCATAAAAAAACTTTGTTTCATTTTGGTTTGATTTGGTTTCATGACATAATCAACCATTGTAAGTTATCTTATGCCAAATATATTTTTATACGCGTAAACAGTTCTATTTAAAACAATTCAGTTTCGCATAAGTACTGTTCTTTGTTTACACCCAGCTAAATTGCAAAACAGTTCAATTTCAAACAATTCTGTTGAGTATAAGCACGCAGTTTGAATGTTAAAAACAGTTCTTATTCAAATTATTAAATTTTATCAACAAAGTTAAATGGTTCCAAGTATTGTTTTATATTGCCACAATTCAATTAAACATCATTCACAGTTAAATAACTAAACAGTTCTATTTCAAACCAAACCGTTTAACATAAGTACGCAATTTAAAAGCAAAAACAGTTCTTTTTCAAACAATTCAGTTTAGTATAAGAACGCAGTTTAAATCTCAAAGCAGTTCTTTTTCAAACAATTCCGTTTAGCATAAGTACACTGTTTAGTTGTATTTGACTAATAAATTAGACCTTATCAGATGCTACCATTCCGGGCCAGAATGCACCTGGAAGCGATGGCAATGAAGGGTTACTCCACATTCACCAAAGTTCCAGCATTACTGGAACGTTACCATCAAATTGTTTAATGTCATATCCAGGACACTCATTGAGGGAGTCTTACCCATCTGCAGAGATGCAGTCTGTGTATTTTGCCACCCCAGCCTAATGTGATGTGTATAGTGCTAGCCCTAAGAACTGGATAACGCTATTAATCATCGTATCGGGGAGGCATGGCATAACGGTTATCATCATAGAGCCGGGTTCAAACCCTGGACGAAGCTGTAGACGTTTCATTTTTGCACTCTTGTACTTGGGAAAAGCATGGACCTCTCTCTACCCCAGTTATAAGTTAATTGTATTTTTTCTTTCTTCGCAAGCGGCTGCATTGCATCTGATAAACCAGGTAATTTTAATTCTCTAAATAACAAACAGTCTCATCCAGAATTTGAACTCGAGTCACAAGGACCATTTCCCCCAACGTTACCTGTTAAGACACAAAAGCATCCATTACTAATAACACTGGTTTACAAAAATAGATTTTTGGTCTGAGGCAAGAATGGGGATAGGTGTTTTTTTTTTTTTGTTTATCTGGGTGTGCTGAATTCAAATTTATAAATAGTTTTGCTCTATCACGTCTAGTTTTCTGGCTTTTAAATAGTCTCATTTTAGTATAAAAAGAGAATATATGTGCATATTTCAAGAGTTGCAGCAGCTTATAACAGATAAAACAGGATAGATAAAGAACACTGATTGAATCAATATACTTGGATTATACAATGACACAATTCATAGTACCACAGACAGTCAAAATTGTGTTTTCTTAGAAGATCTGGTGTATTTTGCCTCTGGGATGTTACGCAAGAGCATCCAGCAGAAGTCTCCCATCATGCCGGGGTTTCATTTGCCTTGATAGTTGCTCTCCATCTTCGTAATGTCTTGGTGGAATCTTTCTCAATGCTCATCACTCACTGCTCCAAGTTTTGGCGGGAAGAAGTTGAGGTGGGAATGGAGAAAATGAATCTTGAGTGACATTCGGCACCCCATATCCTCGTAAGACTTTAGCAACTTCTCAATACAGGTTTGGTAATCTGGTACGCGTGTGTTACCAAGGAAGCCACTACAGACTGACTTGAATGCTTCCCATGCTCTCAGTTCATTTAAGTTAAGAAACTCCTCAAAATCAGTATCCTTCAGCACTTCTCAGATCTGAGGTCCGACAAAGATGCCCTCTTTTAGCTTAGCAGCACTAAGACCTGGGAACACAGTAGACAAGTGTTGGAAGGCAGCACCATTTTTGTGCAATGCCTTCACGAAATTCTTCATCAAACCAAGCTTGATGTGAAGAGGAGGAAGAAGCACCCTATTCATGTCCACCAGAGGATTATCCTTGAGGCTGTGTTTGCCAGGAACAAAAGTGCTTCTAGACCCCCCAGTCTTTCTGCTTGTAATGCTGAGACTATCCCAGAGAAAGAGAAAACAACAATACTTTGTGAAGCCCGCTTGCATACCCATAAGAAGACCAATGACCTTAAAGTCCCCACACAGACTCCATTGGTACTCGCTGTACTTAATAGCTTCTAAAAGAAGCTCCATATTATCATAGGACTCCTTTAGACGGACAGAGTGTGCAATGGGAATGCTGGGATATTTATTCCCGTTGTGCAGAAGAACACCCTTGAGACTTCGCTTGGAAGAGTCTATGAAAAGACGCCTGTCTGAAGGATTATGTTGCAAACCAAGGGACGTAAACAAGCCAGGTATGTTTGTGCAGTAGCACTTGTTTTTCATGTCGAAAAAGGAAGCAAGGTCTTTGTTCCGATTCCTGAAACTGGTGATTCTTACATCTTCCTGGACTAGGTTCCACTGTTTAAGCCGAGAAGCCAAGAGCTCTGACTGCTGCTTTGACAGATACAAATCACGAGCAAGATAATTCAGGTCTTCTTGCGTGATCCAGTGTGGCTCATTGCCTCTTGTTCCTGAATAAGTAGACTCAATATCTCCCAAAAATAATGACTCTGCAGAATCCTCCCTTGAAGGCATTTCTTCATTTGATGAAGAAAGAAGATCCTTATTTACTGGAGGTGTGGGTACAGGAAGATCATCTGAATGGGGAACGGGTCTCATAGCAGATCAAAGGTTGGGATATTTGATCTTTTTCCTAGAAGATGCATTGAAACCAGTTATATTAGTTAAACAAAAATAACAATCATCTGCGTGGTTTCGCGGCTCTCTCCAAACCATCGGGACTGCAAAGTTGAAAGCAAAGTTGAAAACTAAATGTGCATTTGAAAATGTAATACTAATATTTAGTAACCCAAAAGATATGTAACACGATAGTTGAGGGACACCAACCTCCTTCGCCGCCTGCGTGACAACCTCTTCCAATGACTGCCAGAGTGTGGATTGAGACCTGCTGCCTTAACTGTCAAAATCCGTCTTGATATATATATATAATGTAATGCTATCACTTACATTTAGTGCATAATAACTAAAAAATAAGCCACAAGTCTCACAATATAAGAATTAACCCTGAATTCATATACGCCTTTATGTGCCGTATATGCACCAAATGTACCCTATGCATATCTAAAAAACAAGAGGTGATGAGTAAAAACGGAATTCAAATGTGAATTCAGCACCCTCAAATTAGGTAAAAACTGGTATTTTTGTGCTTGCATAAATTTCTTTGTAAACCAGTGGAATGTTCAAACAAATCTCTTTGACCTGTAGGGGGACACTAAAAATGCTACCACTCCAGGTCAGAGGGGAATTATGGATAATGGCAATAAAGGAGGGGGTCCATGATCACCAGGGCTCCAGAACTAGAGCCTGACCAACGAAAGCGGTTTAGTCTAATACATTTCGGAGGGAATCTTACTTCTCTACAGGGTATACAGTCGGTGGATTATAAGCCTCTCTAATAAGGCTCTCACGTGTATATGCTGGTGAGCTTGTGTAAATGAACACATCTCTGTGCATAAAAGCTTGTTTCTGTGTATGTGTGGCTATTTGCAGTTCGATTCTCTTCTTTGTATACTTCATAGCGACACTAAGATGTTAAAGGGAAGGAATTAAGATGGCTCGCGATAACACAGATCATGAAAGCTTGAGTTTCTATATGATGTTCGAGTAGGCGTTTCCGGAAATCTCAGTTAGAGAAAATGGCGAAACCAGTTGAAGTCAGAAGAGAAGAAGAAGAAAGGAGAAGATCTCAGAAGATATTTTCATCCCCACGTTTGTTGCTTGAGGTTTTAATTTAATCAGGCCG
The DNA here is from genome assembly GCA_963585895.1 of Sepioteuthis lessoniana. Taxonomy (NCBI): domain Eukaryota; kingdom Metazoa; phylum Mollusca; class Cephalopoda; order Myopsida; family Loliginidae; genus Sepioteuthis; species Sepioteuthis lessoniana. The sequence goes on along the minus strand of OY757913.1, from coordinate 92,741,218 downwards.
GACGTTTTAGTGGGTTGCCAAACGTCATTTCAATTTACAGGAAGTAGAAAACCCTTCATCTCCATCTCTATTGAACCCCTTCAAAGAGTCTTCTAAACGTTTTTTTTACGCCTTTCTAGTTTTTACTGGAGTCTGAGCGACAGCAAATCTATTCAGGTTTCAAGGACTCTTCTCAGTATTCTGTAATTTGGATGGTCTCGATTCTCCCTCTAATTTGTCCAGTTTTTTTCCCAAAGTTTTGGTAACCGTTTCAAGTGCTTCAACTACAATTGGCACAACTGTCACCCTAATGTTCCACAGTATTTTTTTATTTCCCTGGCAAGGTCCAAGTATTTGTTTATCTTTTCGCTTCCTCCCCCCTGTTGTCCAGAGGAACAACAAAATCGACTTTATAATTATTTTACTTCTCACAAGATTTTCACACTTGAAATCTTTCATTTGTGTCTGAGTGACAACAAGTCTCCAGGACTCCTCACAGTATTCTAACCGATCTCACCAATACTGTATTCTGGTTAGTCTCAGTCCCAGTCGACTGGGGCTGTAGAATACACCGACTGCATCTCCGCAGAGTGGTAAGACTCCCCCAACGAGTATTCTAGATATGAGATTAAACAATCTGATGGAGATGTTCCAGTAATGCAAGAGCTTTGGGGAATGCGGAGTACCCCTTTATTGCCATCGCTCCCAGGTCCACACTAACCTATAGTGGTAGCACCTGATAGGGTCCTATCTATGAATCAAAAAGAACTAATCTGTGTACATATGCTAAACTGAATTGCCTGAAATAGATCTGTTTGATCATTTATCAGTGTGTAAATAAATGACTGATGTTTAATTGAATTGTTAGTTATTCATAGCAGTACTTGGAACCATTTAACTTTGTTGTCTTATGCTAAATTAAATTGTTCGAAATAGAACTGTTTGATCATTTAACTGTGTGTAAATATATGATTGATACTTAATTGAATTGTACTTGGAACCATTTAACTTTGTTGAGTAAACTGAATAGTTTTTGACATTTAAACTGTATACTTATGCTAAACTGAATTGTTTGAAATAAAACTGTTTGTACGTATAAAATGGATTTGGCATTAAATAGTTTAGAATGGTAGATATGCCATAAAACCAAACTAAACCAAATGCTTGGTCTCGATTCTATCGCTGATTCTGAATTTCACCTGTCTTTTTTCAAAGGCTTTGGGTACCATTCAATGCTTGCCAATCATCACCCTCAGATTCAACAATTGTTTTAGTTCTCAGGCTAGGTCCAAGTATTTTTCTATCATTTATTTTCATTCTGTGATCCATCGAAACGTCAAAATCAACTAGACAAGCTCTCTCTCTCTCTCTCTCTCTCTCTCTCTCTCTCTCTCTCTCTCTCTCTCTCTTGTGTTGATTATCACTAGGTTTAGCCTTCTAACCAGGATTAGCTGATCAGTTTATATATCTCAAAACCCTTGACAATTTTGTCTCATACTCTTGGACGGATTCCAGGTTTATGCATACAACATTTGGTAGTATGATCAAATTTCAGTCTCTTGCATAATTCCTGGTGGATAACCTTTCCCACCCAGTCATGTCTAGTGCTGTACCTCTTTTTGAAATTGTTTTCTTTTTCTCCACTTAAGCTACACTTGCTATCAATTTTTGCTTTTATATAATAAGTTTTATGGGCGTTATCCTTTACCGCTATTGAAGGAGATTCAATTTCTTTTTTGAGGTTTCCTTTTTATATCCGTGTCCAGGTCTTCTCCTGCAAGATTTCGCCATTTTTTCGCTTGAAATATCTATACAGTTGCTTACCTTCCCATTTTTTTCTAGTTTTTTTTCCTGCTTGTTCTTACGTTGCCGTTGCTATTACTGGCAGCTGTAATAAGTCTTTCTCGGTTCTTTGTAATTTTGCCCTGTCGGCTGGGACTGAAGAATATACCGACTGCATCTCTGCAGAGGGGTAAGACTCTATCTATGGGTCGAATCTATGGGTTGATATTTAAACTGATTGCAAACAAATGACTTATGCTAAACTGAATTACCCGAAATAGATATGTTTGACCATTTAAACAAAAAAATAATTTTTGATTGAATTGTTAGCGTTAAAATGCAATACTTGAAGACATTTAACCGTGTAAAAACAAATGATTAATAGTAAATAGAATTATCCGCATAAGGTCTCCAGGACTTTTCTCAGTATTCTGGTCGATTTGAACAATGCTGTAATTTGGATGGTTTCGATTTGTCGCCTGATTTCTAACTCTTCCAGGCTCCAGTCCAAGCCTTTGGGGACCGCTCCAATTACAATTGTTATTCCAGTCAACTTCATGTTTCACAGTTATGTTAGTTCTCTAGTGAGTATTTTTTTCCATTCGCTTTCTTTGATTTTCAATTTGTGGTCGGCAAAATTCATTATATGACAGCTTCTCTTCTTTTTTTTTTTTTTCATTATCACTAAATCTAGTCTTCTGGTCGGGTTTAAATGATCTGTTTGTATCTCAAAATCCCAGAAATTTTATTCCTATCATTTTCCTGGGCAGATTCTGGTTTGTGCATATAGTATTACAATGAAAGTTTTCCATGCCAGCGTTACCAGAGGGTTTCTCACTGGAGTTTGAGTGACAGCAAGTTCCCTCAAGTTTCCGGGACTCTTCTCAGTATTTTGGCCGATCTTAACAATACTGCATTATTGGTGGTCTCCATTCGTCCTCTTATTTTCGAGTCCTCTGGCCTCTTTTGATCTTTTGCTGATTGTACCAAACCACTGTTACAATTGGTATCACCGTTACTTTCATGTTCCATAGTTTTTTTTTTCAGATCTCTAGCAAGGCCGACGTATTTATCTCTCTTTTCTATCAGTTTTACCCAATAGTCAACCGGAACGTCTAAGTCAACTCGACGGCAGGTTCTCTTTTTTTTGTTGAGTATCACTAAGTCTACTCGTCTGGCCAAGATTTGGTGATCCGTTTGTATCTCAAAATGCCAGAGAAATTTGTGCGTCTCATTTTCTAGGACGTATTTTGAAGTGTACATATACTATTTGACTGTATGGTCAAATCTAAACTTCTTTAACAGTTCATACTGGATCATTTTGCCCACAAAGTCGGGGCTCATTTTATACAATTTCTGCACTAATTTACTGCATTTGCTTATTCTTTAGTTGAGTGTTTCAGCTCAATCACAACATAACCTACACCTGCGCTTTTGTTGAGTCTTGTCTATTTTTGTTTTGATATTGTTAATTTTTATGGCTTTGTTCTGAGTTGCTATCAAAAGAGATTCAGTTTCTCTCTTAAGGCTTCGTTTTCTTAACAATGTCCAGGTTTTTAAATGTGAGATTCGGCTTGTTTGTCACTTGAAACGTCCATACATTTGTTAACGTTCCAATTTTTATTTTCTGGTTATTTTTCTTCTGTTGATACTTGCGCTGTCTGTATTTTTTCTGATCACTGTAATCAGTATTCCTTTCTTTTTTCAATGAAGTGTTTAACGGTTGAAGTGTTTATCTACGCATCGATAACCCAGTCAGCTGGGGCTGTAGAATAAATACACCGACTGCACCTATGCAGACGAGTACCCCCCCCCCAACGAGTGTCCTAATTTTGACATTAAACAATGCTGAATCTTTACGGAATGCAGTGGAATACCCTTTCATTGCCACTGTTTCCTAGTCCCCCTCTGGCTTGGTGTGGCAACACCAGATAGGGTCCTATCTATGGGTCGAATCGAACTTTTCGCTAACTTGGTTTGTTTGAAATAGAACTATTTAACTGTGTGCAAACAAATGACTGATGATTAATTCAATTGTTAGTTATACATAGCAATACCTGGAATAATTTAATTTTGTTGACTTAAGCAAAATTCAGTTGTTAAAAAAACAGCTGGATCATTTAAGTTAGTGTGTCTACTAAATGTGTTTACATATCCTATTTTTGATATATATGTAAAAACTGGATTTGGAATTATATAACAGTTTATATGGTATAAAACCAGACCAAATCCTCTTGACCAGTCGCCTGGGGCTGTAGAATACACCGACTGCCCCTCTGCAGAGAAGTAAGGCTCCTCCCCAATTAGTATCCTGATTATGACAATAAACAATCTGATGGTGAGGTTCCAGCAATGCTGGAGCTTTGGGTAATGCGGAGTACCCCTTTATTGGCATAGTTCCCAGGTCCACTCTGGCCCGGAGTGGTAGCACCTGATAAGGGTCCTATCTATGGGTTAAATAGAACTAAACCGTGCTTCCTTCACAATACTGGTTTTTGCATTTAAACTACGTATTAATACTAAATTAAATTGTTTAAAATAGAACTGTTTTGACATTTAAACTATGTACTTATGCTAAACGGAATTGCTCGAAGTAGAACTGTTTTAACGTCTAAACTGTGTACTTATGCTAAACTGAATCATCTGAAATAAAACTGTTTGACAAAAGTGAATAGCTTGAAATAGAAATGTTTTTGACAAATTAACCGTACTTACATTTAAACTGCGTGCTTATGCTAAACTGAATTATTTGAAATGGAACTGTTTTTGACACTGAAACTCTACTTACACTAAAGTGAATTGTTTAATATAGAACTGTTTTGACATGTAACTGTGTGTAAAGAGAATATATACTAGTACTAAACAGAATAAGCTGAATAAGAAATACTTGACTAAACTGAATAGCTTGAAAAAGAAATGTTTTTCACAATTAAACTGTACTTACATTTAAACTGCGTACTTATGCAAAACTGAATTGTTTGAAATAGAACTATTTTCATGAAAATGGATTTGGCGTTAAAAAACCTTTAAAAAACCTAACCAACCAACCAACCAACCAACTCCTCTGTAGTGGAGACAATCAGCAGGTTCTAAGCCTCTCTGGCATATCTAAAAGAATCCTGGTAAGAATGCAATACATCAGGATTTTAAATTTATGATACGTTATATAGAAAACTTTTCCTTCTCCCATCTATACGTACCGGACCCTCAGCCAGTGTAATACAGAGAAACACGGGATCAATGGCTGTTGTTTGTGGAAGTCCTGCAGGTGTGGGCAGTGATTGTGCTGTTCGATTCGCAAAAACTGATTGAGCAGGCTATCGATGCATTCGTCAGCATAGACTTCGGTGCAGTACAAATAACAATGATATCCAATATCTTTCTCCGGTCTCTACGCATCGAGTTTGCTCGAACACGCCACTCTTTTTTCAATTACAGTAACAACTGGCGTCATTGGCCGAACAAACATTTTTCACTTGCATCTGTTACGTCTACAAAGACACGATACCTAGCCGTGGTAAATATTTTAATATTTATCAGGGTTACAAGTAAACATATATATATATATATATATATATATATATATAGATAGATAGATATGAATAGACTGAAATTGATAGATATGAATAAACTTAAAAAGATTCATAGATAGATAGATAGATAGATAGATAGGAGAGAGAAAGAGCGAGAGAGAGAGAGACAGATGAAGAGAGAAAGTAAGATAGAGAGATAAGGAACAGACTGGGATAGATAGATAGATAGAGAGAGAGAGAGAGAGAGAGAGAGAGAGAGAGAGAGATGAAGAGAGAGATATATATGAAACAGACTGGGATAGATAGATAGATAGATAGATATGAATAGACTGAAATTGATAGATATAAAGTTAGCGACCATAGTCGAGGGTGACCCGAAGGCTCCCTTTTCGATAGCTACTACACCAAGCTGTAGGGGAGGGCGCTACTCCATTCGCAGGATTGCTCCACTTTACCCTTGAACCGTACCTTATAATGCTGAGTGTTAAGCAAGGTGGTATCAAGTACCATTTTTAAAGTCTTTGGTATGACTCGACCTGGGATTGAACCCAGGTCTCCCGGGCCATTGGCGAACACTCTAACCGCTGGGCCAATGTCCCGGTGTAAAACTATTCCCAAGCGGGGAATCGAACCCCGGCCGCCGCAGTGATGTGTGTGTGTGTGTGTGTGTGTGACGAACAGACGGAGATAGATAGATAGATAGGAATAGACTGAAATACATAGATACATACTTATGCTTAAACTTAAAAAGATTCAAAAATAGATAGAAAGAGAGACAGAGTGAGAAAGAGAGAGATGAAGAGAGAGATAGTGAGATAAGGAACTGACTGTGATAGATAGATAGATAGATAGATAGAATTTGACGGATATAATAAATAGATGTGAATATATTTTATATATTCACATCTATTTATTATTAATAGGCTGAAATAATAGATAATTATAAACAGATTGAGAATAAAATTTCAGTATCAGGTGTCACTACTACCCATAAATAAGTACACTTATCTCATTTTTTTTTACACATAAAGCGTTAATTTTCTTTTATACTAAAGATGTCAGGATTTTGCTATTTCTAGAGAGCATGATATTGTAAAAATTTAAGTATGCAGCAATCCAAAAATAAGTCTCTCTCTCTCTCTCTCTTATATATATATATATATATATATATATATATATGAGCAGCAAGTTATTATACAAGCAAGTTTTGTTAAAAACCATGGAATACTGTTTGTTTATTATTTTCAATTTTATTTTTTGAAGACTCCTTGTAATTTTCTTGTGTTGGGATCTCGAAGGTGAAAGAATTGTCTTATGTCTTCTGTCCAAACACTTTCGACCGTACTTTTGGTCGTCATCAGGGGTAGTGTAGTTTTGAATTGACTGTTGAGTTTTTACTGTTTTAATAATTTGAAGCGTTTTGTTTGAAGTTGTTGGTCGGAACGTTTTCGGCGTTTTGTTTCAAAACGTTCAGTTGGAAAAAGGTTTACTACTAGAGTTAGTGATTTTTAGTTATTAAAAATATTTAATATGTTGGTGCCTTTCTTAAATGCTACTTTATTTATATTTATTTTTTTAATTTTTTATACATATTGTTTCAAGGATTTGTAATATATTATATATAAAAACAATAATTAAAACGATTACAAATCTTAAAAGCAATATACATAAAAAATCATCATCATGTCGTGCCGCCAGCACGGATGTCCCTGACCCTCTCTCGCCACTTCTACCAATTATTCATCGCCTCTGGCAGGTTTTCAGGGTTACATCCCGTATCCTCGCATAGCTGCTGTATGTATGTTCGAGCTGGTCGTCCTGCTTTTGCTTGGCCATATGCGGGGGTCCATAGGAGTACATCACTGATGAGTTCGTCCTTGCTTCTCCAGCAGTGTCCTGCGTGTCTGGTTCGTCTAACTTGGATAGTTTTCGTGATGGGAGGCAAGTGGCCAACACCCCACATAAAAATAAAATAAACAAACATAAATAAAATGGGGAAAATTCCTTTACCATTTACATCCTAACACTTGGAAAGTTTCAAGGAATCTTGAAAAAATAGAATTAAAAATAATAAACAGTGTTCCCTCGTCTTTAACAAAATGTGTCTGAATATATAGTAGAGGAATTGATATTATATTAATAAAATTACCAGAAAATCCAACATGCGAAACAGCTAATTCGACCTTATTGGGTGTCAACAGCAGTGCATACCATAATCTCTAACACTAGAGATCGAACCAGCAACTCCATAATGTAGAAACCAAACTTCTACCAATGGGCCACCAAGTCATGCCACACATAAGCGATGCCAAATCAATTAGTCATCGTAAGAATGCGCAACCGCATGATTATATGTATCTTGAAAGTAGGTTTTTACCTTACAGAGGACACGACAGATGTTCAGTGTTTCGTATGTCGCATGTGGGTATTTGCTGGATTTTCTGGTCATGGTAATTTAATTAATATATATATATTTCAAGTATAAGAGTAGAAAACTCGATAAAAAGTCACAATTCAGATTGCTTTTAACGGCACATTAACACACCTAGGGTTATTCTCTGTCCAGGGGCTTGTGAATCATATTTAGTATACATTCATATTTAGATATTTTGTGTCGTTGTTTCTTAAGATTTTTCTTATTTAGACGTTCCAATTGATTAGCAATAATTTTTCAACTGATCTATTTAACCCAGATGTCAATAGCCCAGTCGGTTGGGGCGGTAGAATACACCGAATGCTTTTCTGCCGAGAGATTAGACTCCTCCCACCAACGACTGTCTTGGATAAGACACTAAACCATCTGATGGTGAGACTTCAGTAATGAAGGAGCTTTGAGGAATGCGGAATACTCCTTCATTGCTATCACTCCCATGTCCACTCTGGATCGGAGTGGTAGCACCTAACAGGGTTCTATCAATGGGTCAAATAGAACTGTTTGACATTCAAATTATGCGCGAACAAATGACAAAAGCTAAATCAAATTGCTTGAAGTAGAACTGTTTGATTAATTAACTGTGTATAAACAAATGACTGACGCTTAATTGAATTGTTAGTGATACATAGCAATACTAGGGACAATCTAATTTTGTTGACTTATGCTAAATTGAATTGTTAGAAATAGAACTGTTTGATCGTCTAACTGTGTATCTACAAAATGTGCTCACAAATCATATATTTAAAATATTTGTAAAACCAGGGTTTGGCATTAAATAACCTACAATGTTTGATATGCCTTAAGACCAAACCAAACCAAACCAAACCAAAACCAGATATCCAGAACCATCAGACGCAGTTTAGTGTCAGACCAATATCCCACTCCTTTTTTAAGAGTGGGGTCTTATCCTTCTGGAGGAGATGAAGTCAAGGTATTCTAGATAGATAAATAGATAGTCAGATCCGTTAGTATGTAAGTAATTAAAGTTGACGACCTTAGTCGGGGGTGATCCGAGGGCTCCCTTTTCAATAGCTACCACACTGAGGTGTTTGGGAGGGCGCTACACTATTCCGAGGATTGCTCGACCTTACTGTTGATCCTTACTTTATAATGCTGAGTGTTAAGCAAGGCGGAATCAAGTATCATTCTTTGAGTCTTTGGTATGACTCGACATAGGATTGAACCCCGGTCTACCGGGCCATTGACGAACACTCTACCCAATAGTCCAAAAAGTATCTATCTACTCGTGTTTTTTTCCTTGTGTATCTGTTTATTCATTTCCGTTTTTTGATTATCAATCTGTTACCCAAGTCAGTCGGGGTTTACTCTCTTTCTTTCTCAGTTTAATCTATCTATCTATCTATCTCTCTATCTGTCGATCCCAATCTCTTTATGTTCCACTCATCAAATTTCCAAAAGTTTTAATACTCTTTCTTTCTTTCTTTCTTTCTTTCTTTCTTTCTCAGACAGATTTGGTTTGGTTTTATGGCACATCAACTATAGTAGGTTATTGATGCCAAATCCATTTAATACATATAAACAGTTCTATTTCAAATTATTAGGGTTTAATATAAGAAATGTTTAGTTCTATTTGACTCATAGATAGGACTCTTATCAGGTGCTACCACTTCGGGCAAGAGTGGACCTAAGGATGATGGTAACGAAGGGGTATTCCGCATTCCTCAAAGCTCCCGTATTACTGAAGCCTCATCATCAGATAGTTCAATTTAGTATAGCTATAGTTTTTTTTACAGACAATTAAATGTTAAAACAGTTCTATTTCAAACAATTCAGTTTAGTATAAGTAACCAATTTCACTGTCAAAAATAGTTCATTTCAGACAATTCAGTTTTGCATCAATACACAGTTTAGTTCTATTTGATCCATAGATAGGACCCAATCAAGTGCTACCATTGGAAGCCAGAGTGGACCTGGAATCAATAGCAATAAAGGGGTTATTTCGCTTTCCCCAAAGCCCTGGGATTTCTGGAGCCTCATCGTCAAATTGTTTAGTTTCATATACAGGACACTCGTTGGGGGAGTCTTACCACTCTGCAGAAATGCAGTTGATGTATTCTACAGCCCCAGCCGACTGGGAAATTTCTTTCTTTCTTTATTTATTTCTCAGTTTAACCTATTTATCTATCTATCTATCTATCTATCTCACTCTTTTTATGTTCCACTTATCTAAATTAGAAAGTTTTTTTTATACCTTTCTTTCTTTCTTTCTTTCTTTCTCCGTTTTATCGATCCATCCATTTCAGTATGTTCATCTCCAACTTCCAAAAGAGCCACATGATTTCACTTTTGAAGCTTTTGGAAAGAAATAATATCTAATAATATTCATTTTGCTTGCAATCCACTAAAATTGATAAATTCTCGGCTTCTTTAGTTTCGAAGAAAATTGACTTTTCAAAGAAAATTGGTACGGTTGGAGAAAGTTGGTGTTGCGTTCTGGTTAGTGAACGCTTGTAATATTAAATAAAGGACAAACCACGATATGAGAGGAAATAGAACTATATTATCAGGAAAAAGTATATACAATAGAGAGACTAATTGTAGACAAGAACATAGGATTAGTGAATATAGAATAAAGATATAGTCCAACGATAGTATTGGCTTCCGTTATTACGGTAGAAAGTAAGGTGATCTAGTGTGACCTCCAGTCTCCAACGCTCTAATTCTATTCTTTTAAGAAGCTGCTCTTCACCTTCTAGTCTGCCCTGGTATTAGTAGCTACTGCTATATATGGCAGATGGACTAGTTCATTGTGTGGAAAAAGGTGGGTGATACCCAACAGTTGGCAAGAACAGAGATGGGACGAAGAGATGATGATGAGTTACTATGAAGGGAAAAAGAAAAAAATGAAAATGTCCGACACATTGTCACAGAAAAAACGCCACTCCCTTTATTCCGGTATTTCAACTTCCCTCTTGATCGGTCTCATATCAGGAATACTTAAAATTGTATTTTTGAGTCAATAAAAAATTACTAAATCGAACACACCCTTGATAAGTTGGGGCAGCGCCATCAACTCCGAAATTTGAGTTGTTCTTGTCCGAGTCCGGTTAATTACTAACTGACCTTTTTAAAAATTTCTCAACTCACGTGTGAACGTTCCTCACACCTACCGCAAGAGTTCCCAAGGTTGACGTTTTTCTGTCTGTCACACAACCTGTAATAAGGACATTTTTTCATTTAATTGTATCTTTTATATATACATATTAATGCATATTTGATTGAACATTATAAGTATTTTTTGCCTTGATATTTTTATGTTAATCCTTTCGAGTTGCCGTATCGATTTTATGATCCCTGGCAGGTTAATAAAGCTTCCATAATTAATTATTTTCTTAGTACTTTCTGTTCAGTTTTGGACCATCATCTGGGGTTTGTGTTTTCCACACGAGACAAATTCACCTACCTAGGAAGCAGTCTCTCATCAACCGAAAAAGACATCGACACGCGGCTAACGAAGGCATGGACAGCTACCGATAGTCTATCGATCATATGGAAATCAGACCTGGCCGATAAAATGAAACGCAGTTTCTTCCAGGCAGCGGTCACATCGATACTGCTGTATGAATGCACTACTTGGACGCTAACTAAACAGCTGGAGAAGAAGCAAGACGGCAACTACACAAGAATATTGGGCGCAATATTGAACAAGTCCTGGCGGCAACACCCCACAAGATACCAACTATACGGCCACCTGCCTCCCATCTCGAAAACTATCCAAGTTAGACGAACCAGACATGTAGGACACTGCTGGGGAAGCAGGGACGAGCTCATAAGTGATGTACTCCTATGGACCCTCACATATGGCCGAGCAAAAGCAGGACGACCAGCTCGAACATACATACAGCAGCTATGTGAGGATACGGAATGTAGCCCTGAAAACCTGCTGGAGGCGATGAACGATAGGGAAAAGTGACGAGAGAGGGTCAGGGCTATCCGTGATAGCGGCACGACATGATGATAGTGATGATGAATAATTAATTATTGAAAGTTTATTAACCAATTCTCACCAGATATCATAAAATTGATCTGACAACTCGAAATGAATTAACAAAAAATATGTAGACAAAAAATGTCTATAATATTTAATTAAATATGTATTAATGAAGAAATGCTGCATATATATATATATATATATATATATATAATCATTTGAATGTAACTGTCTCTTGAAATTCTGTTTATCTATTTCTTAACGATAATCTTTCAAGAAAAAATTATAAGTGTCTTAAAATCGGATGTTAGTTTTCAACCAATATATATATATATATATATATATATTAGTTGAAAACTATCATCCAAGTTCTGATAGAACATATATATATATATACACATATATATATATATATACACATATATATACACATATATATATATGTGTATATATATATACATATATATATATATACACATATATATACACATATATATATATATACACATATATATATGTGTGTGTGTGTGTGTGTGTGTGAGAAGGAGGTGCCCGTGGTGTAATGGTTATCGTCGTAGAAAATGGACACGGTGATAAGAGTTCAAATCCTGAACGAGACTGATTGCATTTCATATAGCAGTAATACTCTTGGGAAAGGTATGAATCCAATTATTCTCCCTCCAGCTATGGGTAAATAGTAGGGCAGAGTGTGTTATTTTGCCTTGGTTAGGCAACTAGTCTAGGAGAAGGAAAACTCTGAATTAAAACCTGATAAACTCCGCTTAAAAATTGACCGTGCGTGTGTGTGTATGTCTTTGTGTGTGTGCTAACAGGATTTGGCATTGAATAACTATCAAAGGTTGATACACCATAATCCAAGCCAACCAACCAACCAACCAACCAAAGCCAATCAACTCCTTTCTGAGTTTTTGAGCATTCCTATATCAGAACCATCTCTGTTGCGTATATGCTACACAGTATCACTATATATATATATATATATATATATATATATATATATATATATATATATAAACAGGTCTAACTGGAACAACTTACGGATAATATTTCCCTTGCTAAATTCCAGAGAAGTTCCGTAACAATGCAAGTTTTATAATCTTCTTTATTGTAACAGAATTCATTGTCTTAACTGTAATCGAGTCTTTAGAGAGACGACAATTTCTTTTCACGAAATTGTTTACCAAGAATGAAATGGTAAAGATGAATATTTAACGAAAAAAAAAAAAAAGCAGAAAAATGTTGGTAAAAACATTCAGAAAGAATTTTGTCAAATCACTTGAATCTGGAATTATTATTATTATTATTATTATTATTATTATTATTATTTACTCCTTTAGAGTTTTTCACATCAGTATTAACTGATGGTTTTTCACTGGAGTTTGAGTGACAGCAAGTCTCTTCAAGTCTCGAGGACTCGTCTCTAGGTTCTGGCCGTTCTTTGCAATGCTGTCGTTTGGATAGTCTCTGTCCGTCCGCCTATTTCCAAGTCTTCCAGGTCTTTTCATAATCCTTTAGTTATTGTGCCTAACGCACCGATCACAATTGGCACAATCGTTACTTTCATGTTCCACAGGTTTTTCAATTCTCTAGCAAGGTCGAGGTACTTATCTTTCTTTTCACTTTCCTTCAGATTTATTCCGTGGTCCGCCGGGACAGCAAAGTCGATAATTTTAAAAATTTTCTTTTTTTTTTTTGTTGATTATTATGAGGTCTGGTTTTCTGGACGAGATTAGGTGATCCATTTATGCATGGCATTTTCTAGGACAGGTGCTGGGTTGTGCACATACCATTATTATTATTATTATTATTATTATTATTATTTTACACTTTTGAGAGCTTTTCACGCCTGCGTTAGCTGGAGTTTTAGTGAGAGAAAATCTCCTAAAGCCTCCAGGACTATTCTCAGTATTCTAGCCAATCTCAAGAATGCTGTAGTTTAGGATGGTTCCCACTCGTCTCTCTTATTTCCAAGCCATCCAGTCCCTTTTCCAATCCTTTGGTGACTGTGCCGATATCACCATCACTTTCATGTTCCATAGTTTTTTCAGTTCTCTAGCAAGGTCAAGGTTGTAGTTATATTTCTTTCCACTTTCTTTCTGTTTTATCCTTTAATCAGCCAGAACGGCAAAATCCACTAGTCAGCTGTTTTTGTTTCTTTTTTTACTATCACTTTGTCTCGTCGTCTGGCTGAGATTATGTGATCAGTGTTATATTTTGACCCCCGACCGAGCTGTCAATCAAGAGATGCACCCGTGTAAATAAGCAGAAGAACAGCGGAAGCAGGTGGGCATTAGAAAATAATATAAACAGGTGCCCGGGGCGGTTCGAGTCAGGATGCCGAAGTGAGAACCAGCTCCAGACAGAGGGCTTTGGGCCCTTAGTGACCCCCGGTTGAGCAACCCAAGCCAAGATGCAAAAGAAGTGCTGCTATGGTCGAGGAAGAACATGGGTCAATATAGCAGTCCGTCCTTGTCTCCACTCATTTCTCACACACAATAAACATCACCTTTTCGAAAATAAAATGTGAGAGATTTATATAAAGAAGTGTATTCGTTCGTTATTGAAGTCGTTCATTACCAGTTGATTACGGTTGCGAGTATACAACAATTGTTGTATTGTCATCTGTTGATTCATCTACATACATGCAGAATCATAACGACACAATAATAACTGACAGACACAGGAAGACTTCCTAAACAAAATATGTACCTCTCACTTTATTGTAAGGTTTCGAAAAGGGTTACTCAAGGTTTGCGTGTGAGAGGGAGCTGGAGACCGAACAGAAACTGCAATATTTTGACCCCTACTCTTATGGTTGTCAGCTTTGTGTCTTTCTCGTTCTCCTGATGCTCATCCGGAGGCCCTGAGGCCCACTCTGCTGGGTGATGGCTTTCTTTACTGCATCTTATCAGCAAATTCCCTGGACCCAACTCATCAGAGCCCCAAGGCCCCTTTGACCTGGTGTGGCTTTCCTTACCACATCTCGTCTATAACTCCGTCCGATCTCTAACTGCAACTGTCTTGACTTCTGTCTTGACTGAGTTATATAATAGTTCAACGCCCACTCAGTCGCCTATTCGATCTTTGAAATCACATGTTTGATCGTCATCAAGCGGAAATAACTGTCATGCTGTTCACAGGTCACTCTCTTCAGGTGCATCAGTCTATGAGTGTACCATGGGAATTTTTTCACCTCGTCCCATTTCATCAGCCAATTTCCGCCCACACGATTTCCTCTCATAACTGCCATTAGAATGTATTACCTCCTTCCGGTGCATCACCTTGGGATGGCATTTTTGGCCGGGTCGAAGGCTAAAATACAACATAATCCGTTGGTATCTCAAAATTCACAAGAATTTTGTGCATCACATTTTCTCTGTCTGATTCTGAGTCGTGCCTATACAATTTATTCATTGGGTCAAATTTCAATTTCTTTCAAAATTCCCTGTGGATCACCTTCCTCATGCAGTCATGTCAATTCTTCTTTTTCTTCTTCGTCTTGAGAGTTTTCACATCAGCGTTAGTCGTTTCTAGTCTTATACTCTTTCTGTGTTAGTTTGCTGCATTTTCTCAATATGTGATTGATTGTTTCGTTTCTATCACTACATAACCTACATCTGCTATTTTGTTGCGGCTTATCTATTCTTGCTTTGATATGATTGGTCCTTATCGCGTTGTTTTGTGCTGCTATTAGAAGAAATTCAATTTCTCTTTTAAGGTTTCCCTTTCTTAGCCACGTTCACGTTTTTCTTTCACTCAAGATGTTGCTTATTAGTCGCTTATAATGTCCATAGAGTTGTTTTTCTTCTCATTTTTGTTTCATGGTTATTGTCGTTCGGTTGGTGCCCGTGGTGTAATTGTTATCGTTGTAGGAAATGAACACGGCGACACGAGTTCAAATCCTGGACGAGACTGATTGCATTTCACATAGCACTAATACCCTTGGGAAAGGTATGAAACCAATTATTCTCCCTCCAGCTATGGGTAAATAGTAGGACAGACTAGGTTCTTCAGCCTTGGTTAGGTAACTAGTCTAGGAAAAGGAAAACTCTGAATTCAAACCTGTTAAACTCCACTTAAAAATTGACCTTGTGTCATATCCTGCCCGAGCGGAGGGGTTGGTAAATAGGATTGTCGTTCGGTTGGTCCTCGTGTTGTCAGTATTGATTTTGGTGGCTGTAATCAGACTTCCTCCGCACCTTTCTATGTAGTCTTCAGGTCGTTGTATCGATTCGTCAAACGCTATCAGCAATGTTAGTAAGTCCTCTTCCTCATTCTGTTCTTGACACATATAGTCTGTCAATATCATCTTTGGGATGTAATGTTTTATGCATGGTCATTGGTTTTCTTGTTCGCTGGTCCATTTGTTGAAGTTCTTCTCTGATCCACGTCAAGGATGGCCCCGAATACCTTACGAGGTGGACAGCCCAGGTATTTATCTCTTTGGTAAGGTTTCTGCTATATAGTCTTGCCTCGAGTAGCTTTCTGGTTCTGAGATAATATGTCTTAATTTTTTCTTACATCTCCACTTGTTTGATGGTGTCAGCTTCCAATATTCTTAAATATTCGTAGGTTTCCTTTCCTCCGATCGTTCTAATTTTTTCTTGATTTCGTAGTTCCATTCGGTCCATCAGGTGTAGTTTCCCGCTCTTCATCACTAACTTGGTTCAATTTTGTATTTCAAATTCCATCCCAACCTTCTGACTATTCTCACTGCATGAATTAGGGTTTACAAAATTTTTTCATTTTTTGCAAACAGTTTGATGTCATCCATGTATTTTAGGTGATTGACCTTTTCCTGCGATTTATTAAGTTGGTATCCGTCAGTACATTTTCTGAGTATGTGGTTGAGTGACATCATCGTTATAATAAATAGTAATGGTGATAGTGCATCTCCCTGGAATACACCTCTTTGGATCTTCACTTCAGCTCATCTTTTCCCTCCTGCTGTCAATTCCACTCTCCAGGTTTCCATGGTTTTTTCGATAAAATTTATGATTTCATCTGTTATTTTGTACATTTGAAAGTAGTTTATTATCCAGCTTTGCGGGATGATATCTTATGTCTTTTTGTTGTCAATCCAGGCTATAGCTAAATTTTTCCGTCCCCTCTTGTTTTCGTTGACGATGTACTGATCAATGTAGAGTAGCTCTCCTATGCCTCTGGATCCTTTGTAGCATCCTATCTGTTCGTCGGGGAACAACAATCCCCGGCTTGTTAGAGAGTCATAAATCTCGTCCCTTATTTGTGCCGGTAGTATTTTTCATATAATACGTAAGGATATTATCGGTCTGTAGTTGTTTGGTGGGGTTCCTTTGAGGCAGTCTTTTAGGATCAATATGGTCTTTCCTTTGGTTATCCATTTGAGGTGCCCGAGGTGTAATGGTTATCGTTGTAGAAAATGGACACGGCGACACGGGTTCAAATTCTGGACGAAACTGATTGCATTTCACAAAGCACTAATACCCTTGGGAAAGGTATGAATCCAATTATTCTCCCTCCTATGGGTAAATAGTAGGGCAGACTGTGTTGTTCAGCCTTGGTGAAGCAACTAGTCTAGGAGAAGGAAAACTCTAAATTCAAACCTGTTAGACTCCGCTTAAAAAAAAATTGACCTTGTGTCATATCCTGCCCGAGCGGGGAGGTTGGGTAAATAGGGATTATCCATTCGGGTAGATATCTCTTCATTTCGAGTGCTATCTAGTCGTGAATGGAGGTGAATTTCTTGAACCAGAATGGACCCATCATGGTCTGGCGTTTTTCAATTTGATATTTTTTAATGTTGTTCTGAGTGAATCTGTATTTTCGCTTTTGACTCTTCTTCGAGTCCTTCTAACTCTTTTCCCATGTTGCTTATCTATTCGGCTTTTTGTTGTGTTTCTTGGTTTCCTCATTTTACTCTGAAACTTTTTTGCTTCCCTTGCATCCGGCTGTAGGTAAAATTTTATTTCGTTGTTTTGGAATGCCCCGATTTTTCTGTAATGTTTTACCCTTTCTCAATATCTTTTTTAATGTTTCCCTCTTTCGCCAGTACTTTCTGGTTTATTTCCGCAAGTTGTATTATTATTTTTCTTGTGTTGCTGTGTATTTTTTGTCCCAGCATGTTCTAGCGTTTTTCCTTTGTTTTATCATTTTTGTCTGTTTTCGTAGATTTCTTATTTGCGTTTCCAGTCGAGGTCCCCATCCAGGTTTTGAATTTTTGTTCGTGTTCTTTAAGGGAACCCCGATTTTTACCACAAACTAATTTAGCTCCAGCATAAGTCTCCTCAAATTTCCAAGACTCTTCTCAGTATTCTGACAGATCTTAATAATGTTGTAGTCTGAATAGTTTCTATTTGTTCTCTGATTTCTAAGACTTTGCCAAGCCACTGGGAATAGCTCTAAGTGCGCCAGTTACAAATGGATTATATATATATATATATATATATATATATATATATATATATATATATGCGTGTGTGTGTGTGTAACTGCTCCCTTCTACGCGATGAGTTAAAAAGGAAGGTAACAATGCAGAAGCAGTATTTTTCAAGAAAGAAACTTATTATTGATTAAATGATATTCTTCAAAATAGCTCTTTTGATATTCGCCACATTGCGGGGAAAAATCATGACTTACTGGACTTGCGTATGGCTGCGTTTCGTACGTTTCTGTCGCTCAAAAGCAAAACAAAAAAAGCCAAAATGGCGACGCACAGTCGCTTTTGTACTTGCTTAGTCTCGCGTAAAGTAACGCAAACTCTCAGGTATCTTATGCAAATGAGATAGTCGGGTATTATAAAAAGAGCACTCGACGAAACGGAGACAGTTTTGGACAGAAGGCGTGTTGCGTGTTGCGTGTGTCTGTGACGTTATTCAAGTCTTTCAAACTACGCACATTTATTCCAGTGAAGAAGGTGTCCCCTCAATGCAACAGTTATCGTGGTGGAAAATAGAATTAGCAAGTCGAGTTCAAATCTTGTTCAAGGCTGATTGCGTTTCACTTCTCGCTAATACCTCTCTAATAGTGTTTTCGCTTCAGCTATGGGGAAACAGTTGGGCAGTCTGAGTTCTTGAGCCTTGGTTAGACAAATTGGGTAGGAGCAGAAAAACGCTGAATTCGAACCAGCTGTGTTTAAAAACAGACCTTGTTTCACATCCTTTCCGTAGTGCAGGGATTGGAGTATATACACATTTATTCCATCGAGTTATCAATTGGTCGAAGTACCTCCGGAACTCCTCTTTTGACATGGCGTGAAGATTTGCCGTTTTGTTTCTTATGTCTTTCACATCTGCAAACCTCATCCATCAGACAGATTTTCAGTTTTAATAAAAAGAGAAAAGAAAGAAGTTGCGTAGAGTGCGTATAGAAACTGTTGCGCTTGCACCATCTCCTGTTTCGCTGGAAACATTTCAATCAAAAAGTATCGAGACATTATCATTTTATTCTACAAGCTGCTAAGATGTGTGCAAACTTCATTTATATTTTCATTTTTGAATTAAAAAAAAAAGAAATTAAAAATCTAAACTTCAATCTCGATTCATCTTTATTACACTTTGTATTGATGATATTATCTACTCATAAATAAAGGGGGGAGTCCTCGTGGTGTAATGGTTAAAGCGATGGACTGTGGAATCGTAGTACACGAGTTCGTACTCCAGCCGCGCTATTACGTTCACTTTCGGGCAAATACCCTTGGGAAAAGTATGAACCCCCTTATCCTCCCAGCTATGGGTTAAATAGTACCACTACTGTTCTTCTAGGAGAATGGCTTTGGCATAAAATAACCTAAAAAGTGTTGATATGCTATTAAACAAAGAAACCAACCAACCAATCATGAATAAAATGCTAACTGGGTGCCTCATTGATAGCCTAGTCTGCTCTATAATATATTCCTAAAATTAATTAAAACGTAAAGTGTTGCTCTTATAGGGACGACATACAACTTGAAACTCCATCATAAGAGAATGCCACAAAGTGGCTGAAAAGTTTATGCAGTCACAAGCATAACAGGGTAGGACCGTTATCATTCTAGGAATTGTGCAAACGACTTCGTTTGAACTAGAAAAACAAAAAGTATCAAAACAAATGAGTGGGTGTCCTAAAAGTAAAAGATATTTGTTGTATCGTGGTAAGGAAACGATACACAGTGAAACAGAGTTAATCATTTATCAACTCTAGTGGTACAGTCTCTTGCTGAAGGTCCTTTCAGAACTCTCTGTCTCTGCTCCTATTTCTTCTTCTGCTTCTGACTCCCGCGCTTGAGAAACACAGCGTCTTTTATAC
This sequence comes from Sepioteuthis lessoniana, assembly GCA_963585895.1. NCBI lineage: Eukaryota > Metazoa > Mollusca > Cephalopoda > Myopsida > Loliginidae > Sepioteuthis > Sepioteuthis lessoniana. The sequence goes on along the minus strand of OY757913.1, from coordinate 92,721,252 downwards.
TTCTGAGATACCTGAAGTCATGTGGTACGAGCCACTATACAAAAAATATTATTAGGCAATCAGGATCTAGACTGATCACTCTACCCAAATGATAATAATGAGCCTGTTACGTGTAAACAAACAAAAACAAGACAAAAACAAAAAGAAAAGAGAGGAAAAGGAAAGCGCGTGATGGTTTCGTTTTAGATGTTGATTTGCTAGTGAGATCTAATGTAAAGACGAAAGAAATCGAAAAATTTGGCGGTTGGAGATCAGTAACAGAAGAATATTAATGAGACAAAAATGAATATTAGTTGTTTGAATTCGGAGACGAAGCTTGATGATGTTTATCATTCAGGGTTTTAGGGCTATTGTCTTTATTTTTATTATTCATATATTCTCAACGTTTCGGCTGATGTGTCCTCCGGCCTTCTTCAGGTTTTTCTTGTCGAACACGGGAGCCGACATGAAACTTCGAACCAAGTCTTGTATTTTATCAACGGAATCAGGGTAAGCCCTACCCCGAGTATTAAATAAAGAACGTGGTTTCAAGTTCCTTGTAGGCTCCCGAGTTCGACAGGAAACATCTGAAGAACACCAGAAAACATATCGGTCGAAACGTTTTGAATATAACAATAAAAATCAAGACAATTGTCCGAAAACCCTGAATGACGAAAAGGAATGTAATACTTTTAAAATTGTTGCACGGCGAGTGGATGAACCGGAAGTTTGAAACAGAAAGCTTTCTGCTGGCTTCTTCTATGGTGATAAGAAACGGGTTAAATATCTGAAGAGACTTGCCGTCACTCAATCTTGTGCGATAACCGTACGTAGAAAGCAGACAAATGAATGAGATATAAAAGGGCTTTGTTGGATGGATATAAGAGAATAACTGCAATCAACAGCTAAGCAGGAAATTAATTACATTGCACAAAGCTATAAACTCCTGAGATGAATTTGGCAATCTGTTTGCCTTATCAGTTGGGGCAGTAGAATACTCCGACTTCACCTCTGCAGTAAGGTAAGACATCCACTCCCGACGAGTATCCTGGATATGATGATCAGGCTCCAGTTCGGGAACTTTGGGGAATATGGAGTACCCCTTCAATGCTATTACTTCCAGGTCCACACTGAACCGATGTCTTTGTACCTATCTGAATCATGTCTATGGAGCAAGAAGAAATATTTATTCATTAACTATACTAGGCTCTAAACAAATGATTGAAGTTGAATAGAATTATTTGTGTTTGTAATACTTCAGTGGGGTAGGACATTAAACTGCATCTGATGGGGAGGTTTCAGTCCCGAAAGTTGGGGAACTCCCCCTCTAACCTCGAGAAGTAGTACTTGCTAGGGTTCCATCTATGAGTCAAATAGAACTGTTCAATCTTTTACTAGGGATTATTATGATTAAATAGCAATAATTGAAACCACTAAGCCGTATGATTACAATAGATAGTAATAATCGAAACCATTTAACTGTGTGTAAAAAATTAGATCTAATGCATTTTGAAATTATGTTGTCTATAATCTATTCGCCATTATATATATATATATATATATATAAACAGGATATTACACTAAATAATCCCCAGGGTTGATATGCCATGAAATACAACCAAACCAAACCAACCCAAATTAGTAGTCTATATAAATGAAACGAAGGAAACTATATTATCGATTATGGTGTTCAATCGGCTATAAGAAGAATTGTAAAATGTGCACAACAAAGAATAATGACAAGCAAAATTAGATAAAAATTACATTAACGAGAAGAAAGGTAGACTAAAAGCTGTGTAGAAGGCGAGAGTAGTAAGACCGGATAGAAAGACTAAAAAGAGAGTAGAAAGACAGAGTAGAAAACTGGATTGACGTAACACTAATGATTGAATGAAAGGACAGTCTAAGGTCGACTATCAGTAGACGAAAAATAAGATAGCAATGAGTGAAAGGAAAGTAGAAAGACTAAGACAATGCCAAGATAAAGAGAAGAAAGATATTGTTAAACGATTAAACAGTTCTATTTCAAACAATTCAATTTAGTATAAGTCAACAAAGTGAAATGGTTCCAAGTATCGCTACGTATCACAAACGATTCAATTAAACATCAGTCATTTCTTTACACGCTGTTAGATAATGGAGTAGTCCGATTACGAACAATTCAGTTTAGCGTCAGTTTCTTGTTTGCAAATATGTCAAACAGTTCTATTTGATCCATAGATAAGACCCTATCAGGCGTTACCACTCCAGGCCAGAGTAAACCTGGGAGCTATGACAATGAAGGGGTATTCCGCATTCCTCAAAGCTTCAACATAACTATATAGATTTAGATTATTTAATGTCATATCTAGGACACTCTTTGGAATGAAAGTCTTACCCCTCTGCAGGGATTCAGTCGATCTATTCTACAGTCCCAGCCATCTGGACCTCAAACAATCTGGGTCAAAATTGACCTGGAAGTAATAGTAATGAAGATGTGGCTTCACTCACCTCTGAACTCCACAACTTGACCGTCACTTTCAAATGTAGCTTAGTGCCACACACAGAACACCCCTTTTTGCTCCAGGAGATACAGTCAGGTTCACTAACAGTGCCGTTGAAAATTAGAGTCAGTCGGCTGATTGACCTAGTGTGTAGAGTGTTCCCCAATGGTCCGGGAGACCAGGGTTCAATCCCAGGTCGCGTCATACCAAAGACTTTAAAAATGGTTCTTTGTACCTACTTGCTTAACACTCAGCAATATAAGGTACGTATCAAGGGTAAAGTGGAGCAACCCATGGAAAGGAGTAGCGCCCTCCCCTACACCTTGATGTTGTTGCTATTGAAAAAGGAGCCTTCTGGTCGCCCTAGAATACGGTCGCCAATTTTACTTACTTATAACAAAACTAATGTCATTTTAGGATCCAACACCGGCAAAAAATGTTCTCATTTCTTTCAGACATTCAAATATCTTTGGTAGTTAACCAAAAAATGTTTTTGTTTTCTTTTTGTTTGCTCGTTTTAAAAGAGAATGAACGATGCAGCGTTCACCGAAGAAATGAAATAATGAAGCACATTGAGGGTTCAAAGGCCTGATGTGGTGGGTAAATGCCAGAATAACGAGTGCAAAAACATCGGAGACAAAAGACCAAAATGAACGTCGAGTAATCGAATTAGTTGTTGCTGCAACATGCAAGGTGAACGGCTTGGAACGTTTCTACATTGAAAATCAGTGAAAATGACTGAAAATGAATAAAGGCAGTGTTTGATATATGCAGAGAGAGAAAGAGAAAGAGAGAAAGGGTGAGAGAGGGGGGGAGAGAAAAGATGGGTAGAAATTGTAATATGAACTGAATGGCCCGGGATACCAGAGTTCAATCCTAGGTCAAGTCATACCAAAGATTCAAAAAATGGTACTTGATACCTCCTTGCTTATCACACAGCATTATAAGATACGTATCAAGTGGAGCAATCCAAGGAAAGAACTAGCGCCCTCTCCTACATCTTGGTGTAGTAGCTAATGAAAAGTGAAGCTTTAGGTCGTCCTCGATTAAGGTCGCTAATTTTACTAACTTATATATATAGTCATCCACAAGCAGACCTGTTACGTTCTATCAGAACTCTTCAGTGTGACTAGACAGACTAGATTCCCGAAGTTGGGATAAAAACCTGGCTGACTGAAACACCAGTCCAAGATTCTACGATTCAGCCACGAGGAAACCAACGTACACAACCGAAATTTAAACGTTTATGTGTAATATATATATATATATATATATATATATATATATATATATATATATATATATATATGCAAGCTTATGTATCATATATATATATATATATATATGAATATGAGCTTATGTAGTATATATATATATATATATATATATATATATATATATATACCATAGAGACAATTATAATAGAATAATATTTATAATTTACTTTTAAAAAATTTAAAACATTAAATCTAGTTGTTAATTATAATTATTTCACTTCCTTAAAGATAATGGTAAAAACCAATGTTATTTATCAATTTAAATGCCCATTTGGGTGAATACATCTCAGGTTATAATAAAAACGATGGTTTACGTTGGTCACACCACAACAAAATTATCAAGGAGGCTCTCTCTACACCTATCAGATTCTAGCTCCTCATGCCAACATTTAAAACAATATAATTGTCTTACTAAAAAACACAGAAATATTTTAATTGATAATACAAAAATACTTCACACTGACAATAATATTTAAAAATCAAAAATCCTTTAAACTCTATATATAAGATTTAGATAACTCACTTTTAAAAGGATTAAGTTTGAAACCAGCGATAATATTTTAGACCGTTTCAGATAGATAGATTGAACAATTTCATGTTCCTAAATTCTCACAAAGGATAGAAAGAACAAATTTTATTCTAAATTTCGTTTACTTCACGTAATAGAAAAAAATTGAAATGAACAAACCTCACTTTGATGATATAAACAAACCTCACTTTGGGAATGACAATAAAAACAATAGTTTGATTTGAAGATTAAATAATTTTAATCATGAAAGACTTTACTTTACCTTGATAATGGTTCGGATACGAATCGAAAGTGCTCGTTTTGTTTTGCCATAAATGGCTCTTTTGGAGAAATTATTAATGCCTTTTAAGATAGTAAGATCAAAAGAATTATTAGGAAGCCTGAAAGAAAGAATAAAAAAAAACAAAAAACTTGTAAATGATAAGGAGTCTGTTTTATTCAATTTAACATGTATATATATATATATATATATATATAGTCATCCACAGACAGACCGTTTCGTTCTATCAGCACTCTTCAGTGTGGCTAGACACGCAGGACGCTCGAAGCCGGGATCGAAACCCATCCAACTTTACGTTAGACTAAGTCTCAGATTGGTAAGCTAATAGTTTCTGCACATAGTTATATGGTCGTGCGTTTAAGATTTATAAGTGAATAGTGTGTAAGCAATCTTATTTTTAATGTGTTAGAGCTGATATCTTTGCATACAATTATTGCTACTTGGGGACAGTTAAATGGTTTTAAGTATTACCATATAACCCTTATTCTATTAACTATTTATATTTACCAACCCCTCCGCACAGACAGGATATGACACAAGGTCGATTTTTAAGAAGAGTCTAAGAGGTTTGAATTCAGAGTTTTCCTTCTAGACTAGATGCCTCACCAAGACTGAAGAACGTAGTCTGCCTTATTATTTATCCAAAGCTGGAGGGAGAATAATTGGATTCATACCTTTCCCAAGGGTATTAGTGCTATGTGAAATGCAATCAGTCTCGTCCAGGATTTGAACTCGTGTCGCCGTGTCCATTTCCTACGATGATAACTATTACACCACGGGCACCTCCAATTCTATTTAATATTATTGATTTTTTGCACACTATGAAGTGTTTTTAAGTATTGTTCAAACTATTTTTTTATTCGCACGCAGTTAAATAGTTTGTAATACCAATAATTCAATTTCTGCACAAAGTTAAATGGTTTCAAGTATTCCTATCAAACATTAATAATTCTATTTAGGATTAATCATTAACTTGCACTCCTTTAAACAATTTCAAATATTCCTAACAAAAATAGTTTTATTTGTATATAGTTTGATTTAAGATTGCACATCCAGTAAAGCAGTTAACGAACCAATCAGCTGGGGCAGTGGAATATGCCGACTAAATCTCTGCAGAGACCACCCCTAATGAGTGTTCTGGATATGATACTAAACTCCATTCCAGGAGCTCTAGGATATGAAGAGTACCCTTTATTAAAATTTACCCAACCCCTCCGCCCGGGCAGGATATGACACAAGGTCAATTTTTAAGCGGACTTTAATTAAGAGTTTTCCGTCTCCTAGACTTGTTGCCTCACCAAGGCTGAAGAACCTAGTCTACCCTACTATTTGCCCATAGCTGGAGGGAGAGTAATTCGATTCATACCTTTCCCGAGGGTATTAGTGCAATGTGAAATGCGATCAGTCTCGTCCAGGATTTGAACTCGTGTCGCCGTGTCCATTTCCTACGACGATAACCATTACACCACGAGCACCTCCAAAGAGTACCCTTTATTGCCATGGTTCCCAGTATTGTAAATAGGGAAGAACAACAGCATATACAGTGATGTATAAAAATATAATCTGCATCTTTTCTTGTTTTTTTTGTTGTTTTTTTTTCCCAAAATGTATGTATTGGTAGATTAAAAGCGAGTAGGACATGGATGAAATGCGCTGACACAGAGGCGACGGTGCGCTTTTTCTGTGAAGCCCCTCTGCATTTCTGCTTCGTTCTGCCTAAGTAGAAATCTTTTATTGTTTAAAAAGTTGTTCAGATGCCCACGCAAATCCCTGTAGCCCCATCTCCCGCCAACACATTGCATTTGGCACGCCTCCTTTTAGCATGCATCCAACGAAACTTACAAGGTACTTCCATTGGGGAACTACTTGAGTCCTGTTTACTTAAGGAAGTAGATGTACTACCTGTTATGCCGAACCACGCAGCATACGCGGCACTTCTGCTGGGGCATCTGCATTCTGCTTACATTGGGAAGCAGATAAACTTCCTGTTATGTTACCAACGCAATCTATGCGGCATTTCCTTTCGGCTATCTGCGTCTTGTTTACTTTTGGAAACAGACGTGCCTCCTGTTATGCCATGCACGCAACCTATGCGGCATTTCAAAGGAATCTTCCGGTTGATATCCAACACTAGGTCTCCTCAGACGCGGTGTGGTAGTACCTGTGAGGTTCCTATCTATGAGTCAAAAAACTGTTTGACCAATTAACTCTGTGTAAACAAATGACTGCTGTTAAATTAAATGGTTATTGTTACATAACGGTGTTTGAAACCACTTAACTGTGTGCAAATAAAACTATCAATAATATGAATTGAATTACCATGAATATAAAATCCGGGGAACACTTACACATGACATATGGAAACACTGGAGAGCTGTTTCGACCATATTGGGTCTCATCAGCAGTGTATACCGTGGTCCCCACCACTGGACATCGAACTAGCGACCACAGATCGCAGAGCCGAAACTCTACAACTGAGCCAACAGTTCTTATCGCTCACAATTGATGCCAAATTAACTAGTCATGAGACCTAATAAGGTCGAGGGGCGTGTCCTCGTGGAGTAATGGTTAAAGTGATGGACTGCGGAATCGTAGTAAGCGAGTTCGTACTCCAGTCGCGATATTACGTTCACTTTCGGGCAAATACCCCTGGGAAAGGTATGAACCCCCTTATCCTCCCAGCTATGGGTTAAATAGTAATAATACTGTTCTTCTAGGAGAATGGCTTTGGCATTAAATAACCTCCAAAGGTTGATATGCCATTAAACAAAGAAACGAAACGAAACGAGTAATAAGGTCGAAACAGTTGTCCAGTGTTTCCGTATGTAAGTGTTCGCCGGATTTTCTGGTCATGGTAATTCAATTCCCAATATAATTCCTCTACTTAAAAAAAAAACTAAAATGTAGATCAAAACTATTTATGTTAGGAATGTTCGAAACTGTTTAAAGTAGAGCGAACAAATGATTCATAATAAACAGAATTATTAATGTTTGATAGGAATACTTGAAACCATTTAACTTTGTGCAGAAATTGAATTATGGGTATTATATTCTCACACTTGAAACTATTTAATTGCTATCTGTGTCACCATTTTTTAAAAATTAAATAACGAATTTTTTATTGAATATAAATTTAAACTTAAAAAACATATCAGTTCAAGAATATGTCTTTATTGTTTTTTGTTTTTTTTTAGTTTATATTTTTTTTTAATGCTGCCAATTCTAATACGAGATTTTAAAAAACTCTTGTAAGTAAGAATTACAAATCTTCTTCTTGTGTTTGTATCGTCGTGTGACATTAACCTTTCACTAAATCTAAACCTCATACACTAATTTCATTGTGCAGCATGCATTTACCCAACCCCTCCCCACGAGTAGGTATTTATTAACACACGGTCAATTTTGAAGAATACTTATTACCTTTAACAGTATATCAACCCATCAAAAGTTATTTTATATCTAGAGGTTAGGAAATCGCAGTCATTGTACGGTCATTTTTTTTTTTTTTTTTTTTTTTTTTTACATTTTTGTGTCAGCTCAGTCGATTAGAGCTAGAGAATACGTCGACTACATCTCTGTGGAAGAGTAAGATCCCGCCACCTAAGCGTACGTCCTGGTTAGGACAATGAACTGCATTTGAGGGTGAGGCTCCAGCCGTGAAGTTTTTGGGAATGTAGAGTATCCTTTCTTTGCCATTACTTTCAGAACCACTCTCACCCGGAGTGGTAGTACCTATTAGGGTTCATTTAACAGTGTGATAATAGAAGTATTTGTAGAAGACAGTAATTCTTAAAACAATTTTACTGTGTTCATACAAAAGATTGAAATTAAATGGAATTCTAACTGTTGAAAAACATTAACCGGAAACATTTAACTGTGTGCAAACAAATGAACTCTGTCTCGTTTAGAAATGTTATCAACAAATTATTGTCTCAAAAATTATTCGCTCACACACACACACACACACACACACACACACACACACACACACACACACATATATATATATATATATATATATATATATGTACATATATTCAAGAAAGTTTTGTAAAAGACGATGTATGGTCAAAAGCGCTGGGGTAGAAGATATGGGACAATTCCTTTACCATCTAGATCCCAACACTAGCAAAACAACAAGGAATCTTGAAAAAATAAAATTAGAAATAATAGACAATGTTCCATCGTCTTTAATAAAACTTGCTTGAATAATAACGTGATGTCTAAATATACACTCTTCGCAAAATATATTTGTAGAGAAAAATTAAAAAACAATGTAATCTAGAGTGAAGAATTTACTATGAAAGAAATTCGACGTTGTTACGTTTCGATTTTAATAAACCCTGATCACGACTTAGAAAAGATGATATCGAGTAAAGACCTGACGATGGTTTATAAAAAACCCGAAATGTTATGACGACTTTCTTTCATATTAAATCCTTCTCTTTGGATTACTTTGTTTTCCAATTGTTCTCCACATTCTCAGATTCCTTTCTATTAATCACTTCCATGTATATGTGTGTAAACAGGATTTGGCATTGAATTACTCATTAGGGTTGATATGCTATAGAACACAACCAAACTAAACCAGGGTAAACATTTACTTTATTTATTTTTTTCCAAATAGTTTTAATTGTTGTCCTTTTTACTTTATCTATATAGATGTTATGTCCTCATGACGAAATGATAAAAGTGCTTGCTTGTGGCTTCAAAGTAAGCGACTTTGGACTTCAGTATAGCTACTGCTTTAACATTCGGGCTAAAGCTCTTTGGAAAGATATGAGCCCCGCCCCTTATCCCTCCAGCATTGGGTTGGGTTTGGTTTGACATGGTTTTATGGCATATAAACTATCGTAGCTTATTTAATGCCAAATCCATTTTCATTCATATCAATAGTTCTATTTCAAACAATTCAGTTTTGCATAAGTACAGTCTAAATGTCAAAAACATTTCTATTTCAAGCTATTCAGTTTAGTCAGCAAAGTTAAATGGTTCCATGAATTGCTATGTATCACCAACAATTCAGTTAAAAATTTACACTTAGTTAAATGTAAAAAAAAAAGTTCTATTTCAAACAATTCTCTTTAGCATAAGCATACAGTTTAGTTCTATTTGACCCATAAATATGACTATCAGGTACTACCATACAAGGTCAGAGTGGTCCTGGGAGCGATGGCAACGAAGGGGGATTGAAAGGTTTTCTGATATTTTGCGTTGACTAATCCGCCTTCATATTGACCAATAATACGACCTCGCTGAAATTCGGAAACTCCTAACACCCCTTTTGTCTGTGGCCTGATGCGTTAACTATATATGGAACCTGAAATAGAAAAAAATAAGTATGATAAACAACAGTAACTTGTTTCAACTGTTGTTTATTATACTTATTTTTTGTATTCATTTTTTACATAAAATCAAAATCAAATTGTACTTTGTGGTGGTGTCTATTTACTTCTGTCATATCTGTGTATAATTCTCTTTTAAATATCACAAGTAAAATCATAGTTTAATCATTTGTTGCTTCCTAGAAAATCAGTATTTTGATTCTTGTTTTTTTTTTTATTACCTTTGCTTGAACATCTACAACTTGAAAATGAACATGTATATCAGCCGACACAAAAGCCTCTCAGTTTTCGCTTAACTTATTTCTTTAGTGATTAACCTAAAATGTAACAGTTTCCTTAGAGCAAGATAATGGAAACAGACAGAACGATGCCACCTATCTAATTTCGAGTGGTGGGGTGGGCATCAAAGTGTTTCTTCCTAACAAGATTAGCAGTAGTTCGAACACCTAGTCGAACGGAAACGGTGGTGACAGTTACGTCAACGTAGAGTGAAATTGAGATTTGATGGTCGGCGAAGCGAACAGTTCATCACATCTATTAATAGAAAAGATTCGTTTCTTTGTGAGTTTTCAAGCCTATTGAGATTCTTCTCTTCTTGCAGTACACAGACACTTGTATGGAGGACTCAGTGAAGAACTAACTGTATCAATTTTTTTGCTATAAATTGTTGGCCTCAGATATGAATTGTGGGTAAAGCACAGTGGCCATTTGTGTGGGATACGAATTGTTGGCTATGAATTGTAGCCAATGGATTGTGGTTATGAATTATGGATTATAAGTTGTTTCCTATGTATTGTTGATTATGAAGTGCAAGATATAAATTGTCGGTCGTGAATTATCATATTTACCCAACCCCTCCGCTCGGGCAGGATATGACACAAGGTCAATTTTTTAAGCGGATTTTAACAGGTTTGAGTTCAGAGTTTTCCCTCTCCTAGACTAGTTGCCTCACCAAGGCTGAAGAACCTAGTCTGCCCTACTATTTACCCATAGCTGAAGGGAGAATAATTGGATTCATACCTTTCCCAAGGGTATTAGTGCAATGTGAAATGCAATCAGTCCAGGATTTGAACTCGTGTCGCCGTGTCCAATTCATGGGACGATAACCATTACACCACGGTCGTGAATTATAGCCATTGGGTTGTGGCTATAAATTATGGATTATAAGTTGTTTCCAATGTACTGTTGATTATAAATTGTTTGCTACGAATTATTTTATCTGAATAGTGGTCAAGGATTTGTTGCTATGAATCATGGACTATAGATTGTTTCCTCTGTATTGTTGATTATGAGGTGTTGAATATGAATTGTTAGTTGTGAACTGTAGAAAGAAAACGAAGAGTTTGCAACGAATTATTGGCTATGAACTGTGGGCTCGCAACGAAGTCTTGGCTCTGAATAGTTGGCAAGGGACTGTTGGGCTGCCAACGAATTGTTTGCAACACATTGTTGGTTATGAGCTGTGGACTGAAAACGTATTGTTTGCTACGAATTGTTGGCAAAGAACTGTGGGCTGAAAACGTATTGTTTGCTACGAATTGTTGGCAAAGAACTGTGAGCTGAAAACGTATTGTTTGCGACGAATTGTTGGCTAAGAACTGTGGGCTGAAAACGTATTGTTTGCTACGAATTGTTGGCAAAGAACTGTGGGCTGAAAACGTATTTTTTGCGACGAATTGTTGGCTAAGAACTGTGGGCTGAAAACGTATTGTTTGCTACGAATTGTTGGCAAAGAACTGTGAGCTGAAAACGTATTGTTTACTACGAATTGTTGGCTAAGAACTGTGATCTGAAAACGTATTGTTTGCGACAAATTGTTGGCTAAGAACTGTAAGCTCAAAACGTATTGTTTGCTACGATTTGTTGGCAAAGAACTGTGGGCTGAAAACGTATTGTTTACTACGAATTGTTGGCTAAGAACTGTGAGCTGAAAACGTATTGTTTACTACGAATTGTTGGCTAATAACTGTGAGCTGAAAACGTTTTGTTTGCGACGAATTATTGGCTAAGAACTGTGAGCTGAAAACGTATTGTTTACTACGAATTGTTGGCTAATAACTGTGAGCTGAAAACGTTTTGTTTGCGACGAATTGTTGGCTAAGAACTGTGGGCTGAAAATGTATTGTTTGCTACGAATGGTTGACTATGAATACTAAACATTGAAAGCACAGGAAAATATTTTCCTGATTAAAATGAGATTATATGACTAACTTTGTTGATAAAAAATACTAAACATTGTTGATAAAAAAATAATAAACATTGAAAGCACAGGAAAATATTTTCCTGATTAAAATGAGATTATATGATTAACTTTGTTGATAAAAAATACTAAACATTGTTGATAAAAAATAATAAACATTGAAAGCACAGGAAAATATTTTCCTGATTTCATGAGATTATATGATTAACTTTGTTGATAAAAAATTCTGAAGTTGTATCTGCTTCATAATGTGGTTTATGATATTGGCTAGGTTTATTTGTGTTTAATTAAGAAGCAAATATCCCCAACTTGAAATGGTATAATTGTGTTTCACTGGGCGTTATGTATATGTACTGCCGAAAGCAAATTTGTCGAGCTGACTAATGTTTCGATTTACCTAAGTAAATAATGCTGTGGTGAATAACCTGCTGGACTGAGACATCGTAGTAAGCGAGTTCGAGCTCCAGTCGCGCTATTATGTTCCTTTTCGGGATAATACCCTTGAAAAAATATAAATCCTCTCATACCAACCAACTATTGGTTAAATGATACAATTACTGTCCTTCTGCTGTGCAGTAATGGAAGAATGTTATTCGGGGAAGTTTCGAGGAAGTAACCCCGCCGGGTCAGAGATATGCATTTTTGCACACACACACACACACACACACACACACACACACACACACACACACACACACACACACACACACACACACGTGCCATGCAAATATGACTATACAGCACACATATAGAATGAATATAAGCTGCGTTATCAGTAGTCAGTAGTGTGACACTATGAGTTGGATATATGCACATACATGTATACACACGTGTGTGTGTGTGCTCTCATATATGTGTGCGTGTATATATATATATATATATATACGCCCACACACATGTGTGTGCACACATCCACACACCCCACACATATACACATATATATATATATATATTGCAGGATGAGTTAGATTAGGCCTGGGTATCAAATTTCAAATGTTAGGAAAACCCATTAACTAGATTAAGGAAATCTAGATAAGAAAATGTTTATACATATGGCCACGGACGTGGGCAGTGTTATGTACTTGTCGGGTACTGGTCAAAAACTTATAAGGGTCTGAATTTAATGTCCCTGTATTGGAGACGGCCAGTCTAGGAAATATTTTTTATGTCCAGGTTTTTTAAGAGAGAAATGGCTCCCCAAAAAGTTATGGGTTTATTCGTGGGTGTCCCTAAGCCGGAAATAATAATGAGACATTCTGTATATATACAGGTGCGTTTTGTGTCCAAGAAGTCAGACTTAGTTTGGGTTCGAAGAAAGTTGATTTGGCCGGGACAAAGAAATAACGAACAGCGGCATTACCAGCCGGACCCAGTTAGTTAAGATAATCTTTTGCCAGCCGAAACTCAAACTAGAATTAATTATCCACAAAGTGTTACACGCTCCCCATCCTCCCTTGACGTTTTAACCACAAGTTGTTGCTGTGTTTTTGTTCTTTTCCCTGTGAACCTGCTTCTCGGTTGATCCAGCCACACATAAGTTCTCGACGTGGACTTAGTAACTTATGCTACGAGTTGCAGAAGCGGGTATTATCACAGTAGTCCAGTCGACTAGTAGATGTTTTTACTGCTTTTTATATCCATTTTACATAAGTCCTATGGTTTTAAGATGGTCTTCATTAAGAGAAAGTGGCATTTTGGTGTGTCCAGCGTATCTTATGAGCATGGATGAACTTATAAAATTGTATAAATAGGTTGGGTCGGTGACTGTGGCTAGCTAGGTCTCCTGAGGACAGCAATAACTGTTCCTTTTCTCCTTATCCCAAATTCTATTCGAGGTCTTGTATTTCAAAACTCTGTATCATTTTTACAGCTGTTTAAAATAAAAGTCTAGTCGACTAGTAGTCACCACGCCGAATGTAGCACCAATGCTCTAGTCTGACCACAACTAATACAGCCAACCTCAGTCAATCCAACATCTATAAAGACGGCTTTGGCATTGAATGACCCACAAAAGTTAATATTTCATTAAACTGATTGTCATTACACAATCGTTCTACCTCAAGCAAAATGTGAAACTGGGCCATACAGAATTTTGAATTTAGAGTTTTCTTCTTGACTGTGCCAATCAGAGGATTCCTTTATCAATTCAAACTGCAGTGAGGATAGATGCATCCATACCTTTCTTAGTTGTAATAGCGCTGTCTTAAGGGGAAATAGTTTCATCTAGGATTTGAACTTGGGTTTCAGTGTCCATTTCGAACTCTACAGGTTATCACCAAACATATAGAAAACATTAATCTTATTTCGTCTGGCCTTCCATTAATGAAGTGAAAAATATTTTCTGTACTTCTTATCAAAGTTTTCGCTCGTTCTCTTTGGGGGGAAATAGCATATCTAACAATTTGATGAGTTCAATGAAGGAACACACGTACAGTCTACGATCGAGTCTAAATTCAAGTCGATATTCCTGCAAAAATACCAAATCTTTGTAACTGGTGTATCGTGGTAAGGAAGAGATATACAGCGAAAGAGAGTTAGTCATTTATTAACTTAAGTGGCACAGTCCAATAAATATTATAAGTCTTGCGCTGTGGGTGTTACGTCGGAAGTTGGTCTTACTACTGACAGAGATCTTTCAGTACCGACGTACTTAAGAAACACGACGTCTTCCGGTATCTCGGAGATATAAACCACCGAGATACCGGAAGTCACGTGGTACGAGCCACTATGCAACAGTAACTATCCATCCCACTATCATTCTCCGACAGATAAATTTCAGTAGAGTCATATAGATAAGTAGCACCCTCAGAGGGAACCTAATACTCCTGTTGGTTTTGTCAGCCGCGGCTGCAGAATACACCAACTGCATCTCTGCAGAGGGGTAAGACTCTCCCAACAAGTGTCCTAAACAATCTGATGGTTCCAGTATTCCTCGAATTTTGGTAAATGCAAAGTACCCCTCAATTAGTGTCACTCCCAGGTCCACTCTAGTCCGGAGCGGTATGCAAACAAATGATTTATGCATTCATAGAAATAAAACAGACAAATCATTTAACTGTGTGTAAGCAAATGACTGATGTTTAATTGAATTTATGCATAGCAATACTTGGAAGCATTTTGTTGATTTACGCTAAGAGGAATTGTTTGAAATAGAACTCTGTATAAAGAAAATATGTTTTTATGGAGGTGTCTGTGGTGTAATGGTTATCGTCGTAGGAAATGGACACGGTGACACGAGTTCAAATCCTGGACGAGACTGATTGCATTTCACATAGCACTAATACCCTTGGGAAAGGTATGAATCCAATTATTCTCCCACCAGCTATGGGTAAATAGTAGGGCTGACTGATTTCTTCAGCCCTGGTTAGGCAACTAGTCTAGGAAGGAAAACTCTGAATTCAAATCTGTTAATCTCTGCTTAAAAATTGACCTTGTCATATCCTTCCCGAGCGGAGGGGTTGGGTAAATATGATAACGAAAACATGTTTACAAATCAAATATTTAATATAACAGTAAACACATGATTTAGCATTTATAACCAACAATGGTTAATATGCTATAAAAGCCAACCTAACCAAAAATATAGCAATACTTAAAAAGGATTTAAACATTTTTAGTTAGGGGGGGCTGACAATGTTAGCGAGTTCGATTCTCATTGGGAGCCCAACGCTTCCAATCTAGTGCCAAATAAAGGAAATGATTGGTTGGGTATTATAGCATATCCATATTTACCAACCCCTCTGCTCGGGAAGGATATGACAAAAGGTCAATTTTTAAACGGAGTTTAACAGGTTTGAATTCAGTGTTTTCCTTCTCCTAGACTAGTTGTCTCACCCAGGCTGAAGAACTCAGTCTGCCCTACTATTTACCCATAGCTGGAGGGAGAATAATTGGATTCATACCTTTCCCAAAGGTATTAGTGCTATGTGGAATTCCATCAGTCTCGTCCAGGATTTGAACTCGTGTCGCCGTGTCCATTTCCTACGACGATAACCATTACACCACGGGCACCTCCAGGGTATTATTGCGTATCAACCCTTATTGGTTATTAAATGTCAAATCCTCTTTAACATTCATTAGGTACACATGATTTGTAAAATAGTTTGATGATGACATTTTTAAACTAGTCGGGGCTCATTTGTTTGCACACAGTTAAATAGTTACTAGTATTTCTATTTAACACAGAAAATTTGATTTAACATGAAACATTTGTTTGCATCCGGCTAAATGGTTATACATATGGTTTGAAAGTGACCAGTGAGTGAGTAATCTTTATTTTAAATGGATAAGAGGTAATTAGTTGGCACACGAGTATTATCATTGATTGCACAAAGTTAAATATTTTCAAGTATTGCTATAAAACACTAATAATTCAATTTAACATAAGTCATTTATGTGCAAACCACGAAGTGGTTTCAAGTATGTATGGCACGATATGTAATATAATAGCCGAGGGATTTCGGTTCATGCCTGTGGGTTTAGTTAGGCTGAGAACTTTTCGGCTCAGCACATGGGTTAGTTAGGTGCAACCTTGATGCAGGTGGTAACGCGGGCGCGCGCACAGAGTGGACATGTCACTCAGAGATGTCACAATAGCCTTAGATGATGAAACGGGTGACAAAGTGCGGGTGACGTCACGCACCGGAAGCGCGCGGAGGATTTTGGGGATTTCGAAGAAAGTTGGGAAGTTGAAACTAGACGCCGAACGAGGAGGTTCGACTTTTGGGGCTCGCTGAGGTGAGACGAATTTGCACCCCATGGGTGCCGGACGAGATTGGGGCCAGATGAAGAAGCCAGCATAAAAAGATTGTGTCTCTCTCCTTATGTCGAAACCTTTAACTCAAAAGTAATAAAAAGGTTTCGTACCTGAACAAAGAAGCCGTTACGTGTTTTCGAATTTCAAGATTCCTATGTTTTCTATGTATATATGTTACTAACATTCGATGTCCATTTCGCACATGGCCATATTCGTGTATATGGCTATGTAACAGGTGGTGTGCATTCGTTCTGTGGGTGTGGGCGTGGGTGAAGTGCCAATCGGAGGACTCCTTTGTATGTTTTGGCGCGAAACCTACACAAAGGGCTTGCACGCGAGATTTCATACGAGACCGGAAGAAGACGAGGAAAGGCAAAATCCCAGGGCAGTCAACAGAAGTCAGGGGAAACCGATTGTCAGAGAAAGGCGGCTGCTAAGCAAGGAGTTGGGACCCGTGGACCCAGAAACCAGGTCAGTCAACGAGAGAGGATGAGCCAGCATTCCTAGTGGCTATGTAGGAATTTCGCTCAGATATACGCTCGAAATTGCCCACGGAAGCACAGAATGCTAGGAAAATGTCAAAAATATCCCACTTCTTGCGCTTGGAGCTAACCCAAGTCCGTGCTTGCTTGTTCTTCTTTTCTTCCACTTTCTCGGTTGTTTATGTTGTGTCTTGTGTGTTTGTAAAGCAATGTGAAAGGCCCCTGGCCGGAGATGAGAAAAACCACTCGACGATCGGATGGCCATGAGTTGGTTTAGGAGGTTGAGATAGTGGGGACCGGCCAGCGGGCACATCATCACAATTGCTCACACAAATAGTTTTTTTACACACTGGTAAATGGTTCCAAATATTGCTATGTAACATAATTCAATTTAACATCAGTCATTTTGTTATATAACATATGACATGGATTTTCGGTTCGTTCCTAGTGACTCCATGTGCTTTGTCAAGCTGTCACGTAGTGATTAGTAAACAGGAGGATGGCAGTGTGTCGAGGCATTCAGGTCTAACAAGTGTGTAACCGGAAGGAGACCACGTGATAACCACGCGGTCAGATTTAGACAGAGGCCAGAGAATCGAGAGTCGAGCCAGGGACACGCAGCCGATCAGAGGCGTTAGGTTGTCTCTGGTGATACGACTGGCAAGGGAGTGCAAGTGTTGGTACCCACTGTCTTTCGGAAGAAGATATGGGACAAGAAGAAGACCCCTCTCTGAGTATTTGTCTCTCCATTTATCTCTCAAACTAACAACAAATTGTGGGCCCTTTTCGAGAATAAAATGAGAGATATGTTTTTATAAAGAAGAGTGTTTCGTTCGTTCATTGAATTTCTTGAATCCTGTTCGATGGTTATACAACAATTTGTTTGCACACTGGTAAATAGTTCCAAGTATGGCAATGTAGCATGATTCAGTTTAACATCAGCCATTTGTTGGCACATAGATGAATATCTTCAAGTATTGCTCACCCGAATCGTTTTATTTGCACAGAGTTGAATGGTTCCGAGTATTACAACGTAACACGATTAGAAAATGATTTAATATATTAATAGTTAGGTATCTTGTGAACGAGACGAGCAGACCTTTGTTAGCGGTATCGATTCTCACTAGGTGCACAAAACATCTGCCTTTGTGGTTATCAAAACTAAATGACAGCATCAGGATGACGTCGCTAGGAGTCTGAGGTATTTTTTTGCGTTTGGGCACTTAATCGATGAAATAGGAGAAGTCTCTCATCCCTAAGTTTTCTCCTTTGTTTTTTGCGACAATGACGGCCGCTGTTGTTTAGTTTACATGGTCGGCAAACTTTGGTCTTATGCGATTTGCAGAGAAAATTACTTACAAACGTGAATTGTAGATGCTTTAACAAAATAAAATAAAAGCAAATAAACAAAACAAAACAAAACAAACGAAAAATTAACTCTCTCAAGTCTAAAGTTATCTGGTTGTTTTTCTGCTTATAAGTTACTATGACACAGCAAAAATGATACTTGCTCGTAAGCATTTTATTTTACTTTAGAGAATAAAGAGATTTCTAAGATTTCTGGAGATCGAATCTGTGCCTACGGAACGCAGAGCCGAAACTCTACCACTGACCATCCACATTGCACACAAGTGACGTCAAAGCAACTTGTCATTGTAATTGCGTGAACAATTGACTCAGATGTGTCTTGCAAGTTACATCCGTACTCTCTGTAGAGGACACGGTCACCACAAGGGGCCACGTTTTCCAGGAGGATTGGAAATACGCATCTGAAATAGCTTTCAAGTGTTTCTGACTGTCACGTGTAAGTGTTCGCCGGGTTTTCAGGTCATGGTAATTCAATTCATAATTTAATTCCTCTACTTAAAAAAAAGAAAATGTACATCTATATCCTTGCCTTTGAGGTAATAATAATTATGCGGATACTTATTTCCAATCCTCCTGGGAGGACGTGGCTCAAGAGCTTACCGTGTCCTCTGTAAAGAGTACGGATATATCTTGCAAGACACATTCAGGTTAATTGGCCACGTAATTACGATGACTAGTTGGTTTGGCGTCACTTGTGTGCAATGTGGATTGATGGCTCAATGATACAGTTTCGGCTCTGCATTCTGTGGTCGCCGGTTTGATCTCCAGTTGGGGAGACTACGGTATAACACTGCTAATGAGACCTAATCCGGTCGAAACAGCTGTCCAGTGTTTCCGTATGTCATGCGCAAGTGTTCACCGGATTTTCTGGTTGTAATTCAATTCACAATTTAATTCGTCTATTTAAAAAAAAAATCTGCCACTGAACTAAGAAACCAAGCAAAGCCAACCTTATCCACTCGCTGCCTCAGAAACTCAAATTCTCTTACTGGATAGTATGTGTCATTTCCTATTTGCTTCCGTAAAAAAAGTATAGAAAATGGCCATTATTTCCTTCAAACTTTATTTTGGGCCCAGGATAATAATATGTAACTTTTATTTTGTTTCTGGATTGTATTAGTTATTTCTTAATTGCTTATGTTTTAAAAGTATTTCAGAAATGGTTTTTATTTTTTCAAACAGAGTCGATAAGACGGTCACTGGGGTGGAAACACACTGACTTTCAAGTAAAGAAAATGTTCTAGACGCAGTGGTCGTTCAAAAAAGGTCTTACTGACAGTATTTTGGAACATAAAAGAAGCCATCATAATAGATTTCCTTGAAAAAGGATCGACTGTAAATAGTACTTCCGATTGTCAACTCATTAGTCAAAATTCACTTTATTTATTAGATAATCATTTTACATTAAGCGCGTGGTTTTTATTCGAACAATGTTTTCTTTTTTCCCCCTTTTTTTTTTTTACTTTACGCCCGTCTTTGGACATTTGATCAAACGAAAAGAAATTTAACGACGTAATATTACTGTTTCTAATTCAAGGTACAAAATTCAATAAATTGCGAATCAAAAATTCCTACTGCAGATAATGTTTTTTTAAATTTTTTTTATATTGACTTGAAGTTTATATCTTTACAAAAATATTTCTTTTAAAAAACATTTAGCATTATTTAAAAACCAAAACCTTCGGTTCATTTTGAGCAATTTTTTTTTCTTTTCCCCCTTTTTTTTTTTTTTCCAATCTTTTTAGCGACTGAAAGTCTAACTTTTCATTTTTCTGTTAAAGAAACAAATGTACATCTATTTTTTCCCTTTCACATTTTAACAAGAACGTCATAATATTATTTTAGTTACATTTCTTTTTCTTTCTTTCATAATATTAGTGGTAGCGTCTACTAAATTACTATTCATGAGACATTCGAATGAAAGAGTACATTGATTTGGTACACACACACACACACACACACACATTTATATATATACATATATATATATATATATATATATGTGTGTGTGTGTGTGTGCGTGTGTTTGTGTGTGTATATGGAAGGAAAACTTTACAGACCATCATTTGTCTACTATATATTTATTCCAGCTGACCACTGATAAAAGCAATGAACCTTTATAGATAGCCGTCTCATAAAGGAGAGAGATCATACAAATACACGTTCAAAAAATTTCAAGGGCGAGGAAAAAATCCAAAGGAAATAGGCAAGCGGCTGACGCCAAACTCGGGTATGATATCCATGTCTGGCGTCATGTATCCTTATTTTTCCACAAGAATGTTTTTAACTACATTCACGGGACATTTGTTAGTTATTTACAAAGTTTTTTGGGGTATCCAATAAGACTCGAACTCACCCCTGTAGGTTTACTAGTACTAGCTTGCTAACCATTACACCACACGAGGCGCCCATACCAGGGCACTTAGTAGCTTATGTCATTCTATCAATTTGACCTATCCTATTTTTAGAAAAGATCTGTCAAATGATTTATTTATTTGATACAGCAATCGCAGTGATATATAGTAATTTATAAAGCTTTTTGTGAAGATGTTGCACAAGGCCATATGAATGGAGCTCCCAATGAGACTCGAACTCACTCTTGTAGGTTTGCTAGTCTAGCTCGCTAACCATTACATAACCCGATGCGCCTAGGTGTGGTGATATATGGATCAACATGGTGCAATGATACGAGCTACTACTGAGAATATATTTAAAAACATTTTTTTTGAAAAATAAGGATATATAACACCAGAGAGACATTTCACCCGAGTTTAGGGTCAGCCTCAAGATCGTGTCTTTTTGGGTTTTTTCTCCCTACTTCTTGAAATATTGTAGTAATATTCTCTCACGATTAGAAAATGTTATAATATCTTGGTCACACCAACAGTTGTAATACTATGGCTGGTAATGGTACTTTATTCCGTGACTATCACATGCATTTCCAGGTAGTTTGTTTATCAATTCCCTCAGTGCCCACGTTGCGTTTGAAAAATCCACAGATGGCGAATGACACAATTCATCCAGAATTTCTTCTGAGGGTCGGGGTGATTCATTGAAACTAGTTATCTTGATGTTGGCAACTCAAATACCAGAAGAACACTCTGTCAACAATTAAGAATCATTTATTGGAACGTATTGATGTAACAATAATATGTCCAATATATTTATAGAAATTATCGCTTTATCATCAATATATGCAGTTCAATGTTTAGACTGCATACAGTAGTAATTTACGAAGGTCTTTACTTCGATTTAGCACAAGGCCAAATGTGAATGGGACACCCAATGAGACTCGAACTCACTCGTGTAGGTTTGCTAGTCTAACTTGCAAACCATTACACCACCAGAGGTGCCCTTAGACTGCATACAGTAGCACCAGAAAGAGAGAGAGAGAGAGAGAAAGAAAGAGAAAGAGAATATGTAAGAATCGACGAACAGAGGCCTAAAGAGACACCTCCTCTCCGACCCGACGGCCATTTCAACTTCAACTTTTACAAAATTCGCTAATTTTTATCTTTCTAAATTCAGGATATCTTTACTATGATGTCAAGTTATTGTTTCTCACACGTGTCCCCGAAATTTTTTAACGTGTTTTCATTTCCTCAGTCGAACTTGTAACAAGCCATGGATCGAATTTGTTTACATGTAGTCTTCCTGTGTAGAAATGACAGGTCCCATACCCTGGACGTGGTGCACTCCCTTGAACTTTTCAATTTGACTTATATTTCTGCTCAAACATTTTAGCTAACTTAATAGCCAACAGAAAAACTCGCCGTCCGATCAAAGTAGATAATGAAATAATTAATTCAGTCAACCATCACAGAATTAGGTTATAGCATTTTATAACCTTTTCTCTCCACTATGTGATGGCTATCTGAAAAGGTTGGTTGCTTTTATTTGTGGCCAGCTGAAATAAACTTGTATATATATATATATATATATATATACTTATATATATATATATATATATACGAGGATCATTAAATAAGTTTCCAGACTTTTTTTCGGATGGGCACTTTTATTGATAGTACACACATGAAACTCTAGTCCCCTTCGAGGTAATCTCTTCCGGCAACAATGCACTTTTTGTACCATTCCAACAACTTCTAGAAGGCCCCATCGAAGTCCTCTTGTGTGAGCGTGTCAATGACCTTCGTCACAGCTTCTTTCATCACCTCCGTTGTCTCATAACGACAGCCTCTGAGCTGAGGGAATAACCAAAAGTCACAAGGAGCAAGGTCTCGACTATAGGGAGGGTGACGAACTGTCTTGATACCCATCTTGGTCAAATAGTCTTTGACAAAGATGGAGTTGTGGACTGGTGCATTGTCCTGGTGGAAATGCCACTGACCCGATTTGAAGAGTGCTGGTATCTTCCGACGGAATCTCTTGCTGAACTCCCTTAAAACCTCAACATAGTAACCCTAACCCTAACCCTTTGGCCAATCAACTCTTGTGTATGGACTTCCTTACTCCTCCCACACCTCTCATCATTCCTCACAAACTCCCTGCCTTCCTTGAATCTCTTATGCCAATCAAAAACTGATGCTCGATTCATGCAAGATAGTCCAAAAGCAATCTAAAGCATTCCATACGTTTCTATGGCATTTTTTCCAAGTTTAAAACGGAATCTTATTGCATATCTGAAATCATAAATTAGTCAGTCATCTCATAAGATGTATAGCAATAACATACTGAATTTTCAAGAGTCTACGGCAATTCTAAATGCCTGTACAAAAAGTCTGGAAATTTATTGACGGCACCGCGTATATATAGTTGGTTTTTTGGTCCAACGGTATGACAACCTTTGTATGGTTATTTTATGCCGAGTCGGGATTTTATTTTTGTATTTTCCATACATTTTCATAATCTATTGTATAGTCGGGCTTTTTAAAAAAAAAATCTACAATGTTAGGGATCTTTTGTTGACAGAATTCAAGTTGGTTTTTGTCTTAAGTATTTTTGATTGTTGGGTTGGGTGATTTTGCTATCTATAATATATGCATATATATATATATATATATATATATATATATATATAACTTTCTTACGTTCAATTCATTATGAACAGTTTAATGTACTTGAAAAAATAATATTTTCAGATGAGACACGGGGATTTTCATTCTTTTTTTTGTGTGTTTTTCTTGTGAAGATAGTATTTTTTTCAAATACAATGAACTTTATAATGAGGCTCAGAGGACATTACAATTTAAATTAGGTTTCTACAGGACAGTATTTGAGCACTTTCTAGATTCATCTTTTATAGCGATTTGTTTGTTCATCACTGACCAACATATATACTGTAAAGTGCCACGTACGAGTCGATCGGGTATATAGGTTGACCTCAATATTTTCAGAACAAAATTCTGGGATAGAATCTGTCGTTTAGCTCAACCCCCAAACATACAGTAGGCTATATAAAAAAATATCTGAATCATGAAAATCTTAAACATTAGGCCATGCCCAGTCTGACTGCACCTCTGCAGAGGGGTAAGATCCACCCCAGTGAGTGTACTGATATGACACTAAACTATCTGTTGGTGAGGTTTCAGTAATGCTGGAGCTTTGGGGAATACGAAGTATTTCTTCATTGCCATTGCTAACAGGTCCGCTCTGGCCCAGCGTGGTAGCACCTGATACTATTTACCAACCCCTCCGCTTGGGCAGGATATGACACAAGGTCAATTTTTAAGCGGAGTTTAACAGGTTTTAATTCAGAGTTTTCCTTCTCCTAGACTAGTTGCCTCACCAAGGCTGAAGAACCTAGTCCGTCCTACTATTTACCCATAGCTGGAGGGAGAATAAGGGGGTTCATACCTTTCCCAAGGGTATTTGCCCGAAAGTGAACGTAATAGCGCGACTGGAGTACGAACTCGCGTACTACGATTCCGCAGTTCATCGCTTTAACCATTACACCACGAGGACACCTGATAGGGCCCTATATATGGGTAAAATAGAACTAACGGCATACTTCTGCTAAACTGAACTCTTTGATTGAACTGAATAGCTTGAAATGGAAATGTTTTTGACAATTAAACTGTGTACTCATGCTGAACTGAATTGTTTGAAATAGAACTGATTATTTACATAAAAATAAATTTGGCGTAAAATAACCTACAAAGGTTGATATGCCATTAAACCATACCAACCAACTAAACATTAGACCAGCGCAGTTGGCTGAGGCTGTAGAATACACCGACAGCATCTCTGAAAAGGGGTAAGACTCACCCCTACATAAAACATTAAACCATCTGATAGCAAGTAGAATTGGGGAATGTGGATTACCCCTTACATTGCTATTACTCCCAGGTCCACTATGACCCGGAGGGGTAGTACCCGATAGTGTCCTATCGAATAGAACAAACCGTGTGCAAACAAATGGCTGATATTAAATTTTTACTGTTATATAGCAATACTTGAAACCATTTAACTCAGTGCAAAAAAGAGGCCTGGCTCTTTTAAAGATGCTATCAGGAAAATGTGTTTACAAATCATAAATCTACTTAATATGTATGTATAAACATGAGTTGGCATTAAATAACCTACAATGGTTGATATGCCATAAAACCAAACCAAATTTAAATTAAATATTAGAGCTTATATTCAGACGAATTTACAATTTTTTTTTCAGGAAATTGCCAGGTAAATAATCTAGTTTTCTGAATGGCCACCCAGGTGCTGTGACGTTTCAGTTTCTGTTGACTGTCATTTGGAAACAGCGTATGATATAGCATTATTATAATAATTTGTATTACAGTTTTATTATTTTATATTAATCTCTTTGTTAATTCCTTACATATGTTCTTCAAATAGGAGTTTAAATTATGAATATTTGTGGCAGTCAGCTGGATTTACGGTAAGTGGTGTATATCAATTGTAAGAAGGACTGTTTCAATGGTTGACCACGGTGTGGTACTATTTACCAACCCCTCCGATCGGGCAGGATATGACACAAGGTCAATTTTTAAGCGGTTTGAATTCAGAGTTTTCCTTCTCCTAGACTAGTTGCCTAACCAAGGCTGAAGAACCTAGTCTGTCCTACTATTTACCCATAGCTGGAGGGAGAATAATTGGATTCATACCTTTCCCAAGGGTATTAGTGCTATGTGAAATGCAATCAGTCTCGTCCAGGATTTGAACTCGAGTCGCCGTGTTCATTTCCTACGACGATAACGACTACACCACGGGCACCTCCGGTGTGGTAAAGGTTTGGATTTTAACCTTGTTGTATAAGTCGGCATACATGCATATATGTACGGCATATATGATGCTTGTTGAAAAAGTTTTAATCCTCTCGCAGATTTGAAATTTGTCGCACAATTTTGCCTTTGTGTGAGCTTTAGCCGCAAAAAAATTAAGTAAGAAATCTGATTTTCTTTTTCTAGTTTTTTAAGAAGTAGTAGCACGTTATATACAAATAATTTACTGTTATAGTGAGTCAATAATTTTACTGTTATATAAGATATTAATACTTTTCTTATATGATCAATATATAGGATTCTAACCGGTATTGCCACTCTGGACCAGAGTGGACCTGGGAGTAATGAAAAGGAATCGGTGCGCCATATTCTCCAGATCTCCAGGACTGACGCTTAACCATTAGATGCAGTTTGATATCGTACACAGAGGTGTAATCGTTGGTAAGCTTGACTAGCAAAACTTTACGACTCTCACTGGGTGGATGGCAAAAGTGCAGTACCGAAATTTTTCAATCTCCTTCCTCCAAAAACTCAAATCTGTCCAATGTTTTTAAAATATATCAATTCCGTGGTGTAATGGCTAAAGCGCTGGACTGTGGAATCGTTGTACGCGAGTTCGAACTCTAGTCAAGCTATTACGTTTGCTGTCGGACAAATGCCCGTGGGAAATGTATGAATGCCTTATTTTCCCATGTATGGATTAAATAGGACCACTACTATCCTTCTAAAATCATGGTTTTGGCATCAAATAAACCGAGAAGGTTGATATGCCATTAACAAACAAACAAACATCTGCAACACGAGAGAAACAGAGTGAAAGGTATTAGTTGTTCTTACATAGAAACGCTATCAGATACATGTGTTGTTGCTGAATAGAAACACCCCACTTCAATTTCTTCATCTCTCTCATCCCCTTCACCCCAGACGGTTCAAACTGATCGTCTATGCCTCTGAGCTCTGAACTGACCAAACTTCCCATACTCAATTAAAAATATTTGCTTTTATAATAATAGAAACACCCCACTTCAATTTCTTCATCTCTCTCGTCCCCTTCACCCCAGAGGGTTCAAACTGATCGTCTATGCCTCTAACTCTGAACTGACCAAACTTCCCATACTCAATTAAAAATATTTGCTTTTATAATAATCTCTCAATGATTCCATTCACTAACGATATAAGGACGTGTGTCTTTAACTTGTCTACAATTGTGTCCGATATCCTGTGACAGAATTGCCCAGTCGGCTGGGGCTGTAGAACACACCGATTGCACACCTGCAGTGGAGTTAAACCCCACCAACGAATATCCAGGATATATGACTCTAAGCAACCTGATGGTGAGGTTCCTGTAATACTGGACCTTTGGGGAATGCAGAGTACCTCTTCATTGCCATCGCTCCCATGTCTACCCGGAGTGGTAAAACCTGATAGGATCCTATCCATGGGTCAAAAAGAATTAAACTGCGTACTTATGCTGCACTGGATTGTTTGAAATAGGACTGTTTTGTTATTTTAATTGTGTACTTATGCTAAACTGAATTGTTTGAAATAGAACTGTTTTTGAAATTGAAACTCTACTTACGCTAAAATGGATTGTTTTGAAAAGAGCGGTTTGCCTAAACTGAATAGCTTGAAATAAAAATGTTTTCGACAAATTGTGTACTTTTGCTAAAACAAATTGTTTGAAATAGAACTGTTTATTTGTATAAAAACTTGATTTGGCATTAAATAACCTACAAAGGTTGATATACCATAAAGCCTAAACAAACCATACCTGCGGCACATGGGAAAAGTGCAACACATAACCTTTGTAACGTGTTACTTAGAACTTATTAATACAAATAAAATAATTACATAATAAAATAATTTACTTAGTAATTAATTATGATCCTTAATTATATTATACTCTTAGCAGTGTCAGTTTTCTATCCGGAACAGCCTCATCCCGAAGTAACATGAAATGAGCACAAAATTACTGATTCACCAGTTTTTAAAAATGTTTTAACCGCAAACGCATGGTGTGAAATGGTATAAGCCATAATCGAATTGTGTTGTATACAGCAATGAAGCGACAATAATACTTATATATAAAAAATATAGTCTCTTTTTGTTTATTACGAAATCGTCACGAAATTGGTTATGTGTGCAGGGATTCTACGGATGGTTAATATTTGTGAGGTCGTGGATCTATTTCTTCGGAAGCCATTTTGGTTTTTTCTAAGTATGTTGTCGATTTTGGGTTCTATGTGGTTTCGTAGTAGGGCATTGTAGATTTTGGCTGCTATGGATGTAAGTGTTATGCCTCGGTAGTTTTTGGCTAATCCGAGGTCCCCCTTTTTAGGGAAGGGGAGTATGCATCCCTTCATCCATCTATCTATCGGATTTTGATTGCATACTGCGTTGCAGTGTCGGAGCAGTATGTCGTCGAATTGTCTGGTCTTCCATACTTTTGGGGGAATCTCGTCCAGCCCTGCAGCTTTCCTATTTTTAATTTTTCTGAGAACCGAGTCGAGTTCTTCTTGTGTGAACGGTCCTAGTTTAATGTCTAATTGTTTAATAATTATTCTGGTGATTGGTTCATGCATTATTTTCGGTCGGTTTTCTAGTTGGTTTTCGAAGTGCTATTTCCAGAGTTTTATTCTTTCTTGTTGGTTTGCAGTCTCTTTTTGTTTATTACGAAATCGTCACGAAATTGGTTATCTGTGCTTGTGTGTGTGTGTGTGTGTGTGAGAGAGAGAGAGAGAGAGAGAGAGAGTCAGGAACTGCTAAATTATAATATTTTCAGAGAGCCTTATTTCTTTGCTCTACCTCTACGAGGCTTGAATAGGGCCGACTTAAAACATTGAATCCTCTTCGTTTCTTCTTCGTTCCGGGATCATACTCCCTTTTGACATTAGCGAGTGTTGTCGATTAGATTATACGCTACCTTTCAACCAGCGCCCTGGTAACCGTGACGTCTGTTCTCTCTGCTCCCACTCATTGCTCTGTATCCCGGGGTTAAAAACTTCGTCGTAATACATTTTCGGATGCCCACACACTTTTTTGTTACTATTTCTTCTATCATCACCCCCATACAATTCTAGTGGCATTCCCGCAGTCTTTTATTTACCAAAGAAACCCACAAACATGACTTGTCAAAAGTCAATATGTAACAAACTGTATCTAACACCAAGAGAGAGAGAGAGAGAGAGAGAGAGAGAGAGAGAGAGAGAGAGATTAGCTACATGGAGCTACAATTACCACTTGCCTAAGTGCACTTACTTCACCCTGGCTACAGTTTAAAATGTAGGCGGTATTTCTGTTTCAACCTGTATAATTTCCAAACCTGGAAACCATTACAATTTTATTAAAGATCTTGTTTGAAAGAAAAATCGAATAAAAAAAAGCGACTAATCTTATCCACTTGTGAAATTGCTCCAGGCTATCTGCTTATTATTTCACTTTTGCACGATTTCTATTTTTCAGTTTTCTGAAAATTATACGCTCTTGTCGATGAGATGATTAAAAAAATAAAAAAATTGATAAAAATAAAAGTTTCTATCTATGGTCCGAAAGATAAAATTAACATTTAACGACAGGTCAAGTGTTTTCCTGTCACTTATAGGGATTTGTAAATAATTGAAATTCTATGACTATTGTCAGATATTAAATATCTTATCATTGTAATCAAAGTCAATGATGATATTAATGCTTCTGTTTTGGAAGGAGCGAAGGATTCTAATTAGCATTTCACAGTTAAAAGCTGTCCATGATGATACTGATACTTCTATTTAGGAAGGTGTGAAGATTTCTAATTTGCAAATCATAGTTAACAGCTGTCCATAATGATTCTGATACTTTTTTTGAAGGAGTGAAGATTTCTAATTTGTAAATTATAGTAACACTTATCCATGATGATTCTGATACTTCTATTTAGGAAGGAGTGAAGATTTCTAATTTGCGAATGAATAGTTAACAGCTGTCCATGATGATTCTGATACTTCTATTTAGGAAGGAGTGAAGATTTCTAATTTGAAAATCATGGTTAACAGCTGTCCATGACGATACCGATGCTTCTATGTAGGAAGAAGAGAAGTATTCTAATTAGAACTTCATAGTTAACAGCCGTACATGATGATACTGAAAGCTTCTATTTAGAAAAAAAAGGAAGTATTCTAATTAGTATTTTATAGTTAACAGCTGTCTATGATGATACTGGTGCTTCTATTTAGGAAAGAAGGAAGGATTCTGATTAGCATTTCATAATGGCCTCCATTAGATCGAGGATTTTATGGTAAAAGAAGCGTTCAACCAAAATGCGAATATGAATACCCAAAATTACCTTTCATCTAGAAACTGGATTGCTCAAATAAATATCTATCTATGGTGTATCATTATTTCTTGGTTACGATTACACACACGCGCATGCGCGCGCACTAAATTGCCTTTTTTCTTATAGAATGAGTCGATGAAACATTAATCTCTGCTTTCATTTAAGACGCCATTTTCTTAGTTTCACATGCCTCTGATGTTATAGAATAAGATTTTAAAATAGGACGCATTATTTTCGGAGCATTTTAGCAGCAAGTGAAACGCCCATAGCCCTATTCAAGTTATCTTGCACATCGACACCATTTCCTACAACAATAACCGCTATGCAAAGAGCGCTTCCTATGGTATATATGTTGTACTCCCTACATGATGGACTCGCCCTCCTCCATAAATACACGTCAACGAGAGCATCAGAGGGAGTGCGCCAATCAGCGTGACACAATCACGTGTGATACCTTTTGCGTAGTGGACAGATAGTCACTACCACATTGGACTCTCAGCTTTCTTCCATCTAACAACTGTTTAACCAGGTTCAGTTATATCTTGAATATATATGTTTTTCTATCAAACCTTTTGTGTTCCCTGTTTCCTTTTTTGGTCAGCATCACAACTATATATATAAGAAAGATAAAATTCTAGCGTTAATAAAATCAGTAAAATTGTATTAATAAAACGAAATTATAGAGAAAACATCATAATTCAAAAACTGCACATTGGCCTAGTGGGTAGAGTATTCTCCAATGATTCGGGAGACCGGGGTTCAATCTCAGGTCGAGTCATACCAAAAACTTAAAAATGGTACTTGATACTTCCTTGCTTAGAACTCAGCATTATAAGGTACGGATCAAGGGTAAAGTGGAGCAATCAAGGGGAAGGAGTAGCGCCCTCCTATACACCTCGGTATTGTAGCAATTGAAAAGGAAGCCTTCGAGTCGCCCTCGACTACAGTTGCCAACTTTACTTTATGAAAATTAACACTCTAAGTTTCACTTTATCGATCGTCAGGTGAGTTTCGTCAGTTGAGTTTCGTTCGAAAACACACACACACACATACACATACACACTTTATATATATATATATATATATAGTAGAAATAATAATACTATGTTGTTGTTGACTTTTCAGTGACTTCTACCCCACCCAGTATATTACTTGGTGTTTACCTTTCGTTTCTTTCTCTGCCTTGCCAAATTGATCAATAAAAACCCCTCCCTGTCACATGAAGGAGGTGCAGGTAAGAGAAAAATAAATGTGCATCTGTAGCCTGAGCAACTACCAACATAATCGCCAAGCAAGGCTCTTCAGACCGGGAGATGCGAAGTTATCACATTTACTGGGAACATTACATACAAACATCCAGAGACAGGTGGCTTTTCTCCCAGCATAGAATGACAACAGGTTAGAAAGCATAATAACGAACAATGTTTGGATTTGGGTCCCAGCTATTGGTTTTCATCCGAAAAGGACGTGTCACTTGAATGGAAATAGATAATTATGATAACAAAATTTGGTAACGCGAGGTCATAAAATTGTGTGCGTTTCTTGTTCAGTCTTTTTCTCGGTCGATGCAATTTATCAAAAACAAGGTGCGTTTCTGACAGATTCTAGGCTTCTGTAAACAGTGTTATTTGTTGTGAGAAGTTGATATGGATCTGCTTCTGCGAATATACGACTGGCGACCCCAAAGCTACGGCGATTCGATCGTGGGAAATAAATTACCCTAACAATTATTTTTTTCGTTGATTCACTCGAAGGAGACCTCTTCAGAACTAGTAGATGAGCTCACAAAGACTTCGGTACACAAATGATAACGGTAAAGGTTTGCATATATCCAAACAAACACTATCCACACACACACACAGATTCTCATACACAGATACACGCACGCATAATCACATACATAGATAAACACACACACACACGCGCACGCGCGCGAACGGGCACACACACATATGTATATTATATTATAATAGTGTAGGATTGACACTCTCTCACTTGGTGGGTTTTTAGCTGATCAAATGCGGTATTATTTGGCGAGTGCTCAATATCTGTGATAGTGCTATAATATAATAATAATGATAACTAAATATGTATTAGTTTTTATATATATTTAATAGCATGGATTCTTATCTGCGAACAAATGTTTCATTTACCCAGTCCGCTGGGGGAGTAGAATACTCTGACTACACTTTTGCCGAGAGGTAAGAACATCTCCTCCAACGAGTCTTCTGCATATAATACAAAACAATATGATAATGAGGCCTAATGATGCTAGAACTTCGCAGAATGCGGAGCACCCGTTCATTGCCATCGCTCCCAGGTTCACTCTGGCTCGGTGTGGTAGCACATGATAGGGCCCTATCAATGGGTCAAATAGAAATAAACAGTGTACATAAGCTAAACTGAATTGCTTAAAATAGAACTGTTTTAGATATTGATACTGTACTACACTAGACTGAAATGTTCGAAATAGAATTGTTTTGAAATTTAACTGTGTGTAAACAAAAATTATACTTATATTAAATTGAATTATTTGAATTGCAACTGTTTGACAAAACCGAATAGCTTGAAATAGAAATGTTTGTGACATTTAAACTGTGTACTTATGCTAAACTGAATTCTTTGAAATAGAACTGTTTATTTGTATTAAAATAGATTTGACATTAAATAATCTACAGAAGTTGATATGCCATAAAACCAAACAAACAAACAAACAAACTGTATTCTTTACAATAGAACTGTTTTGACATAATTGTTTCAAATGGAACTGTTTTTGTATGATGAACTGAATTTTTTGAAATAGAACTGTTTTCACTTTTAACTGTGTGTAAAGAAAGACTACACATATACTAAACTGAATTGTTTGAATTAGAACTGTTTGACAAAACGGAATGGCTTGAAATAGAAATATTTGTGACAATTGATGTGTGTACTTATGCTTAACTGAATTGTTTGAAATAGAACTGATTATTTATATAAAAATCGATTTGGAATTAAATAACCCCCAAAGGTTGATATACCATGAATCCAAACAAACAAGCAAATATAGGTTTCATACCATCTTATTACGACAATCATCTGCTTGCTTATTATTGTAACGAGACGGCATGAAACATTTGGTCGTAATAAGACGACATGAAAACATTTAATTCTGATCCTATTTACCCAACCCCTCTGCTCGGGCAGGATATGACACAAGGTCAATTTTTTAAGCAGGGTTTAACAGTTTTGAATTCAGAGTTTTCCATCTCCTAGACTAGTTGCCTCACCAAGGCCGAAGAACCTAGTCTGTCCTACTATTTACCCATAGCTGAAGGGAGAATAATTGGATTCAAACCTTTCCCAAGGGTATTAGTGCTATGTGAAATGCAATCAGTCTTGTCCAGGAATTGAACTCGTATCGCCGTGTCCATATCCTGTGACGATAGCCATTACACCACGGGCACCTCCATTTAATTGTGATAAGATGGCATGAAACCTTTGGATTTTTGGTAAAAAGACGGCATGAAACTTTTTTATTGGTTGTAAGAAGATGGCATGAAACCATATGGTTGTAATAAGACAACATGAAATGTTTTGGTAGGTCGTAATAAGACTACATGAAACCTTTGGTTGCAGATGAGTATCCATACTATTAATCATATATAAAAACTAATATATCACACACACACACACACACACACACATATATATGTGTGTGTGTGTGTGTGTGTGTGTGTGTGTAATGGTTGATTGATTTTTACGGCGTGACATCCCGTCTTGGTTTATTCTATTCTTATAGGTTGGAAAACTGCAAATAATCTTTATTTATAATCACATTTATTGTGATTGTTTTATGCTCACAGTTATACGATATTAAGTAACACTGTTCTTCAAATCATTATATTTATATGTAAAGATATATATCATCATGATCATGTCGCGCTGGTAGCACGGATATCCTTGAACCTCTCTCGCCACTCTCCCTATCGTTCATCGCCCTAGGTAGGTCTTCAGGACATCCCTATCCTCACATAGCTGCTGAATGTATGTTCGTGCAGGTCGCCCTGCTTTTGCATGGCCATGTGTGGGGGTCCATAAGAGTACATCTCTTACGAGTTTGTCCCTGCTTCTCCAGCAGTGTCCTGCATGTCTGATTCGTCTAACTTGAATAGTTTTCGTGATAGGGGGCAAGTGGCCGTACAGTTGGTGTCTTGTGGGGTGTTGCCGCCAGGACTTGTTCAAGATTACACGCAGCATTCTTGTGTAATTGCCGTCTAGCTTCTTCTCCAGCCGTTTTGTTAGCGTCCATGTAGTGCACCCATATAGCAGTATCGATGTGACCGCTGCCTGGGAGAAACTGCGTTTCATTTTATCGGTTAGGTCTGATTTCCATATAATTGATAGCCTATTGATAGCTGTCAATGCTTTAAGTAACCTCGTTTCGATGTCCTTTTCGGTTGATTCGACGCTGCTTCCTAGGTAAGTGAATTTGTCTACTAGTTTAAGAGGGGTTCCTTCTAGAGTGGAGATGTCCCCCGTTTGATTGTAGCACATATATTCCGTTTTGTGTGCATTAACATAGAGGCCTATGCCTGCGGCTGCTCGTTCCAAACAATGCAGTAGTGTTTCGGCTTGGTCGGGTATATTTGCCAGTATCGCTATGTCATCGGCGTAGTCGGCGTCGGTAATTGTTTTTGCGGGGTACCTTCTGCTTCTTTTCTTCGTCAGCTCGAAGCCATTCTCTCTGAATTTGTCAATCGATGTTCTAAGTACGTAGTCTAGACAAATGATAAAGAGGTACGGAGCCAGCGTGTCCCCTTGTAGTACTCCTGCTACAATGTCGAAGTATTTTGTGTCTCCATCTGGTGATCATACTTTTACTTTGGTGTTTCGATAGAGTATCGTTATTGCTGCTACGGTTTCTTTAGGTATGCCGTACGCTAGTAGGATTTGTTCCATCTTTCCTCTGTGAAAGGAATCGAAGGCCTTGGTAAAGTCAACAAATATTAATGTCGCTTGTAGGTTTTTTGCCCGTACACCTTCAGGGATTCTACGGATGGTTAATATTTGTGAGGTCGTGGATCTATTTCTTCGGAAGCCATTTTGGTTTTTCCTAAGTATGTTGTCGATTTTGGGTTCTATGTGGTTTTGTAGAAGGGCATTGTAGATTTTGGCTGCTATGGATGTAAGTGTTATGCCTCGGTAGTTTTTGGCTAATCCGAGGTCCCCCTTTTTAGGGAAGTGGAGTATGCATCCCTTCATCCATCTATCTATTGGATTTTGATTGCATACTGCGTTGCAGTGTCGGAGCAGTATGTCATCGAATTGTCTGGTCTTCCATACTTCTGGGGGAATCTCGTCCAGCCCTGCAGCTTTCCTATTTTTAATTTTTCTGAGAACCGAGTCGAGTTCTTCTTGTGTGAACGGTCCTAGTTTAATGTCTAATTGTTTAATAATTATTCTGGTGATTGGTTCATGTATTATTTTCGGTGGGTTTTCTAGTAGGTTTTCGAAGTGCTGTTTCCAGAGTTTTATTCTTTCTTGTTGGTTTGCTGCTTTCAGTTTTACTTTGGCTGTGTTCTTTCTTCTACTCACTTCGTTTATTGTTTGCCAGGCTATCCTAGATTGTCTATCTTCCACCGAGTCTCTAATCTTATCTATCTGATTTTGAATGTATTCCGTCTGTTCCTTTATATATATGCCTGCTAATTGATATTGTGCCGTTTTTAGTTTTAAGGCATTTGTATTTGTAGTTCTTTTTCAATAGTTTTTGGAGGCTGTTTTCACTAGTGCACGTTTTTCTCTCACCGCTAAAGTTTTCCATGGGATTCTATATTTAGTTTTGACTTTTGTTGGAATGCATTTCTCTGCTGCCTCGAGGTGCGCATTGACGAAATTTTCATATTTGTCGTTTGGTGTACCTTTTTCCGTCTTTTCTTGTTGTGTTTCGAATCTGTTTCTTAATTCTAATACGTATTTATCTCTTATATCTCTGTTGTTCAAAAGGGCCCAGTCATAGTGTTTGGTGGTCGCTGTTCGTTTGGCATTTTTTCGTAGGCTTAACCGTATTTTCGCCGTGACTATTCGGTGATCGGTGGACACACCCTCGAAAGAGGAGTATGCCTCGCAATTCATTGCACTATTTATCCATTTCTTTTTTATAAGGACGTAGTCTATCTAAGCTTTAGTATTGTTCACGTACGTGTATGTCCATAGTTTGCCCTCCCTTTTTTGGTAGTTTGTATTGAGGCATGCTAATCTATTTTCTATCATGAAATCTGTTAGATGTTGCCCATTCCTTTTTGACGTGTTGTGGAGGCTGTATTTGTTGTTGGTTTTTTTTGCGATTTGGGCATTCATGTCTCCGCCAATGACTAACATGTATTTCGGGATGCTACGCACTAATGAGGATAACTCATCGGAGAAGGTGACTAGTTCAGTTTCTTCACTAACATTGATTGGGCTGTAGCAGGAGATGATTGTTGCTCTGGGGTTGCCGTTAAAAGTAGCTGCCATCATTCTAGGTTGTATTTTCTCAATTCTATTTAGCATTTTCAATGCTCTAGGTCCTATAAGCAATCCTACCCCTCCTACTGCAGCGTTGACAGAGTTTTTCCATGCAGATACAGTGACGAACGACCATCCATTGCCAGTTTCGTGATATTTGATATCTTCGCTGTGCGTGCATCTGTGTTCTTGTATGCATATTATGTCAGTCTTATGTTCTATGGCCGATGCGATTAGCTCTGGTAGTTGTCATATTCTATTTAAGATTCTTACGTTAAATGTCGCTATTTGCTGTGTTTGCTTGCATTTTAGTAGTTTTGGTCGTTTGAGCTCTGTAGCTGATTTTTCGAACACTG
The DNA here is from genome assembly GCA_963585895.1 of Sepioteuthis lessoniana. Classification (NCBI taxonomy): domain Eukaryota; kingdom Metazoa; phylum Mollusca; class Cephalopoda; order Myopsida; family Loliginidae; genus Sepioteuthis; species Sepioteuthis lessoniana. The sequence continues at coordinate 92,684,200 of OY757913.1, read as the reverse complement.
AGGCCAGGGCTCCAACCTCAGCAGGACGTGCCCCTTTTTTACCCGCGCGAAGAGCGATGCGGTTTGTGTATGTGGTTTGAGTGTGGGTCATGGTTATCTTTCGATGGCTATTTTATTCTCTTCTATAGAAGCCGCTCTTATAGAGGAGCAGCAGTAGTTCCCCGATCGAACTAGCGATCCTGAGCGTAAAGTCGTCAAACTCACGTCCAGGACCTGTTTAGGTATTGAGTTTGGTCGTCCATGGGTTTATTCAAATACCTTTCCGTACATCATACTGCTTCCCATGTGTACGTAAAAAAAAGTGGGGGAATTTTGATTTAGTTTTCTTAAGTTTTAACTTAGTTAAAGTCCAAGATTAATGTCAGACTTTCATTGGTACTGAATTTTTGTTTTTTTGGCGGTATTGGGACATTTTCCTAGGCTTTTTAGTTTTTCTTCTATATTACCGTTGGGAACCGAGGAGGGTTTAGGAATTATAGAGCTTTTACAAATGACAATTTTTTTTCTTTCTCTTTTGGGGGATGGGTTGCTGTAGTAGTATTGGGTGTTTTAGGCTTTTACTTTTTCTTCTAAACTACTGTTAGGGCTTTAAGAATTTTTAAAAACTTTTAGAAGAGATTCAAAAACGTTTTGCCGTGTTCGCTGACATTTGGGCAGAGTCATATATTCAATTTGGGTTTATAGTAAGGGTGTCTTTACACTTAAAACGCACAGTTTAAGCAATATTTTACAAACAAAAATACAGCATAACATTTTGTAAAATTCAGCATTTTAAATTAATATGACTTAAAGACATACTGACCAATATTGAAACATTTTTCCCCTGTTGGCACGTGAGTTCAAATCATTCCTCTCCCTTTTAGCGTTTATTTACAACTGAATTTTAGGTATGTTTGGAGACGGTCTACTGTTCGAGTCAAGGGATGGGGAGGGATACTAATTTCATCATTTAAAAAAAAAAAAGAAAAAGGATATATATAGTTGTTCTTAATATCATCACATGCACACGCACTCACACACTCATATATGTGCGTTTGTGTCAGCGTGTGTGAGTCATTATATACATATATATAATTACATTACACAAACACACACACTCACATACACACACACACACACACACACACACACACACACACACATATATATATATATATATATATAATGAAATTAAGAACAGCTGCGAAATTAATATATTCGGGAAGTAATTACATTTTACCAAGGAAGATATAAAAAAAAGTTAAATGTATTTAAATCTTATCTTCAAAAATGTAATCACCTTTATTTTCAACGATTGCTGCCCAGCTAGAAGGCAATTTCGTTTATTCAACTTTGTCAAGACATCTGGAATTTTCCCCGAAAAATTTTTGAAAGACTGTTAACAACTTCTTTGTTTATGAATATTCTGCGTCTTTTAAAATGTTCAAGTGATTGAAACAAATGAAAATCTCTTAATACCAAATCCACTGAGTTTGAAAAATGTGGAAAAACCTCCCATCTAAATGATCCAGTTTTTTCTTAAGTTTAATGGCCTTCAATCTTTGAAGATGTTGTGGACAATATTTTTGATGATACTATGAGTTTGTTTGGAAAATAATGTCTGATTTCAGAATATTCTTTTCCCTTGTACTAATGAATTTAAACAGTGTTTTAATCAGTCAAAATACGATCCATGATCATCTAAACATTTCTGCAAACGATTAATAAGGTTATTCACGCTTGTACGATAAAACTCTAAAGGTTTTGATGCCAAGAAATCTTAAAAATAGAATTTCTAATTGTCCTTTGGAACTGAATATTCTTTTAGCAAAAAAAGTCCAGGTACTTGAAAAACATGATTGTTGGTGGGAAGTAATTACCTGATCAGGAGAATCAGGTGGATGTGGAAAAGTGTCATATTCGAAGTCAGTGAGATTCTGCAGGGTCATCTTAGTAAGATAGAGTGGGGGGTTAGGATGAAATAAAATTATCACCAGGCTTGAACTCTTTGAAAAAAAAAAATGAAAAGCATCACTTTTTTTCTTTTTTTCTTTTTTTTCAGGTAAAATCTTCATATAATCTTAAAAAATAAATTCCGAAAGACGTGAAAAAAAAATTAACCAAATGGAAACTTTGACCATTAGAAATAAGAATTTTTGTACAATGGTTAGAGTGTTCGCCAGTGGTTCGGGAGACCGAGGTTCAATCATATCAAAAACTCAAAAAATGGTACTTGATGCCTCCTTACTAAACACTCAGCATTATAAAGGCCTTGTGCCACACTCCTCCGACAAATACCATTGAGTAATAAGCTGGTCGAGGTTGCCTGGTTCGCATGTTGGGAGGTCTAGCATTCATGTCACGCGGCCGATATTGACTTACACCTCGGCTAACTTACTCATCGAGCCTCGGGGGGGCATTCCCAAGGCTCTAAATCTCCTTGGGGAGGCTAGGTTTATTTCCTGGTGACTAAAGTGCCTCTTTTTAGGAGAATTCCAATGGAGCCTTAGGCTTTTTTGGAAATGCCGGGCGTGTCTGGGCTACGGTCCTGCACCCGGACCTATCTTTAAAAAAGTCCTTATGCCACACTCGACCGTTTGGTGGGGTGCGGAACAAATATCGTAGATTGATTAGCTAATATTAAGCTGATTAATATTCGGTCTGATCTTACTTCGTTTTGGCAATACAGCATTTTGACCTTCCCCTATTTCTTGTAAGTTCTTTTGTTAATTGTTTGTTACTCATAGTACAGTGTCTTTTTGTATGTATTCGTATAGCACCGGATACTGGTGCTGAATGAATATATTAAGCACTCATTCTTTTCTCTGTATCATTCACCTCGACGATATAACAAATATATAGAGAACATTAGAGAAGAAGACGTCTTAAAGTTCTAGCACATAGGTCGGACTACAGTAACCTGATGAGCCGACCAAGTATAGAGATGAATACATGGGAACCAATAATTAAAAAAGCTCGACGCAATATGAGTTAAGTTAAAAAAAATCGTACATAGAAGTAGTAAGTAGCATTTCATGGTTTGATGAAAACAGGTTTATAAGACCCAAATATTCAATCTAAAATGTCTCGCAGGACACACGGCGTTACGTTTGGTCGAGAAGTGCTTCCAAGTGAAATCAACGGATTATTGGTTCAATCCCTGCATCCGTAAATAACAAAGAATACTTACTATAGTTTAACACTTGTACCCGTATACGGATAACAGAGTTAGAACAATATGCCTCCAGTGATTAAATAAAGGGTTCATTTCGAAGTTCTGTGTAGGCTACACCTGCCGAAGGCCGTATCGGCTGATATGTTGTAAATATAAAGATGAAGACAATAGTTTGAACACCTTAGTCGAGAGTGATACTAAGGCTTCCCTTCTCAATAGTTACTACACCGAAGTGTAGGGAAGGGCGCTACTCTATTCCCTGGATTGCTCCACTTTACCCTTTGTGACGCGAAACTATTAAAATCCCAAAACGGGACTTTATTTTCGCACGAGTGAAGACTGGGCAGACTGGCACTTGATCCCTTGAGTCCTCGTTCAGAGTTTTTTCTCGGGCACATAAGAACTGGCATATTATGTGGGAGATTAATTTATGGCTAGACTGACCGCCGCTGGCAAGGGGGTTACATATTTCACACTATACACACACCCACCAAGGCCGCTAGTCTTCCTCCCCTAGAACAATAGAAGATATGGCCCTATAGGTTTAGACGCAATAATATTAATTATAGTAGTCGGCAATTCCGGTTTCCCGTGTGATATTTTAAAGGAATTTATAGGACAATTTTAAGCGAGCATATCATAAGGCGAATAGAAGCTGAAAAGAAACATGACATAACAAATTCGTAGCCGACGCTACCAATAACAACTTCAAGCACGTGGGAACATTAAAATATATCAATCTTTTATTACACATAGATATACACCTTCAACGTGTCAAATATATCATAAATGAATAGTCCATGAACATAACTGTCTTTCTTCTTTTCTTTTCTTTCGATTTCAGTCTTTCTTCAAATTGAGAGAGAGAGAGAGAGAGGGTATATAAAATTGGGTATAAGGAGAAACAGTCCCAAAGTTACTTATCTTATTTAGATGGATTCCTGTGGAGAATCTTTCTTCGTTTACGGGCTGACAGACTTTATCTTATTTTTTTAGTACTTGCTAGAAGATATTTTTCGTCTTCTTTTATCCGGAGTTCTTGGCTTTAGTTCCGTCCGCCACGAACTTGTCCAACAACTAATTTTTCTCTTTTCCGTTTTTTCGCTGACGGGAAGAAGGTGCCACTTCCATTTTAGGGTCCTAGCCAATCGTTTGGCTTCTACCTTCTTCCTTCCCGTGTCAGGTAACCCGAGTGAGGTCACCAAGTACCAACATCTGTTGGTCTCCACTGTGACCCACATTCTTTCTTAACGGTCATTCTTTGACGGCTTGCTACTGTTAATTCGAACACAAGGATAGTAGTAATCTTATTCCTATCGTCTCAGTGGGACACCACGTGACACCTTACTTTATAATGCTGAGTGTTAAGCAAGACGGAATAAAGTACCGTCTTTGGTGTGACTCGACCTGGGATTGAACCCCGGTCTCCGGGACCACTGGCGAACACACTACTCATAAGGCCAATGCACTATGTAATAAAATTAAGAAGTGATCCTTAATATTGATAAATAAAGATATTCAACTGATTTAAATAAGGGATCTAATAACTTTTAAGCAATAATTTGACTAAGGATATTAGTTGAAAAACCAGGTTTTGGTTGCAAGAATTATAATTAGAAATAATTATATATTCAATATTTTTTTCTATGCTTATGAATATTGACTAGAATTTTAGAAACTTTTATGTTAAAATTGCGATTACATTTTGGATTATATTTTGCTAAAGCATTTTTCTAGCCAATTTTTATGTCTCTCTAATGTTCATCAATTCCTTTTTTGATTGATCGTCAAATTTCACCCCCAGATTTTCTATTACATCCTAAGCACTGGACAGAGTAGATGATTGCAACTGATTTTATATAATAATTGCTTTTTTCTTTTCTATCATTAATTATATTCGTTATTGTTTTAGATAGTTTGTAACTGTTTCGATTCTAACGTTGTTTAAGTTTTTTCGATGGTAAAAAATAAACGCCTTCATTTTTATTATTTTTGCTGATCTTGTTTAATTTTTTGGCATTGATTATTTCATTTTATCCTATTTTTATCATCTTTGCTGATTTTACTTTTTTTCAATCATTCCTTACTCTATTCTATTTTATTATTTATTTTCTTTGCTGATTTTACTATTTTTCTACCATTGCATATTCTATTTTATTTTATTTTTGCTGATTTACTGGTTTTTTTCTATCATTACTTATTCTATTTCATTCTATTCTGTTATTGTCTTTGCTGATTTTACTGTTTTTTCTATCATTAATTATTCTATGTAATTCAATTATTTTATTATTTTTGGTGATTTTACTGTTTTTTCTATCATTACTTATTCTATTTTATTCTGTTATTTCATTATCTTTGCTGATTTGTTTATTTTCTCTATAATTACTTTAGGTATTTTTATTTGCTTTCTATCATCTTTGCTGATTTGTCTATTTTTTATTATCACTTAGGCTATTCTTATTCCTTATTTATCAGCTTTGCTGATTTTGCTTTTTTTACTATCTTTATGCTATTCTATTTTATTACTTATGATATTTGCTGATTTTACTATATATTTTTATCTTTGCTTATTTTATCATCTTTGCTGATTTTATTCATTTTTTTCATTGCTTATTCAATTTATTATCTTTGCTGATTTTATCTTGAAAAAATCCTGGCGGCACAACCCTACACGACACCAACTGTACGGCCACATGCCTCCTATCACGAAAACTATTCAAGTTAGACGAACCAGACATGCAGGATACTGCTGGAGAAGCAGGGACGAGCTCATAAGAGATGTACTCTTATGGACCCCCACACATGGCCGTGCAAAAGCAGGATGACCCGCACGAACATACATTCAGCAACTATGTGAGGATACAGGATGTTGTCCTGAAGACCTGCCTGAGGCGATGAACGATAGGGAAAAGTGGCGAGAGAGGGTCAGGGATATCCGTGCTACCAGCACGACATGATGATGATCATCATCATTGCTTATTTGTATCCTAGGTGATTTTAATATTATTTTCTTATCGTCATGTGTTTTATTATAATGTCTTTGCTTGTTTTCTTTTTTTTTTTTTATCATTGCTTAATTTACTTTATCGTCTGATTTTTATCGTTAAGTATCTTATTTATTTATCTTTGCTGATTATATTTTATTTTTTGCCATTGCTTATTTTTTATTATCTTTGCTGATTTTATTTTAGGTTTTTTATCATTGCTTATTAAGTCTTTTTTATTATTCAATTATCTTTGCTGATTTTTTTAATTTCTTGCCATTGCTTATTTTTATTATCTTTGCTGATTTTATTTTCTGTTTTTTTTTTCTATCATTGCTTATTTTATCTTATTTAGTTATTTATTATCATTGGTTCTTTTTTTTTTTTTATCTTTGTTGATTTTGATTTATTTTTCTATCCTTCCACTCTTATTACCTATTTACTTGGCTGATTTTTTCTTTATTGTCTTTGCTGACTTTACATCATTTATCTTTGATTATATTTTATTCTCTTATTCATAATAATTACAGATTTTATTTTATTTTTCTATCATTGTGTATTTCGTTTTTTTATTATCTTTGATTATCTTATTTAATTTTATTATCTTTGCTGATTTCATTTTTATTCCCTTTGCAGATTTTATCTCATATTCATAACATTGCTCTCCTTATATATTATGTTCATGATCATTGTTGACTTTATTTCAGTTTTTATTACCTTTCATGACTGTATTTTAATTTTTTGAAAATATTTTTCTTTCTGAGTCCCTACACACTCAAATCGTCAAGAGAAGTAATCCTATGTCAATGTTCGACCAACATAGAACAAGACTCGTTATCTTTATTACAACTTTTTTTTCCCCAGATGAACTGACTCGCTCTGGTTGGTCAAACCTGAGCGTTTATTTACGAATGATCAAATGAACTTACTGGCCAGACAAGACATGGCGGCTTCCATGCTGCGATGGCCGACTTCAAAACTAGTGTTTTAGTTTTCATTTTCAGTCGATAGATAATCGAATTTCGATGCCATGACAACCGGACATAGACTTATGAATACCCAGTCGTCATCAAAGGTTCATTTTTGCAGCAGACGACGAGTTTGATGCTGTAGACATAGACGAATTTGGTTCTGATAAGAACTCAGACGATATGGTCTATTACAACTTCAATCCACGATATAGTAACATTTTCAACATATATGTTTTTCTTTTTAGCCATTGTATTGCATTTTGTTATCGCTGGAAGAAAAAAAAAGACACAATAGATGAATAAAAAACGGATATTTATATTTATAAATGTCTCTACCTTAGAGCCCAATCAAAATCCTTCCAGAATGTATATGTCTTGAAGAATTAATTTGATGGTTTGTTTGTTTTGTTTTATGGTTATTTAAGGCCGAATAATAAATAAATGAATAAAAAATGGATATTTATATTTATAAATGTCTCTACCTTAGAGCCCGATCGAAATCCTACCAGAATGTATATGTCTTGAAGAATTAATTTGATGGTTTGTTTTCTTTTACGGCATATCAACCTCATCAACCCTTAATGCCGAATCAAGTTAAGGAAAATAAATCTGAAAAGAAATTCAAAGGAGTGGTCTTAGGAATTAATGATAAACTTTAGATAATTAGTTGGTTATTTGTTTTTTATTAGGAATTTATTTGATGGGAATCATGATCATAAACCCCCGTGTGAAACAGGTTGGGGAAGGGATCAGTTTGTTAGGATATATCTTTTAAAGAAAGGGTTTATAGAAGTAATTTGGTCTTATTGTAAATTTCTTTAGATTTTTGTGTATAACTTCACTGTTTTTTGAAATGATATCACATTATTTAATTTAGTGTTTTGTTTCATATTGTTTGCACTATAGGTTTTTCTTATATGGGTTAATTTGTATATACAGCTCAAATTGAATTTGCTTCAGAATTTAAAGAAACACACACGCACACACATACATTCACAAAAGAAAAAAATCACAAAGTTAAGGGTAACTTTGTGAATTTTTTTTTTTACTTACAAAAAAGTCATATTTTTTGTATTAAAATAAACATAAATATACTACGTGGAATTTTTTTTATCAATAGATGTTAATGGTCTTGTCATTGGTCTTCAAATATTTTTGTACGAGGGCAACATTATAGAATTTTCAAATATTCGTGGGCAGGAATAATCATAACGTTGGAAGCGGAAGTCAGTCAGTCTTTAAGTCTGTAAGGGAAATGGAAAAGGTTTCACATTTATTTGGTATTCTTTATATATATATATATATATATATATATATATATATATATGGGGGGGTTGAAAAGTTTTATAGGCTAAAAATCTTATATGATGACGTCATATCTGTTAGTGATGAGTTTATGACCAATCGGACCCAAACACCAATAGAAGTGAGGTGCCCGTGGTGTAATAGTTATCCTCGTAGGAAATGGACTCGGCGACACGTGTTCAAATCCTGGATGAAACTGATTGCATTTCATATAGCACTAATACCTTTGGGAAAGGTATGAATCCAATTATTCTCCCTCCAGCTATGGGCAAATAGTAGGACAGAATAGGTTCTTCAGCCTTGGTGAGGCAACTAGTTTAGGAGAAGGAAAACTCTGAATTCAAACTCATAAACTCCGCTTAAAAATTGACCTTATATCATATCCTGCCCGAGCGAAGGGGTTGGTAAATAGGACCAATAGAAGTGAATGGAACCAAAAAGGACTATTTTGAAAAATAAACATCACTTAGTTCTAATTCATGAAGGTATCTTGGTCAGCCGAGGAACTTTTCAGTCGACCCTGGCATACAATAATATAATTTTGAAGCATCGAGTATATTCTTAAAAATAATAAATTTATAGATATCAATTTTAGTTATAGAATATAAATTATTATACTTCAATAGAATAAACTTTTTGTATTTGTTAAATGATTTGAAATTTTATATATACCATTAAGTTAGAGTGTTCGCCAATAGCCCGGGATACCTCGGTTCAATCCCAGTTTGAGTCATACCAAAAACTCGAAAAATGTTACTTGATACCTCCTTGCTTAACATTCAGTATTATAAGGTACGGGTCAAGAGTAGGTGAGGCAATCTAGGAAAAGGAGTACCGCTCTCCCCTTCACCTCAGTGTAGGGGCTGTCGAACAGAGGCTCTTCGGGTCATCCTCGACTACGGTAACTAAATTTACAAACTAAAGATATATTGATTTTTGAGTTTGTTAAATCTTTCGAAGGTTACACTCTGGTATTACAGGAAAATAGAAACAATTGCTCTCGCAGCCAGATCTACTCTGAGCTGAAGTGGTAGTACTATTTAAACCATAGTTGAAGAGATAAAGGACTTCATACCTATCCCTCGAGCACCTAATAGCACGACTGGAGTTCGAACTCACATGATTTTATAGTCCGGCAGGTTATTCCCAAAGCCGAGGAAACTAACCATATTTACCAACCCTTCCGCTAGGGCAGGATATGACTCAAGATCAATTTTTAAGCGGAGTTTAACAGGTTGGAATTTAGAGTTTTCCTTCTCCTAGACTAGTTGCCTCACCAAGGCTGAAGAAACTTGTCTTTCCTACTATTTACCCATAGCTGGAGGGAGAACAATTGGATTCATACATTTCCCAAGGGTATTAGTGCTATGTGAAATGCAATCAGTCTCGTCCATGATTTGAACTCGTATCGCCGTGTCCATTTCCTACGACAATAACCATTACACCACGGGCACCGAGGAAACTAAGATGCAGCTGCATCTACAGTTTCGTAGAAATAGACACATGAATTACACTGGGTAAACAACCTTCAGTTTTATTTCGTTTCTTTGTTTAATGGCATATCAACCTTTGTAGGTAATTTAATTTAAACAGTAGTGATGCTATTTAACACAGAGCTGGGAAGATAAGGAGGTTCATACCTTTCCCAAGGGTATTTAACCGAAAGTGAATGTAAATGCGCAACTGGAGTTCGAACCCGCTTTCTACGATTTTGCAGGCTATCAATTTGACCATTACATGTTTTATTTCCTTATAACTTATTTTGTAAACCTACGGAAAATAGCTATTGTATTCGTAAAACTGTTTTATGCTTTAACTATTGAAATGTCAAAACCCACTTTCCATGGAAAAATAGGCAGATTTACAAATTTCTTAAGAGCTGAATTAAAAAGCATATGAATTAAATCATCATCCTCATCATGTCGTGCCGCAGGCAGGGATATCCCTGACCCTCTCTCGCCACTTCGCCCTATCGTTCATCTCTTCTGGCAGGTCTTCAGGGCGACATCTCGTATCCTCACATAGCTGCGGTATGTAAGTTGAAGCTGGTCGTTGCTTTTACTCGGCCATATGTGTCGGTCTATAGGAGTACATAACTTATGAGCTCGTCCACTGCTTTTCCAGCAGTGTCCTGCATGTCTGGTTCGTCTAGCTTGGATTGTTTTCGTGATGGGAGGTAGGTGGCCGTATAGTTGGTGCCTTGTGGGGTGTTGCCGCCAGGACTTGTTTAATATTGCTCGCAACATTCTTGTGTAATTGCCGTTTAGCTTCATATTTATACTAAAGTTATACAAAACTGAATAAGCCTCTCGAAAGATGATTGGTGGTGGTGGATAAGTGACTAAAATGTAAGTCCAAATTCACTTATTATCTTCCAAACATAGTCGCCCATAATGTTTTTGTTTAATGATCTTTGATCTCAAAAGCAAAGTTTGAAAAGTAAAAAAGGAAGCTTCCATTTAATTTAATTCATGCATAGTCATTTGGAAAATAACACTTTCTCCATCGGAATAAAAAAAAATGTAAAAAGGTATTGGCATAGTGTAATCTCTCTCTCTCTATCGCTCTCTGTCTCTCTCTGTCTCTTTCTCTCTCTGTCTCTCTGTCTCTCTCTTTAGTCCATGTTCGAAAATTATTGATATTCGATCGATTGGTTAGTTGGTTGGTTGTTTTACGGCATATCAACCCTTTTCGGGTCATTTAATGCCAATTTTGATAAAAACTTGGTTTTAGTTTGGTTTTATGGCATATCAACCATTATAGGTTATTTAATACCCAATCCATTTTTATACATATAGTTGTTGGCGACCATAGTCGAGGGTGACCAGAGGGCTCCCTTTTCGATAGCTACTACACCAAGGTGTAGGGAAGGGCGCTACTCCTTGCCCAGGATTTCTCCACTTTACCCTTGATCCGTACCATATAATGCTGAGTGTTAAGCAAGGAGGTATCAAGTACCATTTTTAAAGTTTATACATATAAACAGTTCTATTTCAAACAATTCAGTTTAGCATAAGCACACAGTTTATTTTTATTTGACCCATTGATAGGATCCTAACAATTACTATTACTGAGGGCCAGAGTGGACATGGGAGCAATGACAATAAAAGGCCTCTGCGTATTCCCCAAATATACAGCATTACTGAAGCCTCACCATCAAATTGTTTAGTGTCATGTCCAGGACAGTAGTTGAGAAGCAGTCGGTGTATTTTACAGCCCCAGCCGACTGGGACAATATTGGATCGGAGAACTTAAAACTATTTAATTGTGTGCAAATAAATAATTACAATTAAACAGGAAAAATTACTTTAAACTGTATTTGTTGATGAATTATTTGTGTTAAAAAAGAATACTTGAACCCATACAAATATGTGCAATTATTTTACTAGAAAGGAATAAGTTGTTGGCGACCGTATTCGAGGGCGACCAAAAGGCTTTTTTCAATGGCTACTACTCCGAGGTGTAGGGGAGGGCACAGCTCCTTTCCCTGGATTGCTCCACTTTACCCTTGATATGAACCTTATATTGCTGAGTGTTAAGCAAGGAGGTATCAAGTACCATTTTTAAAGTCTTTGCTATTTTGTGACAGTTTTAACCGGACATTGGCCTAGCGGTTAGCGTGTTCATCAATGGCCTAGGAAACCTGGGTTCAATCCCAAGTCGAGTCATACCAAAGACTCAAAAAATGGTACTAGATGCCTCCTTGCTTAACACTCGGCATTATAAGTTATGTATCAAGGGTAAAGTGGAGCAATCCAGGGAAAGAAGTAGCGCCCTCCCCTACACCTTGGTGTAGTAGCTATCGAAAAGGGAGCCTTCGGGTCACCCTCGACTACGGTCGCCAAATTTGTCTCCAAAAAAGTAGTGACGTAAAATATTTTCCTACTCTTGCTCAAGGCATTGTGATCGAGGATTAATAGTTGTTAGAGTATCATCATCATTGGAGGTGCCCGTGGTGTAGTCGTTATCGTCGTACGAAATGGACACGGCGACACGAGTTCAAATCCTGGACGAGACTGATTGCATTTCACATAGCACTAATACCCTTGCGAAAGGTATGAATCCAATTGTTCTCCCTCCAGCTATGGGTAAATAGTAGGACAGACTAGGTTCTTCAGCCTTGGTGAGGCAACTAGTCTAGGAGAAGGAAAACTCTGAATTCAAACCTGTTAAATTCCGCTTAAAAATTGACCTTGTGTCATATCCTGCCCGAGCGGAGGGGTTGGTAAATAGTATCATCATAATCATCATGTCGTGTCGCTAGCACGGATATCCCTGACCCTCTCTCGCTACTTCTCCCTATCTTTCATCGCCTCTGGCAGGTCTTCTGGGCTACATCCTGTATCCTCACATAGCTGCTGGTCGTCCTGTTAAATTATACTATTTTTATATCTAAAACAAAAAAAGAACACAACATTATTAGTAGTACAGATATTAGCTGTCCCAAGGGTCCCATATATATTGAAACACCCAATATGTATATGTATATATACTGAGTGAGCAGAAATGAGAGGACAATCACATGAGTCCCATATATATTTAGACACCCTATAATCCCGCCTGCAAAATCATAACACTGGTATTTAACCACCCGATTGCATTTTTCAACAATCATCATTGAATCGATTTTAATCTTCGACTCGATTATTGCAGAGCCTAGTCGGCTTGAGAACACACCACTTGCTTCTCTGCAGAGAGGTAAACACACCCTTGATATCCCACAAAATATGCTGATGATGGTGCTCTCTCCCGGGAGCTTTGGAGAATGTGCAATACCCTTTCCTATCCCACATCTCTAATATTTTCGGGTCTACACAATGGGTCAAACATAATTATTTAAGATGCAGTTTGGTTTGGCTTGGTTTGGTTTTAGGGTACATCAATCATTGTAGGTTATTTAATGCCAAATCCATACAATTTTATACATATCATCATCTTCATCATGTCGCACTGGTAGCACGGATATCCCTGACCCTCTCTCGCCACTCCTTCCTATCGTTCATCGCCCTAGACAGGTCTTCAGGACAACATCCCGTATCCTCACTTAACTGCTGAATGTATGTTCGTGCTGGTCGTCCTGCTTTTGCACGGCCATGTGTGGGGGTCCATGAGAGTACATCTCTTACGAGTTTGTCCCTGCTTCTCCAGCAGTGTCCTGCATGTCTGGTTCGTCTAACTTGAATAGTTTTCGTGATAGGAGGCAGGTGGCCGCACAGCTGGTGTCTTGTGGGATGTTGCCACCAGGACTTGTTCAAGATTGCACGCAGCATTCTTGTGTAATTGCCGTCTAGCTTCTTCTCCAGCCGTTTTGTTAGCGTCCATGTAGTGCACCCATATAGCAGTATCGATGTGACCGCTGCTTGGGAGAAACTGCGTTTCATTTATACATATAAATAGTTCTATTTCATACAATTCAGTTTAGTATAAGTTCATTTTTTTTTTGTTTACAGAGTTAAATCACAAAACAGTTATATTTCAAATCATGAAGTTTAGCATACAAAAAAAACAGTTCTATTTCAAGCAATTTAGTTTAGCATAAGTACACAATTTAGTTATATTTGACCCATAAATAGGACCATGTCAGGTGCTACCACCCCAGACCAGAGTGGACATGGAAGCTATGACAGTGAAGGGGCACAACACATTCCCCAAAGCTCTAGCATTACCGGAACCTCACCATCAAATAGTTTAGAGTCATATGCAGGACACTCTTTGTGGTGGGGTGGGGGTCTTACTCTTTTGCAGAGAAGCAGTCGGTGTCTTCTACTGCCTCAGTCGACTGGGCAAAGCTGTTGAAGGTTTTGACTGTTTTACATAGTCATACTTGGAACCATTTGACCGTGTGCGAATGAATGAAAAGTGTTGAATAGATTTATAAGATTTAGATAGCAATGCCCAAAAATATTTAACTGTGTGCAAACGATAGCAATAAGTAATTATCTCTAACATTCTAAAAAAAATTACCAATAAACTATTCATTTACTGATCCATTTAATTGTGTGCAAACAAATGACAGACATTAGATTAAATTTTTAGTATTACTTCGTGATGTGGACCCAGGTTGGGACCAGGAAAAGACAACTCGGGACTCGGTATAAGATGCATTGAAGTAACAAGATACAGAGAAATGTGGTGGCGTAAGCTAGGCTTACTTCTCAGTCGAATATCAGTAGTGTATCCAATCTCGTCGAGAGTAGAAATAATTTACTAAGCTTTTTGCTTGGATGTGGCACAAGGTCATATGAATGGGGCAACGAATGAGACTCGAACTCACCCGTGTAGGTTTGCTAGTCTAGCTTGCTAACCATTATGCTACCCGAGGCGCCCCAATCTCGTCGAGAGTAGAAATAATTTACTAAGCTTTTTGCTTAAATGTGGCACAAGGCCATATGAATAGGGCACCCAAAGAGACTCGAACTCACCCGTATAGGTTTGCTCGTCTAGCTTGCGAACCATTATGCTACTCGAGGCGCCCCAATCTTGTCGAGAGTACTTGGCTCTTGATTAATATAGAATTTGGAAGAGTCCATGAATGGGTTGGTGACGGTCCTATAACACTTAGTCATACTTGAAACTATTTATTTGTGTGCAAAAAATGATTAATATCAAAGAGAACAAATACGTTCTAACTCATTTAAAATATCATCTTCAAAATATGCGTTTACACATCATATATATATATATATATATATATATGAGTGTGTGTGTGTGTGTGTGTGAAAAACTAACTGGAAAACTGGATAGACCGAAACACAAAAAAGAGGTAAAATTGATCTTTCATCTTTAGTCTTTGATGAAATAAAGACGAAATATTAATAGAATCCATTGTCTTTGTTTAGGTTTATCCACTTCTTTTCCATTTATTTTTTTCAAATCTTGGCGGGTTTACCAAATCTACCATTTCTCCATATATAATGCAAAGCTCTGCGAACGAATGGAGCACTCTGGTATCCGGTATGGTATAAAATGTAAATAAACTAACGCTGCTACTTAATAAATTATAATTCCCTGACTGACGTGGTACGCTTGTTGGCCGAGCGGTCTAATACTCAGTCTTACGAAAAGTTGGGCGAGTTTCGATCCCAGCTTCAAGCGTCCTACGTGTCTAGTCACACTGAAGAGTAGTGATACTACGAAACAGTCTGTCTGTGGATGATAATATATATATATATATATATATATATATATATATATATATATATATATATATATAACTCTGTTTTAAACTTGGAAAAAATGCCACAGAAACGTATGGAATGCTTCAGACTCCTTTTCGATCATCTTGCATGAATCGAGCATCGGTTTTTGACGGGCATAAGAGGTTCAAGGAAGGGAGGGAGTCTGTGAGGGATGATGAGAAGTGTGGGAGGAGAAAGGAAGTCAGAACACTAGAGTTGATTGGCCAAATGAAGAATTTCATGGATGAAGACCATCGTGTGTCTATAGAGACAATAAGTGCACAGTTAGATGTCAGTGTGGGAACACTACACACAATTATTCGCGAGGAACTGAAGATGCGGAAGATTTGTCCGATGGGTGCTCAGAGAAGATCAGAAAGAAAGACATTGTCATGACAGCAGGGAGATGGTCGAGCTGATCAATTCAGATCCCGCAGTTCTTGATGCTCTGGTGACCTGCGATGAAAGCTGGATCTACTTCTATGACCCAGAGAGCAAGAGACATATTTCCCAGTGGAAGCATGCTGGCTCTCCCAGACCCAAGAATGCCAGACAGAGAAAATCCACCCACAAACTTCTGATGATCCCTTTTTTTGACAGCACTGGCATGATCTACATGCACTGGGTTCCCACTGGACAGACAGTCAACAAGTAATGTTATATAGTCATCTACATCATCATTCAGCATCACAACGACACAACATCAATACAGACGCAAGGACAAAGACGCAAGAAGAAAGGACGCAGGAATGAAGGACGCAGGAACAATTAAGATGCAGGAAGAAAGACACAGAAAGACTTCTTTACAATTATATTTACCTCTCACTTTATTGCAAGGGTTCGAAAGGGTTGTTTAAGGGTTGCATGTGAGAGGATGCTGGAGACCGAACATAAACTTCATATTTTGACCCCACTGTTATGACCGTCACGTTGTGTCTTGTTCTCCTGATGTTGGGGTCCACTCCATCGGGGGTTTTCCGAGGGCCCCCTCGGTCGGGTGTGGCCTTCCCTACCACATCTGGTCTCTACTGTCTGGAATTATACTGGCAACTGCTTCGGGGGTTTTCCGAGTGCCCCCTCGATCGGGTGTGGCCTTCCCTACCACATCTCGTCTCTACTGTCTGGAATTATATTGGCAACTGCTCTGGGACCCAAACTCAACTGAGTTAAATAATAACTCAACGCCCACACGATCGCCTACTGGATCTTTGAATCGGATGTTTAATCGTCATCAAGCGGAAATAACTGTCATGCAGTTCAGAGGTTACTCTCTTCCGGTGCATGACTGTAATGGCACAATGGGACCTTCACCTTTTCCCATATCATAAGCCTTAATCCGCCCACGCGATCTCTTTCGATTACTGGCCGTTGGAATGTGTCACTTCCTTCCGGTGTATTACCTTGGAATAGTATTTTTGGGCCGGGTCGAAGGTCAAAATATAACAGTAATACTATGTTGAGGTTTTAAGGGAGTTAAAAAAGAGATTCCTAGGAAAGAGGCCGGCACTCTTTAAATCGGGTCAGTGGTATTTCAACCAGGACGATGCCCCAGTCCACAACTCCATCCGTTTCACAGACTATTTGACCAAGCTGGACATCAAGACAGTTCCTCACGCTTCCTATAGTCCGGACCTAGTTCCCTGTGACTTTTGGTTATTCCCTAAGCTTCCAGAAGTTCTTGGAACGGTACAACAAGTGCATTGCAACCGGAGGAGATTACTTTGAAGGGGACTAGATTTTCATGTGTGTACTATCAATAAAAGTGCCCATACAAAAAAAGACTGTAAACTTATTGAAGGTTCCTCGTATTTAAAATTTTCTGGGACACATACATTTGAAAAAGCCAGAATTATAGGATTAGGACATCGTTGAAAACAAAGAAAGATTGAAAATATTTCTCGATAAACAAACGGAACATAA
This sequence comes from Sepioteuthis lessoniana, assembly GCA_963585895.1. Lineage (NCBI taxonomy): Eukaryota > Metazoa > Mollusca > Cephalopoda > Myopsida > Loliginidae > Sepioteuthis > Sepioteuthis lessoniana. The sequence continues at coordinate 92,666,688 of OY757913.1, read as the reverse complement.
ACTCTACATAATATTTCTAATCAGTCAAATGACGTAATTTAAAACAACAAAAACTGATTCATTAGTCAAACGGGTAACTTTTTCTTGTCATAAACGGCCACCATTATCGTATTTTTTCAAATTTTCCCTAGGTTTTTATATTTTGCACTTTTCACACATCAATCGTTGATTTAACATCACTAATATCATCCCTCATAGTCCTGATGATGGTTCTTTAGAATCGAAACGCTATAGTGTCGACTTTGCTTCTCAATAATTCTCTCCTTTTACTTGGATTACCTTATAAATTTTTCTTTATATATTGTCGGAATTCAATCCATTATTTACTTCTAATATATATATATATATATATATCCATTGGTCTGATGAGTAGAGTGTTCGTCAATAGTCCAGGAGACGGCGGTTCAATCCCAGGTCGAGTCATGCCAAAAACTCAAAAAATGCTACTTGATGCCGGCTTGCTGAGCACTCAGCACTATAAGGTGAGGATCAAAAGTAAACTGGATCAATCCAGGGAATGTCGTAGCTATTGAAAAAGGAGCCTTCGGTTCAAACTCAGCTAAGATCACCGACTTTAATTATATATATATATATATATATATATATATATATATATATAAACGGGAATTGGTATCAAATAACCCAACCAATAAAACCCAACCAAATAACCAATCTGTTGTAGTAAAAGTCATGTGCGATAAGGTGTTAAGTTGATAGCTAACTTAAAGAAGTCATTCTACTTGACCCACCTTGTGCTGGAGAGCCTTTCCTGTAATTTTATCTCCTATTTGATTGTGATCCTTTTCAACAGATTCAGCAACCGGCTTCTGTATCAAGTGATTACTAAATACCCCTGAGAATAAATATGTTACATTTCACCCTTATGTACTGAATATGCACAATACCGATACGAACAACGCATTACGAACCAACCGTGTCAATGAAAAGCGAAATATGAGAAGTGACTGATAAGTTTTCTGCCTAGATTATAAGGATACTAGTTTCACAGTTTAGACAAAAACAATCAATTTGGTTTCATACGTTGTAATGACAAAAGTATGGTTGTGGACACGTGTGTATCGTAACGGCTATCGCCGTTGGGAAATAAACTCAACGAGCAGTGTTCAAATCGTTAACAGAGCTGCTTGCATTTACAGGTGCACTAAAGCCGTTGAGATTAGTGAGAATCGATCTCTGCAGTTATGTGTAAAATAGCTGAATTTGTGCAGATTGAGTTCTCTGGCCCTGGCAAAACAACCAGTCTAGGAGAAATAGACATGTTGGAAGACCATATCTATTTAACGTACAAAGACTAGTGTTGTTTTAAAAACAGGGACAAACAAGCAGATTTAGAGTGACAAAGAGTCTGATAAGGCAACAAGTCTAGGAAAAGGAAAATCTGAATTCAAATCCTGAGGAGTTTTTGAAGAATCTTTGCTATATTGATACCCATTGTTCTGTTGTCAACCCTGGAAGAGTGGCTGGTTCTAAAAAAAAGCCTGCACCACTATAAACAAAACAGTCAAACGGTTCAGCTCTTTAAAAGCATTGAGATTCAAGTAATTTCAATGCACTGATGCAGCGAGTTGTATTGAACAAGTCCTGGAGTCAGTACCCCACAAAACAGCAGCTGTACGGACTCCAATCACCCATCAGGAAATCTATCCAAATTAGACGAACCAGGCATGCGGGACAATGCAGGAGATGAATGGAAGAACTCTTAAGCGATATACTCCTGTGGACCTCTTCATATGAACGAGCAAAGTTTGGACGACCAGCAAGACACTATAAACAACTGCTCTGTGCCGATACAGGTTGTAGCCTTGAAGACTTCCTGGGAGCGATGGATGATAGAGACGGGTGGCGAGAGAGGATCAGGGAGATCCGTGCATGCAGCGTGACATGGTGATTTTAAATCGTGTTTCAAAGTCGCTGAATATACTCTGCGAATTTGAGAGCTGAAAGGAAGCGGAACAATATTTGAGTGTAAATGATGCAGTTCTAAATGTACAGGAAAATCCAACCTTGTAGATGTTTATACCTGATTTATTTTTCTGTTTCAGTTACTTGCAAGAGCGTCAACAAATACAGTAGATATGGACAATATCACAGCTCAACAATTCTTGTTATATTATTGGCTGATAAGATGGCACAAGAGGCTAAGCGTTGACCCAGCTTTTAAACCCACGGTATTGTTAACGGTCTGTTTAAATTGTGGGATGCGCTTGGGGGCGATATTTGCCGGGATTAAGAAAGGCAGTCGTCTTTTCATGCATAAACTCGTGGTATATAATACTATTTTAAATTTGAATCCACGGAAAGTTTATTATCCCAGATCTTCTGAAAGTTTTCAAGTGTTTCTGACAGGATTCTCAACTGCGTTGTGAATTTAATCATCATAATCGACACCAGATGCTTTTTTCAATTCTAGGAAGGAGCCATCCGTCAAAATCTTTATTGGGTATATAATATACATCATTAGGATTTAAATGGAATATTTGAACAGTGTGCAAACCAATTATTATTATTAAATTAGCATATATAATATTATTATTATTATTATTATTATTATTATTATTATTATTATTATTATATAAGCATATATATGGATTTTAATTAGTATTAGATACTGAATATTATATTATCGTGTGCAAATAGGATATGTTAACAAATATACTTACTTGAAACTATATAACTGTGTATAAAATGTTAGGATTAGATAGGAATAATTGATACCATATAACGGTATGCAAAAAATTTATTTGATAGAAACTTGATACAATATAATTTTGTATAGTATTAGTTTGGTTTCTTTGTTTAATGGTATATCAAACTTCATGGGTTACTGTTGCGTAGTCAGATACACGAATATGGCCATGTGCGAAATGGGTGAAATGGACATCGAATGTTCATAACGATAGAACATAGGAATCTCGAAATTCGAAAACACGAAACGACTTCTTGTTCAAGAACGAAACCTTTTTATTAACTTTGAGTTAAAGGTTTCGACGTAAGGAGGAGAGACACAATCTTCTATGCTGTCTTATTCATTTGGTCCCCATCTCGAGCGGCCCCCCCATAGGGCGCAAGTTCGCCTCGCGCCTGCGAGCTCCAAAATCGTTCCTTCTCGTTTGGCGTCTAGTACCCGACTCTGACTTTTCAAATTCTCACACAAACCTCCGCGCACTTCCGGTGCGTGACGTCACCCGCACCCTGTCACCGCGTTTAGTCTCGGACTATTATGACATCTGAGTGACACCTCCATCCGCCTGCGCGCACCCGCGTCAACACCTGGCTCAATGTTGCACCAAACTAACCTATGTGCTGAGCCGAAAGGTTCTCAGCCGAACTAAACTCAAAGGCATGAACCGAAATCCCTCGGTTATTCCATAACATTACTTTAATGCCAAAATCATTCTTGTAGAACAGTAAGTCTAATATCAAGTCATTAGTTGAAGGTAATAAAAGGTTTTAGACCTTTCTCCAAGGGTATTAGTCCGAAAGTTTATCAACCATTGTAAGTTATTTAATGCCAAATCCATTTTTATCAAAAAATCAGTTCTATTTCAAACAATTCAGTTTAGCATAAGTACACAGTTTAATTTTAAAAATCATTTCTATTTCAAGCTGTTCAGTTTAGTCACATAGTTCTAATTAAAGCAACTCAATTTAGTATAAGTATAGTTTTTGTTTACTCACAGTTAAATATCAAAACTGTTCGATTTTAAACAATTTTAGCATAAGTACAGTTTCAATGTCAAAAGCTTCAATTTCAAACAATCCAATTCAGCATACAAAAGCCGGTTCATTTCGAATAATTCATGAGTACGAAGTTTAAATGTTAAAACAGTTCTTTTTCAAGCAATTCAGTTTTGCGCATGTATCGTTTCAATGTCAAAAACAGGTCCCTTTCAGACAATCTAGTTTAGCAGACAAAAACATATTCATTTCAATCAATTCAGTTTAGCGTAAGTACGCTGTTTAAATTCTGTTTAGCATAAGTTAAGAGTTTAGTTCTTTTTTACCCATAGATAGGACCCTATCAGGTGATACCACTATGGGCGAAAGAGAACCTGGGAGCGATGCCAATGGAGGGGTACTCCGTATTTCCCAAAGCTCCAGCATTACTGGAACCTCACCATCAGATTGTTTAGAGTCATTTCAGGACACTCATTGGAGGAATCTTACTCCTTTGCAGAGAAGCAGTCAGTGTATTCTACAGCTCCAGAAGACTGGGCAATATACAATTGGTGTAAAGAAAATAACATAAGATACAATGGGTGTACTTTGAGGTAATTTACTAAGCTTTTTGCTTAGATGTGGCACAGGGCCATATGAAAGGGGCACCCAATGAGACTCGAACTCATTCGTGTAGGTTTGCTAGTCGAGCTTGCTAACCATTACACCACCAAAGGCGCCTAATGGGTGTACTTTGAGTAAATAATTTTCTCAACAAAGCGTCCGATTGGCGAAATTTAGTATATGCTGACAGTATCCCCGGCAGAGGAGCAAGATCCTCCCCTAAAAAGTATTTCCTGGGTATGTCATTTAACTGCATCTGATGGTGAGGCTCCAGTCCTAGAGATCTGGAAAGAGTAGAGTAACCCTTCATTGACATTACTCCCAGGTCCACCCTTACCCGTTGAAGTACTACCTGTTTGTGTCTTCGTGGTGTAATGGTTAAAGAGCTGGAATACGGAATTGTAGTAAGCGAGTTCGAACTCCAATCACGCTATTACGTTCATTTTCAGAAAAATACCATTGGGAAAGGTAAGTAACACCTTATCCTCCAAGCAAGTGGGGGGGTGTCCTCGTGGTGTAATGGTTAAAGCGATGAACTGCGGAATCGTAGTACGCGAGTTCGTACTCCAGTCGCGCTATTACGTTCACTTTCGGGCAAATACCCTTGGGAAAGGTATTCTCCCTCCAACTATGGGTAAATAGTAGGACGGACTAGGTTCTTCAGCCTTGGTGAGGCAACTAGTCTAGGAGAAGGAAAACTCTGAATTCAAAACCTGTTAAACTCCGCTTAAAAATTGACCTTGTGTCATATCCTGCCCGAGCAGGTTGGTAAATAGTACCTTATCCTCCAAGCAATGGGTTAAATAGTACCAGTACTGTTCTCCTAGAAGGTTGGATTTGCATTATATAATCTAAGAAGGTTGATATGCTATTAAACAACAAAGCATCAATTACTTTACAACAACGGTTAACAAACACAAACTCAGAAGTTACATTTCACTAGATACAAATATTTACTTGAAACCTAATAATTGGAGTACAGTTCTCGTGGTGTATTTGCCAAAATACTTGACTGCGTCACGCTATTAATTTTGCTGTCGGACAAATAGCAATTGGAATGGTATGAACTCCCTTATCCCCTTGTCAGCCATGGAATAAATAAAATCACTGTTTTTCTTTGAAAAGAATGGCTTCTTATTTTTATTACATACGTCGGTTGATAGGCCATTGAAACAAAGAAACCAATGCCTAATATTTAAATTGCGAGCAAACAAATGGTTATTATGACATTTAGGGTACTATAAGGAATGGTATGGGATCACTTATTAATTATATATATATGTATATAATTCTCAAATCGCGCTGCCAGCACGGATTTCTCTGACTCTCTCTCTCTCTCTCTCTCTCTCTCTCTCTCTCTCTCTTTCTTTCTTTCTCAATTGGTCACTATCATCCATCGCTCCCAGCAGATCTTCTAGACGACATCCTGTGTCTGTACAGAGCTGTTGTAGTTAATTCCTTGCTCGTCGGCCAAAATTGGCACGTCCATATGAGGAGGTCCATAAGAGAACTTCACTTAAAAGTTCATCCTTACTTCTCCAACAGTGTCCCGTTTGTCTTGTTCGTCTTATTTTGATGGTTTTAGAGATAAGAGGTAAGTGGTCGTACAGCTGCTGTTTCTTAGGATGTTACTTCTAAGATTTTTTTTCAATATAGCTCGTAGCTCTCGTGTTCATCCATTTTCTTCCCTGTATGTTTTGTCAGCGTCCATTTGTAACGTAGTATTGACACAACCGCTGGAAGTAATTCCGTTCAGAATATATATATATATATATATATATATATATAGTCAGAAGAAATCTTAGTGAGAGCCATTAGAAAGGAAAAAATCGGGGATTTTTTTAGTTCAGTTTTCAATCTACATCTAGAGCAAACCATGTGTGTACGATCGTTTGTTTGTTGGGGTTTTATGGCATATCAACCTTTGTTGGTTATTTAATGCCAAATCCATGATTAAACAAATAAATATTTCTGTTTCAAATAATTCAGTTTAGTCAAACAGTTCCAATTCAAACAATTCACTCTTGTATAAGTATCGTTTTTGTTTACACACAATTAAATGTCAGAACAGTTCTATTTTAAACAATTCAGTTTAGCATAAATACGCAGTTTAGTTCTATTTGACCCATAGATAGGACCTTATCAGGTGATACCACTCCGGGCCAGAGTGGACCAAGACGCGATGATAATGAAGGGGTACTTCACAACTGCTTTCAACTTCCCATCGAATCGAAGTGCACCGTAGACCATTAGATGAAATCAAGAAAAAAACTGGCTAATAAACATAAGCAGTATTTATGCATTTCATAAAAAAATAAATAAAGGAATTACACTAGCCGGATATATTACAAACGGGCTGTGAGACAGCCATTATTTAGAATTAAATGAGGTCAAGTCGCTTTTTTTTCAATTTGTATCTAAAGGAGTGAAACAGTACTTATGCATATCATATACGCGTCGTCATAAAAACATGCTGTATCCGAAGGTCTTACCGTGGTCCAGATGTATACTTCAGTCTTCAGGGAAATAATTAGAAGCCTATCTTAATGTCTCCCTAAATATTCAGGATTTTGCAAAGTTCACATCATATTGCCAGATTACAATTAACAATGAAACTTTCGGGTCCAGTACCTCTTCAATGCCATCACTCCCAGGCCCACTTTGGCGCAGAATGATCATATTTACCAACCCCTCCGCTCGGGCAGGATATGACACAAAGTCAATTTTTAAGCGGAGTTTAACAGGTTTGAATTCAGAGTTTTCCTTCTCCTAGACTAGTTGCCTCACCAAGGCTGAAGAATCAGTCTGCCCTACTATTTATCCATAGCTGGAGGGAGAAGAATTGGATTCATACCTTTCCCAAGGGTATTAGTGCGATGTGAAATGTAATCAGTCTCGTCCAGGCTTTGAACTCGTATCACCGTGTCCATTTCCTATGACGATAATCATTACACCACGGGCACCCCCAGAATGATAGCACCTGAAAGAGTCCTATTTATGGGTCAAATAGAATTGTTTGACATTCAAACTGTGAAATCAAAACGACTTAGGATAAATTGAATTGTTCGAAATAGATCTGTTTGATCATTCAATTGTGTGTATCTACAAAATGTGTTTACAAATCGTATATTTAATACACAGTAGCGGCCATAAGTTAAGGAAGTAGGTGTCCTCGTGGTGTAATGGTTAAAGCGATGGAATGCGGAATCGTAATATGCGAGTTCATACTCCAGTCGCGCTATTACGTTCACTTTCGGGCAAATACTCTTGGGAAAGGTATGAACCCCCTTATCCTCCCAGCTATAGGTTAAATAATACCACTACTGTTCTTCTAGGAGAATGGCTTGGCATTAAATAACCTAAAAAGAGTTGATATGCCATTAAACAAAGAAACCAAATAAGTTAAGGAACGGAACAACCATAAATATTTAAATGATTTTTACTTGAAAAAATTTGCATGTTCATTTACGAAATTTTTCAAAAATATACTAGGAAAATATATGTATTTATTACATATAAATTTAAGCAAATTAATAGTGAACCAAAAAGAAAAAACATTTTGCCCTGCTCAAAAGTTAAGGAATGCTGTTGAATTATAGTAATTTAGGTAATTTTTAAACAAATTGATTTCTAATTTTGATTTATAGTCAACTGTCATACATCGTTGGAACTATTTTTAAGCAAAGTGAAAGCGCAAGCACCTAATTATTTAACTCGAGAAGAAAAAAAGCTCATTTTAGCAAATCATGACGAAAGCAAATCGTATTCTGAAATTGCTGGTATCGTAGGAAAGCCAACAAGCATTGTTTATCGTGTAATCAGTAGATTGAAGGCTGACAAGACACTTGAACCAAAAGCAACAACTGATGCGCCCCATATGACTACCAAACGGGAAGGTCGGACGATGGTTAAAATTTCTTTAAAAGACCGTTTCGATGCAGCAATGACTATTTCTCGTGCATTTTGCGTGCAAACTGGAAAGCCAATCTCTTGAAAAACTGTTTCTCGTAGGTTAATTAAGGAAAAATTAGTGTTTCGGATTCCATGTCACAAACCATTGATTTCAAAGAAAAATTTAAAGGTTAGTCTTGACTTCGCCACCGAACATATTCTGTGGACAGAGGAACAATGGAATATGGTTCACTTCAGTGATTAATCTAAATTCAACTTGTTTGGATCTGATGGTCAGAGGTCTGTAAGATACAAAACTGGGGAACGATTATCTCCACAATGCGTTAAGAAAACTGTGAAATTTGGAGAAGGAGCGTAATGGTGTGGGGGATGATGTCTTAAGCGCGAGTTGGACCCATTGTTTACGGTAATATCAATGCCAGTGTTTATAAAAAAAACTCCTTTGCCAGCATATTCTTGCTCATTTACGAGAAAGGACTGCTGAAACTCCAATATTCATGCATGACAACGCGACTTGTTACAAAGCTAAAACTGTATTAAGTTTTATTGAAGGGAAAGGAATAGCTGTTGTGAAGTGGCCACCACAAAGCCCAGATATTAATCTTATAGAGAATGTAAGGAAAATCATAGGAGAGAAAGCTCAGAACAAAAATCCTCAAAATATTGATGATTTATGGGGTTTTCTGAAAGAAGAATGGGAAAGTATCACTGCCACCTTTTGTAAGAAGTTAATTGGCTCATGTGGTCGAAGATGCAATGAGGTAATCAAATGCAAGTGAAAATTCTATAAATATTCAATTTTTCTTGAGTTCATATATTGATCTAACAAGGATTTATGATGCGTTCCTTAACTTTTGACCAGGGCAAAATGTATATTTTTGTTTTTCAGTTGACTATTAGTTTACTGTAAAGAAAATTTAGAAAACTTTATATGTAATAAATGCATCTTTGTTCCAAGTATATTTTGGGAAATTTTCATAAACCTACATGCAATTCTTTCAAGTAAAAATCATTTCAATATTTGTTGTTCCATTCCTTAACTTATGGCCGTTACTGAATATGTATATCTATTTCGCCCCGCCGACTGCTTAGATCACCACTGACGGATCTCTGCTCCAATGAAAGATTGAACCTAGGTTTGTTTAGTCGCCTGCCTACGTTGTGTTTTAGATCCAGAAAACAGAAGGTCACCATTCACCGTTCGTCAGACAAATCAGACAGGGTTGATCATTCGAAGAAAAAATAAAATAAATTGAAGTCGAAGGCCTGAGATAAAACATGGTGTTCTTAATAATTAAAACAAAGTTTAGATGACAACAACATTACAAAGTCCGTTAAAAAACAATTTAGTTCTCTTTTAAAAAATGAATGAGTCCGATCGTGGAAGTCCCTTCTCCTTTGAGTGAGGTAATACTATTCAGAGACTTGGCCCCCTTTATCCCGGCGGTCAGTCTTTCTTCAGTTTTCAGTTCCGTTTTCTGTTCGTCAGATTCCCGTTACTAACTCGTGATTCTCGCTTTTTTTTTTTCAGAAGGTCTGGCTTAAGGATTCCAATGCAAAGTGTGAGGATTCACTGCTGTTTCTCTTCGGTCTGTCTTACTCTCTGACCAACATTTTCGGCAACTCTCTGACCAACTCCCTGACCAACTCCCTGACCAACTATGACCAACTCTCAGACCAACTCCGGTCAACTGCCTATCCAACTCACTCTCTGCAACTCTGTTGTCTGTTTATCCAACTCCGCAACTCCGACCAACTGTCGCTTTTTGGCAAAAACTGAGTTTATATAATTGCATCTCTTATTTCCAAGTAGGCGTATCTCATCAACGGCCTTCTCCTTAATTAATCTTCAGTAATTAATTCCATTCACTGTTGATCTCTGCTAGCCCAACAGTGAATCCTTGTGTCTGATACGCAAGGGGGAGGGGTTTCCTCCCACTTCCAAGAGTAGGCCACTGTGCCTTTCTCTCATCATGTAACCCATGCGTCATGTCCAGCAAATTACTCACTTCTAAAATTAACTCAAAATTTCCGATTTCTCAAAGTTTGATTTTTCCCATACAATCGGCCTGCCTTCGTGACCCTATTACTGCATATCATTGTTTTGGTTAGCTATTTTTCCGATGACAAATAGATATTAGCTTTTCCTTCTTTCTTTCTTTAAAACAACTTTATATGTTTTTGCATTTTTTCTGCAAGCCAAAAATTAAACTTTATTTCTCGTTTCCTTCTCATTTTGCCCGTATATTGTATCCCTCTTCAAAAAAAAAAAAAAAAAGCAATGTACTGATTTTATTCTTCTAAAATCCACGATACTCATTTTTTCTTGCTACGAAAATCCTTTCAAAATTTTTCTCTCGCTGAAGTCTCTGATTTTATTCTTCAAAAATCCACGCTGCCTCACTCAACCCTGTTATATAATTTTTTTTCATCATACAACGTGTGAAAGCTCGTGCGATACCCAGTCGTCATCAGCCACCAACCAGGGGTGATAACACAGTTTCGGTAGCTCAAGGCGGTACTGCCACTCCTGGCGCTACCAAGCAGTTTTTGCTACCGGACAGGGTATTAAGAGAATTTTATATATATATATATACGCCAGATCAATTAAGAGCAGAGACTACATTGGATGTTAATCTTCATTTTTAGTGTGCAGTTTGTGATTTAAACATATATATATATATATATATATATATATATATAAGTAAATATGGATCTAAATCCGACAGTATGAAAAAAGCAGAAAAACAGAATAATCCAAGTAGGTGAATTCATTGTGATGTAAAGTTGACGTTAAACGTTTCGGTTTCAATAACCTTCATCAGGACCTTGATATCAGGAGAATTGTTCGCACATCGATCGATGTTTGTCGAAATAATAGGAGCAAATAAAATGTATACAAGGAAAAGATATAAAACGTGCACTTAGCATTCTTTTGGAAATGTTGGATTCTTTTAAGGGACACAAAATATCCTCTCGTCTTTTAAAGAAATACGCCAAGATAGGTACGTTTTCATATATACAGATCGTTTTGAAGTCATCCATGTAAGATGTTGCGTAAGAATGTATTTGTTTTTTGTCTTTCCGAAAGGACTATATGAAAGTAAATATATATACAGGGTGTCCTAAATATTTGACATCATTTTAAAAGCAATTACCTAGAAAGCTACAAAGTCTAGCCCAATGAAATCGAACAATTTAGGTGTTTAACACCGTAAGTTTATTCTGGGATCGATTTCATTAGCGATCAATTTGTGCACTGCCTGTGACATGGTACACCTCAAGTCGGTAGTTAAGCTCTTGCCAAACACGCTGTAGTATGTTTCTGGTAACATTATCCAGTGCTTGAGTTCATCAATGCTAGCAGGAAGAGTGAGAGACAGAGACCTGTTCCTTCACATATCCCCACAAAAAAAAAATCTTACAGAGTCTGGTCCGGTGGTCGCGGCAAGAGATTTCAACCAGTCTTCATCTCCACCACGCCCTATATATCTCTGGCAGATTCTCACTGAGAAAAGCACGTACTGTCCTCTTCAATTGAATATAAAATCTAGATCTGTTTCTATACATTCTGTGACAAATTGAGGTTATTTCAACAGGCGTTGACAAAATTATTGATCAGCGAAATGATGTCAAATTTTTCGGGACACTAAAATATATATATATATATATATATATATATATATATTGTAATTTGATTCTGAAGATTTTAAAAAACCGGAAGAACAACTTCCGCCATTGTGAAAGGTAAACTGCAATACCAGTTACAAAATTGATATTTGGCAATAAAAAGGTGATAGGACTCTTTCTTTCTCTTTCTATCTCTCCCCTCTTTCCCTGTTTCCCAAGAGAGAGAGAGAGAGAGAGAGAGAGAGAGAGAGAGAGAGAAGATCATAATCTGACAAGTTGAATTTGTTTGGTACTCACCCAGGAATTTTGACATCACACACACACACACACACACACACATATATATATATATATACAGAATCAAAACAGAAACTTAATTTCAATTTTTAACTTAAATTAAGACATACGTACTGCTAAGCAACTAATATAAAATTCTTAAGTGTGTTGGAATATATATTTAAACGTTTACCCAGGCATTAGCACAGGATGGATCATATTCTTTTTTCAACTGCATTTTCTCTTATGGACGGTGGTCATAATGAGAGGAATTTATGAGATAATCGGATCCTAGATATTTCTTTCAACAAATTCTTAGCTCTTGACATAACTTCTTGAGTTGAAATAATTTTGTTATTCAACAAGTCTATATAAATCAGACCTAAAAAATTATAATCGGTCATAGCCTAATCTATCTTTCCCCAATCTATTGGGGCTGTAGAATACATACACTGCTTCTCTGTAGAGGAGTAAGACCCCATCAATATGTGTCCTAGTTTTGACACTAAACAATATGATGGTGAGGTTCCTGTAATGCTGGAGCTTTGCGGAATGCGCAGCACGCCTTCATTGCCATCGCTCCCTGGTCTACTCATGCTAAAATGAATTATTTAAAATAGACATTTAACTTTGTGTAAACGAAAAAAATATACTTACATTAAACTGAATAGTTCTAAATTTAATTCTGCCTTACACGATTCGAAAAGGGTTAATGTGCTGGAAAACAAACAACACACTAAATTAAGCTATCTTTTGCCGAATTATGTCGAATCGCACGGTGTCTTTCTTTACATTCTGCCCTGGAGTGCGTGTGTAAGGGTGCTTCTCTCTGATCGACTCATGCCTCGCACCTTCGCGTTTCCATTAAGCTGATAACTAGTTTACCTAACCAGCACAGCTGTGCCAGGTAAGAATCTTGTAAATTCTAAAAAAATTAAAAGCATCGGAAAATATGCACACCACCTGAATGTTTACGCTACTTTACAAACAGTAAAATAACTAAGATGGAAAATAATTACTTTCTATTTCTTTCACTTTGCTGCCTACCTGAGGATTAAAACTGATGAAAGTCGAGTAATAGAAAAAAAAAAATCGGCATGTTTATATGTATTTTATATTTTTTATCTTATCATACAACGTGTTAAAGCACGTGTCCTCATCAGCCGCCGACCATTTTCGGTGGTTAAGGCGTTACTGCGACCTCTATCACCACCATCAGCTTTTGCCACTGGACAGGATATGAAGATAAACAGAGTGAACGTTCCTTTTTGTAGCCTAAACCCATAATTGTGTTCAAGACGTTTGCTTCCATATGTCAATTATCTGTTCGTAAAAACCGTTACTAACAATCATTCATGTAATGTTTACATTTCGCTCGGACACGTTATGCCATGGTGTCGCATGCATTCTATTTTCTGTCGTCAATATGGTCATTTTCCTCTTTTTGTCCCTCTTTTTCATTACTGGATAATCACTCAAAGAAAACGCCATATATAATTTAAGAACTGATCTGCTGTCTAATTGAACTGATTGGTTTTATATATATATATATATATATATATTAATATGTGAGGATACAGGCTGTTGTCGTGAAGACCTACCTAGGGCGATGAACGATAGGGAGGAGTGGCGAGAGAGGGTCAGGGATATCCGTGCTACCAGCGCGATATGATGATGATGATGATGATATATATTAAAATAAATAAATTCGCTAGTGAATTTGATTCTTTAGATTTGATTTTATATAACTTTACTATAGACGTGTTTAAGACTTTATAGTTGTCGTCAGGAGGCTAATAATGGTTAGAGCAAACTTTTTGGCTTATATAGTGAAGATTATTTTAATAGGGTCGTGATTTTTTTATTCAACGAGTTGTGTCTGTCAATGTCCTGTTGGAGTAAATTGTCCGTGAAAACCCGTCCTTTGACGGATGTTTTTTTCTTGTATTCGTTTATAAGAGTGTACCCTGGGTGTACTTGTACACGTGTGTCTGTATGTTTGTCTGTATGGCTGTTTTTTCGTTTCTCTTGCTTCCTCACTGAGTTTGAAAGTGAGATAGTCTGTGTATGACTATTTGTTTGTGCTTGTGGGTTTAGGCGTGAGGTGTGAAATTTGATTCTGTGTGCGTACGCGCGCGCGTGTGTGTGTGTGTGTGTGTGTGTGTGTGTGTGTGTGTGTGTGTGTGTGTGTGTGTGTGTGAAGTTAGGCACTGTTTAATGTAGGTTTAAATCTATCTATGATTTTTTTTATTTATTTAGAGTAATGAGTAGTTGTCAGTTTGGTATATTGGTATTATTTTAAAGAATCCATTAGCGCAGTCGTAAATCTCTCTCTCTCTCTCTCTCTCTCTCTCTCTCTCTCTCACTCACTCTTCCCTCTCTCCTACTCTCTCTCTCTCTCTTCTGTTTCTCTCTCTCTCCTCTCTGTTCTCTCTCCTGTGTGTCTCTCTCTCTCTCTCCTTCAACTATTATTATCTCCCTATTATGATTTAAACTGTGCCACTCACGTTCTTCCTTCAACGATGGCTTTGGCATTAAATAACTCACGTAGGTTGATATGTCATTAAACAAACGACGAAACTAAAATCCAAACCAACTTTGTTGAATAAGACTATTCTCTCTATCCCGGAAGTGCACCTGTGTTTCCGTAAACCCAGTGCATTATTATATGGCTTCTCAGACTTACTTCAAAGCCACATATTTTTTCACCGAATTGAGATGATTTACCTGTAGGCTGCTGTGAAAAGATCTGAGTAAAAATCAATTCTGCGATTGTTTATTGCCACAAGGTTGTTGGTTGATTCTTATGGCATATCAACAAATGTAGGTTAATTAACACCAAATCCTGTTTATATATATATATATATATATATACATATTAAATATAGGATTTGTAAAAGAATCTTTTGTAGGTAACATTTTTAAAAGTCAGAGCTCATTTGTTTGCTCATAGTTAAAAAATGGTTTCAATAATTCCAACTAACCCAAATAATTCTATTTAGTATTAATCATTTAATTGCACCTAGCTAAATGGCTTCAAGTACTGTTATCAAACACAAATAATTTAATTTGCACATTATTAAGTGTTTTTAGGTATTGCTATGTAACACTAACAATTCAATTTAGCGTCAGTTATTTGTTTGCTCACAGTTGAATATGTAAATAGTGCTATTTAGGTCATAGATGGGACTCTAACTGGTGGCAAAGGTCCTAATCTGAGTTGATCTGGGAATAATGGCAATGAAGGAGTTCCCCACATACCCCCAAAGCAACAGTACTGAAGACTAACCATCAGTTCCAGTTTAGTGTCGTGTCCAGAACACACGTTGTGGCGGGGTATCTTACCCCTCTGCAAAGATGCCATCAGCGTATTCAACAGCCCCAGCTGACTGGGCTCCTTCATCATTATCATCATCATGTCGTGCCGCCAGCACAGATATCCCTGACCCTCTCTCGCCACTTTCCCCTATCGTTCATCGCCTCTGGCAGGTCTTCAGGGCTACATCCCGTATTATCACATAGCTGTTGTATATATGTTCGAGCAGGTCGACCTGCGTTTGCTCGGCCATATGTTTGGAGTCCATAGGAGTACATCACTTATGAGCTCGTCCCAGCTTCTCCAGCAGTGTCCTGCATGTCTGGTTCGTCTAACTTGGATAGTTTTCGTGTTTGGAGGTAGGTGGCCGTATAGTTGGTGCCTTGTGGGATGTTGCCACCAGGACTTATTCAATATTGCTCGCAGCATTCTTGTGTAATTGCTGTCTAGCTTCTCCAGCAGTTTTATTAGCGTCAAAGTAGTGCATCCATACGGCAGTATCGACACGACCGCTGCTTGGAAGAAACTGCATTTCATTTTATCGGTCAGGTCTGACTTCCATATCATCGATAACTTATCGATAGCTGTCCATGCAGTCGTTAGCCGCGCGTAAATCAACAGTAATAGAATTAGAATAAGTGAAATAATACAACCGTGTGCAAATCATTTGTATTTGGTTGGAATATTTGATATATTATTGTGTAAAAAGACGTCTTAAACAATTTCACCAAATCTGATAGTGAGGTTCCAGTAATGCTGGAGCTTTGGTGAATGCGAAGCACCCCTTCATTGCCAATGCTCCTTGGACACTTCTAGCCCAGGATAGTAGCACCTGACAGGACCTTATCTATGGGTTAATAGAACTAAACTGCATACTTATGCTAAACTGAATTGTATAATTAGAACTGTTTGACTAAATTGAATAGCTTGGAATAAAAATGTCTTTCACAATTAAACTGAAAATACATCTGGACTTCGTGCTTTTGCTAAATTGAATTGTTTGAAATGGAACCGTTTTTGATATTGAAACTGTACTTACGCTAAACTGAATTGTTTAATATAGAACTGTTTTGACACTTAATTGTGTGTAAGCAAAATCTGTACTTATAAAAAACTGAATTAGCTGAATTAGAACTGTTTGATAAACTGAATTGCTTGAAATAGAAACGTTTTTAACAATTAAACTATGTACTCATCCTGAACTGAACTGTTTGCCTAAAAATGGATTTGGCATTAAATAACCTACAAATGTTGATGTGCCATAAAACCCAAACAACCAAACCTAGTCTCTTGGCGTGAAATAACCTTATGTCGTTAAAATAATCAATAACCTCAGAAGATTTTGTTTAATTGTTTTAACCTTGAGACAACTACCGACCTAGGAAAAGGAAAGCGGTGAATTAAACTATATATATATATATGACTTGACCTTGGATTGAACCCCGGTCTCCCAGACCATTGACGAACACTCTACCCATTTGGCCAATATATATATTGTCATCCACAGACAGACTGTTTCGTTCTGTCAGAACTCTTCAGTGTGGCTAGACATGTAAGGACACTCGAAGCCAGGATCGAAACCCATCCAACTTTGTGTTTGACTAAGTCTCAGACCGCTCGGCCAACAAGCGGACCTCGTTGACTAAAGGAATTTTAAAGGTATTCATGTAGCAGCAGCAGCGTCTGCTTGTTTACATTTTTTATACCCTATCGGCTACCAGAGTGCTCAATTCTTTCGAAGAGCTTTGCATTATGCGAGCGGCGACCGACAATTCCTTCGCCAGAGTGCTCAACCCTCGTGGGGGAGCGTATATATTGTCATCCACAGAGAGACTGTTTCGTTTTATCAGAACTCTTCAGTGTGGCTAGACACGCAGGACGCTTGAAGCCGGGATCGAAACCAATCCAACTTTATATATATATATATATATATTGGAAGTAAATAATGTATTGTATATATACCATACTCCTCTGCATGACTAGAATGTGACACAAAATGAAATTTAAAGCGGAATAGAACAGATTGGAAATCAGAGTTTTCCTTCTCCTAGACTGGTTGCCAAATTATAGTAAAAGAGGCAAGTCTGTTCTACTAATTACATATACCTGGAGGAGAATAGTTGGATAAATACTTTTCCCAAGGGTATGAGCAAACAGCTTCGTCCATGTTTTGAACTCGTGTCGGCGTATCCATTACACCACGAACGCTTCCAAAACTAGTTGCACTCCGATAAACACTGTCCTTGTGTCGCCTCCTGCTTACGGAGTAGGAGGAGAAGGAAGAGGATGAGGAGGAATCCGGTTATCAACCAGAGAGAATACCTAACAAGATTAGCTATGAAAGCTTAATATTTTATTCGATTATATCTGGAGGGTTAATCTCTGAATTGAAAAAATCAAGAATAAAAAATGATTTTGAAAAAAAAAAAAAACTATTCTCGAATTTTGGAAATCACTTTCCTTATTTTTTTTTCTTTTCTTAATTTTTAATGAAGCAGTGAGCGAAAAAGATGTCTACTTGTCACTTTCGTTGAGAGATTCTCGGAAATGACAGGTAATTCCAGAATTTAATTGAAGAAGAAAAAAATCGCTGACAGAAAGGAGACTGACATTGCCGAAAAAAGTCGAGAGAAAATTTGTGAAAGTAATATTTATGAATAGACAGAGTTAGAATTTAAAACTGCCCAGATTTCTCGTTAGACTGAAACAAGTACACGTACACAAAACATATTAATTAAACCAAAAGTATCAAAAGCAAATTGAAACATTTTTAGCTGTTCCAAAGTATATATTTAAAGATCTTTGCGTCAGAGAATGTTCAAATAAGGTCAGGACGCCCGTGTGTGGAAAACAAAACATTACAAAGCAAATAAAATAATTGTAACTCACACTTCGCGATTTCAAGTCCTGTTCCTAACCATATATATTATCATCATCATCATCATCATTAAGTCATGTTAACAGCATGGATTTCCTAGACTCTCTCTCTCTCTCTCTCTCTCTCTTCTCATCTACGGGTTAAATAGCACTGACTGCATTTCGCATAGCACTAATCCTATTTACCAACCCCTCCTCCGCTCGGGGAGGATATGACACAAGGTCAATTTTTAAGCGGAGTTTAACAGGTTTGAATTCAGAGTTTTCCTTCTCGTACACTAGTTGCCTCACCAAGGCTGAAGAACCTAGACTGCCCTACTATTTACCCATAGCTGGAGGGAGAATAATTGAATTCATACCTTTCCCAAGGGTATTAGTGCTATGTGAAATGCAATCAGTATCGTCGAGGATTTGAACTCGTGTCTCCGTGTCCATTTCCTACACCACGGGCACACCACTAAATGTTTTGACTAAATGTTTTCACTAAATGTTTTGACATTTAACTGTGTGTGGACAAAAACTATACATACTAAACTGAAGTTTTTTGCTTTCGAACTATTTGACTAAACTGAATAACTTGAAATAGAAATGTCTTGGACAATTGCACTTTCCACTTACATTTAAAGTAGGTACTTATGCCAAACTGAATTGTTTGAAATGAAACTGTTTTTGTATGCTAATCTGAATTGTTTGAAATTGAACATTTTTGACATTGAAACTGCATTTACACTAAACTGAATTGTTTGAAACAGAACTGTTTTGACATTAACTGTGTAGCTAAAATCTATATTTATACTCAATTGAATCGGTTGAATTAGAGCTGTTTGAAAAAAATGAATAGCTTAAAATAGAAATGTTTTTTGTCAAATAAACTATGAACTCACGCTAAGCTGAATTGTTTGAAACAGAACTGTTTTGACATTAACTGTGTAGCTAAAATCTATATTTATACTCAATTGAATCGGTTGAATTAGAGCTGTTTGAAAAAAATGAATAGCTTAAAATAGAAATGTTTTTGACAAATAAACTATGAACTCATGCTAAGCTGAATTGTTTGAAATAGAACTGATTATTTGTATAAAAATGGATTTGGCATTAAATAACCGACAATAGTTGATATGCCATAAACCCAACCAACCAACCAACCAACCAACCAACCAACTAAATTCCCATGGAACTCTACTATATACTCTTAGTTGCAGAGCGCTCGGCTGCAGCTTCAATGTCGATGATATGAAAGTTTTCTAATTAATCATTTGGTGTATGTCTTTCAGATGTCTTCTAAAGAGTATTACAAAATCAGATCCGATGTATGTCGGCGAATTGTCTGGTCTTCCATACTTCTGGGGGTAGAGATTAGAGACTTGGTTGAAGATAGACAATCTAGGATAACATGGCAAAAAGTAAACGAAGTGAGCAGAAGGAAAAACCATGCGAAAGCTAAACTGAAAGCTAACAGCCAACAAGAACGAATACACCTGTGGAAACAGCATTTCGAGAATTTACTCGGAAACCGTCCGAAAGTTACACATGAACCGGTTACAAGAATTATAAGTAAGCAATTAGACATCAAACTGGGACTGTTTACACAAGAAGAACTCGGTACTGAGAAAAATTAAAAATAGAAAAGCAGCAGGGTTCGATGAAATACCACTAGAAGTATGGAAGACCAGACAACTCGACACATTAATGCCGTATATAAGCAAAACCCAATAGACAGATGGACGAAGAGATGCATCTTCCCCTTCCCTAAAAAGGGCAACCTCGGATTAGCCAAGGTATAACCCTTATATTCATACCAGCCATGATATACAATTCTCTTCTACGCAACCGCATGGAACCCAAAATTGAGAACATACTTAGGAAGAACTATAAAGGCTTCCATCGAATTCTTGAAGGTATACGTGCAAAAAACCTAGAGGCAGCAATATTATTTGTCGACTTTAACAAGGTTTTTGACTCCATTCACAGAGGAAAGATAGAACAAATTCTTCTCGCCAACTATCTACCAAAAGAAACCGTCGAAGCCATAATGATACTATAGAGAAACACAAAAGTAAAAGTCGGTTCCCCGGATGGAGACACAGACTACTTCGACTTTGAAGAAGGTGTACTGCAAGGAGACACATTAGTCCCATACCTCTTTATCATCTGTGTAGACTACGTGCTTCGAACATCTATTGATAAAATGAAAGAAAACAGTTGCAAGCTAACAAAGGAAAGAAGCAGATAATACCCCACACAATAAATTACCAACGACGACGACGCCGATGACATAGTTTCCTACATAGTTTGGAACGAGCTGCTGCAGGAATCAGCCTCCATGTCAATGCACACAAGACGGAATATATGTGCTTTAATCAACAGGCAACATCTCCATACTAAACGGTAGCTCTCTGAAACTAGTAGACAAATTCACCTACCAAAGAAGCAGTGTCTCATCAACTGACACAGACATCAACACGTGACTAGCAAAGGCATGGGCAGCTATCGATAGACTATTGGTCCTATGGGAATCAGACCTGATCGATAAAATAAACGCAGTTTCTTCCAAGCAGTGGTCGTGTCGATACTGCTGTATGGATACACTACATGAACGTTAGCTAAACGAATGGAGAAAAAGCTTGACGGTAACTACGCAAGAATGCTGCGAGCAATATTGAACAAGTCATGGAGTAGGCACCCCACAAAGCAGCAGCTGTACAGCTACCGGCCACCGACCACGAAAACTATCCGTGTTAGATGAAGCAAACATGCGGGACACAGCAGGAGAAATAGAGACGAGCTGATAAGTGATGTACTCCTGTGGACCCATTCACATGGACGAGCAAAGGCAGGACGACCATCTAGAACCTATGTACAACAGCTCTGGGCTGATACTGGATATAACCCTGAAGACCTGCTGGAAGCAATGGACGATAGGGAGGGGTGACGAGAGAGGATTAAGGATATCCATGCTGATGGTTCGACGTGATGAGGATGATGAGGCTTTCTAATATCACTATTGTTGAGTGAGGACCTGTCATATTGTGAAGCTTTAACTATTTGTGTTTTATTTCTGTGTAATCTGAGGTGAATCCTTATTGAGAGGATTATGTGATTGAAAGATCCTATTTACCAGCCCCTCCGCTCGGGCAGGATATGACACAAGGTCAATTTTTAAGCGGAGTTTAACAGGTTTGAATTCAAAGTTTTCCTTCTCCTAGACTAGTTGCCTCACCAAGGCTGAAGAACCTAGTCTGTCGTACTATTTACCGATAGCTTGGGGGAGAAAAATTGGATTCATACCTTTCCCAAGGGTATTAGTGCTATTTGAAATGCAATCAGTCTCGACCAGGATTTGAACTCGTGTCACCGTGTCCATTTCTTACGACGATGACCATTACACCACGGGCACCTCGAAAGATACTCCTTCAAAAGAGAAATGAATTTCACTGTTCACCGCTATTTATTCATTTCTTGTTCATGAATATATAATCTGGCGGAGCTTAAGTGTTACTTGAATGGGCGAAGGTCTTTGATTTTTGTTCTTTTCTTGGAATTTAGAATTTAGGCTTGCTAATCTGTTCTTCAGTGAAACATCTGTTTGATATTCCCCATTTTCTCTTGGCGAGTTGTGTAAATAAATTTCTTTATTTCCGTCTTTGCCTATTTGAGTATGTCTTTACCAATGAGTAGAACGTAGTGTTTGGGAATGTGTCTGACCAGGGAAAATTACTCGTTGTGGAAAGCGATGATAATACCGCTTCCCTCTTTCTACAAATATGGCTTTGACATCAAATAATTCACGAAAGTTGATATACCGTTAAACCGAAAAATGCAAACTATATATAACAGACATTTCTTAAAAAAAAAGGATGCCATACAGGAACATTTTTTCGCGAAGGTTAACGTGTTTGAATTCAGAGTTTCCCATTTACCAAGGTTAAAAAACTCAACGTGCCCTATTATTGAGCCATAGCTGGAGAGAGAATAGTTGGATTCATACCTTTCCTCATGGTATTTGCGCAACGTAGAATGCAAACAGCCTCGTCCAAGATTTCAACATGGGTCTCCTTGATAAACATTGCAAGACGAGGGTTTATATATATATATATATATATATATATATATATATATATATATATATATTGGGTGCAGATACAAAATATGGAGCAACTTTTAAAAGGCTTTTTTTTGTCTGATTAGTCCAATTTTTGAAAAAAAAAGCGATAAATCTACATTTTCCTGATTAACTCTCTTATCCAAGAACTTTTTCATTAAAATTCAACTCAATATGAGTGAGCAAGAAAAGAAACGACAAAGAATCTATGATTTACGTAAAACCGAAACTAAGCCCAAAAAAACTTCCGAAATAAACGTTTTCTTTATGGCCTTCATCAAGCCTAGACCATAACTTCCTTTATTAGATTATATGGGACGTTTTAGAAAACAAAACTAATGCAAATTCCCATCCAAATATTGATTCGTTTAAGACTGCTATTCAGGAGGAATGCAATAAAATTTCTGAAGAATGTATTTTGAACAGATGTAAATCGTTTCGAACGCGTGTTGATACAATAATTGGAAAAATGGTGGCCAAATTGAGCAAATTTAATGTTTTGTGTCAATTTTCTTATTTTGTTGTTTATTTTTTAAAATTAGAATTAATCTTATTTTATAATAGAGTCGTTTATTATTATACGAAAATATTCCAAATTTTGCTTCTACAACATATATATATATATATATATATATATGTTGTTTTCAGCTTGTTTCTTTCACTCTTTTCTTCTCAACTTTTTACTCTCTCTTTGTTTATTTCTTTTTTTCCTCTCTCTCTCTCTCTCTCTCACTCTCTCTCTCGCTCTCTCTCTCTTGTCTTTCCTTGAATTAAAATTAAACTTTTGCCAACTTATCAAACATTTCCTCACTGCTATTTCTCTCTTTCTCCTTCACCCTCTCTCTCTCTCTCTCCCATTCCTTCTCTCTCTCTCCCTCTCTCTCTCCCTTGTCTTTCCTTCATTTAAAAATTAAACTTTTGCCAACTTATCAAACCTTTCTCTCTTTTCCTCTCTGCTATTTCTCTCTTTCTCCTTCACCCTTTCTCTCTCCCTCTCCTTCTCTCTCTCCCTCTTCTTTTCCCTCTTTCTCTATATGTATATGTGTTACTCTCTTTTTTCTTTCTCTTTCTCTCTCTTCCTGTCACTCTCGTCTTTCCCTTAATTAAGATTAAACATTTGCAAACGAATCAAATCTTTCTCTCTTCTTCTTCGCTTTTTCTCTCTCTCTTTCCTTCCGCGCTCTTTCTATCTTGTCTCTTCCTATAATTCTTTCTTTCTTTCTTTCTCTATCTTTTTTACTACCTCTCTCTCTCTCTCTCTTTCCTCTTCCTCACTCTGTCGTCTTCCCATCTCTCTTTCTCTCTCGTCTCTCCGTCTACTACATTTAAACATTTGCAAATGAATCAAATATCAGTATTAAATAGCTCATAAGGAGTCGATATGCCTTTAAATAAACCAAACCAAACCAAACCAAAAAAAGCCAAATCAAAACCGACCTTCCGATATGAGAAAAACCGTGGCCCTTTAAAAGATTATTTAAAAGTACACGGAATGAACAATAAAGCTGTTTTAGTTGAATGGCCAGGTTTCACGTATAAAAATATTGTTAACTGCACTTTCTGATATGCTTACACTACTTCTCTGGGTATTAATTATATTAGGCATCACCTTTCCTGGCAGAAACCTGAAATAAGTTGAAATGAGATGGTGTCGGATATAAATGGAGAATTTAATCAGTCAAACCACGGAAACCAAACATCGACTTGAAATGGACACTTTTCTAACTCCTGCTCGGTTGATTCAGAATGTAATCGCAATTACTTGACCAACAGCCAAAGGAGCCCGACAGCCTACCGTAATTATGCTCTTGATAAATGTGATAATATGTTTGCTAATTTTTGCTTGAATTGCCATGGTGCCATAGTTACCAAACTGGTTTCGAAGACCACTACAAAAGCGAGCCCTTAGGAAAGGCATGAATCCACCTGTCCTACTTCTCAGGTATTTACCAATACCTGGTAGGTAGGACCGACGGATAGCAGGACAGTCTGGGTTATCTAGACTTGTTTAGACAACCAGACTAGGAAAGGTTAAACTCCTTATTAGACACATTATTAAAACACCTTTTTACTCTTTACAAATTGACCTTGTGTCACATCTTGCTCGTGGCGTTGGGTGTGGTTTCTTTGTTTAATGGCAGATCAATCTTCGTGAGTTATTTTTAACCCAAGCCATCCTTGACGAATAACTGTAGTGGTACTATTTAATCTATAGTCGGGCAGAATCAGGAATTCATGCCTTTCTTAAGGGTATCAATCCGAAAGAGACCGTAATACCAGGACTGGAGTTCGAACACATTTACTAGGATGTCGCAGTCCAGCACTTTAGCCACAACGCCACAAGGACTTTTCCCCCCAAAAGTATTGACAATACAAAATAAAGTGAGTAAGATCCTCACTAGGTGCCAGCTTAACATCTCCAAAAAGTAGTCCCCTTATAGTGTAATGGTTGACGAACTGATCATGTAGATCACATTTACACGATTGAGGTCGGTACGCACTGGGCACTTGATAAATTTAATTAAATAAGTTGGACGAGCCGCAGTGGAGCAAGTCGTAAGCAAGGTCAGCTTCACCCTAGTGTCATGGTTAACGAGCTAGTCTCTAAGGCCATGACTTCCAGTATGCGTTTTATCCCCAAGAGCTGCTGGATAAGCTTAGTTAATTTGTCTAGGTGCATCGCCGTGAAACAAGTCGTCAGCTAGCTAGTCTGTCATGAGGTAATGGTTAAGGAGCTGGTATTGCAGACCGTTACTAGAAGAGTGTTTATTTGAGAAAGGCATGAATCCATCTTTACACCCCTGCTATGAGTAAATAATAGTGCGGACTGGGTTGTTTAGCCTTCGTTAGTTGACCAGAGAATAAAAACTGCGAATTCAAACCAGCTTCATCCCGCTAAACAAATTGACCTTGTGTCATATCTTGCATGTGGATTAGGGGTAGGGTAAATACATACTTGAGTGAATTTGATACTCACTAAGTGCCGGAGTAAACATCTCCGTGGTGTAAGTCGTTTGCTAGGTCAGCCTCATCCTTCCGTTATGGTTAGTAAGCTGGTTTTGTTCGCCAGTACTACTCAAGTGAGTTCGGTTTGGTTTGGTTTCTTTGTTTTAATGGCATATCAACTCTTTTTAGGTTATTTAATGCCGAAGCCATTCTCCTAGAAGAACAGTAGTGGTACTATTTAACCCATAGCTGGGTGGATAAGGGGGTTCATACCTTTCCCAAGGATATTTGCCCAAAAGTGAACGTAATAGCGCGACTGGAGTACGAACTCGCGTACTACGATTCCGCAGTCCACCGCTTTAACCATTACACCACGAGGACACCCCCAGTGAGTTCGGTCGGCACTGAGCGCAAGACTGAATTAAGAAAACAAATGAAGCAGTCTACCATCGAGAAGTTGTCAGCAAGGTCAGCCTCGCCATTGCGTAATGGTTCGCAAGCTGGTCATATACGCCAGTATTAGACCAGTGTGTTCAATCTGCACTTGGCGCTTTACAAATATTCATAAATAATTAGAGTGAGCCGCTGCGAAACTGCGTTGGGATGAGGCTGACCTTGCCGACGCCTGGTAAGCAAGTTGGTCTTATAGACAAGTACTACAGTTGGGAACTCGATGCGCACGGGGTGCTAGATTCATTTGAATAAATAATTAGGGTGACTCACGGTGGAGCACACATCCGCAATATCAGCCTCGCCAAAGCGTAATGGTTAGCAAGTCGATCTCGTCGGCCAGGACGGCTGTAGTGAGTTCGATCTGCACCGGGAGCTAGGTTAATTTGTTGGTTTGTTAACATGAAAACATAATTGCGAATCAGTTATTTATATTAGGTAATGTCGATAAACTAAAAAGAAAAAAATTAACTTTGAAGCTGAAATTCCAATTAAAAATGCCCATTTGTCAATTATTGAAGTGCTAAATACTTGAAATCATGTTTGCAAAATTATTAGTATTACATAGGAATACTTAAAACCGGGTGCATTTTTGTATTAAAATACTGCGATAGATAACTGTAAATGAAGTATATGAGTAAACAGCTAGAAAAGCCACTCCCCCATTAGTAACTTACTTGCTCAGGAAATAGCTAAAATAATTCAATACCCACAAAAGTCAAATTGAATAGGATTCCCATTTGATTAATCAATCAATTTGTAGAATTTTCTTTTTACAGTATTTGGCAATGTTCTATTAGTTAAATAGAATATTTACTTTTATGAATAACTGTTAAATATAGTTTCTCCTTGAGGAGATATTTTTTGACCCATACGGCAATAAGAAATCGAAATAGGTTCATGCCATTAATGCAAGTTGTGTTATATAATTAAGGAATGATTTTTTTATATTAATCATTTTTCGTTGATTATATTTTATCATTCAGTTTGGTTGGGCTTTGACCTATTCGAGTTAAGAGTTCAGGTGTATAGTCAATTGGTGCAGTTTACGCTCGTGCGCAAAGGATATGACAATTACCATTGTCATTATAAACCCCCAGACAGGAAATGGGGCTGGAGTTGAATGACGTCTTGCCCGGAAGAGATGGTCCTAAGAATTTGGGGATTTTGAAAAAGAGTCAGTTGAGAGTTGAGATTGGACCATGGAGGCAGACAGTTGAGTTCCTGCCATTGAGGCAGAGAGTTGAGTTTTCTACCGTTGAGGAATATTGTTGGGTTTTTCGGATCACGACCGTCAGAGATCTTAAACATCACAAGATGTGCCGCGCGTCAGCATTATATGGTCAGCAGATATGGTCAGCATAGTTAGAATGGTGTCTCTCTCTCCACGTGTCGAAGAACCGAAGTCAAAAGTTAATAAAACCGTTCGTACCTAAACAACAGAGTCTGCCTCTGTTGTGTTTTTGCATATGTATAAGTAAATTATACAGCAGTAGTCCCAGACGCGTTCTTTTGATTTCCTTTTTCGGATTTGCAACAGTTTAAACCATCAATCGTTTTTTTTTAAATCCACAACAGATGGCTATTAATTTGCCTAATTTCCTGACACCCAGAAATATATTTGCACTCTTAGTTATCACGATGTTCGACTGACACTTAAGACATAGAAGTAGTTCAAACGCCTACTGGAACAAAACCATCACACACTTCCATTTGAACACAGTAACGTTGCAAACTTCTTTTTGTGCCGTGTAATGTTACAACCGTCTATTTGATGTATAACGCTACACTAGTCCAGAATTTGAACTTTGGTCACCATGTCCATTCCCTACGATGATAACCATTGCACTTAGAGTGCCTCATATAAATATTCATATCGACGATGTTTCTAATATCTAATCACTGGAACTATTTACAATACTGACACTGCCAATACACAGTTTGTTGAATAACAGCTGAATCTTTTTTATTAAGGTTTCCGGAAGCACCTGGTGTTACATTGTCAGTTGCGTTGCCAGAAATTATAGCTGTTGAGAAAACATTTTGCGTACTTAGAATTCAACCTATCAAGGATAGGTACAAGAAATTTAAGAAAACAGTATATTTTTGCAACGGTAAATATACACTAAGCTGGTAATAACTAAGGTTTCTTTAACATGACACTAAACTATATCTGAAAGTGAGGCTACACTTCTGAAATTTTGGAGGATGTGGAGTACTCCTTCATAGCCAATATTCGTCAATATTTGTCACTGTCTCTCACCAGAAAGGACTCGACACAAAGTCAATGACCCGAAGATCGATTATGGTGGGGTTTTCTGGGATGGAAAGGTCAGGCACGAGCCGAGACTCGAACCCTGCTGGTCTATGCTGGTCATCGACCCACTAAGTGCAATCGAGGCCTGATGAGCCTAGCTGGTCTTGGACCCAAATCTGGGTCCAGGCACGTATGCCTGATTATAGCTTAAACTGGACAGCAAGGTCCAGTGCTATACATGGGGGGGACAAAGGTGTCAATGATGCAGCTCACCCACTCCTTCATAGCCATTCCTTCTTCGTCCACTTTGACTCGAAGTGGTACTATTTACCAACCCCTCCGCTCGGGCAGGATATGACACAAGGTCAATTTTTAAGTGGAGTTTAACAGGTTTGAATTCAGAGTTTTCCTTCTCCTAGACTAATATACCTCTCACTTTATTTGAAAGGGATTTTGTGTGAGAGGGAGTTGGAGACCGAACAGAACTTCAACATATTGACCCCCACTCTATTGGCCATAACCGTGTTACTTTTCCGTTCTCCTGGGCTGCTCAACCGGGGTGCTGGTTTTCTCTACTGCACCTTCTCCAACTCGTCTGATCTCCAAACTCATTGAACTTCCTGTGCACCGAGTTATATAATGGTTCCACGTCCACCTTCTTCTTGTGGGCGTCACAAATCGCACCAATTCAACCCGTCCACGGTCAAGGTTATATTCTGATATTCCTCGACCAGATGCACCTGTTAATTTACACAGGTGCATTACCTATTTTGACAGCCCGGCCGGGTCGGAGGTTAATATACAATAATTTAAACTATGTAACTGTGAGCTAATGAATAAGTAATGTTGAATAAAATTACTAGTGTTTGTAATGCTTTAAACCATTTAAACAAATGACTGATACAAAATTGTATTATTAGAATTGCAACGGTATAATTAGTGTGTGTGTGTGTGTGTGTGTGTGTTTTCGCATGACGTTTTCAGTCATCTGCTATTTATATAAATATAGATGCATGTCAGTGTGTGTGTGTGTGTGCGTCTGTATGTGTGTGTGAGAGGGAGAGAAAGAGAAAGAGAGAGAGAGAGGGGGAGAGCACTATTAACTAGTAAGCATTAAAATACTGCAAAACCTTTGACTCACCCCAGTATATATATATATATATATATATATATATACATTGTTGGGGCACCTTTTGTGGTGTAATGGTTAGTAAGCTTGACTAGCAAGCCTACACGAGTGAGATCGAGTCTCATTGGGCGCCCCATTCATTCGGCCTTGTGCCACATCGAAGCAATGAGCTTCGTCAATTACTATATTTATATATATTGTTGGGTATCTCCTACCTTTTCGGCGCAATGAACTAGTCCATCTGCCATATATAGCAGTAGCTTCTAATACCTGAGACCAGAAGATGAACAGTCGCTCCTTATAACGGAAGCAAATACTATTGTTGGACTATATTCTTATTTTATTCACTAATCATATATTCTTATCTACTAACAGTTTCTCTCTGGTAAATACTCTTTCCTCACATATCGTGGTTTGTCTTTTTATTACTACTACACGCATTCACTATCCAGAACGTAACATATATATATATATATATATATATATATATATATATATATATATATATATATATATATATTGTAATAGTGTTAGTTGTCACTAATTCACTTTGTGGATTTGGGGCGAAGCAAGAGCAATATAATTTGGAGAGTGCTCAATATCTAGGATAGAGCTATCATATAATAATAATAAATAAATAAATATATATTATATTTATATATTTCGTACCATGGAAGTTTGTCTGCGACTTTTGGTCACATGAAGTTTTTACAAACAACAATCGTTAGGCAGATAACAAAGTGAAAATGATTTTTTTCATTTCGTTATCTGCCTGAAGATTGTTGTTTGTAAAAACTTCATGAAACAAAAGGTCACAAAAAAATCTCTGTGGTATTAAATATATCAATCTAATATATATATATATATATATATATATATATATATATATATCGTATTTGGAATTAGTATTTGAACAAATTGAAAATTTTAATCACTTAGTTTGGTTTGGTTTGGTTTGGTTTGGTTTGATATGTTACTTAGTCTAATGACATATCAACCGTTGTGGGTTATTTAATGCCAAAGCCACAGCAGTTGTACTATTTAACTCATATGTGGGTGGACTGGGGAGGTCATAGCATTCTAAAGGATATAAGTTCGAAAGTGAACGTAATAGCGTGAGTGGTGTTCGAACTGCTTACTACGAATCCACCGTCATGCACATTACGCCACGGTTATTGCCACCTCGTTTAGTTTTCAGAATTAAAAACTGGAAGATTACGTAAGAAGATCTAAATGTTAATGTAATTAAAATGGCAAATCTTATCTGAATGATAAATTTCAAGAAAAAGTTTGTTTCGTCCTTAATAGGTGAAAATCTTTTTAATAAAAAAAAATAGTTTACCATACTTCTAAAATCTTGTTAAGACTAGCTGAACAGATTAAATGAATGAACTCACACTTCTATTTGGAAGAGTTACTCTACACACACATTCATTTTCATCCCCGAGGTAAAAAATTATAATGAATCAAACGATCTTTTGTTTGTTCAAATACTTCTGAGCAGTACGTCCTAAAGGGTAAAGCTCATTAGGTTTATAGAATGTACTGATCATGAATAATTGAACGAGACAAGATGTATTTTTTTCTTCAAGAATTTGCAGAGTTATTAAGTATACTGAACATATGATCATCTGAATAGTATATATATATATATATATATATATATATATATATATATATATATTCTTACTTTGAATTCGGAAGAAGAAGAACTCGTTGGATTTATTACGGATAATTCTCAATGTATTCATTAGTGATAGTTAGCTGTATTCCAAGAATAATTCAAATGTGTATCCAGCCAAGTCAATTGGTGCAGTAGAATGCACCGACTGTATCTCTGCAGAGGGGTAACACCCCTTATCCAAACGACTGACCCGGATAAGACATTAAACCATGTGATGGCGAGGCTCAAGCTTCGAAGATTTAGGGAATGGGGAGTACTCCTTCATTGCCCGGAGTGGTGGCACCTGATTGGCTCAAAGCGAACTGTTTAACATTTGAACAAAATGCAAGTAAATAACTTAGCTAAATTGAATTGTTTGAAATAGAACTGTTCGATCATTTTACCGGGTGTAATTAAATAATAAATGTTTAAATGAATTGTTTGGGATTCATAATACTTGGAACTATTTAACTTTGTGCCAACAAGTGATACTGAATATAATAATTAATGAAAATATTAATACTTCTAACTATTTCATTGTGTGAAAACAAATGAGTAATACTGAATATAATTATTAGAGTTAGATAGCAATAATTGAAACCATATTACTGTATAGAAACAATAGCGATACCCGTGCTTAAAAAAGATATAACTCATCTAAAAATGATTTATTGATAAATATATATCTTACATATCATGTGTATGTATTTAAATATGTACAAGCAAGCGGCTGATGTTAAATTGGAACCGTTGCATAGCAATACTTGAAGTCATTTAATTGAATACAAAAAATGAGCTCATGTTCATTTGAAAATATTATCAAAAATGGGTTCATACATCATATATATTTGATATATTTGTATAAAGAGGATTTGGCATTAAATAACCTACAATAGTAGATATACCATAAAACCCAACAAAACCAAATCATATATATTTGATATAAATGTATAAAGAGGATTTGGCATTAAATAACCTACAGTGGTTGATATGCCATAAAACCCAACTAAACCAAATCATATATTTTTCATATATATGTATAAAGAGGATTTGGCATTAAATAACCTACAATGGTTGATATGTCATAAAACCCAACCAAATCAAATCGTATATATTTGATATATGTGTATAAAGAGGATTTGGTATTAAATAACCTACAATGGTTGATATACCATAAAACCCACCAAGTGCCCGTGGTGTAATCGTTATCGCCGTTATTAAATATACGATTTGTAAACACATTTTGTAGATACACACAATTGAATAATAAAACAGATCTATTTCGAACAATTCAATTTATCCTAAGTCGTTTTGCTTTCACAGTTTGAATGTCAAACAATTCTATTTGACCCATAAATAGGACTCTTTCTGGTGCTATCATTCTGGAGGTGCCCGTGGTGTAATGATTATCGTCATAGGAAATGGACACGGCGACACGAGTTCAAATCCTCGACGATACTGATTGCATTTCACATAGCACTAATACCCTTGGGAAAGGTATGAATTCAATTATTCTCCCTCCAGCTATGGGTAAATAGTAGGGCAGTCTAGGTTCTTCAGCCTTGGTGAGGCAACTAGTCTAGAAGAAGGAAAACTCTGAATTCAAACACGTTAAACTCCGCTTAAAAACTGACCTTGTGTCATATCCTGTCCGAGAGGAGGGGTTGGGTAAATAGGATAAAATTAAAAAAAAACAAATCATCTATATTTAATATATATGTATAAAAAGGATGTGGCATTAAATAACTTAGAGTGGTTGATATACCATAAAACCCAACCAAACCAAATCATATATATTTAATATATATGTATAAAGAGGATTTGGCATTAAATAACCTACAATGGTTGATATGCCATAAAACCAAACCAAACCAAATCATCTATATTTAATATATATGTATAATGAGTATTTAGCATTAAATAACCTCCAAGGTTTGATATGCCATAAAGCCAAACCACATCAAATCATATATGTTTAATATTCAATTATAAAAGGATCTGGCATTAATTAACCTGCATGGGTTGATATGCCATAAAGCCAAACCAAATCAAATCATATATGTTTAATATTCTTGTGCAAAAGGATTTGACATTAATTAACCTGCACAGCTTGATATGCCATAAAACCAAACCAAACCAAATCATATATATTTAATATATATGTATAAAGATGATTTGGCATTAAATAACCTACAGAGGTTGATATGCTATAAAACCCAACTAAACCAAATCATATATATTTAATATATATGTATAATGAGGATTGAGCATTAGATAACCTGCAAGGGTTGATATGCCATAAAACCAAACCAAATCAAACCAGATAAATATCTTCATGCTTCTGGTTTGTTATCATTACCGGAAAAATTGGCGTAACTTTCTTTTATTATCGGTTTGTAATACAAACGAACAAGAAAAGTACTAAATTCTTCCCCGCCACAAAACACTACATACACCAGATTATCAAATGGAAAGCATAATACCAAGATGGTAAGAATAAATATTATTCTGGGTACTGGCTTGTGGATATCATAAAAATACAATAAAACACGAAACATTTCCTATTTCTTCTCCCGCTCTCCCTCTTTCTCTCTCTCTCTCTCTCTCTCTCTCTGTTCTTCATATGAATCAAACAAAAATTTCATAAGTTCTTATATATATATATATATATATATTTATATATATAAGTGTGTGTGTGTGCGTGTGTGTGTGTGTGTTCATGTGCTTTGCTTTGGTTGGGTTTTATGGCATATAAACCATTGCAACTTATTTAATGCCAAATCCTCTTTGATCATATATACCAAATATGTATGATTTAGTTTGGTTGGACTTTATGGCATATCAACAATTGTAGGTTATTTAATGCCAAATGCTCTTCATACATATATATTAGATATATATTAACTATATATGATTTAATTTGTTTGGGTTTATGATATATCAACCATCGTAGGTTATTTAATGCCAAATCCTTTTCCTACATATATATTAAATGTTTTGGTCGTGTTTTATAGTACATCGAGAATTGTAGGTTAATATCAAATCCTCTTTATACATATATATTAAATATAAACGATTTAGTTTGGTTGGGTTTTGGGCATATCAACCATTAAATGCCAAATCCTCTTCATACATATTTATTCGATATAAATGATTTGTAAACACATTTTGTTGAAAGGATTTATGAACGAACCTGAGCTCATTTTTGGCACACAGTTAAATGGTTCCAAGTATTGCTATTTATAACTAACAATTCAATCAAACAGAACTCATTTGTTTACACACCGTTAAATGATCAACTAGTTCTATTTCTAACAAGTCAATTTTGAATAGTCATTCGTTTGCCCTAAATTTACAAACAGTTTTATTTGACCCATATGTAGGATTCTATCTGATGCTACCACAACGGGTCAAAGTAGACTCGGGAGCAATGACAGTTAAGTGGTACTCCCCATTTCCCAAATCTCCAAGACTGGAGCCTGGCCATCAGATTGTTTAGTGTCATATCCAGGACACTCCTTTGGGCAGTCTTACTCTCCTGCAGAGTTGCAGTCGGTTTATTCTACAGACCCAGCCTACTGAGCGCTACCACTCCTGGTCAAAGTGTAAGTTGGTGTCATGACAATGAAATGGTACTATACACTCCTCAGATCTCCAAAACTAGAACCTCAACATTAGATACAATTTAGTGTTATACTCGGGACCCCCCAGGAATTTTTCAGAGTGGGGAGTCTTAATCCTCTTCGGGGAATACTATTGGCTTTTTAAATAGACTCTCCGATTGAGTTAAAATATTTGGCGGAATGTTATTTATTATGATCATTTACTGCGTCAGTTAATTTGGAAAACATTTCTTTTAAAACTAGGGAAAAGTATTGGAGAACATTGCACCTGCCTTTGAAGTTGTCATCGCAACGTAATTAGGAATGTCGATCTTTATGAAATATTTAATAGTGGGAAACAAAAAAAAATGTCTGAAATTGTGCTGATGACATTTATTCAAGCTACGTCTTTAAAAACTTGAGAAAGAAAATATTTGTGTGAATAGGGAAATATTGTCAACAATAATACACAATATTTTAAAATTTTTAAATTCAGAACTTGAATAAGAGTTTTGAGTTCAATTTGAAACTTTTTTGTCTTCTTCTTTAAAGCTTTATAAGGATCAGCGTTCTTAATTACATTATCCTGACAACTTAATAGATTGTTTTAATGTTCACGAATACCTTTCGTAAATTTATCGAAACCATTAAGGGAAGAAGTTTTAAAAACCGAAATATCATAATCAATTTATTAAGTTTCTGTTTCTTTGCTTTTCACCTTATATTTCTATCTCATGCTGTCGAAAAATCTATCTATCTATCTATCTATCTATCTATCTCAGTCTACTTGTATCTATCTATGTATGTTTGTACGTATATATCGGTCGATTCAGTTTCTTTTTCTCTATATCATGCTTCTTTCTTTTTCCCATCCTGCCTTCCTTTCTTCTCTTCTTCATTTTCTTCGGGAAAATGTTATTATCATTTAAGAAATAATATATCATTTTTTCTTTAAAATTAACATTCAAAATAATTTTTTCAAATAAAGCATTTTTTCAAATAATCTATCTATCTATCGTCTTCCTTTCTTTTTCCCCTCTTCTTTCCTTTCCACTGAGGCAGATGACAAGCTTCTCATGCATAGCTGAAAAGCCTTTCTTTCTTTCTTTCTTTCTTTCTTTCTTTCTCTCTTCTGACATAAAGCAGTTTCTTTTCATT
Organism: Sepioteuthis lessoniana; assembly: GCA_963585895.1. NCBI lineage: Eukaryota > Metazoa > Mollusca > Cephalopoda > Myopsida > Loliginidae > Sepioteuthis > Sepioteuthis lessoniana. The sequence goes on along the minus strand of OY757913.1, from coordinate 92,631,068 downwards.
CCTTCTCTTTCCTCATAATTAAAACGGAAGAGTCATTTTTTTTTATCTGAGGTAATAAGTAAAAGTAAAGTTAGCGACCATAGTCGAGGGTAACCCGATTGCTCCCTTTTCGATAGCTACTTCACCAAGGTGTAGGGGAGGGTGCTACTCCTTCCCTGGATTGCTCTACTTTACCCTTGATCTATACCTTATAATGCTGAGTGTTAAGCAAGGAGGCATACAAGTACCATTTTTTGAGTCTTTGGTATGACTCAACCTGGGATTGAATCCTGGTCTCCTGGGCCATTGGCGAACAATGCAAGCGTCCACGCCAGAATCTATGATAGACTGAGTTCAGTCCTAAATTTATTCCTTTTTCTCAGCTGATTGAACTGATTTCTTGCCAATGTTTTTAAAAGCCTTTTTTTTTTTCTTGTCTTTGTTGTTGTTGTTCTATCCTTGGAAATAAATTGTCCAATTTCTGTCTCTTAGAAAAATTTATCTCCTTGTAGAAATACAATGACAGGATTTAAAATCTTGATTAATTTTTTAAAAAAGACATAATTCAAACAAAATATTTCTTAATCTTACTCAAAGATTCAAGATAGCACAAATCCTTTTGACAGATACAAAACTTAACCATTTTTGATATTAGGAATATGCATTTATATTGGATATTATTCCGATTTTATACATTGTACCGGGCCATTGGCTTAATGAGTAGAATGTCCACCAATGGTCCGGGAGACCGTGGTTTAATCTCAGGTCGAGTCATACCAAAGACTAAAAAAATGCTACTTGACGCCACCTTGCTTAGCCCTCAGTACTATAAGGTAAGGATCAAGGGTAAAGTGGAGCAATCCTGGGAATGGAGTAGCACCCTACCCTAAACCTTGGTGTAGTAGCTATTGAAAAGGGAACCTTCGGATCACCGTCGACTAAGGTCGTTAACTTTACTTTTACTTTATACATTGTAGTTATTTAACAAGCTATTCTGACTAAAAGAGAGTCCCCGTGGCACAGTGGCTAACACGTTGAATTCCAGCCCCATTATTACGGTCACTTTCGGACTGATACTCTTGGGAAAGGTACGATTTTATCCCAAGAAAAACGAGTTAATTAGTACCAAAACTGTATTTCTAAAAGAAATGGTTTTGGTATTACCCAACAAGGGACTGGTGAGTTATACCTACTGCGATTCTGCTGAAGGGTACCCTCCCCCAACGAGTCTATCTGTTAGCTGTAATGCTTGAGAATGGGTCCTGGTGGCAGAGCAGTCCATGATCCAATAATCGACGTGCTCGCATGACCGGAAACCCTCTACTTTGGCCCCTACTGCGCTCGATCCAATTAATCAGCTTGTCATATCAAGCCCTAGCACCTATATGATGGTTCTGACGGTATTTTTTAAATTGCTATTGTGGAACATTATTACCCAACCCTATCTTAAATTAAATTTCGTAGAAGGCAGTGGCTGAAAGTCAAATCTGCTGAGATAGCAATACTTGAAACCATTTCAGAAAATGAACACAGGCTCGTTGTAAAATAACCTTAAATACAAACTAATCACTTAGAAATCATACCTACAGCAAAATATGGAAGAATTTTTAAAGTATTTTTTTTGTCTGATTAGTCCAATTTTTGAGTTAGCGAGAAAAGAAACGACAAATAATCTATGATTTGCTTCACTCCAAAACTAAGTCAAACTTTCTTTGTCTAAGAAAAAAATCTCTACAGAAAAAGAATCTATGATTTAAGGAAAAGGGGGAATGGAGAATTGAACAAAAAAACGGAAAGAAGGCTTTTTAAATGCTCTCGCTACGGCGATTAGGGAGGACCCCACAACGTCAATGAGAAAGCACGGTAATGAATTGAAAGTCCACGAGAAAACTATGAGGACAGCAATTAAAGAAAATATAAGCTCAAATCTTATCCACTTTGATTACTTTATATGGGGTGTTTTTAAAAATCAAAATTAAGAGAGGTGTCCTCGTGGTGTAATATGTAAAGCGATGGACTACGGAATCGTAGTAAGCGAGTTCGTACGCCAGTCGCGCTATCACGTTCACTTTCGAGCAGATACCCGAAATAAACTTGTTTTATAATAGAATATTTCGAATTTTGCTTCTACACCACACACACACATATATATATATATATATGTATATATATATTCATATGTGTGTGTATGTGTGTAAATTGGATTTGGAATTTAATTATCCCTGAAGGTTGATACGTCATTAAAAACAAAGAATACTAAACCTAAGATCTCTATGAGGTAAATTAAGAGCACATGCCGGTGTCTATGATTAGGTTGCCCAGTCGGCTGGGGCAGTAGAATACACCGACTGCTTCTCTGCATAGAGGTGAGACAGCTTCCAAATGAATGTCCTGATTATATAACACTAAACGATTTTGTCCGGTAATGAACGTAATAGCGTGATTGGAGTACGAACTCGCTTACTACAATGTCAGAGTCCTGCCCGTCAGCTATCATTCTTTCAGCTGATTCAGCAGATTTCAATCAGCTGAATTCAGTTGATGGGACACACTTCAGCCGGCTGTGGTGTCAGCGGCACGGATCTGGTCGGGTGTGTCTCGTCTCTGGACATACCTCGAACCTCAGGAGGCCGTCCCCTCAGGCTTTAGCCCTCCTTGGAAGAGTTAGATTTATCGCCTGAGGCGCCCCTTTTTAGGTGAATGCCGACGGGTCCCGATGAATTTCTGGAGCCGCTAGGCGCGTCTGGGCTACGGTCTTGCTCTCGGACTCACCTTAAAAAAGCCTTGTGCCACACCCTTCCGGATGGTGAGACGGTCGACAAATGCCACTATCATGCTTTGCGAATTTCCCTCCACCCATGTCTTATAGAAATAATAGTTTTAAATTGAACCATGGCGGGTAGCATAGCTGGCAATCATGATTAAAACTTTATGAGATTGATTGCCAAAATGTCTTAATTTAAAGAAATTAAAAAGTGAACCAATACAAGTACTTTAAAAACTACAATCATCAGGTTTTTATGTTGCGGCAACATATAACAGTCGTAGAAAGTGTGTATGAGACTTTTTGCATTTTCTCGTAGCGCTAATAAACTACGGAAGGCTACAAATCCAACTAGTTCTTCAGTGGGTAAATAGTAGGGCAGACAGATCCTTTAGCCTTGGTTAGGAAACCAGTCTAGGTGAAGAAAAACTGAAATCAAGCCTGTTTAACTCCGCTTAAAAATTGACATGGTTTCACATCGTGCTCGTGTGGAGGGGTTGGGTAAATACATAATAACAATCGTACGGAATTCAAATCTCAGAATTTATAAATAAAGCAGTAAGTGTAACGCAATCAACCTCATCCAGGATTTGAACTCGGGTCGCAGATTCTATTTCGAGAACCGTTACGTTTAGCGCGCCCCCTTTTACGAAATCTAATGCTATAAACAGCAAGAATAAAAATGCTAACAGGAACAGTTCAAGAAAGAATGACGATAATCCATTACGGACTTTTAAACAATGCCTGCTTGGATTATGTATAGACTGCTTTGGGCAATGGCTTTTATCGATTGTCCAGGCAAAATCTAATTCCTTCCGTTGTGTACAAACCAGCTGAACCAAAATGGCCGACCTTTTGAATATTCCCTCCTCATAACACAAACACTCTATAAATGTTCCGCTCTAGTTTTAATAGGTTTCGACATTGGCGGGTGAAAACGAATGCAAGCCTGGGGATAAACTGGACCTATTGTTGAACAGTATTACACCAGGTTTTATTCAGGTTATCGCCAAAGTATACGTAGAATCTTTTGAATGGCTTATGACGCAAAATTCTCCCGTTTATCAATGGATTGATTCGTTTGATGATCGATTTTCTAATAAAGGATTAATCGATCACTAAGACACCACAAAGATGGGATCGTCATGCGTATTCTATGATTTAAAAAGCGCTTCTTCAAACAGAAATTTCCTTATTATTATTTCTAAATCTACGGTGGGGACTAACGGTTAGTTGGTTGGTTGGTTTAGGGCGTATCAACCCTTTTCGAGCCATTTAACGCCGAATTAAATTATTTTGATAGACGTTTTAAACACATCAGTGGAGTATGGGTATAATTTTTTGTTTACACAAAGTTTCAATATCGAAAACAGTTCAATTTCAAACAATTCAGTTTAGCATAAGCACACAGTTTAGTTCTATTTGAACCATGGATAGAACCCTATCAGGTGCTACTGCTCCGGATCAGAGTGGACTTGGGAGAGATGGAAATGAAGGGGTACCTCACATTCCCCAAAGCTCCAGTATTACTGGAACCTCATCATTAGATAGTTTAGTGTCATATACAGGACACTCGTTGGGAGAGTCTGGGAGAGTCTTAACCCTATGCAGGGATGCAATCGGTGTATCCTCAACCCCAGCCGATGGGCAAGGAAGCCAACGAGAAAATTCTAATGTTAATTCCTCATATATATATACTTTTAAAGCCTGTACATGTTAAAAAGTATATTATCATCGTCATAATCAAGGGCCGTTGACAGCAACGATTTTTTTCACACTACCCTTCCCTATCGGCCGTCGTTCTTCATAAGTCGTTTAGACAGCTTTCAGTTTCTGCGCAGCTTTGATGAATATCTGTTTTTGGTTATCCGCTAAGTCTGTAGCGTCCATGAGTTATAGATCAATGGAGAACGTCGCTAATGAGTTCACTTTTAATTCATCTGCAGTGCCCAGTTTGTTTCACTTGGATGGTTTGTAAGATAGGAAGTTAGTGGCCCTACAGCTGCTCCTTTCAAGGTTGATTCCTCCAAGATTTGTTTAAAAAAACACATAGTATCCTTGCATAGTTCCCATCTAGCTTTTTCCCCAAGCAATTAGGTTAAGTCCGAGTGGTACATCAGTATAAAAGTCCTGACAGGTCTACAGCTTTGAAGAAATTCCGTTTAATTTGATCCGAAAGAATAGATATCCATAAAGTCGTTAAGCGGTCAGTAATGAATGAATGGAAGAATGATCATAACACTTGTAACATATTGACCTCCGACCCAGCCGTCAATCGAGGAACAGGTGCATCCGGTCGAGAATATCAGGGTATGACTTTGACTGTGGACGGGTTGAATTGGGTGCAGATGCGACGCTCACAGGAAGCGTCAAACAATTATATCACCCGGGGCCAGAGACAGGTTAAGTGAGTTTGGAGTCAGTTAGTTAAAGAAAAGATGCTGTAAAGAGAACCAGCACCCAGCAGAGGGCTATGGGCCCTCAGGACCCCCGATTGAGCAGCCCAGCAGAACGAGAAAGAAGTGCTGCTAAAGACAAAGGAACTGGGGGTCAATATGTTGTTTGTTCAGTCTCCAACTCACCTCTCACACATAACCCTTTCGTAACCCTTTCCCAACCATTTCGAATAAAGGATGAGAGGTATATTTTTCTAAAGAAGGGTGTTCACTCGTCATTTTTGTTGATTTGGTTTCCGCATGTATATGTGTATGGTTGTATATGGTTGTATCACGGCTATGCAACACACTTGGCTTTTAAAAAGTAACTCTTTATTCTTTCTTGGAGTCAAAACTTCTGTGATATGTGTGATAGACAGACGAACGGAGGGTGACGAATGGAGACAGCCACATTGACCAATAACTTCTCTTGATCATATCACGCTGTGTTATCTTCAAGGCTGGATGTAAACAGATATTTTTATATTTTTCTAAATAATAATAATAATAATAATAATAATAATAAATGACGCATCGATACAACGACTCGAAGACTATATACAAAAACACGATGGAGGACTCATTACTGACATCAGAAACGATATTGATAACATGATGGACAACAGAATGACAATAACTAGGAAACAAAAATAGGAAGTAAAACAGTTTTATGGACGTTTTGAACGACTAATAAACAACATCTCACATGCCAAAACATATACATGGCTAAGAAAAGGAAACTTTTAGAGAGAAACAGAATCCCTCCTAATAGCAGGACAAAACAACGCCACAAGAACAAATCATATCATAGCGAGAATAAATAAGACACAACAAAATAGGAAATGTAGGCTATGTGGTGAGAGATAAAACAATCAATCACATGATAAGCGAATGCAGCAAATTAGCGCTGAAGGAATGTAAGACTAGACACGACTGGGTCGGCAAGGTGATCTACTGGGAGATGTGCAGGAAATTTAAATTTGACCATACAAACAAATTGTATATGCACAACCCATCACCTATCCTAGAAAATGACACACATAAACTCTTATAGGACTTTGACATACACACGGATCACCTAATCACGGCTTGAAGACAAGACCTAATAATAATCAACAAAAAAAAAGAGAACTTTCAAAAATGTCGATTTAGCTGTTCCAGCTGACAATAGAATAAAACTGAAAGAATATGAAAAGAATGATAAGTACCTCGACCTTGCTAGGAAATTGAAAAAAACTATGGAACCTGCAGGTGACAATTATATCAATTTTAACTGATGCGTTTGGAACAGTAATTAAAGGATTACTTAAGGGACTGAAGGACTTGGAAGTTGGTGGACGAGTGGAGACCATCCAAACTACAGCATTATTGAGAACGGCCAGAATACTGAGAAGAGTCCTGGAGACTTGAGGAGACTTGCTGTTACGCAAAATCAAGTGAAAGACCATCAGCTAACGCTGATGTGAAAAACTCTAATGAGTAAATAATAATAATAATAATATTAATAATAATAATAATAATAAGGAAAAATGACACATTTTTTTTAAATGGCCTCAAATCATTGGAATGCTCGGTGGTGTTATATAGCTGTGATGAAAGAAGAAACACGACACTTCGTTATAAAGATATAATTCTCACGCTTTATTCCCGAAAGGGGTCATAGCTGACGGAAGTGTGTGTGTGAGAGAGAGAGAGAGAGAGAGAGAGAGAGAGAGACGAAGAGAGGGAGGTAGATAAAGGCAGCCTCCCATAATGACCTATTACTAAGCTGTGTTATCTTCAAGGCCCCACTTCTTTTGCTTCTCGGCCGGGAGGTACTCAACCGGAGACCCGCTGTGGGCCGCTTTGTGCTACCTTCAAGGCCTTAAGTTGTTTCTTCCGGTAAGACGTACTCAGTCGGTCCTCGCCAGAAGACTACTCGCCCCCCCCCTTGCGGCCACGGTTTTCTATCTGCCTACTCGGCTGACCGCTACGAGCTACCACTGGCAGACTGGGGCTTACACTGACACTCTCACGTGGGCATCTGCCAATATCATTTCACGACATCCGCATACTTCCGCTCAACTACATGACCGTTTCCGCTTCTTTTCACGAGACTGTTCTGTGTTGAGAATCTTCGACTGACGGCTCGTTCAGGGGTCAAGATGCAACTGTGTATAAACAAGGGACAATAGAGAAATGAAGAAAAGGCTGCATTCTCCTCTTCTTCAATAAAGGTGACCTCAAAATCACTAACAGCTAGAAGCAAAACACTTACTGCCATATCTGCCAATATTTATAATTCCCTGTTTCTCAATTATATCCAATCTGAAATAGAAATCGTTCCACAACTTCACAGATTCTAATAATCAGTTGAATCTTCAAAGTATTGGGTGTCTCAATATAGGTAAGAGTCACGTGAATGCTAATATCTGTACTATTAATAATGCGTTCATTTTTGTTTCAGATCTGAAAATAAATCTATTTTAATAACTATTAATGTTTGATCACAATGTCTTGGACAAGAGAGAAAAATATTTGGCGTTACTACTTATTTAGAGAAAAAAATCACTCAAAACTGTCTCTAAATAGAAGCAAACCATTAATATAATTATCTATTACTGAGACAGGAAACTAAAAAAAAGATGACATATCCTAGAAGCTGATATAATAAAAATAAAAAAAGATGCACTTTTTACTTGACGTGTTCCAAATGAGAGACAATGAACTTATTTCCTTTAATAAATCATTATCATATGAAGGGGTTGCATCCATTTTGAGACACTATACTACGGCAAAATATCTCGACACCATTCTACTGTTTGTAGATTTCTCCAGGATATTCATTTCTGTGCCCGTGGTGTAATGGTTATCGTCGTAGTAAATTGAGACGGTGACACGAGTTCAAATCTTCGACGATACTGATTGCATTTCACATAGCACTAATACCCTTGGGAAAGGTATGTATCCAATTATTCTTCCTCCAGCTATGGGTAAAATAGTAGGATAGACTAGGTTCTTCAGCCTTGGTGAGGCAACTAGTCTAGGAGAAGGAAAACTCTGAATTCAAACCTGTTAAACTCCGCTTAAAATTATTGACCTTGTGTCTTATCCTGCCCGAGCGGAGGGGTCGGTAAATAAGGATATTCGTTTCCATACACTGAGGAAATATGGTGTTAATACTCTTTGCATATAGTATTCCCAATGAAGTTGTTATTGCTATAATTACGATTTACTAAATCACAAGAGCAATGGTTTACTAACCTGATAGGGACACTGGATTCTTTGACATGTGACACCACGGTCCATTGTTGTGTACTCATAAGGAATAGAACATACATGAAGAAAGAATGATAATAACACTTGGAGTCAAAGCTTTTGTGATGAGACGGAGATAGTGAAAAGGAGGCAGAGATTGCTACAGTGACCAATTACTTCTGTGTTATCTTCAAGGCCCACACTTAGCACTTCCTCTGCTTCTCGACCAGGGAGTATTCAACTGGAGGCCCGCTGTTGGTCTCTGCCCCATCGGCGCACCTAGCCACTCGCTAGCGTTCCCGAAACTGACCGCTCCTTTTGGCCGCAATCTAAGACTCCAGGACTGAGACTCTTGTATCACACGTGGGCATCTGTATATATCCTTTCATAGCACCCAAATATTTCCGTTCAGCCACGTGACTGCCTCTGCTTATTTTCATAGGTGCGTCCCTTGCAGAGAATCTCTGATTGACGGCTCGTTCAAGGGTCAGTATATAACATCACTTCTAACTTTAACAGGTTCTCAACTCTTTGCAAAGTACAAGGCAACAGTTATCAGCTCAACACGAGAGAGAGAGAGAGAGAGAGAGAGAGAGAGAGAGAGCGAGCAAGACATCGTAAGGCTCAATGAACAACTAAATGGCACACCGAAGAGACCCCTTCGAATCTTCGCACTGATTCATCTCTACATCCAACTGTAACTCACTTGAACGGTCGACTGACACCAACTGACAAAGTTTTCCAAGTTTTACAAGTTCTCTTTTTTATATATTTAATTTATAAATTAATCACATCATCCAATGTCTTCTGTGTGACGTCATCTTGTAAAACCATGGCATCATGCTATTATTTCTTGTCCAGATGACAGCATCTGATCTGTTTATCTTTCCGATATCCACACGCTTCCAACATTATTTTGACAACGGGGGATATCCTGCTCGCCAAATGTGTACGCGTATGACCTTTTCAATTTGACTTACACTTCAACTCAAAAGATTTCTAGCCAATTTACAATTTTACCAAATTAAATAATATCTCACCAAATAAGATAATTAATATGATTAATTATTACTCTGATGATTTTATTTTACAGACATTATATCTGGAGTCTTGCTTCTATGGGAACGCAAATAAAACACAGATCATATGCACGCCTTTAAAATTACTGTGACACTATGAAGTGGGTGCGCCAAGCAGACGATCCCTTTGTCTGTTTTGATGCGAAACCAGGCAAAGGGTTTGGACTCGAGACCTCAGACGCGACCGGAAGTAGGCAAGGAAACATCAGTTAGGAGTTGGAAGAAGGAACCCAGAAAAGGAGTTGGCGAAGGGAGACGCAGAGTGGCAGTTGGCAGTCGGCACCAGACAGCAGAAGAGACCACAGAAGCAAATGGAAATATTAGTGTTAACAGTACTTGCACCAATTTAACTGTCCATCAATTGACCTATTAGCGTTAGCAATACTTGAAACCATTTAACTCTAGCAAATAGAACTGTTAGCATTAGCAATACTTGAATCCAATTAACTACAGGGGCCCGACAATATTTTTCGGACACTTTAGTATTCAACTTTCCGACTACCATAGAGTGTCGAAATTCCTTCAATAGAATAGCATAAACATATAAAGACAATACCTGTAATAAAAATGGAAGAAAATCGATTAGGTAAGGAAAAATATTTAATTTTCATCATTTTTTACAAAACACACGCGACATTATTTTTCGGACATCGTTGAAAAACTGTTAATAGTCTGTAATATCACCTTTCTTCTCAATAACCTTTATCAATCTCTCTTCATAATGATCAAACATATGCACAATAACATCTCTACGTGTTTCTATTAGTTGTTTTTTGGCTCCTAGTATTCGTTCCAATTGTTGAGCCTCTTTCGTTATTTCAGGTCCATCATAGACAAGTTGCGCAAGCATTTCCCAAATATTTTCTATTAAATTTAGATCTGGGCTTCTTGCAGGCCATTCCAAAGGAGTCATATTCACTTTAGCCATCCATTCTTTCATGAGTTTTGTCACATGGATGCTGCAATTGTCTTGCTGTAGAACGAAATCATTCCCCATCTCTCTTCTTATCCTTGGTAGGGCTTTCTCGTCCAGCAACTGTTTGTAGCTTTCGCTGTTCTGTCGTCCTTTCAGCCACTCCAACCATATATTTCCATTAGCAAAGATCATACCCCAAACCATAACTCCTCCTCCTCCCATCTGTCGTTTGTTCAGTACAACAGGCTCACCCCTTCTTGATCAAGTACACCATCCATCGGGCCCATCAATTTGAAACGCTTCTTATCAGTAAATATAACCTTCTTAAAGTCAACATGCTTTGTTAACCACCTTTTAGCTCACTCCAGTCTTGCTCCTTTGTGTTTCTTTGTTGGTGTGATTTTTTTCTTAGCCTTTGCATACTTCAAACCAATCCTATGCAGCGTTCTTTGTACTGTTCGGACGTTTACATCCAATTCACATTTCTCCTTCACTTTTCATGCTGTAACTTCTTCTCCAGATGTCAAAAGCCGTGTCACAGTCCTCTTCATTCTCCTTTCAGTCCTCTTGCCAATTGATCTTTTCCAAACTCTCTTCTTTTTCTGCTCGGACTTTGTCTTCAGCATGTATTCGACCGTTGATTTCAACAGCTTTAAATCCATGGCGATCCTTCTGATGCTGAGGCCATCTTCAGCTTCTTCCGTGCCAAACAAGCGACTTCTTTTGAATGCATTTTACCTCATTAAACTTAATTGTTTTGCCAAGAAATATCCGGACTATTTATGCTGTTAGATTGTCCTATGTTAACATAGTAGTAGGGGTGCCAGTGCCCCAGAACAGTGTACAAGCAGAACATTTGCATACAGCAACATATGCATGAACATAGCTCTTGATAAAATAGGATTTTTTGTCAAGTCCGAAAAATAGTGTCGCGCAAGTTTTCGCAAAAATCACAAAAAACTAAAATTATCAAAGCCAAACTAAAAAAAAAAAATGATTACACTAGTAGTGAATTTTCTCTCTTCAACTACGTACTTACAATCTCAAAAGTTTTTGGCCCTAGTGACCAACTTGAAGTACTTTTTTCAAAGTGTCCGAAAAATATAGTCGGGACCCTGTATGTGCAAATTTGAACTATTAGGGTTAGTTATATGTAAAACCATTTAACTGTATGGAAATAAAACTATTAGTATTAGCAATACTCGAACTCATTTCACTGTGAGCAAGTAGAACTATTAGTGTTAGCAATACTTTAAAACATTGCTCAGTGTGCGAATACAACTTTTAGTGTTAGCAATACATGAAGTCATTTGACAGTGGCAAATAGAACTATTAGAGTTTGCAATACTCGAAACTATTTAATTGTGTGCCAATAGAACTATTAGTGTTAGCAATACTTGACACTATTTAACTGTAGCAAATAGACCTATTAGTGTTTTCAATACTTGACACTATTTAACTGTAGCAAATAGAACTATTAGTGTTAGCAATACTTGACATTATTTAACTGTAGCAAATAGAACTATTAGTGTTGTCAATAATTGAAACCATTTAACTATGTGCGAATTTGAACTATTAGGGTTAGTAAACCATTTAACTGTATGAACTATTTGGGTTGGTGAAACCATTTAACCGTACGAAAATAAAACTATTATTTTTAACAATACTTGAAACCATTTAACTATGTAGGAATTGAATTATCACTGTTACCAGTCCTAGAAACCATTTAACAGTATATGAATTTGAACTCGTGGGGTTTGAGTCTGAAGGTCCGGGGCAATGGGCAAGGCTGTGTTGCCGTTTGATATCTGACTCCATATTTTGGTTATTTTATTTTACCCCCGGACATTGTACCGGACATTGGCCTAGCAGTTAGAGGGTTCGCCAATGGCCCGGGAGACCTGGGTTCAATCCCTGGTCGAGTCATACGAAAGACTCAAAAAATGGTACTTGATGCCCCCTTGCTTAACACTCAGCATTATAAGGTACGGATCAAGGGTAAAGTAGAGCAATCCTGGGAAGGAGTAGCGCCCTCCCCTACACCTTGGTGTAGTAGCTATCGAAAAGGGAGCCTTCGGGTCACCCTCGACTATGGTCGCCAACTTTACTTTTTTTACTTACTTATTTTACCCCCAAGTTGGTTAGTCGGTATTATGCCTTGCCCAAGAAAGTCCCAGGAGAATTCCACAAAAGAAAAAACTGCAACAGATAAGAGACGAATACGTTTCTTTTATACTTTCCTTTATTTACTGGGTTCAACAACCATTCCGTGGATGAGGAAGTTTTTCCTGAATACATTGAAATGGTTGAATCACCCAGTTAAGGTGTCAAAAATACGTTAATTCGTTTCATGTATGTATGTGTCCGCATTTGGTATATCGGGCTTCCATAAGGGTTAGTCTTCTTCTGGAAGTTTATCAAAGTCCGGTAAGGGTTTGTTTATAGTTCATTTGTGGGTCTTATATATTTCAGCATAATGCTAACAGAGAGATAGCTGCTACTGGGTGAAAGGGGCTAACCAACGCTACATCCAAAGAGGTATGCGTGGTGCCCAAACACGCCAGCACGCGGTTATCAATCTGCTGGTCACTGCCTGAAAGAGAAAGATAATATCGTCCCCTTTGTCAAGAGGAATCCTTTTTTCTTTTACGCATGCGTCATCTCCTTTTCCTGTTATGGACCTCTGGGAGTTTCTACAAATTTAATAGTTTTCTTTCTTTTCTTTTTTTTAATTTAATTTTAAATTTTTTTAATTTATTTATTCGTTCCCTACAAACTATCAGTGTAAGTAATACTTGTAACCATTTAACGGTGTGCAAACAAATGAGCTCTGGCTCGTTTAAGAAATAATTTTTACAAAATCATATAACAGGATTTGGCATTAAATAACCTACATAATTTGGTATGTCATAAAATACACACATACACAAAAAACAACAACCAGCTAACCATCCAATCGGCACCAACATCTAATCTATTGTTAATTACGTCAAAATAGGCCTTATCAATGATGGAAATGTGATCTCTCAGATAAAATAAAGTGGGATTTCTTTCAAGCTCTGGTTGTGTTCTCTTACTAATTGGATGCACTATTTGAACGCTTACAAAACATATCGAGAAAAGGCTAGATGGGAATTGCGCAGGCATGTTTCATGCTTTTGTGAACAAATTCTAGAAGCAACACTCCACAAAACAGTAGCTGTACGGCCATCTACCAGCCATCTTACAAACTATCCAAGTTAGGCGAGAAAGATATGCCATGTGCTGCTGGAGAGATAAAGATGAACACATAAACGACGTTCTCTTATGGGCTCCCACTCATAGACGCACCAGTGTTAGCTGACCTGAAAAATCTTACATACCTCCGCCCTGTGCGAACACTGGATGCAATCTAGAAGACCTGCTAGGAGTGATGGATGATAGGGACAGATGGCGAGAGAGTCAGGGAACGACATATTTTCAGCGTGACTTGATGATGATATATATATATATATATATATATATCAAAATGAATAGATAGAGAACATTTAGTAGTTTAATGTGGCACAAGGCCATATGATTTAGTGCCCAATGAGACTCTAATTCACTTGTGTAGGTTTGTTCTCATTCATATAGCCTCTTAGTTGACCTATTTATTTTGAGATATTTACTTTTTTTCTCTCTTTGGACCAACAAAAAAAGAAAAATATTTTTACGCATATATATATATGCTAAACTTAAGTGGAATAGTGGATAAATCAAACAATCACAATAGTGTTGTCCTATGCTAGTCCCAGAGGCCAATGTTGTGAGACTACTTGTTGTGGCTGTTGTGTTCGTGACTTCCACATTTGCTTCCGACTGTTTGCTTTGTCAAATCCTTCCGTGCCCACACTGTGTTTGAAAGATCGACGAAGGAGGGTTGACACAGTTCATCTAGTTCTTCTGACAGATAATATGAGTGACTAGATTGTCTAGCAACTCAAAGAATAGAGAAAAACAGTTGTTACCAAATAACAATTTTTTTTTATAGAAACACGTTTGTCAGGCAATAAATAACAAAGAAATAATGTTTGCCTTCCTAGCTAAAAAAAAAAAGGAAAAAGAAAGAATATTGAGAGAGGAAGATCGACGATGATGAGGAATGGTTAAAATGACAAATAATGTCTCTAAAATCTGGGACTTGAAATTTTTATAAAATCTGCTGGTTGTTCGGAGTGCCTCGGGTCTAGAATGGAAGAGATGCTTCTTTGCCAGTCTTGAGTTCTTCTTGGCCCCTTTTCTCATCCTCTCTGATGATTCGTTTTACCATCCTATTTTTATAGATCAATATCTGAACTAAAAGAGTTTTCTGATTGATTATGCAATAAGAGACAATTAGAAGTCATATTCCCATTGGTCAGCCAATCCTAGTTCAGAATTATATCTTACAGGTATAGGGAAAACTCTTTTTAGATGCTGTGATTAATGGGAACAAGTTTATGGCAATAGGGTTGAACTAAGAATTCTCAGCCTCACCAGATTGGATGAGCCATGCTCAGCTCACCTTTATCTAAGGTGGAGCAAAATTAAATCTCCCTTTTGACATTGACATTTAAGATAAGGACCAGAAAAATATATTTAACGAAATGACCCATTTCATCATTATGATCGATGGCGTTAGTTGACAACCGAAAAATTAAATGAATTCGCTTACCTTTAAAAATCGAAAACAATTGTCTCGCAATTAGCAGATCTTTAGGAACAATCAACAAACTTTTAGATCAATTTAAGCCTCGAACAAAAAATACTTATTTTAAGGATCTTTTTGTTTTTGAAATATATATGTATATATCAATTTTCATATATTTTATAAATTTTAATATTTACATATTAATTAAGTATTTAACTGCACGTCGTGTCACAACAGGTTTAGTGTCAATATTTTCCGTGAATAAAGAACGAAATATTACTAAATCTGTTGTAAGTGTTTGATTTATCCATCTTTCCACTTATTTTTTATCGTCTTGTCTTGTCAAATTCACTAAAATCTACCATCTCTCTCTCTCTCTCTCTCTCTCTATATATATATATATATATATATATATATAATTAGAGGCTCGAAAAGTAATTAAGTTTTACCATTGTTGATAAACATATCTAAATCATATTTTTTACATATAATACAAAGTGCAATCCCTGTCATTTTCAACGATTGCAGCCCAACAAACCTAAGGAAAGATGAGATCTTTAAAATGTAATGTTCTTTCTCAGCCTCTATACACATTATAATTAGCAAGAGTAGATTTTCATTTGTTTTCATCTCTAGAATATTACATAAATGTCAACAAACTAGGTTTTTTAAAGGGAATCTCAAATTTCTTTTAACGTGAAATCGAAGGTTTGCCAAGCCATTAACAAGAAACGTTGGAAACGGCGGTGATTACATATTTCGTGCTCGATATTTAAATGATTTAAACTTACATTTGTTTTTATGTACTCTCTAGTATAACGTAAAATCTTCAGAACTTCTTAATTTTACATTTCTTCCTAATGTCGTCGTTTACATTGTGATAAGCCAAATAGGATTATTTCTTTATACGAGGTGCCTTCAATAATTTTCCAGACTTTTTTTTTTTTCGTATGGGCACTTTTATTGATAGTACACATATGAAACTCTAGTCCCCTTCGAGTAATCTCCTCCGGCTGCAATGCACTTGTTGTACCGTTCCAACAACGTCTGGAAGGCCTCATGGAATTCCTCTTGTGTGAGCGTGTCAATAACCTTCGTCACAGCCTCTTTCAGCTCCTCAATTGTCTCATAACGAGAGCCTCTAAGGTTTTCCTTGAACTTAGGGAATAACCAAAAGTCACAGGCAACTAGGTCTGGACTATATGGAGGGTGAAGAACTGTCTGGATGTCCATTTTGGTCAGATAGTCTGAGACAAGGATGGACTTGTGGCGCGCAAATCTTCCGCATCTTCATTTCCTCGTGAATAATTGTGTGTTCAGTTCCCAAACTGTGCACTTATTGTCTCTATAGACAAACGACGGTCCTTATCCATGAAATTCTTTATTTGTCCAATCAACTCTGGTGTTCTGACTTCCTTACTCCTCCCACACCTCTCATTATCCCTCACAGACTCCCTGCCTTCCTTGAATCTCTTATGCCACTCAAAAACTAATTCTCGATTCATGCAAGATGCTCCAAAAGCAATCTAAAGCATTTCATACGTTTCCGTAGCATTTTTTCCCGGTTTAAAACAGAATTTTATTGCATATCGTTCTTCTAGTGTGTCCTCACGTCCAGATTGCATTTTTGAAATTCACCAGCTGTGACAATCAGACTTTAGTAGGGTGTATTCCAATTCCTGCTGTAGCTGTTCATTTAAAGCTGAAATCATAAAAATTGGTCAGTCATCTCATAATATATATAGCAATAATATACTGAATTTTTAAGAGTCTACGACAATTTTAAATGCCTATACAAAAAAGTCTGGAAATGTATTGAATGCACCTCGTAATATATAGTAAACAATTCCGTTGTTGTTCACCATTTATATATAGTAAACAATAGTTCACCATTCATATATAGTAAACAATTCATTCATATATATTCATGTTCACCATTCATATATAGTAAACAATAGTTCACCATTCATATATAGTAAACAATTCCGTTGTTGTTCACCATTTTGCGTAAGAACATGCGTTATGGCGACCAGAATCTTTAATTTATTCAATTTCTATTAACATATATATATATATATATATATATATATATATATATATATATATATATATTTCATCATCATCATATTGCACCATCAGCACGGATATCCCTGATCCTTTCTCACCACCCTTCTGTATCGTCCATTGCTTCCGGCAGGTCCTCAGGGCCACATCCTGTGTAGGCACAGAGCTGTTTTATGTAGGTTGTACCTGGTCGTCCTGCCTTTGATTGTCTATGTGAAGGGTTATGTTCGATATATATATATATATATATATATATATATATATATATATGCACAAAATAATGGAAACACCTAGAATATTGTATCATAATTTATAAAACCGTAAAGCATTTGTTATTTTCATGCTTTTTGATTTATTATTAATTTTTCTCGTCATATTTTACTAAAATTTTTATTCTTTTACAGATATCCTCAAAAGAAATTAATTAAAATTCATTAAAATGACAGATCTATTAGACTTTAAAAGAGGTCAAATTATTGGTGCTCATATAGCTGGCACTTGTGTAACAAAAACCGCTGAATTATTTGTTGTAGCAAGGAGTACGGTCATAAAAGTAATGATAGCATTTGAGAAAGAAGGAAAAACTCCTCACTGAAGCAAAACTCTGGAAGAAAGTAATATCTGTCTGAGAGGGACTGTCGGACTCTTAGGCGGATTGTTTGGCAGGATCACAAGGCTACAGCTCTAAAAATTTCAGCAGAGCTTAATAACCATTTCGAGAACACAGTTTCTTCAAAAACTATCTGAAGGGAGATGCACTAAACCAGCTCCTTTCAGAGAACCATATTAAAATAAATTTGTTTGAAATTTTCTGGTCTAACTATATATATATATATACCCCAAAAGAAATATATATATATATATATATATATATATATATATATATATACGTGTGTGTGCGTATATATATATATATATATATGCATGTGTGTGTGTGTGTGTGTGTGTGTGTACCTGTTACTAAAAAGAAACTTGATGCTTTTCGTAACAGTACCACGCCCGTCTACAAAAACTGATTAAGACAAGATTTGATATATAAATAGTTTCTTTGCGCTGCTGGCACCTTCTTGTGATGTTCCCAATCATCAGACACGTAATATTATTCCTCTCTCATGTTATGAGTCAGATAATTGAGAATATATGCATTTATCAAGCACTCCTTTTGCACAGGATATGACACCTCAAACACTCATAAACCCCTATATTTAAGTCTCATTGAGTACCCCATTAAAAAGGCCTTGTACCACATATGTTCTCTGACGAAAGCAACAAGCTGGAAACACACACACACACACACACACACATGTATATATATATATATATATATATATATAACACGTATGTAAGAACAAAATAATTAGGTTCAAAAAATACAAATCTCTTCGTGGACCTTCTTATTTTAAAATATGTCCTTACTCCTTCTTTGGACCTACAACAACCATTTTTTAATGTATATATATATATATATATATATATATATATATATAGTACCACTTGATGGAGACTCAAACTCTGTTAAATCGTCATAAAAAATTATTTCGTCGGAGAATATTACTATACTTCTCCGCCGAAAAAAAATTATTATGACGACTTAACCGAGATTGAGTCTCCATCAAGTTGTACAATATACGCTCTGAATGTGAATTTTATTATACCCCAGCGAATAAATTGGGAACTAACAATAGCCATACATTGAGCACTCTCATAGATTTATATGATTTTCACCATGTAGTCTATGTTAAGAATAATCCACACCAACTGTCTTTGCACACTGACTGGATATTTTAAATATATATATATATATATATATATATATAGTCATCCACAGACAGATCTGTTTCGTTCTATCAGAACTCATCAGTGTGGCTAGGAAGTATCTTCCGGTTGACTCAAACGTCAAACCAAAGCTTCTAACCATTCAGCCACGAGGAGATATTAGCTGCGAAAAAATTTTAAACGGTTATGAATCACAATTACTATTGTTTACATACATCCGTTCAACGGTTGCCGAGACCTAAATTCATCTACGAAGAGGCTTGCAATAGACGCTAATGGCAACACAATTACTTCTTCGCCAGAGAACTCAACCCTACGGGGGTAGGGGAGTATATATATAATGTATATATATATATATATATATATACATTATTTTTTATTTTGGGTCTAATATATATAATTTATCCTACACATGCATTCATAAATCCATTTTGAAAATTAGTCTTTAATTTATGAATTTTTTAAAAGCAAGGGCGGTATCTAATCCTTCCAGTTATGATTAAATCATAACTCATGTATAAGTCGACTTTTATTTACGGCCACAAAATTATTAGTGGTGTCCTAGTGGTGTAATGGTTAAAGCGATGGACAGCGGAATCGTAGCACGCGAGTTCGTACTCCAGTCGCGCTATTGCGTTCACTTTCGGGCAAATACCCTTATCCTCCCAGCTATGGGTTAAATAGTACCACTACTGTTCTTCTAAGAGAATGGCTTTGGCATTAAATAACCTAAAAAGAGTTAATATGCCATAAAACGAAGAAACCAAGAAACAAAATTATTAATCATTGGAACTTATTTTTGAAGCCAACGTTTGCAATTAGTTCTTCTTATGATGATTGAATTTCAACATTACAAAACTGTTATTCTTTAAAAACCGGCCCTTCATTTATCGCCACAAAATTATTAATTCAGTGAATTCAGTTTGAAGCTAAGGGTTGCCTCTAATCATTACTTTGAATTTTAATTTCAACCTTACAAAATTATTATTCATGTATAGGTCGACCCTTGATCGATTAATTAATTTATTTTTTATCGTTAAGGGTTTTCGGACTATTGTCTTCATCTTTATTGTCATTTCCACAACGTTTCGGCCAATATGTCCTTCGGCCTTCTTCAGGTGTTTGCCGAACTCGGGAACCTTCACGGAACTTCGAACTACGTCCTTTACTGAATCCACAGAGGTCGCCTGTTCTGATTCCGTCAGCCATAACCAGGTACAAGTGTTAAGTATTCCTGTATTGTTACTCACCTGCAGCCAGGATTGAACCTGCAACCTCCAGATAATTGTTGCCTTAGAATCTTAGGAAACCAATGCCTATAACCGTCAAGCTTCGTCGCAGAAATTTTGGCAACTGAACAATTGATCTTACACTTTCAATCTTGCAAACTATTTACTTATGCATAAATTGGCACCATTTTTTTGCCTCAAAATTAAACCTTCAAAATCCGACTTATACACGAGTACCACGGATGGAAAAGATCCTTTATTTAATTGATTATTTTTTACTATTTAATTGAGTAAAATTTGTACGTAAATGGAAAAATTTCCTAATGGCGTATCCTTCCATCCTCCTCCTTTTTCTCCTCATTCTTCGCCTTTTTACTTTGGATAAAATGCGCCTGCGCAAAATGTTTTAAGCATCAGATCAAATAGGTTCGTGTTTACATAAATTAGAGAAGACAGTGAAAACAGTAGGGAGCCTGGGATTAAAGGAAAAATTCACAGGTTGGAAAAGAGGGGTGAGTTAGTGCATATAATTCCAATCATTAAATTAGATTTGTACATCGAGAAATGAAATTTGGCAGATGTAAATTCGCATTGTATTTACACTTACGAGTGAGATGAATGAATAAATTGCTTGCGACAAAACTACACAAAAATGCAGGAATAAGACAAAAAATTCCCTCAGAAAAGGGGAAAATCCGTGCTTTTTAATTCAATGGGAAAAATCTTTTTAAATTAGACGGAATAGACTAATATAGTAAAAAATTTCATTAAGAAATTAACTACGCCTATGAATTTTTACTTTTATTATTTTAGACGTTTTGCTTCGCCTGGAACAAGGACTATTTAATAGCTTACTTTTGAGGTAATTTACTGAGCTTTTTTTGCTTAGATGTGGCACAAGGCCATATGAAAGGGGCGCCCAATGAGACTCGAACTCACTCGTGTAGGTTTGCAAGTCGAGCTTGCTAACCATTACACCACCAAAGGGGCCTTTTGAGGATGGAAGTCACTGCACTATTAAATATGTTTTGGTTTGTATAAGTTTTACGGCATATCAACACTTGTAGGTTATTTACAGCCAAATCCTGTCTATATATGTAGATTAGATATCATTTGGCTGATAAAATTTTTAAATGAGCTTCAGCTCATTTTTTGACACACATTTAAATAATTTCAAGTTTTTCCAACGTGAATAATAATATTTACTATTAATTACTTCTATGAACACAGTTAAATGGTTTTAAATAATGTTTCATACCAATAACAATTCAATTTGATATCAGTCATTTGTTTGCACACCAATGGTTATGCTTTTATGATTTATAAGTGACTAGTTTGTTGATAATTTGTTTTTAAATGAGTTAGATGGTTGGTTGGTTTGTTTGGGTTTTATGGTATATCAACCATTATCGGTTATTTAAAGCCAAGTCAATTTTTATGCAAATAGTCAGTTCTATTTCAAACAATTCAGCTTAGCATGGGTACACAGTTTAATTTTCAAAAACGTTTCTATTTCAAGCTATCCAGTTTCGTCAAATAGTTCTATTCAAACAATTCAGTTTAGTATGAGTATAGTTTTTGTCATAACAGTTAAATATCAAAACAGTTTCATTTCAAAGAATTCGACTAAGCGGTAAGTACGGTTTCAATCTCAAAACAGTTCTATTTCAAACAATTCATTTTAGCATAAGTATGGTGTTTCAGTATTAAAACAGTTCTATTAAAATCAATTCAGTTTTGTATAAGTACGCATTTTAGTTCTATTTAACCGATAGTTAGGACCCTATTAGGTGCTACTCATTGTTGTGGGGGGGGTCTTACCTCTCCGCAGAGATGTAGTCTGTATATTCTACAGCCCAAGCCGAGTAGGCAATGCTTCTATATGAGTTTGAAAATAGATTTGCCGATTCTATTGTTTGCCATGAAGTGTATGTTAATTCAAAACATTCATGGAAGAAAAACCGCTGGATTTGAGTGACGTGTGGTGACCCTGACATCTTTATAAATCTTGACTGTCATTAGATGCAAGTAATCCCATGATCCTTGAAAGTTTAGAAGGTAGAGAGAATCTTCAGTTAGTGAGAAGCGTGAGATGTTTACGTGAAAATTGTGTCCGAGTTGTCTGTCATCCAAGCACGGAAGAACTAAAAACAGTTGAGATTGCAACGGTGAACAGAGAGACACAGACGTGAAAAAATCTCTCTCTCTCTCTCTCTCTCTCTCTCTCTCTCTCTCTTTCTATATATATATATATATATATATATATCTGTGTGGGGGTTAGTGCTTTTGTTTGTTTGGGTTTATGGCGTATCAACCTTTGTAGGTTATTTAATACCCACTCCATTTTTATACAAATAAATATTTCCATTTCAGGTAATTCAGTTTAGTATAACCACGTAGTTTAAATGTCAAAACATTTCAATATCAAGCAATTCAGTTTAACATAAGTACGCTGTTTAGTACTATCTGACCCATAGTTTTATTGTCAAAATATTTCTATTTCAAGCTATTCCGTTTAGTCAAACAGTTCTAAGTCAAACAATTCACTTTAGTATCAGTATAGTTCTTGTCCATACACTGTTAAATGTCAAAAACAGTTCTATATCAAAAGGTTTAATTTAGCATAAGTATGTAAATTACTTGTCAAATCAGTTCTATTTCAAGTAGTTCAGTTTAGCATAGGTACGCAATTTAAATATAAAAATAGTTCTATTTGGAGCAATTCAGTTTAGCGTACGTACGCATTTTAGTTCTATTTGACCCGTATAGTGTATCCTATCAGGTGCTACTACTCCGGGCCAGAGTGGATTTGGGAGCGATAGTAATAACGGAGAACTCCATATTCCCCAAAGTTCCAGCATTATTGGAACATCCCTATCAGTTTTCTCAATGTCGTATCTAGAACACTCGTTGGGAGAGGTCCTACCCCTCTGCGGAGATGCAGTCGATGAATTCTACAGCCCCAGCCGACTGGGCAAGTGTGTGTGTGCGTGTGAATGAATTTAAAAATACGAAAAAAAAACAAAAAAAAAAAAACAAACTACGTATTCAAAGGATGCACTTATTCATAGTTGAATTTTTTGCGCAGTAAACGTTCGGCTTATTTCATTAAACCATCTTCAGGGCATTTAAATTGGTGATGTATTTTCTTAATTATATTAAATTCAATTTTTCTTTTTTGAAAATAGAACCATAAACGAGAAAGATTTCAATATTCAATTTCCGTTAGTAGCGTTCTATTTTAAAACCGTGTAATAAGTGACCGAAATTTATTTTTAAAATGTAAGGTTTTCCCTAATGTGTGTGCATATATATATATATATATATATATATATATATATATATATATAGTTAAAAAGCAAGAAAATTAAAAATTGTATTACATAATTTATTTCGCTTATTCGAACTCATCAAATGAATTTCAAATGGAATCTGTTTACTTTTTTCTTATATATCTGTTTTCTTTTTATATATATATATATATATATATATATATATATATATATATATATATTATAACAGTGCTGGTTGTCACTAAATCACTTTGTTGGTTTGTGTCGAACCAAGTGCAATGTAATATGGAGAGTGTTCAATATCTAGGATAGAGCTATTATATAATATAATGATAATAAATATATATTAGATATATATATTTAATTCATGGAATTTAAACTGCGACCCCTGGGTTTCGTGGAATTTTTTGCTAAACAACAATCATCCGGCAGTTAAGAATATATACATATATATATATATATATTCATCCACACAGACTATATATATAGCCTTTGAGATTTGAAAAAAAAAAATCACTCGACCGGCGGTCAAGAGAGTGAGGAAAATTTCATTCGCCCCAAAATCATTTTACTCAACCGACTCTATTTTCAGTCAATAATAGTCAATAATTTTACAAGTCCTGGCATATTAGGAATTAAGAAATAAGAGAAGAAAATATGAATATTACTAACTTGTATAATTTGTTTTTTCGATGCGTGGTTGACAAAAGTATGCGTTTTTATTCTTTCTTTCAAATGTTCGTTTTTCTTTTTCTTTAGCGAGGAGCGACTTCAATCTGGAAAACTGACATTTTGGTTGCACTGAGGAAACGTTAACTATACGAATGTTTGCAATGATCGGACGTCAAAAAGAGAGAGAGAGAGAGAGAGAAAGAGAGAGCGGGGCTGGTCATTCTAAATTCCATTTGTCAGATCTTTTGATGATTGTCGTATATTTGGGGGATGCAACTTCCTTTTCTTTAACCAGACATTTCGACGGTCGTCAGGCGCCAGGAAAAAGACCAAAGAATTAACAAATGTCATTATAGGTCATTCTAAGTAACTTGTGAACCTTCAATGGAATACTTTTGGGTGGTATGAAGAATCCATTTTTCTTTTTCTATACTTCAAGAGACTCGTTGCATTGCGATTTTTGATCGATCGCCGGGCAACTAGAAGAATAACTTTAATCGTCCCAATAAGGTTTTACCTGACAGAGTCAATCGAGCGAGCGAATTCTCAAACGCTGTATATATATATATATATATAACCTAACTCACTCTATTTTTCCTATTTCTTTCCCTTTTTTTCCTTTCAACTATACGGCTACCTGCCCCCCATCACGAAAACTATCAAAGTTAGACGAACCAGACATGCAGGACGAGCTCATAAGTGATGTACTCCTATGGACCCCCACATATGGCCAGGCAAAAGCAGGACGACCAGCTCGAACATACATACAGCAGCTATGTGAGGATACGGGATGTAGCCCTGAAGATTTGCCAGAGGTGATGAACGATAGGGAGAAGTGGCGAGAGAGGGTCAGGGATATCCATGCCTGTGGCACGACATGATGATGATGATTGTTTTGCAATTTGTTTTTTTGCGTAATTTTGGATGAATTATGAATAGAAAAGTTTTTAAGAAAACATAAAAATTTAGCATCTATCAATCTATCTATCTATCAAGAAAGCGAGAAAGATATGAATAGATAGAGAGATAGAGGATTTGGCATTAAATATCTCACAAGGTTTGACATGCAATAAAACATTACACAAATCAACTAGATGTCGAACAACAAGAATTTACAGTCAGGGTGACATGACAAAAGATGAAGGGGAAAAAGATGGGTGCTAAATGAGTAGACGATCAAAACTAAGAAAGTAGAGATAGTACTTAACACACCCCCTGAAAGGGAATGCAAAACCTGAACCCAGGAGCAAAAGAACTTCTAGCATAACACGAAAACAACCAAGCAAAAATTCCGATCTTAATCTTCACAACAAAATGACGCCTTTTCTGAAAGTACTTTCAAGCAAGCCAGTAATGAACATAAAATATTTTTCTGGTAAAAAAAGAAAAAAAAAACGAAATAAAAGGGACTAATTAAACAAAATAAATGGGATTTTTTAAGAATAAATTAAACGCCTTTTGCTGGAGAAAAACAGAATTGGACGAAAATGACTGCAATGGAAAATGGTAGAAGCTGTGCAGGCAATGGTGGGAGGTGGTGTTTTTTTTAAATTTCGTTGTGTGTCATCTTTAATCATTTAAAACATGCTAAAAGCCACGTGAAACCATTTCGGGCATGACTGTATGTTTTCTCCCCTGTAACTTGCTTTAGGATGTATTTTGTTGAAGAAATGGCAACAGACAATGTAAAACACTTCTTTTTTTTTTTTTTTTTTTTTTTTTTTTTAGAAATATCTTCTCAGAAATAGATGTGGGTCAAGAGGTTGAAAGGAGGTGGGAGGGATATCTGTTATTTCGTCCCTGGGAAACAGCTAGCACTGGAAGTTGCCAAGTGGATGTTTGAACCTTCTTAGTAAGGCACAAGGCTTAAACTAATATTTACATCACAGTTAGCCGGACCCGTGTAAATTGCAATAATACCTCATGTACACATATTTTTCATTTCAAAGAGTCTTTTAAATTCTTTTATTTTTAGCATGCCTTTCGAATGCCACAAAACAGCATCCAGTGGTGAGGTTACTGTTCTGGAAGCTCTGAGGAATCTGAAGTCACCTCATTGTTTCCATTATTCGGAGTGGTAGTAAAGTTTCCCTCAATAGATCATTGCCCAGTCGGCTGGGGCTGTAGAATACACCAACTGCTTCTCTGCACAGGAGTAAGACCCTCTTCAATGAGTGTCCTGGGTATGACACCAAACAATCTAATGGTGAGGTTCCAGTAATGCTGGAGCTTTGAGTAATGCAGAGTACCCCTTCATTGTTATAGCTCCCAGGTCCAGTCTGACCCGGAGAGGTAGCACCTGATAACGGTCATATCTATTGGTTATTCATTGACTATATTGTATTTTGCATTTAAACTGCGTATTTATGCCAAACTGAATTGTTTAAAATAGAACTTTTTTGACATTGAAACTGTATACTTATGCTAAACTGAATTATCTGAAATAAAACTGTTTTGACATTAACTCTGTGCATTGCCCCGTCGGCTGGGGCAGTAGTAAACACCGAGTGCACCTCTACAGAGGGGTAAGACCCCTCCAATGAGTGTCCTGATATGACACTAAACAATCTAATGTTAAGGACCCAGTGATGCTGGAGCGTTGGGGAATGCGAAGGAGCCTTTTATTACCATTGCTCCCAGGTCTACTCTGGCCCGGAGTGGTAGCTCCTGATAGGTTCCTATCTTTGGTTTAAATAGAACAAACTGCATACTTATGCTAAACTGGACTATTTGATTAAATTGAATAGCTTGAAATAGAAATTTTTTTTGACAATTCAACTGTATTTACATTTAAACTGCATGCTTATGCTAAACTGAATTGTTTGAAATGGAACTGTTTTTGACATTGAAACTCTACTTACACTAAATGAGATTGTTTAATATAGAACTGTTTTGAAATTTAACAGTGTGTATAGATAATCTATACTCATTTTAAAATGAGTTAGCTGAATTAGAACCGTTTGAATAAACTGAATAGCTTGAAATAGAAATGTTTTTGATAATTAAACTGTGTACTCATGCTAAAATGAATTGTTTGAAATAGAAGTGTTTATTTGCATGAAAATTGATTTGGCTTTAAATAATCTGCAAAGTTGACATGGCATAAAACCCAACAACCAACCAACCTCTATTGATTATATAGATCATGTTTGTATCTCTTGTAATGTCAATAATCTATCAATCTATCTAATCATCTGGTATACTAGCTGACACTAAACTGCAAGCCCAGTCTAATGGGGCTGTAAAATACACCGATTGCATCAATCCCCCTCCACGAGTGTCCTGGATATGACATTAAACAATATAATGGTGAGGCTCTAGTATTGCAAATATCTTTAGAATACAGACTACACCTTCATTGCTATTGCTCCCAGGTTCGCTATATATAGGTCAAATAGAACTGTTTTATATTTCAACAGAGTGCAAACAAATGACTTATGCTAAAATGAATTGCTTGAAATAGAACTGATAGATTATTTAATTTAATGATTGATGTTTACTTGAATTAAAAGCTATCAATACTTTGAACAATTTTAGATTGTGGACTCATGCTAAATTAAATTATTAGAAATGGAACTGTTTGTATCTACAAAATTTGTTTACAAATTATACATTTAATACATATGTAAAAACACGATTTTGGCTTAAATAACCAACTATGGTTGATATGCCATGGAACCCATTCAAACCAAATCATATATATGTAATATAATTGCGGAAAGATTTCGTTTTGTATATCTTGCCTTTCGGTTTAGTTAGGATGATAACCTTTCGGCTCAGGGCATGGGTTAGTTAGGTGCAAACATGAGCGCAGGTGTTCACGTGCGCGCGGAGAGCATGTGTCATTCAGAGATGTCAAAATAAAAATCCCAGACAGGAATTTGGACCAGGAGATGTGAATGACGTCATGCATTTTTGGGATTTGAGAAAAAGCAGTGAGTTGAGTTCCTGCCTTCGAACGAGGGAATCAAGATTCAGAGCTGGGAGAGGCCAGACGACTTTGTGCGCTACAGGCGCCGCGCGTTAGTTGGGGTGAGAGCTGACGATGTAAAAGCAGTCGGCATAGAAAGATTGTGTCTCTCTCTCCTTATGTCGAAAAACCTTTAAACTCAAAAAGGTGAATAAAAGTTTCGTACCTGAACCATTTTCGTGTTTTCGGATTCCTATATATGTTTATGAACATTTTATGAACATTATGTCTATTTCACATATCCGTATCATGGGAATGTTACATATATTTAATATGTTTGTAAAAAGAGGATTTGGCATTAAATTACCCACAATGATTGATATGCCATAAAACCTTGCTAAACAAAATCATAAATATCTAATATATAGGTATAAAGAGGCTTTGGCATTAAATAACCTACACTGGTTGATATGCCATAAAACCCAAACAAACCAAACTAAACTGCCTCCGTTAAGGAAGATCCAGTTCATGGGAGTGTCAACTCACTCTTTCCTTGGCATTATTGCCTGGTCTCACCTGATCCAGAATTGTAGTGGGACTAATGGTTTGAAAATCATTATTATTAAAGGGTAAAGCTTGACATTACCCAACGCTATGCAAATTATTATTATGATTATTATTATGCAAGAACCATATAATTGCTTGCAGATCATTTGTATTTGTTAGGAATATTTGAAACCATATAATTGTCAAGAAGGTATTTAGCAGCATGAAAATAAATTCTACGTATTAAATTGATACAGTTACTTTAAAACATTATTGCTTGCAAATTAGAAAACGAAATATCAAATAACAATGTAACAATAAATGGTAATTATCATTATTATTATTATTTACACCTTTGGAGTTTTTCACATCAGTGTTAGCTGATGGTTTTTCTCTGGTGTTTGAGTGACAGCAAGTCTCCTCAAGTCTCCAGGACTCGTCTCAGGATTCTGGCCGTTCTTAGCAATGCTGTCGTTTGGATAGTCTCAACCCGACCACCAACTTCCAAATCCTCCAGGCCTTTTAATAATCCTTTTGTTATTGTGCCTAACGCACCAATCACAAATTGCACAAACGTTACTTTCATGTTCCACAGCTTTTTCAATTCTCTAGCAAGGTCGAGGTACTTATCCTTCTTTTCACTTTCCTTCAGATTTATTCTGTGGTCCGCTCGGACAGCAAAGTCTACAGTTTTGCAGATTCTCTTTTTTTTTTGTTGATTATTATAAGGTCTGGTCTTCTGGCCGGGATTAGGTGATCCGTTTGTATGTTAAAGTCCCATAGGAGTTTATGCGAGTCATTTTCTAGGACAGGTACTGGGTTGTGCATATACCATTTGTTTGTATGGTCGAATTGAAATTTTCTGCACATTTCCCTGTGGATCCTCTTGCCGACCCAGTCGTGTCTCGCCTTATACTCCTTCTATGCTAATTTGTTGCATTCGCTTATTATGTGATTAATTGTTTCTTCTCTGTCACTGCATAGCCTACATTTACTGTTTTGTTGCGTCTTATCTATTCTCGCTTTGATATGATTGGTTCTTATGGCGTTGTCCTGTGCTGCTATTAGGAGATATTCCGTTTCTCTCTTAAGGTTTCCTTTTCTTAGCCAGGTCCGGGTTTTCTGGTTTGATATGTTGTTTATTAGGCGGTTAAAGTGGCCATAGAGTTGTTTTCCCTCCGATTTTTGTTTCCTAGTTGTTGTCATTCTTTCGTCTATCGTGTTGTCCGTATTGTTTCTGATGGTTGTAATAAGTCCTCGTTCGTGCTTTTCCATGTAGTCTTCGAGCCGTTGTATGGATGCGTCAACGGTGTCTTCGATGCTGGTAAGTTCTCTTCCTTCCTCTTTTCTAGATACATATAGTCTGTCAACGTCGTCTCTGGGGTGTAATGCCTTATGCATGGTCATTAGTTTATTATTATTATTATTATTATTATTATTATTATTATTAAAACTTCTATGAAGGTGTTAGCTGATGGTCTTCCACTGTAGTTTGAATGACAGAAAGTCCCCTTAAGTCTCCAGGACTCTTCGCAGTATTCTGGTCGATACTTGGATGGTCTCCACTCGCCCTCTCATTTCCAAGTCTTTCACCCTCTTTACCAATCCTTTGGTGACTGTACTAAGTGCACCAATTAGAATTGGTATTATCGTTACTTTCATGTTCCATAGCTTTTGTCGGGGAGGGGTTCTCTAGAAAGGTCTAAGTGCTTATCTCTCTTTTCGCTTCCTTTTAATTTTACATTATGATCTGTCGGGACGTTAAAATACACTATCTGACAGGCTTTTTTTTTTGTTGACTATCAATAGGTCTGTTCGTCTGTCCAAAGTTAAGTGACCCGTTTGTATATCAAAATCCCAGAGAAGTTTTTGCGTCTCATTCTCCAGGACAGATTCCGGGTTGTGCATATACAATTTGTTCATATGGTCAAATTTCAGTTTCTTCCACACCCGGTCTTTTCGCTTTTTGCACAGATCCACTTATTATGTGATTGATCCCACGCAACAACATAACCTACATTTGTTATTTTGTTGCAACTTCTCTTTTTAGCTTTAACATCATCATCATCATCATCATCATCATCATGTCGTGCCGCCAGCTCCGATATCCCTGACCCTCTCTCGCCACTTTTCCCTATTATTCATAGCCTCTGGCAGGTCTTCAGGGTTACATCCCGTGTCCTCACATAGCTGCTGTATGTATGTTCGAGCTGGTCGTCCTGCTTTTGCTTGGCCATATGCGGGGGTCCATAGGAGTACATCACTGATGAGTTCGTCCTTGCTTCTCCAGCAGTGTCCTGCGTGTCTGGTTCGTCTAACTTGTATAGTTTTCGTGATGAGAGGTAAGTGGCCCTATAGTTGGTGTCTTGTGGGGTGTTGTCACCAGGACTTGTTCAATATTGCTCTCAACATTCTTGTGTAATTGCCGTCTAGTTTCTTCTTCAGCTGTTTAGTTAGCGTCCAAGTAGTGCATCCATATAGCAGTATCGATACAACCGCTGCCTGGAAGAAACTGCGTTTCATTTTATCGGTCAGGTCTGATTTCCATATGATCGAGAGCCTATCGATAGCCGTCCATGCTTTCGTCAGTCGTGTGTCGATGTCTTTTTCGGTTGATGAGACACTACTTCCAAGATAGGTGAATTTGTCTACTAGTTTCAGAGAGGCTCCGTCTAGTGTGGTAATGTCGCCCGTTTGGTTGTAATACATATATTCAGTTTTGTGTGCATTGACATGGAGGCCAATGCCTGCGGCGGCTCGTTCCAAACTATGCAGTAGTGTCTCGGCTTGGCTAAGCGTATTCGCCAGTAACGCTATGTCATCGGCGTAGTCGGCGTCGGTAATTGTTTTTGCGGGGTACCTTTTGCTTCTTTTCTTCGTCAGCTGGAGGCCATTTTCTCTGATTTTATCGATCGAAGTTCTAAGCACGTGCACTAGACAGATGATTAAGAGGTATGGGGCTAGCGTGTCTCCTTGTAGTACTCCTGCAACAATGTGGAAGTATTCCGTGTCTCCATCTGGTGAACAGTTGGTCCTTATGGTGTAAGTTTTATGCTGCCATTAGAGAAGATTCTGTTTCTCTCTTAAAGTTTCCTTTTCTTAGCCATGTTCAGGTTTTCTCATATGAGATTTCATTTGTTTGTCGCTTTAAATATCCACACGTATGTTTTTCTTTCGAATTTTTTCCCTTGTTAGTGCAGCTCGGTTGATACTTGTGTTGCCTGTATTATTTCTTCCTACACATATTTTTATGTAGTCATACATAGTCGAACATCAACGCTATGTTCAATGCTGGCGTGTCCTCTTCTTCCTTCTTTTCTTGACACATATACACTGTCTTCATCATCTTTGGGATGTAAGGCCTTATGCACCGTCATTAGTTTTCTTGTTCTCTGGTCAATTTGTTCAAATTTTTCACTCGACTACTTCAAGACTGGTCCCGAGTATCTTACAAAGGAGACAGTCCGAGTGTTTATCTCTTTGATAAGATTTCTGAGATATGGCTTGGTTTCGAGTAGTTTTTTCGTTCTCCTTTTAAAATTTTGTCTCTCAATTTCTGCTTGTCTGATGATATCTGCTTTCAATATTCCCAAGTACTTGTAATTTTCCTTTTTTCAAGTGTTCTGATTTTTTTCTCGATTTAGTAATTCTATTTGTTTATCTCGACCACTTTGATGGTGATCGCTTCCAATATTCACCGTTATCTTTTCTCAAAGCGTTTCTGGTTTTTTCTTCATTTAGTTGTTCTATTCCTTCGAATATTTACCGTTTTCCTCTTTCCTTTAGTAGCATAGTACCTTTTCCTATGCCAAATTCCATCTCTATGTCCTGACTGTATTTCTTCACAACCTGTATTTGGGTTTCCAATTTCTCAAGTATGTGGTTGAGTGGCATCATCGCTATTACAAATAGTAATGATGATAGTATATGTCCTTAGAAAACATCTTTCTCGATTTTTTCCTCGGCTAAACTTTTGCAATATTCCCAAGTATCTGTAAGTTTCCTTTTCTCCGATCGTTCTGATTTTTTCTTTATTTGGTAGTTCTATTTCTTCCCTCATTTGCCGTTTTTTCATTTTTCGTTATTTGCATGGCACATTTTTCTGTCAAATTCCATCCCAACATCTTCAGTTTATATCCTTATTGCCTATATTAAAGTGTCAATTCATTCTCATTTTTGGCAAGCAGTTTGATGTCATCCTTGTACATTAGGTGGTTGATTTTCTTCTTGTCAATTTGTAAGCTTATATCCGCTTGTGCATTTCCTAGTTATGGGACTCAGAGGCATAATCGCTATTATAAATAGTAATGGTAATAGTGCATCTACATGGAAGATTCCTCTCCGGATTTTTACCTCAGCTAAGTTTTTCTTCCTCCTATCAATTCTACTCTCCAGCATTCTGGCTGATCTTTAAAATGCTGCAATCTGGTTAGTCTCGACTTGTCCTCTAATTTCCTAGTTTTCTAATTGTCTTACCAATGCCAAGTTCACCAACCAGAATTGGTATCACTGTCACCTCCATGATCTATAGTTTTTTAGTTCTCTATTAAGGTCTTCTCACTTTCTTTTTTTCACTCTGTTGTCTGCCGGGACAGCAAAGTCCACCATTTGGCTGGTTCTCTTTTTTGTTGACTATCGCAAGGTCTGGTCATCTTGACAAGAATAGGTTATCCGTTTGTATCTCAAAATCCAAGAAAACATCTGCATCTCATTCTGCAGGACGGGTACCCGGTTTTGTTGTTATGTTTTGACCTTTTGACCCGGCCAAAAATGCCATTCAGGGTGATGCACCGGAAGGAAGTGACACACTCTAATGGCAGTTATGAGAGGAAATCGCGTGGGCGGAAATTGGCTGATGAAATGGGACGAGGTAAACAAAAACCCCATTATACTCTCATAGGCTGACGCACCGGAAGAGAGTGACCTCTGAACTGGATGACAGTTATTTCCGCTCGATGACGATCACACAGGCCATTCCAAAGTTAGCGGAAGTGACACATCCCGGTCGCTAGATATCGGAAGAAGTGGTGGAGGCGTGTCCATATCACCGCGTGGTAGTTTGAAGGTAATATAAGGCCGACGAATTGAGGACAGTTGAATACAGGCGAGTAGAGTTGAGGCACAAGTAGAATAGTTGGAGACGGAGGTGATCGAGATGACGTAAGGAAAACCAGGGCTCCGGTTGAGCAGCCATGGAGAACGAGAAAGACACAACGCTGACGGCCATAACTTTGGGATCAAAATATTTCAGTTATGTTCGGTCTCCAGCTCCCTCTCACGCGCAAACTTTGAGTAACCCTTTTCGAAACCTTACAAATAAAGTGAGAGGTAAAATATTTTATAAAGAAGTCTTCCTGCGTCTTTCTTCGTGCGTCGTTTATTCCTGCGTCTGTTTATTTATTGTGTCGTTATGATGCTGCATGAACATGTATATGTGTATATAAGCATATTCAGTCTTGAATGAAAAAGACTTCTTTAAAAACCAATATCTATGTATTCCATCATGGTCTGGCGTTTTCCAATTCGGTATTTTTTAGTGCTGCTCAGAGTGAATCGAGTGAATCCCCTTTGCAAATTTTTTCGTCGTTTTTGAATGTTCTTTTTTTCTGTATTACTTTATCTTGTCTTGGTATCTTTTTAGAATCCTTCTTTCACCAATACTCCCTAATTTATTTCCTCGAGTTGTATTTGTTTTACTTGTGTTGTTTCTTTTTTTTTCATCTGAACATACTCCATCGTTTTTCCTATATTTAATCTTTCCTGCTCGCTGTCGTAGATTTCTTATTTTGGTTTCCAGTCAAATTTCACACCCAGGTTTTGAGTTTCTGTTCGTGTTCCTTAGGGGAACACCGATTTTACCTCACACTAATTTTGCACCTCCATAGATGAGTTTGTTTAATTTTGTTATGTTCATTGAGGTATGAGTTAAGAGTTCGTTTGATTTTTCAGTTTCTGCCTTGGTTGTTTTCTTGTCTTGGTTTCTTACCGACGGTAATCTTTTCTTTTCGGAAATAATTCTCTTTGAAATCTCTATATTCATTTTTTCTTCTTGTGCTAGTGTTTGTTGTGTGTGATTTAAGTGTGCGGTGTTTCGATTGTTATTTCAGTGCGGTTCATTTCGGTTAGAATATTCCTGTTTTTCAGTATTTGGTGTGTCGATTATTTATTAGATTTTTGTTGCCTTGATTTCCAATTTATTTGTTGATGTATTTCTAATATTCAACGTCAGAAAACCAACCTTTCTTTATTATTGTCCTACTTTGGTCAACGAGTCTTTTACTTGTTGTCTTAAATCAAGCGCATTCTTCCCTGAGTTCTATCATTCTTTTTCTATGCCATCTTTCTGTAGGTTTGCTTCTAAAATAACTATGAAGGGCAAGTTTGTTGTCTTCCCAAGTCCATTTTTGTGATGGTGTCTCTGATTTGTGTGGTTACTTAGGTCATTGTTCATGTGCCTGACAAAAGAACAGCCAACATTCGCAATGTGCTTGTCGTGTCCCCCATGCTGGCTATTAGAGGAGCACCTACCGATCATGACACCCAGACCTGTTGTCTGGGTCCCACGTTATGTTATGTTTCGATTTTTTTTTTTATCTTGAGTAGTATACTGTGGATATACCAGACCCAGACTTTGTTTAAAATTTGCGCACTTGTCACAGTTGTGACCAAGTACTCTTTAAGTAAGAGAACTTTTTTGTGGATCACCAAAAAAAAATTTTTTTTTTCATCAATAGACACCAATCTTACAGATGAATATTAGTAGTTTCCTGACTGAACTGTTTGAAGCTGGTCGTTGTACTATGAAATTCTCTAGATTCACCCACCGTACTCCACATCCACCATGCTGCTTCCCGTGGTTTCTAGGTATATATAATCAGATAATTATTTTTTTAATTTGTTAAGTTTTAATTTTTTCAAAGTCCAGCTATTCATTATTTTTCCCAATTGTTTGGCCTAAGTGCAATTAGGTGCTCTTAGTTTATGTTCAGTGTTTAAAGTTCTACGTACGTTATATCATTTAGATTATCCATATCAAGAACTGATAGTTGGCTCAGGGAAAATGGTGCAACGGTAATAAGCATTGGTTCCCTGGGCTTCTAAGGAGATAATCATTTGAAGGTTGCAGGTTCAATCCTCACTACCGGCGAGAAACAATACAGGAATACTTAACACTTGTACCCGGTTATGGCTAACGGAATCAGAACAGGTGACCCCTGTGGTTTTAATAAAGGACGTAGTTCGAAGTTCCGTGAAGGTTCCCGAGTTCGGCAAACACCTGAAGAAGGCCGGAAGACATATCGGCCGAAACGTTATGGAAATAACAATAAAGATGTTGACAATAGTCCGAAAAACCTTAATGATAAAAATCAAGCTTCGTCTCAGAAATTTAAACAACTAATTGCCTTTTATTTATCTATATAGCCAAAAACTTAGAAACGAGAAACATAAAAGTAAACGAAATAAAAACACGACTTTAGTTCAAAGTACTTAAAGCAAAAGCAAATTTTGAAGTCAATAGATACAATTTGTCGGTATTCATTGGAAAATGATTGTGGCCTTTTCTTTCTGTTTTTTTTTTTTTTTAATTTTTGGCGTAGTGCTTTTTTCTCCTCCTTTCTGCTTAGTCTTCACTTTTGTCTTTAATGGCTGAAGCTACCTTATTGTTGTTTCAGTCTAAAGTTTGGTTATCTGACGAGAAACATTTTTTCCTTTCCTTTTTTTCCTTTCTTGTTTTCTGTATTAAATAAATAGCGTGAAAGCCTTCTCTCCTCATTTTGTAATTGCTTTGTAATCTAGTCGTCTGCTAAATTAACTGTATCTCTTTCCATTTATCTAACAACCAAACAATTAGAAATGGGCAACATAAAAGTAAACAAAATAAAAACTTGTCCAGTCGGCTGGGACTGTAGATAACACCGACTGCACCACTGTCGAGGGATAAAACCCACCTCAAACGAGTGTCCTGAAATGACGCTAAAAAGTCTGACGGTGAGTAATGCTGGAGCTTTGGAGAATACGGAGTACTCCTTCATTGCCATTTCTCTGAGGTCTACTCAAGTCCGGAGTGGTAGAACCTGATAGGGCCCTATCCATGGGTCAAATAAAACTAAAATACGTACTTTGCTAACCTGAATTGTTTGAAATAGAACTGCTTGACATTTACACTGCGTACTGATGCTAAATTGAATTGTTTAAAATAGATCTATTTTTTACATTGAAACTGTACTTACTTTGACATTAAAACTGTACTTACACTAAACTGAGTTGTATGATATACAACTGTTTTGACATTTAACTGTGTGTAAACAAAATCTATACTTATACTAAACGGAATTAGCTGAATTAGAACTGTTTGCATAAACTGAATAGTTTTAAATGGAAATGTTTTTGACAATTAAACTGTGTACTCATGCTAAACTGAATTGTTTGAAATACATCTGATTATTTGAATAAAAATGGAGTTGGCGTTAAATAACCCACAAAGGTTAATATGGCATAAATCCCAAACAAACAACTGAACCAAACAAAATAAAAATACGGCTGAAATTCAAATTATTAAAGCAATAAACAAATTTTAAAGCCAATGCTTAGAATTTGTTGGGTTTTCTTGGAAATTTATTATTATGGTCTATTTTTTCTGTTTTTTCCATCCCTGTCACTTAGTCCTCGCTTATAACATGAACAGTGAAAACTTTGTCTGTAATATAATGGCGGAGGGATTTCGTTTTATATATCTTGCCTTTCGATTTAGTTAGGATGAGAACCTTTTGCTCAGTGCATGGGTTAGTTCAGTGTAAACATGAGCGCAGGTGTTCACGCGCGCGGAGAGGATGTGTCATTCAGTGATGTCAAAATAAAAATCCCAGATAGGAATTGAGACCAGGGTATTTGGGTAACGTCACGCATCACGGAAGTGTGGGCTGAGATTTGAGAAAAAGCAGTTGGTTGTGTTCCTGCCTTGGAGGAAGAAGGTTGACTTTCAGAGCTGGGCGAGGCCCAACAACTTTGTGCGCTACGGGCGCCGCGCTTTGGTTGGGTTGAGAGCTGACGATGTAAAAGCAGTCAGCATAGAAAGATTGTGTGTCTCTCTCTCCTCATGTCGAAAAACCTTTAAACTCAAAAAGGTGAATAAAAGTTTTGTATCTGAAACAAGAAGTCGTAGAGTGTTGTATTTCGGATTCCCTATGACCATTTCGCACATGCGTTTATCTGGCTATGCAACATATCCTTATATCTACAAATATTGTTTCCTTTTTTTCTCTTCCTTCCAGTCTTTCTATATAAAATATATAACTTGTTAGTGCCTCCCCCTCTTTGTTACTGCTTTATATATATATATATTTAAAAAAGTTATTGATGGTTAAAAACTTATTAATCGCAAGGAAGACATATAGGTTTAGGGAAACTGTAGGCATGTTTATTGTTAACAAAATATGAACGACCAGTTTCGTCTGGCTCTTATCAAGCTGTTAACGCCAGAGAATTTAAAAGGGGGAATGTTATGGAAAACAGTAGAGGGAAGGAGAAAAGAGGAAGAAAAGAAAAAAAAACACTTAGAGGTGGGGTAGTAGTAGAGATGAACAGATGGTCAGAGACTGATCACATTTAATCCCAACAGACAGTCCCTCTGTTTACAGAGGGAAGACTGAAGGGATCGAACGTAAAGGGTCTCCAACACTTTTAGATGGAAAATCGAATGGGACCGACTCAGAATACTGAATCGGTCAACATTAAAACCTGCAACACATTCCCTACTATTAATCATGTTCTCCGCTATAGAGGACACGGATGTACTTGCAAGCTAACCTCTTTTAAGCTCAAGATTTAAAATAAGAGCTGGCAAATGCTGCGTTATGCGTAAGTCCAACCTATTAGACGTCCTGTCTATGTAGTCACTGCTACAACTGCATGTATATTTATATATAACTGAATTAATATGGTGGGGAAGTAAGACATTTTTACACATTGAAACAAATGCAGTACGAGACTGAAAAATCACTCGTACAGCAGCTGAGAAATAACATTTAACAACGGCCACGGTGATGGATTAGGCGAATTTCTCACCTCTGGAACCTATATACGGCAAACGCAAATAAACAGGGCACTTATTAACAGTGCACCTACTAGCCCTATCAACTTTAATCATAAGATTATGGACAACGCCATCCATAACAGATAATGGATATCCATTTTTAGACAAGGTTGACTTGATGAACTTAATTTCAACCATCAACTTCCTTTTTTAGATGTATTTCTGCATTAAACCTCTACAGCTTTTCTGACTTCTGTATACAGAAAGCCCACCTTTTCTAGCCTGTATACGAGATGGGATTCATTTTGCCCACATCAGCTCAAAATCAATTTAATTAAGACTCTTGTTCATCGTGCCCTTATGATTTCATCCAAATGTTTTCTTGGTGATGAAATCAAGTTCATCAAATCAACCTTGTCTAAAAATGGATATCCATTATCTGTTTTGGATGGCGTTGTCCATTATGTTATGATTAAGGTTGATAGGGCTAGAAGGGGCACTGTTAATAAGTGCCCTGTTTATTTGCGTTTGCCGTATATAGGTTCCAAAGGTGAGAGATTTGTCTAATCCATCACTGTGGCTGTTGTTAAATGTTATTTCTCAGCTGCTGTACGAGTGATTCTTCAGACTCGTACTGCATTTGTTTCAATGCGTAAAAATATCTTACTTCCCCACCATATTAATTCAGTTATATATAAATGTACATCTAGTAGTGTCAGTGACTACATAGGCAGGACCTCTAATCGGTTGTACTTACGCATAAAGCAGCATTTGCCAGCTCGTATTTTAAATCTTGAGCTTAAAAGAGGTCAGCTTGAAAATACATCCTGGTCCTCTATAGCGGAGAACATGATTAATAGTAGGGAATGTGTTGCAGATTTTAATGTTGACCGATTCAGTATTCTGAGTCGGTCCCATTCGATTTTCCATCTAAAAGTGTTGGAGACCCTTTACGTTCGATTTCTTCGGCATTCCCTCTGTAAACAGAGGGACTGTCAGTTGGGATTAAATGTGATCAGTCTCTGACCATCTGTTCATCTCTACTACTACCCTCTCCATCTTAGTGTTCTTTTTTTTCTTTTCTTCCCCTTTTATTCTTTCCTCTACTGTTTTCCATTACATTCCCTCTTTTAAATTATCTGGTGATAACAGCCAGACGAAAACGGTCGTCCATATTTTTTTAAACAATAAACATGCCTACAGTTTCCCAAGACCTATATGTCTTCCTTGCAATATATATATATATATATATATATATATATATATATATATATATATATAAGAAATATATATAAGAAATATATATAAGAAAAACAGGAAAAATATATTTAAAAAATATATAGAGAAAAATTTGATAACGAGGTAATCCTTGCGGAAGGAGAAATTTATTGA
Source organism: Sepioteuthis lessoniana (assembly GCA_963585895.1). Classification (NCBI taxonomy): domain Eukaryota; kingdom Metazoa; phylum Mollusca; class Cephalopoda; order Myopsida; family Loliginidae; genus Sepioteuthis; species Sepioteuthis lessoniana. Next base: position 92,591,092 of record OY757913.1, on the reverse strand, counting down.
GAAAGAAAGTCGAAGCTATGGCATTTCCGTTGTAATGAACCAAGTATTCACCCAACCCCTCCGCACGGATAGGATATCAAACAAGATCAGTTTTTAAGTGGAGTTTAGCGTTTAGCTTCTCCTTGACTGGTTGCCACACCAAGGCTGAAGTACTCAGTCTGCCCTACTATTTATCCACAGCTGGAGAGAGATTGGATTCATACCTTTCCAAAGGGTATCAGTGCTATGGGAAATGGAATCAACCTCGTCTAGTCTTTGAACTCGAGTCGTCTTGTCCATTTCCTACGACGATAGCCATTACTCTACGAGCACCTCCATTTAATGAACCATCATCAGGATTGGGAAGGATGATTTTTCTCCTTCCACCCGTTTTTCTTGTATCCTCTAACCTCTTATTTCTTCCGTTTTCCTCTTCTCTTTTCCTTCGTTCTTCATCACTTTCTCTTTCTTTTTCTTTCTCTTTCCTTTTTCTTCCTTCTTTTTGATGAACAAACTGAATACATAATGTTTATCTAATATTCGCTACAAATCACATGAAGTAATTTTTAAAAAAATGACACGCTTATTTACTGCTCAAACGGCCAACTCTCTACCGATATATGTATAAAACTTCATCGTCAGAAAAAAATCACTACGGATGAAGTTTTACTTTGAAATTAATTTAAACTCAAATAATAATTATTTCGCATTGCAATAGTCCTGTAAATTGATTCAATACTATAAGATGAAATAATTTGTGCAATGATTCAAGCAAATCAAATGTACTTATATATATATATATATATATATATATAAAGATGGCTGTTGTAGGTCCAAAGAAAGAATAAGGATATATTTTAAAGTAAGAAGGTTCACGAAGAGATTTGTATTTTTGGAATTTATTTTGTTCTTACATTCGTGTTATATATGTGTTTCCAGCTTGTTGCTTTCGTCCGAGAACATATGTGGCACAAGGCCTTTTTAATGGGGTACTCAATGAGACTTGAACTCTTGTTTCCAGTACAAATGACCTTTGGTTGGTCAAGCTGGTTTATATAGGGGTCGTTGTACCTCCTTCCTGGAGTGTGTTTACTTTGGTCTGCTTTACCCGTCTTTGATATTTGATATTATCAAGGTGTATCAACTGCACAGATACTGCTCTCTCTCTCTCTCTCTCTCTCTCTCTCTCTCTCTGTTTAAGTACTTTTCTTTCACCAAACACACTCCATCCGTCTGTATCAGCTATCACTCTAGATGGTAATCAGTGTTCGCACTGTCAACACTGATTTAGAGTTCCGAATAAAAAAATATCACTCATGTGTTCATACTTGGTTCCGCATTGCCCAGAATGTATTGTTCATTTTACTTGGATGGTTTATGAGATGGAAGGGACGTGGCTCTGCAGCTGCTATTTTGTAGTGTGCTGTTTCCAGGGTTTGTTTAAAACAGCAGAAACATTCTTTTGTAGTTCCAATCAAGCTTTTTTTCTCCAAGCGTTTCGGTAGAGTCCCAGGGGTGTAACCATACAGTAGTAATTACATGGCTACAGCTTGAAAGCTGGAACGTAGTCACTCTATAGATCCAGTGATTGAGTATCGAACTTTGATACGAGTAACTCTCTGAGATTAGATTTGCTAATTGATTACGTTACTGTGTGGGCTCCTATCTTGTTTATTTGTTTAGGAAAACGTCAAGAAAACTGTGAAAAAGCAACCGTGAGAAATGACAATCAGCATTAATTGGACAGTCTGAGCTGGCTGAGTTTCGTGGTCGAAGACGAGGGTGGGTGATGGTTAACGAGGAAGAAGGTTTGAACCGATTACTCTTGATTTGGCGACATTGCTAGTTGATTTACGCAGAGGAAGACGCGAAAAAATGTGTAATTAAGACGATGAAGAAGAACAATTAGCTGATTGCGTCATTCTGAATTGACACTAATCGACATATGCGTCCTGAAAATAAAGAAAAATGGTTAGGAAGAGGACAGAACAAAAACACTATGATATTGAAATTGTCTGGCAAAAGTGTGCTGGGGTTATGGTAAACGAGGATCGGAAAATGAAACGAAAACTCTTTTTTAATGAAAGTAGTGATTACAAATTGAAAAGATAATTGTAACTAGACTTTACTAATTATCCTGTGATGGCAAAAATAGTATTTAAAACGGCAGTAATGGCCTAGTGGTATAAACATGATCATATTTACCCAACCCCACTGCTCGGGCAGGATATGACACAAGGTCAATTTTTCAAGCGGAGTTTAACAGGTTTGAATTCAGAGTTTTCCTTCTTGTAGACTAGTTGCCTCACCAGGCTGAAGAACCTAGTCTTCCCTACTATTTACCCATAGCTGGAGAGAGAATAATTGGATTCATACCTTTCCTAAGGGTATTAGTGCTATGTGAAATGCAATCAGTCCAGGATTCCTGCGACGATAACCATTACACCACGGGCACCATGGTATAAACATGATAAACAGGACAAGCGACCAATATAAAAATGGTATTAGTATCGTTACAGGATTGGCCAGACTGAGGTTGAACTCAACGGCAGATTTCCAGAACTTGAACTGCTGGTTCAGCCACAACGGTGACGTTACTGCTACTGAGGAAGGTGCCGGAAATGAAGAGGTGCAGAGGAGATGTCTATTTAATTCTTTCTCGCAACCGATTTATCCTTTTTCGAATTCAGCCAGTAAAAATTCCGATTCAGACCCGTAGGCCATGGATTTTTCTACTATGATAACTGGAATCAATTCTCTCCTCTTTCTGGGACGGGATCGGTTTTATATATCCATCGTCGGGTTGGTAAAATTCACAAGAATCTTCTCGACAATTACTGAACATTTGAGAAACAGGAAGTAGGTGGTCATTTCTTTGTTCCCTTTTCCACGGGTAGCCTCAGGCTTACTAAGGATCACGTAGTCGTTTCGTGCTGTCGTTAAAAACGGCGCCGACATGAATTGACTTTAAAACGATCTCATCTCTACTCTGTGAAGTGGTGGGGTGAGGCAAATAACAAAGAGATTCCATTTAGATGCTTCTAAAACTCACATACCCCCAGCCACAAAATAATTGCTTATATTTTCTCTTTAAAAATAAAGCACTTCCAATATATATATATATATATATATATATATGTTGTGTAGTATTAATGACAAACAGGAAAAAAAGTGGTAAAAGATGTTTATTTTTTATTGATAATATTTCGCTATATTACATAACATTTTCAACGATAAGTTCGAAAAGGAATGTTTGTTTTAATGTGAAATTTTTATCAGTAACAATGTAACATTTGTGTTTGATTGGAGAAAAGGAATGTTTGTTTTTATGTTGTTGGTAAAAATGTAGTTTTGTGTTTGATTTAACGTAAATGTTTATAAATGTTATGTTATGTGATGATCAGTTGAGCCAGACTTGGAGATAATTGTAATTTTCCAGATCTTTGTTTTATTGTTTGTGAGAAGAATAACTGCTGATCTATAAAAAAAAAAAAAAAAAAAAAAAAAAGAAACGATTAGACATAGAATCTGCAGTTATTCTTCCCACAGAAACAATAAAACAAAGATCTGGAAAATTACAATTATCGCCAAGTTCGAACTCAATTGATCATCACAGAACATAACATTAATAAATATTTACGATAAATAAAACACAAATGATACAAACAACATAACATAAAAACAAACATTCCTTTGGTTTTATGGCATATTAAAAATATGTTTGATATTTAAAGCCAAATCCTGTTTTTACATATATATTAAACCACCAAGTCGTAGCACCTGATAGGGCCCTATCTATGGCTTAAATAAAACTAACAGCATACTTATGAATTGAGTAAACTGAATAGCTTTAAATAGAAATGTTTTCTTTCTAATTAAACTATGTACTTTGCCCAGTCGGCTTGGGCTGTAGAATACACTGACTGGTAAGACCCTCCCCCCAAATGAGTGTCCTGGATATGACACTAAACAATCTGATGCTGAGGTTCCAGCAGTGCTGGAGCTTTGGGGAATGCGGAGTACCCCTTCATTGCCATCGCTCCCAGGTTCACTCTGGCCCGGAGTGGTAGCACCTGATAAGGGTGCTATCTATGGCTTAAATAGAACTAACAGCATACTTATGCTAAAATGAATCGAGTAAACTGAATAGCTTTAAATAGAAACGTTTTTGATAATTAAACCGTAATTACACTTAAACTGCGTGCTTATGCTTAACTGAATTATTTGAAATAGAACTGTTTTTCGACATTAAAACTGTATTTACACTTAACTGAATTATTACATAAAACTGCTTGAATAGTTTGAAATGGAAATGTTTTTGACAATTAAACCGTGAACTTATGCTAAACTGAATTGTTTTCAATAGAACAGATTATTTACATAAAAATGGATTTGGATTTAAATAACCTACAAAGGTTGATATGCCAAAAAACCAACCAAACCAAACCAAACATTCCTTTTCATACTTATAGTTGAAAATATACAGCGAAATATATTCCGTAAAAAATTAATATTTTTTCCCAAAGGTTTTCCAGTTTATCATTAATACAACACCACATACACTCGGAAATATGTATTTCTATATACATTGTCATCCACAGACTCACTGTTTTGTTGTATCACGACTCTTCCGTGTAGTTAGACACGTAGGATGCTCGAAGCTGGGATCGAAACCCGCCCAATTTTACGTTAGACTTAGTATCAGACCGCTCGGCCAACAAGCGTACCACGTCGTCCAAGTGAATTATAAGGTATCATGTAGCAACAGCAACAGCGTTTGTTTGTTTACATTTTCTACCCTACCCGACACCAGAGTGCTCAATTCGTTCAAAGAGCTTTGCTTTATGCGAGCGGCCGCCGAAACATCCTTCGCCAGAGTATATATATATATATATATATATGTGTGTGTGTGTGTGTGTCTGTCTGTCTGTCTGTCTGTGTGTGTGCGTAAATTTTTTCCTTAATATAAAATCTATCTAAATGCCCCATTACACGACCCTACACCATGGCTAGATTTTCAGCCATTACAGGGAGTTTGAATTTTGAGTTTTTTCCCTAGAATAACACAAAACATAACATAGTATAAAATATTTCCCATAGTGGAATAGTTGTCAAAACTATATTACCAATTTTTTATTTTCTTTTTAATTGCAAGTGGAAGTGTCCATGGTGCAATTGTTAATGTTCTCTAAAGAGGACAAGAAAATTACGAGTTCAAACTCTTGTCATGCTATCTCGTTCACTTTTGAACTAATACCCTTCGGAAAGGCAGATAAACCCCTCGCCCCTCCAGCTATGTGTTAAATAGAATCGCTGCTTTTCTTTTTACAAATATGGCTTTGGCATTCAATAACCCACGAAGGTGAATATGCTATTAAACAAAGAAACCAAACGAAAAACTGCCCTTTTCTCTTGTCGATAAGCATCCATTTGCACATTGTTATATGGTTTCATATCCAATACAAGTAATTTATCCTCAGTTGTATTGTTTCAAGTATTCCCATCTCATATCAATAACTTATACACTGTTATACGGTTTAATGTAATTATTCCTATTGAATAATAATCACTTGTTTAAACATAATTATGTAGTTTCAAGTATTCCTATCAAATACTAAGAATTTTCAAACAAATCTATTTGACCCCTAATGGATATTCTAATATATAAAACCATTCTTTGTTCAGAGTGGAGCTGGAAGAAAAGATAATGAAAGGAGTCTCATCATCAAATGCAGTTTACAGACAGATATCGCACACTTCTAAAAAAAACGCAGAATTTTAAAAACGAGTAAGTGAATTCACCTAATTACTCCACCATAAGCAAGAGAAAAGACAAGGTTAATTCCTTGGCAGAATAGTGTTAGTTTGATTTCAGAATTTTCTTTCCTTTGGACTAGTTGCTATACCAAATCTGCACGACTATTTACCCACGAGTATATGAAGAGATGGATTCATGCCTTTCCCAAGAATATTAGTGTAAACTGAAACAGAAACAGCTTTGTCCAGAATTTGAACTTGATTCAGCAAGTCCATTTTGTGGCACGGAGACAGTTATGAGAACTGCGACTACCAATTAGATAAAAGAACTTTTCCAGAATATCCCACTGATAAGATAAAAGAATTTTCAAGAATATCCCACTGATAAGACAAAAGGACTTTTCCAGAATATCCCACTGATAAGACAAAAGAACTTTTCCAGATTATCCCACTGATAAGATAAAAGAACTTTTCCAGAATATCCCATTGATAAGACAAAAAAACTTTTCCAGAATATCCCACTGATAAGACAAAAGAACTTTTCCAGAATATCCCACAGATAAGATAAAAGAAATTTTCCAGAATATCCTACTGATAAGACAAAAAACTTTTCCAGAATATCCCACTGATAAAATAAAAGAACTTTTCCAGAATATCCCACTAATAAGATAAAAGAATTTTCCAGAATATCCCACTGATAAGACAAAAGGACTTTTCCAGAATATCCCACTGATAAAATAAAAGAACTTTTCCAGATTATCCTACTGATAAGATAAAAGAACTTTTCCAGAATATCCCACTGATAAGACAAAAAAACATTTACAGAATATCCCACTGATAAGATAAAAAACTTTTCCAGAATATCCCACTGATAAGACAAAAGAACTTTTCCAGAATATCCCACAGATAAGATAAAAGAACTTTTCCAGAATATCCCACTGATAAGATAAAAGAACTTTTCCAGAATGTCCCACTGATAAGATAAAAGAACTTTTCCAGAATATCCCATTGAGGAAATATCTACGAAAATATATGTAAATACATTGGCATCAGCCAAAAGGCCGAAAATATCTGCAGACCCATGACCACTATCTCACCGACGTCGGTCTCCTCAACCTTGTATCTTTGCTGTAATCAAGGAGGTGCTGCCTCAGGATTAGTATTCCAGGAACAAGGCTCACTAAGAATTTCATCTCGTCTCGTACGAAAACGCGAACACTACTTAGGCACAGGAATAGTTACGAAACTTTATTCTAATCACGAAGGCACAATGAGAGATTTGCTCTAAAAAGTTTCGTACCTGTCCGATAAAATGTCTGAAGTTATGCACAAAAAATATACAAGGAAATGTTGTGATTACATTTACCATGCAGATAAGAGTAAGTTTTTCATTTGCTTGATTTTTTTCTTTTTTTTTTTTCTTATTCTTTCTTTTAAGAAACGGTTATATTGTAGTCCCAAATATTACGTACAGACAATTAGTCGATGTATAATTTGCCCAAACTGAAAATTTCGTAAACAAAAATGCAAATTTTTTCAAGTAAAAATCATTTAAATATTTGTTGCTCTGTTCCTTAACTTATGCCTGCTACTGTATATATATTGTTTTCCACAGACAGACTGTTTCGTTGTATCACAACTCTTCAGTGTAGCCTGACACGCAGGATGCTTTAAGCTGGGATTCGAAACCCGCCTAACTTTACGCAAGACATAGTATCTAACTGCTCAGCGATTTTGATGACATACGTCAGATCAGGAATTATAATGCATATGTATTAGTTTTTGTTTGTTAGATTTTGCGCTATCTGATAGCGGAGTGCTCATTCGTTGGAAGAGCTTTGAATTATGAAAGTGGCAGCTGTTAATTCCTTCCTCAGAGAGCTCAACGCCCGGGAGGGTAGCGTATATATTGTCATCCACGCTGGGCGTCTGTCAGTTTATCAGTTGGTGATTATCAAAACAAGTGATTCCGAGATGGTGGCGATATCAATGTATATATTATATTTTAGGGAAGGTACTCGGTGTTGCCCGTTTATTAGAACAAATCAATACTAGTGATGTAGAATTCTTCTTTTCTTTTTTAATCAGAAAATGATTAAACGATGGACTATATTTATTAATCATCATCATCATCATCATCATGTCATGCCTCTAGCACGGATATCCCTTACCCTCCCTCGCTACTTCTCCCTATCATTCATCGCTTCTGGCAGGTCTTCAGGGCTACATCCCGTATTCTCACATAGCTGCTGTATGTATGTTCGAGATGGTCGTTCTGCTTTTGCTCGGCCAAATGCGGGGGTCCATTGTAGTACATCACTTATGAGCTCGTCCCTGCTTTTCCAGCTGTGTCCTGCATGTCTGGTTCGTCTAACTTGGATAGTTTTCGTGATGGGAGGCAGGCGGCCGTATAGTTGGTGCCTTGTGGGGTGTTGCCACCAGGACTTGTTCAATATTGCTCGCAACATTCTTCTGTAATTGCCGTCGAGCTTCTTCTCCAGCCGTTTAGTTAGCGTCCAAGTAGTGCATCCATATAGCAGTATCGATACGACCGCTATATGGAAGAAACTGCGTTTCATTTTAAAAAAAGATAACGTCTCGCGTTTAAACAGAAAGTTCTTCAAAATTTAAAAGTACGACGACAGCGTATTTATGATGTGCCATTGTATTTCCCCATTTAAATTCAATAATTTTTAATTTTTATAAAAAGTAATTCACGTTTAAAATTGTTCAAGTTGATAAAACGGCTTTTAAACTATCTATTTATCACAAGAAACATTCGATTTTTTGAAAGAGAGACTTTTTTTTTTAATTTTATGGCCAGGAATACTCGGCAAAGCTCGGGTTTAAAAAAAATCTCCCAAATCCACTAATTATCGCTTTTTTAAAAAAATTATGCAGTATTTAAAGCGATAAGAGATCAGTTCTGTTAAAAAAAATGTCTACCAAATTCTGAAGACAGCATATTCATTTTTATTGCTCTGATGTCATGCGCTCCACCTCATTATATTGTTAATTTAACTCCTTTAATAAAGATGTCGGTGAAAAATTTTTTTTTAATTTTCGAAGGTAAATCCATGGATTAGTTTGGTTTGGTTTTATGGCATATCAAACATTGTAGGTTATTTAATACCAAATCTGATTATATATACATATATATATATATATATATATATATATATAAGTTTAGCTTGACGTTTGAGTCAACCGGGTTTCGATCCCAGCTACGGGAAGCCACACTGATGAGTTCTGATAGAACGAAACAGATCTGTCTGTGGATGACTATACAGATATATACTCCCTAACCCCGTTGGTTTGAGTTCTCTGACGAAGAAGTAATCGTGTTGCCATTAACGTATATTGCAAGCCTCTTCATATATGAATTGAGGTCTCGGTAGCCATTGAACGGATGTATGTAAACAATAGTAATTGTGATTCATAACCGTTTAAATTTACTTCGCAGCTGATGAGTTATGATAGAACGAAACAGATCTGTCTGTGGATGACTATATATATATATATATATATATATATATATATATATATATATTATTTGTAAGCATAAGTCAACAGAGTTAAATAGTTACAAGTATTGTTATGTATCACAACAATTTAATAAAAAATCAGTCATTTATTTACACACAGTTAAATGATCAAACATTTCTATTTAAAGCAATTCAATTTAGCATAAGTCATTTGGTTTGGTTTTATGGCATATCATTCATTTTTGATTATTCAATGCCAAATCATATTTTGCATATGTATTAGATATATGATCTGAAAACACATTTTGCAGGTACTCACAGTTAAATGATCAAGCAGTTCTATTTATAACAATAAAATTTATCATAAGTTAACAAACTTAAATGGTTCAAACAGTTCTATTTCAAGCAATTCAAGTTAGCATAACTCATTTGTTTGCAATCAGGTTAAATATGAAACAGTTCTATTTGACCCATAGATAAGACACTATCAGGAACAACAACTCCGAATCAGAGTGGGTCTGGAAGTAAAGGCAATAAAGGGGTACTCTGCATTCCCCAGATCTCCAAAATTACTGGAGCCTCACCATCATATTATTTAATGTCATTCTTAGGGTACTCGTTGATGGGGGAGGGAGTCTTACCCCTCTACAAAGATACAGTCGGTGTATTCTACAGCCCCCAGCCAACAGGGATGTAAGTCGATGGATGGTTTGGTTTCTTTGTTTAATGGCCTATCAACTCTTTTTAGGTTATTTAATGCCAAAGCCATTCTCCTAGAAGAACAGTAGTGGTACTATTTAACCCATAGCTGGGAGGATAAAGGGATTCATACCTTTCCCAAGGGTATTTGCCCGAAAGTGAACGTAATAGCGCGACTGGAGTACGAACTCGCGTGCTACGATTCCGCAGTCCATCGCTTTAACCATTACACCACGAGGACACCCCGTAAGTAGATGGAGGATTAGTTTACATTTTTGGACAATTTGTCAGTTTTGTTCGCATGGCTGTCTTGTTTTTAAAGTTCCAAAAGCGATAAAATAAGATACAATATTATCTTGTAGGGATTTTTAAATCACTTTATTCGTTTTCGTTGCTTAATCTTATATGGTTAATTAAAGAGAAAAAAATCAGGATAAACATTGTTTTAGGGATTCATAATTGATATGTGTCGACTAAACACTTCTGATCAGAATATGTACCTTGTATTTTGTTTATTGATACTGATTTGTCAGATTAGATAGAAAAATATTGGTGCTTATGCATCTATGTTACCGCGAAAAAGCTGAACTTTCCCGAGCGTTTCCGGAAAGAATCGGAATATGCCGAAACGCCTAGCTAATCAAATTTAAGATAAAATAATTCAATCAATTTGTTTACTAAGTCACAAACAATTGTAAACATAAATGTATCGCAGCCAAGCGAAAATCTACAATGCGCAGAAATGGTGATCCAATTCCGCCAAGAAAAAAACCTTATTGGCAAAATTAAAAGTTGCCGGGCATGTGAGCATCCTTGCCACCAAAAAAAAAAAAATAAGGAAAAGTTATGCCTGGAGATGCCGTAACACCAAATGCTGGACCTGGATTATTATTAAATTGTTTGGTGGAAGTACAGAATAGTTACACCCCACCCACTTCCCATGGTAAGAATGGATTTCTAAATTAACACGTTATTACTTCTGCACGCTACAATAAGTGCATAAATACGGAAAAAATTATTTAAAAAGACAAAAAAAGGATACACAAACCGAAAAAAAATAGATAAAATAAAAATTCAAACTATTTTTTCATATTTAAAATTACCATAGACTGAGTGTTGTTTTTATTTATTTTTTTCCTGAAAAGGTTGGTAACATTATCCATTAAAAATTGTCTTTTTCTCTTTCTTTTTTTTTTTTTTTTTTTTCTTTTGGTCTTTATGCGTTTTGTCAACAAATTGGATGACTTATTTTATCGTCTGCTTGCTTAAATTTCGTTCCGGCATATTCCGATTCTTTCCATTATCAGCCCGGAAACGCTCGGGAAAGTTCGGCTTTTTCGCGGTAACATCGATGCATAAGTACCAAAATATATTTTATATCAATAATACTAATCTTGTCTTTGTTTTTCTTTGTGCGTGTGTGTGTGTGTGTGTAATTTTTTATTGGAAGATATTTCTTCTTCAGAGGCCAGCAAGAGAATCAATATAAAAATGTCTATAAAAGGAGATATATCTTTTCCAAGAATTTGTCACTATATATATATATATATATATGTGTGTAACAGATAGATAGATAGATAGATAGATATTATTACACTTTTGGTCATTTATACATTAGAAAAAAAGATGACGTTGCCTGGCATAAGGTTCAGATAAAAAGTATTTTTTGTAACATATAAGATAAATCATTTGCTATATCCACCTCCTCTTTATAGAATTAATATCATATTTTTTTAATTAACGACATATTATGTACCAATTTTTTTCTGTTTTACTTCCATAATTTTCCATTTTCATAAAAGTATTTCACGCTTAAAATAGTCCAAATGAATAAAAAGATTAATTTTTTTTTTTTTATTTTAACGAAGAAAAGAAAGAAAATTTTATTGAACGTTTAAATGTTTGTTAACAATGTGTGAATTTAGAAACAATATTAGTTCTTAATTATAAACAATATTATAGTTATTATAATAAAATATATAATATTATAATATTATATATAATATTAGCGGTTGTGTCGATACTGCTATATGGATGCACCACATGGACGCTTACGAAGCGGCTGGAGAGGAGGCTGGACGGAAATTATACAAGAATGTTGAGAGCAGTATTAAACAAGTCCTGGCGACAACACCCCACGAGACTCCAACTATACGGACACTTGCCCCCCATCACAAAAACTATACAAGTTCGACGAACCAGACACGCAGGACACTGCTGGAGAAGCAAGGACGAGCTCATAAGCGATGTACTCCTGTGGACCCCCACACATGGATGTGCAAGAGTGGGACGACCAGCACGAACTTACATACAGCAGCTATGTGAGGACACGGGATGTAACCCTGAAGACCTGCCGGAGGCGATGAATGATAGGGAGAAATGGCGAGAGACGGTCAGGGATATCCGCGCAGGTTGCGCGACATGATGATGATGATGATGATATATAATATTATATTATAGTATTATATTATATTATAATATAATATTATATATAATATTAAATATATAATATTATAATTATAATAAATTATAATTATTATAATATTAATTATGAACAATATTAGTTCTTAATTATTTTTTTCACAATTTAGAAAAAAATCACTTTAGATTTTATTTTATTCAATTTCTGGACACCGTTTATTGATAAAATATTTTTTAAAAAATCAATAAATCTAAGTGTATTTTTTTTGACGATAAATTTTGTTTGTATTGTAAAAAGCAAAAAGAATGTGTATAGGCGAATAGAAATTTTTGAATGAAAAAAAATGTTTATATGATTACAGAAAAATTGAAATCGTAAATTTCACGAATCGCATAAAATTGCGTTTCATTCAAGTATGATTTATTTAATAATTCAATTGATTACAGTCTCAACATTACCGGCTATCTTTTTCGCTTTTGAGTTTTGAAGTTAAAATATGCAGATATTAACAAAAAGTTAATGACGCAATGAGGCGCACACAGACATAGTAAACATTATTTAGAAGAGGAACTCTAATAAATTAAGCTCAACGGAACAAATGAATTCACAGACCGCATAGTTAATGCAATATAGCCCCATAAGTGACCCCGCGATATAAACTAGATTGCTCTTTTCAAAATGCCCCACAAACTAGATCACCCTTCCCATCATGACTCACACAACACTCTACAAAAGGTTAACAATCATATGAGAACCACTTTACAGAGGCAAAAAATTGTAGTCATCATTAGCCGTTGTCTCAGAGTCGACGCCAACTTTTATATATATATATATATACGAATTCTTTATCCGACGCCTGAATTTATAAAAACGTTGCCTAGATGTAACAAATTATACATTGGTGAAACTAGTAGAAATCTGAACAAAAGAATTTAATGATATTAAAAGATTTTATAAGAAGCAGAACAACAAATTATTCAAGCTCTCATAATATCTCAACCAACCACACATTTGACTTCCAGAACTCTAATATATTTACTTTCATCTACGACAGAGATAAACACAGAATCATAAAAACGTCTTCTTTATTATATTTTGATACAATATTACAACGACAAAGTTTTAACTAAATATCACCGTCTCTAGCAAAAAATAACGCTAAAAGATTTTCAAAATCCACTTATAACACTTGCCCTCTTTTCCTAGACATTCAAACCTATAAACTGTCAAAATAAATTGTTTCTAAAACAGTAAAACGCTGCAACCGTCTTTAAAAAAAATCGAACATATTTCCCTGTTTTATTTCATTTTCATATGAAACATTCTTTTGCCCTGATTATAACTTTCAACCTATGAAGACTTATCTGTAATGATAATTTCATTTTTCACACTTAAAGTAATTTTGACACAATGTTCTTGTATTCAAAAATTTTTTCGAAACGCGTTGGCATAAAAATAAACAAAATAAACATACAAACAAAAAACAAATCATTAAAACTTCAGCAATGTATATTTTTCATTCGTTCCTTTTTTTCTACTCACACACACACACATACACAAATATATATATATATATATATATATATATAGTATTATTCAGTCCAGTTAAACCAGAGTTGGGAGTAATTCCTTCAGGATAAGAAAATCATTCAGGAGCTGAACATTTAAATTTTCCTGGTAGAGAGCTCAATGTAATTGATTTTACAGAGCAATATTTCTTTAAAGAAAAAAACAAAGACCGGTTATTTTAGGATTATAAATTTATTTCCATCCTGTTTTTTCGTTTCTGGTGTGAACCAAAAACACGAAGAAAAATATAACAGAACTTCTTCAGATGCAATGGATAAATAAAACAGAATAGATTCGGGGGGGGGGAAGAGGTTTAAAGAGTTACCTCCTCGTTTTATTGAATTTCCGTTTTTTTATTTACCTATTTATTTTATTTTTAAAATTCTTCTGTCAGTTATAATTACGGTAATTTAACTTTTTTATTTATTTTATTTTATTTATTTTCTTTTCGTGTTACGTTCGATAATTAACTTTTTAGGGAAATATTAATGCTTATATTAATTTCGATACTATTTATTTAGCTACTTATTTTTTCCTTGTGTGTATATTGGATACGTTTTTTGTCTGGTTTCACTATTTATTTCTATGTTTTTCAAAAATGTATAGTCTATAGTTTGGCTGTGAAGGCTGTTTGATAATTATCCGAAATCTTATATACTTCCGTCCTTCTTTGTCGATGATGTGGGTACCACCGAGCAATAGATTATGAGATATTTTATGCAATCAATTTATATATTGGATGAAAGTGTCCATCGCGTTCAGTTGATATCATGTTGTTTGTGTATATATATATATATATATACATATATATATATTGTGTACTTAGGCAACAAGTCGTTATCTAATCTTGTCGGTTAAAGACCACAGAATGTTTTTGCTTTAAGATGTTCAAGTGAAGACGTTGAAGTCTTCTTGTTATTTTTCTTATCTCTCGATCAAGGTGGTGAAGCTCATACTAGCTCAAGCGCTTTCGAATATATCGCTGGTCGTCCTCTGGGTTGATGTTTGTTGCTGTGAGTTACGGCGAGGTTTTATATTTATTTGGAGCGCCTATTTTTATTGTGGGAATGTTTCGCGGGGACCTGTTTGTAGGTATCAGCCATCTACAAATTGTTAGCAAATATTTACAAATCCACTCGTCAGCTGCAGCAGTAGATCGGTCAATCAGAGATAACTAAAGCATACATGAGCAATGTTGAATACCAGTACGTATTCCAGCCTTGTTACTTTGAAGGCGAACCTTGTGTATCGCACCACTGAAAACAAGATGGCTACCCGAATTCCAACATTTATAGTACATGTTAGACTTATTCCGTTAATAAGGGTGGTATAAGTAGTTAGTGAATATATTTAATATCTGTATTGAATGCTATTTTATTAATAGTATTTTTTTAATTATGGTTATTGCATTGAATATTTGTAAACGGTTTCTATTGTAATATATACAGGCGTCTTCCGTGGTGAACTTACATGAGTGAGTTCGAGTCTCAGAGTAAGTAAAGTTGACGACCGTAGTCGAGGGCGACCAGGAGGCTCTTTTTTCAATAGCTACTACAAGTTGTAGGAGAGGGCGCTACTCCTTTCCCTGGATTGTTCCACTTTACCCTTGATACGTACCTTATATTGCTGTCTGTTAAGCAAGGAGGTATCAAGTACCATTTTTTAAATTCTTTGGTATGACGTGACCTGGGATTGAACCTAGGTATCCCGGACCATTGGCGAACACTCTACCCAATAGGCCAATGGCTTTGAGCCACAATTAAGCAAAAAGCTTAGTAAATTATTTGGGCTCTACGGGTGGTAAAATGGTTCGCAAGCTAAACTAGCAAACCTACACGAATGAGTTCGAGTCTCTTTGAGTGCCTTGTGTCACATCTGACCAAAAATCTTAATAAATTACTATATATGTGTATATATATATATGATCAAACAGTTCTATTTCTGATATACATATACAGAGAGAGAGAGAGAGAGAGAGAGAGTGCGAGAGAGAAAGAAAGAGAGTACATAATCTTTTTTTATTACTTAATCTTTGTCCATTTTTAAAAAGTTTCAGGTATAAAATTAAATGCCAATTACCTGAAATATTTTTTTTTATATTTAAAAGCAGTTGCAGTATTTTGGACACCTCGTGGATACTCTATATATTCTTAAATGTCCGCAATTAATATGGCATTGCTTAGTTTAACGATAGCGCTGGACTGATAGTAACCATAGATTTGATATAAATATTTCATTTCTGGTTTGTTTGTTTTTTTGTTTTTTTTTTTTTGACTCGCAATACTTGACGATCCGATGCTATTCAATCAAGTGACATGGACGAAGAATCGGAGATAAATTTCCCCACCGACGCGGCCAATGATTAATCATTCAAATTGCAACCGAGTATTGGTGATGCGTTACGGCCGCCATGTCTCTTTTCCTTTTTTTTTTTTAGTTCATGTCTTTCTTCGTGTTTAGCTTGAAGTTTTTGATAAAATCTTTTCTGCGTAGTCGTGAAAAGTCGATTAGCATTGCGTCTCGAAAGCTGAAAGTTATATAACGAACGCGATTGTTACTGGTTAGGTAAATATGATGTCAAATACACACGTTCAAATTTAGATAAGGTTCGATATGAGTTTTCTGCCCATAAATAAAATATGGCTATCGCCTTTTTTTTTGCTTTCCTTTTTTTGTTATTTTTTCATCTTTTATTTTTTGTTGGATTTCGTTTTTGGCATTTTTTCTTTTTTTAAAATTTTTGTTGTTGTTTTCTTTGTCTTTCATCTTTTTTTCATCTTTTTCTATTTTTTCTTTTTGTCTTTTTTTTTTTGTCTGCTGCGGATTTTTTTACGTCTTTTTGTGTTTTTCTTTTTTCCCTTTTTTTTGTCTTTTTGCCTTTTTTGCCTTTTTTCTTTTGTTTTTTTTTTGTTGTCTCATTTTTTTGTCTTTTTTCTTGTTTGTTATTTTTTTTGTCTTTTTTTTTTTTACTCTTTTAGTCATTTTGTCTTTTATGTTTTTTTTGTTTTACGGTCATTTTTTTTTCATTTTGTCGTCATTTGCCTTTTTTTTTTTTTGTCTTTTTGCCTTTTTTTTTGCCTTTTTGCCTTTTTGCCTTTTTTTTCGTCTTTTTGCCTTTTTTTTTTGTCTTTTTGCCTTTTTGCCCTTTTTTTTGTCTTTTTGCCCTTTTTTGTCTTTTTGTCGTTTTGCCTTTTTTGTTTGTCTGTGTTTATGTCATCTTTTAAATCTATGTTTTCCTATTTTGTCTTTTTTTGGTCATTTTTCGTCTTTATTTTTTTAGCGGCACAGTTGAACGAACGTCTTTTTGTTGTAAAAATTCTGTTTAATTTATTCATTTATATTTTGTATAATTTCTTTTATTACTGTCATATCAACCTCTGTAAGTTATTCAATGTCCAAACCATCCTTATTGAAGAGGGATTAGTAATGTAGTAATCTTCAACCTATACCTAAGGCTGCGATAAGAAAGTTCGCACCTTTCCCAAGGACATCGTTCTTATGTTGAACATAATAGCGGAAGTGGAGTTCGAACTCGCTTACTATATCCCCGCCCACCACATTAACCTTTATGCCACGGGGACTACTCGCAAAAGACAATGAAGTTATTCATAGATCATGAAACAAAACAAATGGCTGTCTGTTCGTCTAGATTAGTTCCTGAAAAAAGCCAGACGAGATGACAAAGTTCAACATCTCATCCAGTAGGCTAAGTGTAACAAGACATACTAGATCAAAACACCCTGGGCTGAAAACAGCAGATCACCATATACTATGAAAATTTCCCATTTTTGGTATGATAAAAGATAAATCTCTTTTATTTCTGTTACCGATTAAGTTATTCCATTTCTTGTTGAATGTACTTCTTTCGTGTGACTCATTACGAGTCCCATTCTTTCAGCCTTGTACAATATCTGAGCAAAACGCTTGGTAAATTGCTACCTCTTTTGTGGGTATATACTCAACCCCTCTGTCACAGGTAGAATGCCATAATAGTTTTTCTTTTTAGTTGTCCTTCTCCGACACTTCATCCAGGCAAGAGAAACCACTCTGCTCTACTCTTTACCCACAGCCGAGAAGAGGAGAGATATATTCAAAACTTTCCCAAAGACATAAGTGCGAAACTAAAAAAAAAAAAAAACACAAAAAAAAACAAAACAATTTCGTCCAGGGTTTGAACTCAGGTCACCGTATCCATTTCCTAAATACTATAATATAAGATATTGTGGTAAACATTTGCTGAGTTTTGTACAGCCCAGTCGGCTGAGGTTGTAGAATACACCGACTGTTTCACTGCAGAGCAGTAAGACCCAGCAATGTGTGGCCAAGTTGGTTGGGATTAAAGAATACACTGACTGCATCTCGGCAGAGAGGTAAAACCGCCCCAACAAGTGTCCTGGATATGACATTAAACATTCTAATGGTGAGGCTCTAGTAATGTTGGAGCTTTGGGGAAGGTGGAGTACCTCTTCATTACCAACGCTACCAGGTGCCCTCTGACCTGGAGTGGAAGCACCTGACAGGGTCCTATCTAGAGGTCAAGTAAACTGTTTGACTTTTCAACCCAGTGCAAACAAATGACGAATGTTAAATTGAATTGTTAGAACTAAAACATTTTGATCCTTTAATTGTGTATAAACATATGTCTGACGTTTCATTTAATTCTTAGTGATCTAAAGCAATACTTGAAACCATTTCGACCTGTTGACTTATGCTAAAGTGAATTGTTACAAATAGAACTATTTGACCTGTCGACTGTGTGTAAATGAATCGTAAGCAATGCATAGCAATATTTGGAATCAATTAACTAAGTTGACTTAGGCTAAACTGAATTGTTAGAAATAGAACTGTTAGACCAGTTGACAATGTGTAAACAAGTGACTGATGTTTAAATGAATCGTTAGCGATACAAAGTAATAGAAAAGTAAAGTTGTCTCCCTTCAGTCGGGGGTGACCAGAAGGCTCCCTTTTCGATGACTACTACACTGAGGTGTACGGTAGGGCGCTACTCCTTTCTCTGGATTGCTCCACTTTACCCTTAATCCATACCTTATAATGCTGAGTGCTAAGCAATGAGGAATCAACAACCATTGCTTGAGTCTTTGTTTGTCTCCTGGGCCATTGGCGAACACTCTAACCATCATGCCAATATCCGGTACAAGCCAATGTCCGGTACAAGTTAATGTTCGATACAAGTCAATGTCCGGTACAAGCCAATGTCCGGTACAAGTCAATGTCCGATACAAGTCAATGTCCGGTACAAGCCAATGTCCGATACAAGCTAATGTCCGGTACAAGTCAATGTCCGGTACAAGCCAATGTCCGGTACAAGTTAATGTTCAATACAAGTCAATGTCCGGTACAAGCCAATGTCCGATACAAGTCAATGTCCGGTACTTACTTTACTTTACATTGTAATTCTTGGAATCATTTAACTGTGTACAAGAGAATGAGCTTAGTCTCGTTTGAAAATGTTATCAACAAAAGGTATTTACAAATCCTATATATTCAATATAGATCTATAAAGATGATTTGACATTAGATAACCTACAATGGTTGATATTCTATAAAACCAAACCAAACCCAACCAAAATACGTTTTCTAATATTTTTAAGGATTCATGAGGAACCATGTGAGACTAGCACTCATTAGTAATGTCTGTCAATATTTCTGAGATTATACTCTTCACTTTCCAGACTGCTACATATATCTTGGTTGTTATACTCAAAACGATTCAGCCGATGTACTCTCCGATCTTCAGGAGCCTTTTGTTGTACTCAGTAACCTTAAACTTAACTCTTTCTTTTTGAATCACGGTCGCAGACTATTTTCCTTCCATCGTCAATGCCACAGAGGTATCTCTTATCAGACCATTTTTGCCCTTTTCTCAACTTTTGAAACCTGAGTCACGGATTGAACAGCAATAGATAACTGTACTTGAAAAAGCATTTTGTTTTTTTAAAATCTATTTGATATCCTCTGTGATGAAAAATAGAGAGGAAACGATCAGAAAGAAAGGTAAAAAAAATCTGATGAGGTAGGAAATAGCTGATACACACACACACACACACACACACATATATATATATTTATTTATGTATATATATATATATATATATATATATATATATATATGTGTGTGTGTGTGTGTGTGTGTGTGTATCAGCTATTTATAGCAAGTGTCCAGAATGTTATGGGTATGGAGTATTTGTGCATAGAATATATGAGAGATTTCATATAATTCTATGGGACTACTCAATGAGTGACTATTTTTATCATATTTACCCAACCCCTCCGCTCGGGCAGGATATGACACAAAGTCAGTTTTTTAAGCGGAGTTTAACAGGTTTGAATTCAGAGTTTTCCTTCTCCTAGACTAGTTGCCTCACCAAGGCTGAAGAACCTAGTCTGCCCTACTATTTACCCATAGCTGGAGGGAGAATAATTGGATTCATACCTTTCCCAAGGGTATTAGTGCTATGTGAAATGCAATCAGTCCAGGATTTGAACTCGTGTCGCCGTGTCCAATTCCTGCGACGATAACCATTACACCACGGGCACCTCCAGTGACTATTATTATATATGTCTTTCAGGATGTATAAAAAAAATCTCGAATAAAGAGCGAATATATCTGAAAGGTAAATGAAAGAAAACTCAAACTCAGTTCTATTGCCATTATAAATTTATTTCGACGAGATTTTTATTTCCTACCTCATCAGATGGCTAACATTTTTTTTTACCTTTCTTTCTGATCGTTCTCCTTCTATTTTTTCTTCACAGATGATATCAGACAGATTAAAAAAAAAAAAAAACGCTATCAACGGAAATAGAACATTTTATCAAAAGAAATAGAATATTTCAAAATACTATCTTTTCATTTCATTATTCTCCCTCCAGCTATGGGTAAATAGCAGGGTAGACTAGGTTCTTCAGCCTTGGTGAGGTAACAAGTCTAGGAAAAGGAAAACTCTGAATTCAAACCTATTAAACTCCGCTTAAAAAATTGACCTTGTGTCATATCCTGCCCGAGCGGAGGGGTTGGCAAATATGATAACTATATATATATATGTATAAATATATATATATAGTTTCCTCTGCAAGTATATTTTATATCAAATAGCCGTGCATTGAGCACTCATACTTTGGATATTCACAGTCCTTATTTACTTCAAATATATATATATATATATATATATATATATCATGTCGTGCTGCCCGCAGGGATTTCCCTAACTCTCTCTCATCATCCGTCTCTGTCTTTCATCGGCTCCGGCAAGTCTTCCAGTCTACATCCTTAATCCGTACGGGAGTATCCTCGTTGTGGAATGGTTAAAGCATTGGACTGTAGGATCGTAGTAAGCGAGTTTGAACTGCAGTCGCGTCATTACTTTCCCTTTCAGACAAATACCATTGTGAAAAGTATAAACCCCTTTATCCTCCTAGCCATTGGTTAAATAGTACTACTACTGTTCTTCTAGATGGATTGCTTTGACATTAAATAACCTACGAAAGTTAATATGCCATAAAAACAAACATACAAACAAACTGTGTCCGTACAGAACTGTTGGAGATAAGTTCTAGCTGGTCGTCCTACACTTGCACGTCCGTGTGAAGGGGTCCATCGGAGAACGCCGCTTATGAGTTCGTCCTTGTTCCTCCAGCAGGGTCTCGCATGTCTTGTTCGTCTAATTGGAGGCTCTTTGAGATGGGTGATAGGTGGTTTTATTTTACAAGGTCATCTTTGCGCGGCAAATAAACTTGGACAAGTGTGAATGGTTATTCCATTAAACTAATGTCTTACAATTTTTTAAAATATATAATCACATACGATCATGTCTTTGACCAGTGTAAATCGTGCGTTTGATACTGAAAAGTTCTTTTTTTTACGACTGATGAATTTGTTATTGCTACATTTCGTGTTCCTTTCCTGTTACGTCGGAATTATGGTGTTCCGAATAGAATTTCAACCCATAACAGTTTCGTTTTTCTATCCGGAACTGCATCAAACAAACCCTAACTACCTCATCTTAACGCCTCGCCAGCTACCTCTCCAGTTATAGAGTGATCATCTCAGCAAACACAAGACATCTATCAAGTACTCTGGACATTATACATATCATCTGATTGCCTCGTCGGTTGGGATTGTAGAATACACCTACTGCTTTTCTGCAAAAGGGCTAGACTCTCCCCGCTAATGAGTCTCCTGCATATGACTCTAAACAATCTGATGGTGAGGTTCCAGTAATGCTAAAGCTTTGGGGAATACAGGGCACTCTTTTATTGCCATCAACCCCAGGTCCACTCTGGCCGGGAGTTGTAGCACCTGATAGGGTCTTATCTATGGGTCAAATAAAAAAAAACTTTTGCTAAACTGAATTGTTTGAAATATAACTTTTTTTTACATTTAAACTATACTCACGCTAAACTGAATTGTTTTAAGTAGACCTATTTTGACATTTAACCGTGTGTAAACAAAAAACTATACTTATACTAAACTGAATTATTTGAATTAAAACTGTATGACTAAACGGAATTGCCTGAAATAGAAATGTTTTTGACAATTAAACTGTGTCCTTATTTAAACAGAATTATTTGAAATAGAACTGTTTTTTGTATAAAAATAGATTTGGCATTAAATAACCTACAAAGTTTGATATCCCATTAAACACAAATTGTACATATAAAAACTGCATTTAATTAGTAACAGTTGTTTCATTTCCTGGCTACAGACAATCCCTTTTTTTTTTGGAGCAATCATTACTTCAACAATTAATGCATTTGGATACATTGAAATTTTCCATTATTTTCACATTCTACGGATAGAAAATTCGATTGGTGATGAAGAAGTCATTTTTCAGAATGAAACGAGATTAAAGCTTTTCTTGATATATGTATTTACAACCTCTTTCACACATGTAGAAGACGACACGAGGCCAATTTTTATGAAGAATTTAACAGGTCTCAATTTAGAGTTAACTTTCTCTTAGACCAGTTACTATACCAAGGGTTAAGAACCCATTCTGCCTACTATTTTATCCGTAGCTGGAATATAGTTACATTCATTCCTTTTCTAAGAGTATTTACGCTATGTGAAATGCAAACAGTCTCATCCAGGATTTTTGAACTCGGTTCGACGTGTCCATTTCTTACGTCTGTAACCACTACACCATAGCCGCCGCCCAAATTATTCTAACTGAAAGTCATATAAAAATCAATGACATGGCTGCAAAGAGTCAAGATCTCAATCAAACAGAAAAATTATGGGGTAAATTTTTTTTAATGCTTCATGAGAAGGTTTCATCCACTAAAAAGGTCTTTTAACTGTCATTCAGTAAAGGTGGAATCACTTTAAGAAATTTGCTTTAAATTAGTGAAATCCATGCTGGAAAGAATTAAGCCAGGAATAGAAGCAGAAGAATTGGTTTGGTTGGGTTGGGTTTTACAGCATATCAGCCATTGTTGGTTATTTAATGCCAAATCCTGTTTATAAGTAAAGTTAGTAAAGTTGGCGATTTATTTGAGGGTGACCCGAAGGCTCTCTTTTCAATAGCTACAACACCGTGGAGTAGGGGAGGGCGCTACTCCTTTCCTTGGATTGCTCCACTTCACCCTTGATATGTACCTTATAATGCTGAGTGTTAAGCAAGCAGGCATCAAGTACCATTTTTGAGTTTTTGGTATGACTCGATCTGGGATTGAACTCCGGTCTCCCGGACCATTGGCGAGCACACTACTCATTAGGCCAATAGAAACACATTTTGTTGATAACATTTTCACTCTTTTTGCACTTCATTAAATGGTTTAAAATTTTTCTATCAAATACGAAGAATTCTATTCACTACAGAGACGGACGTGTTCCCAATTATTGCTATTTAACACTAATAATTCTTTTTAACATTACTCTTTCGTTTGTAAACAGATGAATTCTTCAAATTATAGCTATTCATCACTAACAATTCGATTAAACATTTGTTTACACACAGTTATATGGTTCAACTGTTTTATTGCTAACAATTCGATTTAACATCAGTCATTTGTTTGCAAACAATTTAAATGGTTAAAACAGTTCGGTTCGACCCATAGATAGGACCCTATCAGGTGCCACCACTCCGGATCAGAGTGGACCTGGGAGCAATAGCAAGGAAGGGGTACTTCGCATTTCCTAAAGCTTAAGGACTAAAGTCTCAAAATCAGATTGTTTAGAGTCATATTAGGACACATGTTGGTGGTTTTTAGAAGGTTTCTCATCCATCTGCAGAGATGCAGTTGGCGTATTCCCAGCTGACAGGACGTGCAGAAGGAGGATTAGCTTAGTGTTGAAACTTGTGACAGAAAAATACTCTGATATTATTTAAGATAAGCGGAAGAAGAAATAAAAAATCGAAAATCTTAACTATACAATGATCAATCGGTAAAACCGGCTCAAATATCCAACGAAATTTGATTTGCCATTAAAAAAGAAAAAACAAATTGAAAACTTTAAGTTGCCGTTAAAATTGTTTTGTTTTCTATATAACAGTTCATTCCTCCATATTAAAGCATACACAAAAACAATTGGAAAGTTATTGCGTTTTTTTTTTTTTGATAGTCTAGAATTGCAGTTAAAGGCGAAAATATCTTGGATGAAGAAATTTTATCTAGAAAGAGATACATATCTCAATTAAGTAAAGAAAAAAATCTCTTAGACAACTTAATTCGTACAAGTTCAACAAGAGAGAAAAACCAAGTCATACACACACACACACACACACATACCTTCACATATGCACACGGAAAAAAAACAGCCCAGGTTTGTAAACAACAATAATAATATAGCCGATAGGGATACATCAAACATAGATATATTTCAAGAGGTTGACGTAATTACTCGGCTACGTAAGAGCATAAAACCACAAATGTAATATTTACAAATGCAAAGCAAACAAATATTTCCTATAATGCGTTGATATTTTTTACCAACTTCACGTAGATTAAACAGACACAGTAATTTTCGATCCATCAGTTGATCATGTACAACTTGTAATCCTTAAAATCGATTCATGCTGAATATATATATATATATATATGTATATTGCCCTAGTGGTCAGAGTGTTCGCCATAGACCCGGGAGACCGTGGTTCAATCCCAGGTCGAGTCATACTCAAAAAAAGTACTCGATGCCTCCTTGCTTAACACTCAACATTATAAGATATTGATCAATAAGAAAGTGAAGCAATCCAGGGAAAGGAGTAACGTGCTTCCCTACACTATGGTGTAGCAGCTATTAAAAAGGGACCCTTCGGGTTACCCTCGACTATGGTCGCCAACACTACTTTATATATATATATATATATATATATATATATATATGTGTGTATGTGTGTGTGTGTGTGTGTGAGTGTGTGTCCTAGTTCCTATCGATCGTTTTCTCGGCGCGTTTTATGAGATTCCAGTTGGTGCATCAATACAGTAGTACTGACCCAGCCTCATCTTGGAAGAAATCACGTTTTATTTTATCAAAGAGATCAAATTTCAACATGATCGATAACCTGTCAGTAGCTGTCCACTCCTTACCAAAGCGTGTGTTGATGTAATTTTCAGCAGATGAGATATTACTGCCGAGAAACGTGAACAGGTCGACTAATTTCAGAGGTTTTGTAAGTTCTTTACGTGCAGTTTTGAACAAATCTTAGAAGTAGGATCCCATAAAACAGAAATTGTAGGACAACATACCACCTATCTCACAAACCATCAAAGCACGACGAATAAGACATGTGGGGCATTGCTGGAGAAACAAAGATAACGTTCTCTTATGGACTCTAGACGTAGATGTTCCTGTGTAGCTCTGTGCAAACACTTGATGCGGTCTAGAGGACCTACCAGGAAAGATAAATGATAGGGATGTATTCAGAAAGAAAATCAAAGAATATGTGTTATTACCATTGTTATATAACATATGACATGGATTTTCGGTTCGTTCCTAGTGACCCCGTGTGCTTTGACAAGCTGTCACGCTGTGATTAGTAAACAGGAAGATGACAGCGCGTCAGAGCAGTCGTGTCCAAAAGGTGTGTAACCGGAAGGAGACCACGTGATGAGAACAACGCGGGCAGACGTGGACAGAGGCAGAGAATCGGGAGTCGATCCAGGGACACGCAGCCGATCAGAGGCTTCTCTGACGGCACGGCTTGCAAGGGAGTACAAGCGTTGACACCCCTTGGCTTCCGGAAGAAGATATGAGAAGAAGTTATCTCTCTGAGTGTATGTCGCTCCATCTATTTCTCAACTAACAACAAACTGTAGGCCCTTTTCGAGAATAAAATGAGAGAGATATTTTTATAAAGAAGAGTGTTTCGTTCGTTCATTATATTTGATTATGTTTCCGCTTGTATTTGTTTAACGGCTATACAACACCATGACTAGATAATAAGTTTTAGGAAACAAAACTTTGACATGAGAGGAAATTTCATGGTGATTTAATTTCTTTGTGTTATGTAGAAGAATGTGCCGATAGTGACCCGTGTGATTTAAACAAGGATCTCTTGCCGACAAAGACAAGTGTTAAAATGGATTGTGCAACTGGAGTTCACGTGACAAGAACTGGTGGATATGTAAATAGGTCAGTCAGAGGTCTGACGAGTCGAGACGAGACATCTGCAAAATAGATGTGAAATGTAACATTGCAAAATAGATGTGAAATGTAACATTGATGTGAAATGTAATATTGCAAAATAGATGTGAAATGTAACATTGATGTGAAATGTAACATTGCAAAATAGATGTGAAATGTAACATTGATGTGAAATGTCATCATCATCATCATGTCGCGCTGGTAGCACGGATATCCCTGACCCTCTCTCGCCACTCCTCCCTATCGTTCATCGCCCTAGGCAGGTCTTCAGGACAACATCCCGTATCCTCACATAGCTGCTGAATGTATGTTCGTGCTGGTCGTCCTGCTTTTGCACGGCCATGTGTGGGGTTCCATAGGAGTACATCGCTTATGAGTTCGTCCCTGCTTCTCCAGCAGTGTCCTGCATGTCTGGTTCGTCTAACTTGAATAGTTTTCGTGACAGGAGGTAGGTGGCCGTACAGTTGGTGTCTTGTGGGATGTTGCCGCCAGGACTTGTTCAAGATTGCACGCAGCATTCTTGTGTAATTGCCGTCTAGCTTCTTCTCCAGCCGTTTAGTTAGCGGCCATGTATTGCACCCATATAGCAGTATCGATGTGACCGCTGCCTGGAAGAAACTGCGTTTCATTTTATCGGTCAGGTCTGATTTCCATATAATCGATAGCCTATTGATAGCTGTCCATACTTTCGTTAACCTCGTTTCGATGTCTTTTTCGGTTGATTCGACGCTGCTTCCTAGGTAAGTGAATTTGTCTACTAGTTTAAGAGGGGTTCCTTCTAGAGTGGAGATGTCCCCCGTTTGATTATAGCACATATATTCCGTTTTGTGTGCATTAACATAGAGGCCTATGCCTGCGGCTGCAAAATAGATGTGAAATGTAACATTGCGACTTAGTATTGTTTAGCATTCCATACTTAGTATTCAGCATTGACGACATTAGTGGTTATAAGTATCGGCCAAAATTACAGCCCCACAATTCACGGAACATTATAAAATTGGTGACGAGAAATAGTTTCGAACATTATAAAACTTTGTTTTATGGCATATCAACGTCCGTGGCTTATTTATAAACTGTGTACTTATGCTCAGCTGAATTGTTTTATATAGAAAGATTATTTACATAAAAATGCACTTCTTCTTCTTCTTCTTCTTCTTCTTCTTCTTCTTCTTCTTCTTCTTCTTCTTCTTCTTCTCACCGTTAGCTGACGGTCTTTTGCTAGAGTCTAAGTGACAGCAAATAATGCAGTAGTTTTGATGATCTCTGCTTGTCCTCTGGTTTCCAACTCTAGCAGCCACCTTTCTAAGCCTTTGGGGACCGTTCCAAATGCACCAATTACAATTGGTATTACAGTTATTCTCATGTTCCATAGATTTTTTAGTACTCTGGTAAGGTCTAAGTACTAGTCTCTTTTTTCGTTTTCTTTGAATTTCATTCTGTGGTCCACCGGAATGGCAAAGTCCACCATACGGTAGGTACTCTTTTTGTTAATTATTATCATTATCATTATTATTATTATTTATTATTATTATTATTTGTGAGTTTTTCACACCTGTTTTAGGTGATTTTTTACCAGAGTCTGAGTGAAAGCAAGGCGTCTCACGTTTACAGGATTCTTCGCAGTATTCCAGCCAACCTCAGAAATAGATGGTACAGATTTTCCCCTCATTTCTGATCCCTTCTCCAGGATCTTGGGGACCGTTCCGAACGCCCCAAATACAATTGGTATTGACTTAGCCTTCATGTTCCACTGTTGTTGTTTTTTTTCAGTTTTCTGGCAAAGTTTAACTATTTGTCAAAAGTTTCACTTTCTTTTATTTTCACTTTGTGATATTCCGGAACTGCAAAATTGAAAATACAGCAAATTCTATTTGAATTAACACTTGGTCTGGTCTTCAGATGTGGGTTGGTTGTTTAGGTTTTATGGCATATAAACCTTTGTAGGGTATTTAACCCCAAATCCATTTTCATGAAAATAGATTTACTTCAAACAAGTCAATTTAGCATAAGTACGCAATTTAAATGCAAGTACAGTTTAAATGTGAAAAACATTTCTTTTTCAAGATATTCAGTTTAGTCAAGCAGTTCTCATTCAGCTAATTCAGTTTCATCTGAGGACAAATTTTGTTTATACACAGTTAAATGACAAACAGTTCTATATTAAACCATTCAGTTTAGTGTAAGTACAGTTCCAATGTCAAAAAACAGTTCCATTTCAAATAATTAAGTTTAGTATAAACACGCAGTTTAAATTTAAGTACAAAGTTTTTTTTAAAATCAAACAGTTCTAATTCAGATAATTCAGTTAAGTATAAGTAGAGTTTTTGTTTGCACACTGTTAATGTCAAAACAGTTCTATATCAAATAAATCAGTTTGGTGTCAGTACATTTTCAATGTCAAAAACAATTCCATTTCAAATAATTCAGCTTAGCATAAGCACGCAGTTTAAATGTGAGTACGGTTTAATTATCGAAAACATTTCTATTCCTAGCTATTCAGTTTAGTCAAACAATTCAGTTTAGCATAAGTATGCCGTCAGTTCTATTTAACCCATAGATAGGGCCCTATCAGGTGTTACCACACCGGGCCAGAGTGGACCTGGGAGCGATGGCAATGAAGGGGTACTCGGCATTCCCCAAAGCTCAAGCATCACTGGAACCTCACCATCAGATTGTTTAGTGTCATATACAGGACACTCATGGGGGCGGTCTTACCCCTCTGCAGAGGTGCAGTCGGTGTATTCTACAGCTCCATCCGCCTGGGCAACTGGTCTTCAGAGTGGGATAGGGTGATCTGTCCGTTTATGGAGGTCCCGTGGTGTAATGGTTATCGTCGCAGGAAATGGACACGGTGACACGAGTTCAAATCTTGGACGAGACTGATTGCATTTCACATAGAACTAATACCCTGGGGAAATGTATGAATCCAATTATTCTCCCTCCAGCTAGGGGTAAATAGTAGGGCAGACTAAGTAAGACAACTTGTCTAGAATAAGGAAAACCCTGAATTCAAACCTTTTAAACTCCGCTTAAAATTGACCTTGTGTCATATCCCGCCCGAGCGGAGGAGTTGGTAAATATGATAAGGTGATCTGTCCGTATCTAAAAATTCTAGAGAATCTTTATGCTTCTCATTCCCTAGGACTGATTCTGGTTTGTGCATGTACCATTTGGTTGTATAGTCAAATTTCAATTTCTTGCATAGTTCTCAGTGAATCGCCTTTTCCACTAAGTTGTGCCTCGTCTTGTACTCTGTGTTAGTTTGCTCCATCCAGTTATAATGCGAATAACCGTTTCATATTTTTATTCACATTACCTACATTTGCTATTCCGTTGCATGTTATCAATTTTCGCTTTAATATAACTGGTTCTTATGCTGTTGTTTTATGCTGCGATTAGAAAAGCTTTAGTTTCTCTTCTAAAGTTTCTTTTTTCTTTTTCCAGGTTTTCTCGTTTGCAACTTCGTTTGTTTGTCGCTGGAAATCTTCATACATTTGTTTTTCGTTCTATTTCTGTTTCCTCGTTTGTTTGTTTTTTGTTGTTTTACTGTCAAGTCTTATCTTGACAATGCTGTTAATGGCTGCTCTGTTTAATCTCTCTTTGCTCTTTTTCCTGTAATCCGTGAGTCCTTGCAGTCATTTGTTTCACGTGTCTCCCCGTGGCATTTCTTTTAGTATTCCAGGAATAATCAGCGGCTTACAAGCAAGTAAAAGATTTTTCCTCTATCTGTGCGGTCAAAATTTTCTGCATCAATTGTAAACATGTTATTGATCTAAAGTTGCTTAGGATGATCCCCCCCCTTTTTTTTGCAGGGATCCTTCTGAATTAGGATCGTTTCCCCTCTCGTTATCAAATAGGATGTGCTCGACTCTAGCCGGCCTTTACGCCGACGTAGAGCCAGTTTGCAGCGTATGGACGTGAATTTTAAAAATTAGGATCCATGTATGCCATTTTGGTGTTTATTTGGGTGTTGTTCCGGGAAAGTCCAGATGTATGTTCACCTCACGTCTTTCTTTGCATTTTTCTAATTATTTTTTCATGCTATTTATCTATTTAATAGTTCCGTTATTTTCTTTGCTTCTCCGTATATTCTTCAAAATTGTATTGTTTCTTATGCCTCGGTAGCAATATCTCATCTACTAAAAGTGATGTTAACCTACGCCTTGTAATGGTGATGAATTCTATTAACAGGCGTTCGATCATATGGAAATTTGATCTATCCAATAAAATAAAAAGGGGTTTCTTCCAGACTGTGGCTGTGTCCATACAGCTATTTGGATGCACCACATGGACACTAGCAAAACACGAAGAGAATAAGCTGAATGAGAGCTACACACAAATTCTGTGTGTTGTCTTGTACAAATCATGTAAGCAGCACCTCACAAAATTGTAGCTGTACTTAAAACACACACATATATATATATATATATATATTTATATATTGCTGCAGAAGCAGGGACGAGCTCATAAGCTATGTACTCCACATATGGCCGGGCAAAAGCAGGACGACCAGCTCGAACATACATTCAGCAGCTATGTGAGGATACGGGATGTAGCCCTGAAGACCTGCCAGAGGTGATGAACGATATGGAGAAGTGGCGAGAGAGGGTCAGGGATATCCATGCTAGCGGCATGACATGATGATATATATATATATATATATATATATATATATATATATATATATATATATATATATATATATATATATCATGCTGACTGCACATAATTCCCTGTAAATAATGACTGTGAGTATTCAAAGAAGGAGTGCTCAATGAACGGTTATTTAATACAAAATAACCTACCGAGCAAAATATATATCTTCGTTTAAAAAACAAGAAATTTTAAAATAGTATGAATTTACCATGTGAGGGTGTCCAACATCACCTCGAACCTACATACAGCAGCTCTGTGAGGATACGGGATGTAGCTCTGAGGACCTTCCTGAAGCGATGAACGATAGGGAGGAGTGGCTAGAGAGGGTCAGGGATATGAAATGATGATGATGAATTTACCGGACCGTGGAGTACTACCTGCTGGTCTGTAGAGTACTTCTTGATTAATTGACAAATAAGAAGCAGTCTAAGTGTTACCTTTGACTGTACACCAGGTATTAGTTTATATTGATGATAGATTTCTGTATTTAAAAAAAGCTAATTTTAACATCCCTGTATGAATAGTCTTTATTAGAAATTTATCAAATTCTTTAATCTTATACACCAGTCCGTACATCTATCAAAAATGTCAACCGGTCCTCAACTTCCAAAAGTTTGAGAAGCACTATATATATATTTTTTTTTTCTTCATATGAAAACTATATACAACCACTATCCAATAAATAAAATCAGAGAAGATAAGACGTAAACCATTTTTATTAAACAGACTTTTAATAAACATGTTTTGAACATAGATATATTATTTCAAGTATTCATATCCAATGGTAATAATTTTCAAGCAACTATTTACTAGGATTATGTGAAGACGATTATTAATAGGAACAGTCACTTTAGACAATATAATTATGCATACATTATCGGTATTAGATAGAAATACTTGAAACTACGTGTGCAAATAAATGATTATTATTAAATAAGAATAGTTATTTTAAACCATCTAATTAAGTATAACTTATTAGTATTAGATAGAAATACTATAATAAACCCGTGGAGTAATGGGTAAGGCGCTCGACTGCAGAATCGTAGTAAGCGAGTTCGAATTCCAGTCACGCAAATACGTTCACACTCAGGAAAAATACCCTTGGGAAAAGTTATAAACTCGTTATCATCCCATAGGTTAAATATTACCACTACTGTTCTTCTAGAAGGGTGGCTTTGGTATAAATAACCGACAAAGCTTGATATGCCATTAAACAAAGAAACCAAAACGAATTCTAATAAACAACATTATTAAAATAAACCTTGCCGAAGTCTCTGAAAATCAGAGAAGTCTACGATGGAAATAAAGTCAAAGAATCTCTAAGTCAAAAAAGGGAAACTAAAAGAAAATTTTGGAGGATAAAATAGAATACAAAGGAATTTTTAGGGGATACAATTTGTAATAAAGAGGAATTTAGAGGGAATAGAATAAGATATGAAGTGATAAACTCTAAAGTTAAATTTAGTATTTAACTGAGTAATGTTTTTAGGGGGCTTTAGTATGCAATATTAAACGGTAAGTTCAAACAGTAAGTTTAAACAGTAAGTTCTGCAGCTTTCTAGTTTGGATATTGATTCATATAAGATAACACAGTTAAGTTAAGTTTTTTAAAAAGGAATTTTATACAAAGAAACAGGAAAGAAAGAAAGGGATAGAAAAGATAAAGTGTTGCAAATTTTAGTGCAATTTGCTGGAACTTATCTGAAAGAGTGTCCGGATAACAAGGTTCTTCAATTTGAGTATTTTTCTTTTCTTTTCTTGTTTTGGAGAAATGTTTCAAAGTTTATTTAATTACTAGTCTTCTTTAAAGTTCTTTTCAGTAGAATTCTCGGTTGAATTTTCTTTCCGCTTTTTAACTTGGTAGAATTTCAGTTGTCAACTTTGGTTTGATTTTACTTTTATTTCTTGGGAAGCTCCATTCAAGAAGCGATTGACGAAACCAATCTGCGGGCTAATTTTTCGTGCCAACATTTTTGTCCCCGTATTCGTACAGAGGGTTCAATAGCAGTTCTCGACACAAAAAAAAGGAAGTAGGTTTTTACAGCCGCACTGTCTGGGAATCCTTCTCCCTTTTCCACTCTGGCGAAACCAAGAGACGCAGGTGGTCAGCTAAATTTTTTTTCTTAGAAATAAATTTTTATAATACATAGAACAGAGTTCTCAAAGAGGTAAGAATTACATGACCTCTAAATTAAGGAAGGTAATAAATATGATATTTACTTAAAATCATAACTGTACAAAAAAATGATAACTATAGTCAAAATAATTTTTTTTTTTTTGCGAGAGAACGTTGAAAGTATATATAGTAATAATCACAACTAAACATTACAAATGAATTATATCTTAGCAGCAAATAGCCTATAATATATATATATAGAGAGAGAGAGGGGGAGGGGGGAGGATTTACACAAGCTCTTAATCCTACACAAAAGTAATATCAAGTTACCAGAAAACAGAAAGCACTTTGTTTTAAACATGTATGCGAATGCAGCAATGGTGTGTTTAAAATAATGCCAATATACCAAACGGATATCTACACATAACTCCAAATAAAAGAAGAAAAAAACATTGAAAAATTCAAACTCACATTAAGCAAAACTTAACTCAACACACACAGAGAAAGACAGATACACACACATAGAGTGAAGGAAAATTAAAAGTCATTTGAATGTTATGGCATATCAAGTATCATAGATTATCTAGGGGAAAATTGGGATAAAAGAAAAAACAAACAAACGAAAGAAACAACACCTGCAGAAAGAAAGTTTTGTCACGAAGAATTAACACGAAAAATAAATTCGTAGACACAAATCCTAGAACTAAATAGAACAACTTTATCAAAACAGTCGCCACTATATAAAACAAAGGGAACACACAAATAAACTACTAATGACAAGGTAAAACGACAGAAATGTGAGCTGAAGGGAAATAAATAACATAAAAATAGATACCCTAATTGACCTATTCATTTATATATATATATATATATATATATATATAAGATTTACGATACAACCCTATGGTATGAGAAAAAAGTAGACAATTTGGAAAATTAGATTAGCACGATCCACTAGTTGCATGGCGTAATTAAAGTGCTTATAATTTTGTTGCCAAAATGAAATTTTAAATGATGTATGTATTTACATTGCTCCTTTCCCATCTGCAGGTTGTGATACAAGGTCAATTATCGGGCGGATTAATGTTGGTTTGAATGCAGAATTTTCATTCTCTCAGATTTCTTGCCTTATCAAGGCTAAAGGACCCCCTCTATCTTAGCATTTACCTACAGCTGTGTTTGTTTTAGTTTTATGGCACATCAATCATTGTAAGTTATTTAATGCCAAAACCAATTTTATACATATAAACAGTTCTATTACAAACAATTCAGTTTAGCATAAGTACATAGTTTAGTTCTATTTGCCCCATCGATAGAACCCTATCAGGCGCTACCACTTGAGGACAGAGTGGACCTGGGAGCGATGGCAAAGATGCGGTACCCCGCATTCCTGAAAGCTCCAGTATTTCTTGGAACCCCACCATCAGATTGTTTAGTGTCATATTCATGACATTTGTTATGGGGTGGAGGGTGTTACCCCTCTGCAGAGGTGCAGTCGATGTATTCTACAGCCCAAGCCGACTGGGAATCCTACAGCTGGGAGAGAACAGATAGATTTATTCCTTTCCCAAAAGGCATCAATACGAAGTGAAACTCAAACAAAGTTTTTCAATATTCGATCTTAAGTCATCGATTTTATTTTTTACGACGATAAACGTTACTCCAAACTGAACGAAACTTTTAGAATTTTGGAAGAAATGGAACAAAACATAATTTCTCTCCCTTGCGGCGTAAAATTCGTTTTTATCATGGTGAAGCTTAAGCACTTGGAAAACTCATCATCAAAGTCATTCTTGCTAAGTGGGCTCAGACTCTAAAATACACCGAGTGCACCTCTGCAGAGGGGGTAAGACCCCCAACATTGAAAATCCTTATTATGACACTAAACAATCCGATGGTGAAGTTCCAGTGTTGCTGGAACTTTGGGGAATGTGGGTTACCCTTTTATTGCCATCGCTTCCAGGTCCACTCTGGCCCAGCGTGGTAGCATCTGATAGGGCCCTATCTATGGATTAAATAGAACTAATCTGCGTACTTATGCTAAACTAAATTACTTAAATAGAAGTGTTTTGATATTTAAACTGCATACCCCTGCTAAACTGAATTGTTTGATATTGAACAGTTTTCGTCATTGAAACAGTACTTACGCTAAACTGAATTGTTGGAATTAGAACTGTTTGACTAAACTGGATAGCTTAAAATAGAAATGTTTGTGACAAACTATACTCATGCCAAACTGAACAGTTGGAAATAGAACTGATTATTCGTATAAAAATGGATTCTGAATTAAATAACCTACAAAAGTTGATATGCCATAAAACCTTAACAACCATCAAAGTCACTGAGAAAGCACAGTTCCCTTGGCTCTCTCTCTCTGTCTGTCTGTCTGTCTGTGTGTCTGTCTGTCTGTCTGTCTGTCTCTCTCTCTGTCTGTCTGTCTGTCTGTCTGTCTCTCTCTCTCTCTTTTTAGCCATCGATCCCTATTGGCAATCGCTCCCGGGAGGACCTCCAAACTAAATTCAGTGTCTGCACAGGGCTTATATAAGTAAATATTTGTGTACCGTTGCACACCACATATACAGTTGTGAAATTGCACTGCCCAAATAAAAGTTTATGGAAAATACCAGTTCTACGCGTGTAGCACCCCGTTGTGTCAGTCAGACCTCATGGTAACCTCCAACTTGATGAAAAGAATCAATGACGAGCACTCTCAAAATACCGTCTTCGTTTGTTAATTCCAAATTTTATCCCTTTCTACACATTTTAGTTGTCGTCGAGAAGAGAGAAGCAGAGTATAAAGTGAGTCGACCCCTTAACTTAAAATGAGATATTAAACGATATAAAAGATATAAAGCGTCACAGAGAGACAGAGAGAAGGGGAGACACAGACCTTGAATTATCTTTCCCGTTTTCTCTTGTAGTTAAAATACGTGCTTGTTCGCTGGTTTCGTCTTCACTGCTTCGTGGTGGGTATGAGACTTCTTCACGGTGTTCAACCTTAAATGGGAGCTGAAAATTCCCGCTTCCTTCAAATTGTTGTGGCTGGTTTTCAACTATAATCTTTACATCATTGTGTCGTGCAGCCAACTAACTCTTTTTTTCTTTTTTCTATCTCGCGCCAATTAACAGCTTTTCCGTTAGCGACTACTCCAGCCAATCAGAACTCGTTGCCGATTTGCTGCTGAAGCATTTCTATTTTTAACTTGGGCACCGGTTTTTATGATGATCTGGATTTCGGGAACCTACCCATCTCTTTCCTATTCGTTTCATTTTTTTCATATATATTTCTTTCTTTTCCACTCTCTTGTTCCACCATCTCGTTCCACCATCTCGTTAAATCTCGTTCGAAAACTACTCAAAATCAACCGGAGTTCCTAATTATTTTTCATTTGCTTATCAGCCAACCCTAGCTTTTCTATGTGTATGAATCCATAGGAGAACATCGCTTATGAGGAAATCCTCGCTTCCTCAGCAGTGCCTTGTTCATCTTACTTGGTTTGTGAGTGAGATGAGAGGTTAGTGGTCGTATAATGTGGTATTGCTTCTAGAAGTTGTTCAAAACAGCACGCATCGGGATCTTCTAGCTTTTTTTCCCCTTGCGTTTCATTATCGTCCATGCGGTGCATCAATACAGCTACATTGACACAGCCACAACTTATTTCATTTTTTCGGGGAACAATACAGTTAAATAAACCAAACCAAAGCCAAATAATTTAAAAATCAATGTTGTGGTTTGAAGTTATGTACATCATACTGAATTTCGTGTTATCCCAGTCAATTATTCGACTGTTATATCTAAATATTCATATTCAGAGGTTACGCACATTCAATACTTTAGAGTTTGGTAAAAGATAATGCCTAATAATATTCATTTTCATTGTTTGCTCTTTGCGGAGAAATAAATCATGCAATCTCCATTTGAGATGAGAATCAACTCAAAATTAAAAGAAATTCTTTAGGGTGTCTTTGTGGAGGGTCCCCGAGGAGTAATGGTTAAAGTCCTAGACTGAGGTCTCGAAATAAGTGAGTTCGATCTCCAGTCGTGCTATTAGATTTACGATCGGACTATGCCCCCCAGCTATAGGTTAAATATTACTACTGCTGTTTTTCTACAGGCATGGTTTTCGGCATCAAATAACCCACGAAGGTTGATATGCCATTACACAAAAAAAGCAAAGCAAAAGTTTTATCTACCTGCTTTTGTATAGACAGTTTAGTTGGGTTTTTTTTAAATATTTGATTCTGTTAGAATCCTTGTCACTATTTTGATCTTTTGTTCCAAGAATAAAAAGTTGGTAATCCAGAATATCAAGCACCAATTGAGTATTTAAGTATTTCAGGATAGTTGCAACTGATTTTAAATGCTTTCAGTTCTCAAGTGCTTGCTGCTGACGAGAAAGTTCATAAATTGGAAAGACGATCCTCTGGAAAGCTTATAACAAAGAAAAATCGGGCGCCTCGGATGATGTTAACAAGCTCGACTAGCAAGCCTTCACGAGTGAGTTCGAGTCTCATTGGATGCCTCATTTATACAGCCTTGTGCCAAACCGAAGCAAAGAGCTGAGTAAATTACTATACCCAAGACAAATCGAGCGCTTCGGGTAGTGAAATGGTTAACAAGCTTGACTAGCAAGCCTTCACGAGTGAGTTCAAGTCTCATTGGATGCCCCATTCATACAGCCTTGTGCCAAACCGAAGCAAAGAGTTGAGTAAATTACTAAACCCAAGACAAATCGAACGCTTCGGGTGGTCTAATGCTCAGCAAGTTCGACTAGCGAGCCTTATGCCACATCTAAGCAAAAAGCTTAATAAATTACAATACCCCAGACAAATCCGACTGTTACTAAATTGGTTATCTCGGAGTCTCCAGGGTGTACTGGCTAATATGGAGAGCTGTGACATCAAAGCAAGCACTTTCGAGCTCCAATTTCCTTATTGTGTTCACTTATTTGGAGACAAAGTTATTCAAATTTGTCTCAAAATAGATGCAACCCATTATTATCGTAATGATTTATTACTGAGACAAAAAACTCAAAAAAAGGTTGCAGGTCCGAGAAGCTGATATAATAACAATAAAAAACATTGATTTGATGTGTCTCTCTCAAAGGATGCATTTTTTACAGGGCGTGTTACAAATGACCGCCATTGTGCTTGTCTCATTAATAAATCATTACCATATTAACGGGTTGCATCTATTTTGAGACATCTTCTATATACCACTCTGATAGGCAAAAATATTGACTTATTTTACCATACTGTGACGCGAAAACTTTATTCTTATCCCAAAACGGGGTTTTATTTTCACACGTGTGAAGACGGAGCAGGTTGGCACTTGATCCCTTGTAGAATAAGTCCTCGTTCAGAGTTTTGCCTCAGGCATATAAGAACTGGCATATTATCTGGGTCTGTCTGCCACGAGCCCTGTCCAATAACTAACTTTTTCTTTTCGTTTTCGCTGACGGGAAGGAGTCCCCATTTCCGTTTTGGCGTCCCAGCCAATCATTTGGCTTCTCTCTCCTTCCTTCCAGTGTCAGGCGACCCAAGTGAGGTCACCAAGTATGAAAATCTGTGGGTCTCCCCTCTGTGACCTACATTCTTTCTTAACGGTCACTCTCTGATGGCTTGCTACTGTTAATTCAAACACGGGGAATAGTATTAATCTTATTTCTATCGTCTCAGTGGGACATCACGTGACAATACACATATCTGTGTGTGTGTGTTAGTGTGTGTGTGTGTGTGTGTTTAGATATAATCTAACTCTCTTTCTCTATATATGTGTGTGTGTGTGTTTACATATGTTTATGTGTGTGTTAAAAGTTTATATATATGTATGCGTGTGTGTTTAGATATAATCTGTCCGTCTGTCTATCTCTCTCTCTCTATATATATATATATATGGGGGGTGTCTGAGCGCTTTCGAGCTCCAATTTCATTATTGTTTTCGCTTATTTAGAGACAAAATTATTCAAAACTGTCTAAAAATGGAAGCAACCCATTAATATGATAATGAGACAAAAAGCAAAAAAAGATGGCATGTCCTGGAAGCTGATATAATAACAATAAAAAAATATTGAATTGATGTCTCTGTGAGTCTGTTAAAAGTTTACATATATATATATATGAATATATATATATATATATATATATATATATATATATATATGTATGTGTGTGTGTTTAGATATAATCTGCTTGTCTGTTTGTCTGTCCCTATGTATATATATATGTGTGTGTATGTGTGAGGTGTTTATGTATTATGTATATATATTCAAAGTTCATATATATACATATATTCATGGGAAAGGCATGAAACCCTATATACCCACTGCAATTGGTTAAATTGTATCACCATTGTCCTTGGCTTTGGCACTAAATAACCCATGAAGATTGATATGCCATTAAATAAAAGATACCAAACTAAGCGTTCAGTTATGGGTGATACTGTATGAAAAAAAAAGTAAAAACTCATGAAAAATATATTTGATTTTCAAGTAAAACCTCTATAACAACAACATTATCCAATTGTAAAAAAAAGCCAAACCAATGATCATAAGATCAACACAGCAACTTTTTGACATTCATTAATGGAATTCAAAGCTAAGAAAGTTAATTACGTAGAGACGTTGGAGGGAAATGCATTTCAAAGAATGTTCTGTTTATGAGCAAATAAGCAAGAGAAAGAAAGAAAAACGAATGAAATTTGCCTCCACCTTTTAATAATGAGCAGCGAATTCTGGTCGCGTACAGATGTTGATTAAGATATCCTCGGTAAAACGTATCAGATCAATTTTCTACAGAGGTGGATAGATGTTATAAATGTTCTAATTATGAGGAGAGATATGAGAAATGAAATTAAGTCGCCCATTGCTCATTCAAGGCGAAAAACTACGCATTAAATATATTATAGTAAGTTGTTCGGAAACTAAAGTCTGATTTTCCAATATAGATTTATTTCTGAATAGATGAATTTAAACAGTGAATTTATCAGTCAAAATATACCGTATTTGACGACATATAAATATACAATAGCCATATACATCAATATGCGAAATGTACATGGGATGTTCATATATATATACATAGAACATAGGAATCTCGAAAAACGAAAAACACTTACGACTTCTCAGTTCAGGTACGAAACTTTTTATTACCTCTGATTTTAAAGTTTTTTCGACATAAGGAGAGAGAGGCACAATCTTTCTATTCTGGTTTTTTAATCTGCCCCCCATCTCGTGCTACACCTACCCAAGGCCTCCGCGAGCAAGTGAAAGTCAACCATCTCGTTCGGTGTCCAGTTCTCAACTCTACTAACTGACTTTTTCAAAATCTCCCAAAATACTCCGCGCTCTTCCGGTGCGTGACGTCATTCACACTTGCTAGCCCCGTTTCCAATCTAGGGCTATTGTGACAACTCTGAGTGACACGTCCGCTCCGACTGCGCACGTGCGTGAACACCTGCGTTAATGTTGCACCTAAGTAACCCATGTACTGAGCCGAAAGGTTCTCAGCCTACCTAAACCCAAAGGCATAAACCGAAATCTCTCGGCCATTATATTACAATAAGACGCACCACAGTTTTAAGTAGGCAAATTAAGGAAAACAAAAACAAAGGTCTAATATTAAATGTGAGGAAATTAATAAAATGAATATTATCAATGATAACACTTTTAATCAGCATAATAACCTTTTAAATAATAACAATATGTATATGAAAGTTACTATCGAGTCTAAGTTGAATAGGACTTCTCAAGTAGCTAACTTCGGTCGGCTATCGCCAATAATAAACCTACATATGGCATATAAGACGCAGGGAATTGTTCGGGTATAATGGCATATCAACCTTTTTAAGTTATTTAATGCCAAATCCATTTTTTAAAACAAATAAACAGTTCTATTTCAAACTATTCAGTTTAGCATAAGTTCACAGTTTAATTATAAAAAAATATTTCTATTTCAAGCTATTTAGTTTTGTCAAACAGTTCTAATTCAAATAATTCAGTTTAGTATAAGTATAGTTTTTGTTTACCCACAGTTAAAGGTCAAAAATGTTCTATTTCAAACAGTTCAGACTAGCGTAAGTGCAGTTTCAATGTAATAAAACAGTTGTATTTCAAACAATTCATTTTAGCGTAAAAAAAAAACATCCATAGCACACAATTCAGTTTAGCATAAGTACGCAGATTAAATGTCAAAACAGTTCTATTTTGAGTAATTTAGTTTAGAATATGTACACAGCTTAGTTCTATTTGATCCATAGATGGGATCCTATCA
This sequence comes from Sepioteuthis lessoniana, assembly GCA_963585895.1. NCBI lineage: Eukaryota > Metazoa > Mollusca > Cephalopoda > Myopsida > Loliginidae > Sepioteuthis > Sepioteuthis lessoniana. Next base: position 92,549,531 of record OY757913.1, on the reverse strand, counting down.
GGTGCTACCTCTCTGGATCACATTGGACCTGGTAGCGATGGCAATGAAGAAGTACTCTGCATTCTCCAAAATCCCAGCATTACTGGAACCTCAGTATCAGATTGTTTAGTGTTATATCAAGGACACTTGTTGGGAGGTCTTACCCCTCTGCAGAAATCAGTCGGTGTTTTCTACAGTCCCAGCTGACTAGACAATTTGACTCTGTGTGTGCGACACGACGTGCGGTTAAATACTTAATTAATATGCATAAATTAGAATATCTGAAAATTATTAATTTATGAAAATACATGAAAATAAATAAATACATATCTCTAAAACAAAAAGACTCTTAAAGTAAATATCTTTTTGTTCAAGGCTAAACTTGACCTAAAAAAAAAGCTGGAAAATTGTTCCTAAAGGTCAGTTAAGTGCTAGACAATTGTTTTTGATTTTAAAGGTCTGCGAATTTATTTAATTTTTCGGTTGTCAAATAACTTCATCGATCATAATGATGAAACGAGAGGTGCCCGTGGTGTAATGGTTATCGTCGTAGGAAATGGACACGACGACACGAGTTCAAATCCTGGACTGATTGCATTTCACATAGCACTAATACCCTTGGGAAAGGTGTGAATCCAATTATTCTCCCTCCAGCTATGGGTAAATAGTAGGGCAGACTAGGTTCTTCAGCCTTGGTGAGGCAACTAGTCTAGGAGAAGGAAAACTCTGAATTCAAACTTGTTAAACTCCGCTTAAAAAATTGACCTTGTGTCATATCCTGCCCGAGCGGAGGGGTTGGGTAAATATGATAATGATGAATTCGTAAAACATAATTTTCTAGTCCTTCTTTTAAAGGTCAATCTCAAAAGGGAGATTTAATTTTGCTCCACTCTAAATAAAGGCGAGCTGAGCATGGCTCATCTAATCAGGTGGGGCTGAGAATTTTTTCTTCAACCACATTGCTCTAAACCTGTTCCCATTGGTCAAAGCATCTAAAAAGGTTTTTCCCTATACATGTAAGATATAATTCTGAACTAGGATTGGCTAACCAATGTGAATATGACTCCTAATTGCCTCTTACTGGACAACCAATCAGAAACGTTTTTTAGTCCAGATATTGATCTATGAAAAATGGGATCTTCAGAGAAGATGATAAAAGGGATCAATAAGAAACTCAAGACTGCCAAAGAAGCATCCCTTCCATTCTAGACCCGAGGCACTCCAAACAACCTTCAAACTTTACAAAAATGCAAAGTCCCGGATTTTAGAGACATTAATGTCATTCTAACTGCACCTCATCGTCACTCTTCCTCTCTCGATATTCTTTTATTCTTCTTTTTGTCAAGAAAGCAAACATCGTTTGTGAGTTATTGATTCTCACAAACATGTTTCAATAAAAACGATTTTTTGCTTGTTAAACAATGGGTTTTCTCTATTCTTTGAGTCGCTTGACAATCTAGCCACCCATATAACCTGACCGTCAGAAGAAGTGTTGCGTTCTGGTTATTGAACGCTTGTAATATTAAATAAAGGACAAACCACGATACGAGAGGGAATAGAGATATATTCTCAGGAAAACGTATATACAATGGAAAGACTATTAGTAGACAAGAACATAGGATTAGTGAATACAGAATAAAGATATAGTCCAACGATAGTATTGGCTTCCGTAATTACGGTAGTAAGTAAGGTGATCTAGTGTGATCTCCAGTCTCCAACACTCTAATACTATTCCTATAAGAAGCTGCTCTTCACCTTCTAGTCTGCCCTGGTATTAGTAGCTACTGCTATATAAGGCAGATGGACTAGTTCATTGTGTGAAAAAAGGTGGGCGATACCCAACAAGAAGATCCGGCTGAATTGTGTCAACCCTACTTCGTGGATCTTTCAAACACAGCGTGGGCACAGAAGGATTTGACACAACAAAGAGTCGGAAGCTAATGTGGTAGTCACGAACACAATAGCCACAACAAGTACTGTGACTAGAAGTCACGCCACATTGGGCTCCGTGACTAGCATAGGACCACATGTGCAAATGAATGGATAGTGTTGAAAAGAATAGTTAGTGTTGAATAGCAATGCTTGTAACCACTTCACTGTCTTCAAAAAATGATTTAATAGAGAATTTAATTATTAGAATTGAAACCATTTAGCTGCGTAAAAACAATAGCGTCACTAGTGATTAATCAGATAAGTGGTAATATAATGGCCGAGGGATTTCATTTTATGCCTTTGGGTTTAGGTAAGCTGAGAAC